>OY856409.1:1226433748-1227058248 GCA_963693085.1 Alisma plantago-aquatica | reverse complement strand
GTCCCTTCCCTCACCACAAATACCTTACTTGGTGCCGCCTCTTCTCCACCTGGGTCTTTAGATTGTTCTGAACCTCTTCCTCCTCCTGCTTCTATTCCCGGGAAAGAAGCTTCTAGTTGTTGAGATGAGACAGTAAATTTGGATTCCCCCTGACCCTCTATAGCTTTGTATTCTTTGTGCATACTGCCCTTGGAAACATGTTTAGAGTGGCCCTTAGAGTTCCACTGTGTTTGTGTTGGCTTGGAGATGAACTTCAGTTCCCTTGATGCACTTTCTCGGCCAAAAAGCTCCTCCTTGATCGGGACCATCCACCGTTTGATTGGGGAAGCCCTAACCCATGGACCCCATCTTCTAGGTTTGAGAGAGTCCTCCTCGTTGTCGTCTTCTTCACCACAATCCTTCTCAAGATGTCTCATGCATCCACAAAGGTAGCAGAAGGATGGCAGCCATTCGTAGCGGATCACGATCACCACTACATTCTCGACGTTGTCCATGATCTTCTAATTCTGTCAGATCCACTTCATAATATCAATTTTGATGTGAGTGCAACATGAAGTATCCCATCCAAGATACTTATTGTCCACCGAGACCACCCTCCCGATCTGTCTGGCTACTACTGTGATCGCCTCCTCTGACCTGTACCCTAGGGGCATGTTGTACATGCAGATCCAGAAGAAACTATTAATGATCTTCACCTCCGTTGGTATTTCTTCCGGTGAAATATCCTTGATAACCAACAAGTGATTGTCGAAATTCCACGGACCTTCATTCACCACTTTCTCCTTGTCTCTCCAGTGTAGGAACTGTATGATGAAGAAGTTGTTGGCGATCTGGAAGAAACTTGCTTCCTTCTTGAACGACTAAGCCATCATTAGGGTTCACTTTAGGGATGGAAAGTTATAAGGCCTGTTTGTGATCAACCATCCCACTAGGGTGAGTTCTAGATGCTCTGTTTCTGTCGTGATCTCTTCTGCTTTGAATTCGAGAACATCAATCTCCTCTTCATCTTGTACCTTGAGCGCCACATACCTATCCACAAGTTCATCCTCCATGACGATGGAGAGGACCTGCAAAAAACCAGAGGGCGTCACCTTAGTTTCCCAACGCGAGAAAGCCTGAAATCACCGATCGCCAGAGCTAATCCTAGCATTGCGTGTTCAGAGATGAAGCAAAAATAAGAGATGAATATGCATTCATCCAAATACTCCAAACTTAAACTTTGCTCATCCCGAGCAACATTACAATCAAGAAATACTTTCAAGACATACTCTCAACCTATCATCCTCACTCTCCTGACAACCACTTGATTCCTTCCACAAAAATATGGCCAAGTGACCCTGACTTCCTGAATTCACGAAAAGTGACTTTTATATTTCGTACTTTACAAACTTGCATTTATTCAAGACCTGCAATAAAACATATTTTCATTTCACCTTTGTATTTAGTACTCCAATTTTTTTTAAGTTTTACACAAGAACAGGGCTGATTTTGGATGGTTGGGGTTTTTGTAGTTTTCCACTGGGTAGAAAATTGGAGTGAAGGAGGTATGGAAGAATGACAGTCTCTCCTCTATTCGACTCGAGACCTTTGTATTTAGTGGACATGTAGTTACATTGACCTCATTTTTTTCTTTGATTTTTGGTGATACACCCAATTGCGTGGGTATGTAAGAAGCGGAAGAGGGGGAAGGGGTGCCACCCCAAACTTAGTGTTTTGGGCACTATTGGCTTTTTTTCTTTTTAACGAATTGAAAGATTTGGAAGTGGTGGAAGAAGAGTAGAAGAGGTTGTTCTTTTGCAACTTTTTTTTTTCTTTTTTTTATTAGAATACCATGCATTGGTTCAACTATTACCGGATCATGTGAAAAATCAAGAAAATTTATACAAGTTGTACATGATAAGAAGACATCACTCTTGAATCCTATTAGTCCTCTATGGCTTGCCATATTTTCCAAGGAGTGATTATTATTTGAGGTCCTAAGTGACAGGAGGATTTCTAGTCATGAAAGTTTCAAAACTTTAGTTGCAAGGCAGTTACATCATTAAGAGGAGTATTTTGACAAATGATCATATCAAGGTCGACTTGATATGGGCCAATTTGCAACAAAAGAAATAAAAATATGGCTGACTAGATAATGGCCATGAACAAAGCAACTATATGCAAAACCAAAAAAAAGGTAGAAATAATGAAAGAATAAAATGATAAGGCAGTGGAATAGAAACATATCACCCACCTCCAATCTGGACTCAAATTTTTGCTCGTCTCGAGCAAAATCAAAACCCGAGATGGAGGGAAGAGAAGAGCAAGGATTTCTAGGTGGCCCTGGTAGCTCAAAAAACATCCAACTGAAGGGGATGTGTATGAGGGATGGGACCTTTATATGAGGAGCTTCGTAGTGTACCCTATGATAGGGTAATTTTAGAAGCTCAGTGGGGTACTCATATTTGCTTTCACCTCGCATTCCCTCCAATAGGATCCACAGATCTTCCATCAATAGCGAAGGAAGTGTTGAAGATGGATGTGGATTGGGGGAGGTTGGTGGGTACCCGTCTGGTAACACATGGAGTGCCAAATGTACAATGTTAGGTAGAGGATCTGATTCTGGTATCCCTCAGTCATATTGACCTGCATATAGGAGAATTCGTGGTGATATGAAAGGCACAACTAAATTTAAATCAGCATGATAAGTATTTTTGCTCTGCTCAAAATTCATGCAATCAACCTTGGGATAGATGGGATTCATGGTTGATACAGCATGTAACTCTAGTTCCTCTATGCAAGGAGTTCCCAAGGGTTCATGAGGGATAAAAATAGGGACATATTCCTTCCAGTCAGTGGAAGGGGGTATGTAGACTTCTCCTAAGGGTTGTGTCTCTTCTTCTAAATCAGTTGTGTATGGAATGGGAATTGGTTGCGACCGAACGTGTGGAACCATTTTGTCGAAGGGGTTGGATGCTTATTATCCAAAGTAGACTCAAAATAAGGGTATTGGTCTTTGATGTCAATTGGATTGTTGTGAGTGGTTGAGGGAGTAGTTGGATTTTTAGATTGACTCTCCTTTTTGACTTTTCATATTCAAGTAGTAAAGTTTGTAAAGGAAAGATATGAATACCCACATCTTCACCACATGCAAAATATCGCTCCATACTATTTCTTCAGGATCCGACATTTATGACACAAAACTAGGATCATCGTCATCATCATTACTAGGAAGAACCATCTTGGGTTGCTCAATATCTATAGGGGGAGTTTGTGATTGATCCTCTAGTCAGGTAGCTAACATGGCTTGACTAGATTCAAGTTTTGCTTGTCCTTCTGCTGCCATCTTTTCTAGGGCTTTAAGTCTCTCTTCTAGTTCAAGATTAAATTGCGTTTTACCATAGGATTTATACACACAAAAATTTTGGCCATCCTCACCACAGTCCCCATAGTTTCCTTGGCCATAGTACCCCTTATATTGTTTGGGTGGCATTGCTCCTCATAATAATCTCCAGAAGATGGTGGATTGTAACTTCCATTGCGTCCATCTTGGTAGGAAGATTCAATATTATAAGGTGTCTCGCATTCATGAGGAAACATATTTGAACAATCTATATTTAGGGTTTGGGATTCTAGCAAGGCGGTTAAGAAGACTTGGCTGGTTTTTAGTTTTGTTTCTCCTTCTACTGCTATCTTCTCTAGGGACCTAAGTCTCTCTTCTTGTTGAGGATTATATTGGGTTTTATAAACATGTTCATAACTCCCAAGGTTTTTTTGGTTACACCCCACAAAATTTTGTTGATCATATCCCCCATTAGAATATGGATAGCAAGATTCTTCATAATGGTTCTCATAAAAATGTAGATTCACACTGTACCCATCAGGATGAAATGTCTCACAATTAAAAGGGGTGCTATCATAAGCATGGGGTAGAGTCGGGCATGCAAGAGATGCATGGTTGTAAAGACCACAATAATAACATTGTGGGGGATATTGGGATGCCCACTCTATTTGAAAAGGTGTTTTTTTTACAATTCAAAAAAGAACTAAAGATTTGTACAATACCATAAATTAAATGGAAAAGCTAAGGGATTATGACACGCGGTTAAAAATTACAAAACTAACAATTTTTTTCAATTTAAATTCCTTTCTATTTCTGGATCAAACAATTGAAAATCAACGTTCGGGCGTCACATGCACAAATGAACCAGTTAATCGTGTGCAGAAAAAAATGGACTGCCGGAATGGAAACTCGGCAGAAGTAGGAGTAGCACTTCCGAAATTTTACTCGGAAGGCATGAAAAAGGAAAAAAAAGTTTTTTCAAATTTTTTTTGGGTTCGAAGAAATAAATCTGTTGTCCTCGGCAACATCGCCAAATTGATATGCGTCGCTTAACACACCAATCACTAAGATTGTTAATACTAGAGTTTAAACCTTTTAACTTTTCGGTCAAGGCAAGTATAGAAAGGGTCGAATCCCAAAGGACAACTTTTAAAGATTGTTTCTTAAAAACCCAAATGTTTGAAGAAATTTTTTATTTGTTTTTGTTATTTTCAGATTTGGAACAGAAAATAAAACCGGTTTGGGTGATGAATGGTTACACTAAGGAAGGAAATTGTTGAAATTAAAGAAGCACTAAAAAAAATTTAGTTGCCCTACAAATAGGTAAACAACGATTGTTGTTAGCACAAGAAACTATTGTGAATTGAAAAGACTAAAAACTAAGGCAAATAAGACAGTCAGTGATTGAAATCAAAGGAAGAAAATTGAGACTTTAGGGGTTTTCACCACCATAGCCATGATAAGAAAATGAATAACAATTAATCGACAATAGGCGACGTCATGTGAATCACAGAAACCCACAAAAGATGAACTCCACATGAGCCCATTGGTCCTGATGCTCATGTTTCCTAGTTCGTCCTCTGAAAAGAGATAAATCCGCGGTCACATCAGAATCCCTATGTGAATTGGTTTAATCATTCTAAACCCAGATTTCCATAGTCATTTCCATCCGAGTTAACATATATATCTAAGCGAGTAATTACTTCGGTAGATCATTGATAAAATAAACCAATCTCCGTCTAAAGAAGTCGATTAAAGCTGATTCGAACAATTCATGGCTAAGGGTCTATTCCCTTTGCCTCGATATGGAAATACTCGCTCATGATTGAAGAGAAGGGGGAGATGGCAGAAAAAAGTACTTTGGCCATAGTCTAGCCCAAAATTAGGAACTTAATCCTTATGCTAGAGACAATGAAATGGCCAGGTTCTTAATTCCTTGCTCCAGAACTAAAGAATGGAGAAAAGAAGATCTAGAACTAAAGAGGAATGAAAGCGCCAAGAACAAAATAAGAAAGAACAATGCTTCAAGAAAATTTACTTTATTGCATAACTAGAAGAAGAATACAAGAAATAAGATGCTCAGAATTCCGGTGCAAAAGAGATGCCCCAATGAGGAGGAAGTGCCCCTCCTTTTATAGGAGAAGGAGGGGGGGTATACATTAGGTTTAGGGCAAAATAAATGGCCGGCGGCGGCTGCTAACTTTCTGGATCTAATCAATAGGGGACACAATTGCTTGCTTTACATTCTTTCTACAGTAATTTGCTGTAATAGTGATTTCGAGTGTATTTTTGGGTCAGTAAATAATTCTGAAGCAGTCGAAACATATATTTTTCCTGTATATAATTGAATTATCTTTCCAACGCATACTTACACAATAAATTATGCCTTAGTATGTGGGAGTTATACCAATTTGGGTGAGAGGTATATACTAAAATCAGACTCTGCAGGAAAATGTAAGGCTACTTTCACTGGTTAATTGCGCAGCCAAATAAACATCAAAATTGCCACAAAATATGTCTTTTTTTAGCCAATAAAATTCTATATTCATTCCATAATTTATCTTGAAATTATTCCTTTAGACACAAAAGATGTGGCTATTTTGGTGACGAGTATCTCATGCACTGCGGGAATATTTGAAAAGCCTCATGTATTCAACTTTTATTTTCTCGATTTATTTACTTAGATAATTGCTGAAAATTAAGAAAAATATCATAAAAATTTAGGAAAAGTATATAAAGAAGATGAAAGTACTATTTATTTTTCAATTAGTTAAAATTAACAAAAAAGTTCTTATTAATTATTCTAAATGAAGTAAAAATAAGAGATGAATATGTATTCATCAACAATCTATACTGAAGGGTTCAGTGTATATAGATTCAGTGGGAGAAACCTCATCAATGTTACATGGAGTTGGTATCCCAAGGAAAAGTGTCCAATTCTTATGAAGAATGGGAATATTAAGAATAGATATGGATCTATCATGTATGTAACCATCCCATCATCTTGCATGTATAGACATGGCAAGAATAAAATACATTCATCATCTTGTATGTTGGACGACAATATGATATGCTCATCCTGATAACTCGTATGTGGGACATGAGGAGTGGATGTCTGTCTAGTTCCAGTAAGGGTTACTGGAATACCATGAGAGCTTGATAAGTACTTGAGAAGTAATAGTTCTATGGAAATAAGGAAGGGTTCACTGTAAAGAGTTACACTGATGCAAACTTCTGAAAAGGACAAAAAATTAATCACAATACATATATGAGATATATATATAAAATTGAATGTTTGTTGATTGGAAACGTTCCAATAAAGCCATTTAAAAGGAAATGTCAAGTATCTGGGTGTTAGAGAACATCAGTGGATAATATATGGATCTAGGAGTTCATGAGATGAACTTATAGATATTCCTGTCATTGATGACCAGTATGGAAAACTTGGTCATGCAATGTGGCTAAAGGTTAGAAAAGGAATACTAGATCACATATTGCGGCAGCTCCATCTCATACGTGTGACGTACAATGAAGAGATGAGAGACATGTAGTTAATACTGACTTTGGCAAAATGTTGCCATAACTCACTATGTTAGCACTAGAGCATAGTAACATGAGGGACATGTTTGAAGATCACTATGAATATGATTCAAGGGTGATTGGCTCACAGTGCAAGTGGGAGTCTGTTGGTACGTATGCCCTGAGATCCAATCATGGGATGATTGGTGGGATACATTAAGATTGATTTGATAAAGATCAAAGGTAAGCTTCCAATTTTTTCTGGTTCAGTCATATGGGATAATGATAGAACAAATTGAATGTCTAGAGAATGACAGTACTCAATGACGTACGCTTTCAGGTTGAGGACCTGAAAAATGAGATCATATGGATGCTAAGAGTTTGTACATTCTTATTATGTCCCTAGTCAGATGTCATTGTGGAAGGTAGATAGACAGCAATCACACACAACACTAGATTGTGGTGTTGGTTGATGACAAAATCTCATTAGTCATGATATGGAGATATCAAACCAAACACATAGGTACTTGTTAGAGAACAAGTTTACCGAACAGATCCACCGTGAGTTTGACACATGGAACCATGACATGGTAGTCACATTCAGTACTCACAGTGATGGTGGTGAGTGTGATTCTTTGACCTGAAATCACTACACTAAACACATGTCGTTGGGTACACTTTGACATCATCAAACACAGTCCTGAAACATGGGTTGTTATAAAGGTGATGATTGGGTGACTTTGACACATGGGGCTTTTGAGGGGTGAGTGATAGATATTGGATTTGTCCCTCCTGAGGGAGTTTGATATCCATGGCCACTTGATGAGTAGGATTGAGATAGGCGTGCGCAGGCATGTGTGAATCAGTATGTGATATTTATGTCATACATATCTCCTCCAATCTACTCTGAGATCAAGAAAGTTAATGAACGTTGACAGGATGATTGTTCCATGCCTTGAGTTCATTCGGGATATTAGTGACAAATGAACTATACATTCACTGTAACACCATTCATAGATTGTAGGATTGAAAGTTGTTCTCCAACTTTCTATTTCACTTGGGTAGCATTGATGTGTGACTAGGAACCGCTCTTTGCTTGTGAAGTCATAAGTGTTATGGACTTTCACTGCCAATGTGAAATGGACCTGCAGGGTCACACACATATGATTCAAACTGGAAGAGGCGTTTATCCACAAATGATGTTTAGATTGATTACTAAAGGTGTTTAGTAGTTCAATTAAACACTCAATTAATTCATAGCTCGAAATCATAGTGTTCAAGGGGTTGGACTGATTAATTAGAGTATCAGATTGATTGGAACTGCAATTGAATGATTTGTACAAGTCTGCTTCCCCAACTAATCGGCTCATGAGATGAACCGATCGGCTCATGAGATGAACTGATCAGCTCAAGTTGGTGAACCGATCGGCTCAACAGGTTAGACGATCGACTCATGTGCAATGAATCGATCGGCTCAAGTGTTGAACCGGTCTGCTCATGTGACCAATAGAGATCGTTTGGAAAGTCGATTTTGCAAATGCAATTTGTTTTACTGGTACAAATTCGATTTGGACAAGGATTAATATTTGACTAATCAGAGACAAATTTGAAAGTCAATTTGAGTTGGAACAAGACCACAAACTGATCGGCTCATGTGATGAACCGATCGGCTCAGGTGTCCAAATGATCAGTTCAGGTGTGAACTGATCGATTGAGGTCACCCAACGATCGTTTCAAGGTTGAAACGATTAGTTCAACTGGTGAGTTGGTTGTTTTGTGGAAAATCTTGAACCCTTCTACTCCTGCATTAGTCTTGCATTGCCCGGGATAGAGAACCATGTCCCATGACTCTCTTGTATATAGGGGTAGTGGGGCTTCTCAAAAAATAACTCAGTGCACCAGTTGCTCTGCAAAGTTGTCATCCTCTCTGGTTTTGGTAATCGAGAGAGAGCCCGAGCAAGTGCTACCCGATAAGGGAGGCACAACAAGGGAAAGATAACTACAGAAAGTGACTGGTGGTAGGAGAGTGTATCGGTGACTAGTACACCGACATGAGGGTGCGACTCCTTCTGATTCCTTGTGGGACAAGGAGATCGGAGTTCCAGGTGGTCCGTGTGGACTACTTCAGAGGTAGGTGACTTCTGCCGCTCGAAGGACAACTGTCAATCCCGACAGTCCCGATGAGACCAAGAGGTACCAGTCCCGGTGTGACCAGGAGCTGCACAGATACCATCCAAGACTGGAGGTGGAGACTGTGTAAGTCGCGAGGTAACGTCACCGAGCAAGCCTCAGGACAAGGTACTCATCCACAAACCATCCTTCCTATTGTATAGACGTTGACGCGTTTCCTTTGTTCTAGGTTTGGGAGAAGAATTTTTTTTTTCGTTGCCTTCTCTGTCTCCCCTAAAACCCAACAAAATTTACATATATATGATATTATTTTTTACAATTATTATACTCTCACTGTTATATATGTTTGGTCAGACACTTATTCTATGTAGATGATGTATATCCTTAATCAATGTGATGATGAATGTTTTACCTTAATAAAAACAAACTTCAATCCAACCATCATACCATAATAACTCAATTGAAGTAATTTAATTTAAACTGTTTCATGATTATCCAACAACAAAAGCTATTCATAAAATCATTTTTTATGACATCATCCTTATCATGGTATGATTACATCATACTCATTTTAGCTTACTTATCAAGTATGTTAAACTCATTACATTTCATTGTAACAATTTACATAACACTCTCCTTGTGTATCTTATCCAAAAATATTGGATTTGAGATGCATCAAGGTATATCAACCCTGAAATGCTAAATGTGATATCTATCATGTCTCAATGTATCACTTCCCTCATCACTTCTATCTTACTTGAGTTTATTAACTTATCTTATAATAAGGAATCTCACATCTTAATACTTTCATCCACCAAACTATCACCTTTACCGTGATGTGCATAGATCACGCACAAGGATTGTCCAACTATCTTCAATGATATGGACTCATCTCAAGGTAAGGCATTGCCTATTATAAGGTTGCCTATAGTCAACCACTTGAGACATTTCATCGTTATAGGGTATTACCCATTATTTCATCATTAAGGTTTACTCATATCATTACCTAGACATTAGGGTTATGATTTTTCATCATATTGCCCATGATTAGAATTCCATGCACTATAGCCCAAATTTAGGGTTTCACATAGCTTTACTATGTGTTAGGTTTAAGGTTTCAAATGACATCGCCCTCAATTAGAGTTTCACATGAAATCATCCTCAAATAGGGTTTCTCATGGAATCACCCTCAATTAGGGTTTCACTAATCATCCCAATTAGGGTTTCATTCAATTACCCATAAATTAGGGATTCATTATTCATCCAATTAGGATTTGGCATTTCATTACCTTAAATTAGAGTTACCCAAGTCATTACCCTTAATTAGGGTTACACTATTACCCTCAATTAGGGTTACACTATTACTCTAGATTAGGGTTTTACTCAGAATTTCCCTAAACCAGGGTTAGGGTTCATTAACCTTCTCAATTAGGGTTTCTTGATCTCTTTACTAAGGATCATACCCTAAATCACCATATGAATCATACTCATGTATGAATTCATTTCTATCATTCTCTCCACTTGATTTGGTTACATCAACCATCCGATCAAATACAAACAACTATGTTTGGCATAGTATATTGAGTTATTGCTTCCATAAACAATTAGGGTTTGCATTTTAGGGATCATTCACAATTGAAACCATTAAGATCAAACCAATTGAACCCATTGGATCAATATCAAATTACATCAGCATATTTCCTCAAATGGTCAACCATTGCAAATGGTTAACCACTCCAAACTACTTGAAACTATTTGGTTTCAATCAATTTGTTGAAATCGTTTAACCAATTTCATTGAAACTGATTGGTACCAAATTTTGAAATTGTTTTACTAAGATATTAATTGAGGTGTGTGCTTGTGATGACATCATCATCTTCAAGCTACAAACCCATGAAATTTTCTGTGATTTCCATGGTGGTTTCATCAATCAACCAAAATAAATTTCGGAAATGAAGAAAGCATCAACATTTGATAAGGAATTGAATGCAATAACAATATTAAGGGTACAAGTTATAAAACCCACCTCCAATTGAGCTTCAAAGCTCCAAGCTCACGCCAACAATGGTGGATGAAGTTTTTGCAACTCCCCCTAGGCTCATCCCCAAGCTTTTGGATGAAAAAGTTGGCTAGGGTTGAAGAGGAGATCGAAATAAGAAGAAATCAATGATTTATTTTTTATTTCCACCATGGAATCAAGCAGAACGAAGGTCAAGGACCTTACCAACAGGTTGGGGTCGTCCTCCTGCTCCTACATATCTCCTTAGTCGTTTTCCAAGCAAGGGGAAAGAAAAGAATCCGAAATGGCCTTTGTTTTGGCTTGGTAAAGGTACTTTTATAAGAAATTCCATGAGAGAGAAAATGCCTTATAAAAATGCATTTAATTCCAAAATTAGTGCCGCCTCTGCCCCCTTTCATTCCTTGGATACGAGGCTATCCCATTTTACTCTTATTCCTCTCAATTATCCTCAATTTAAAGAAAAACAAATTAAGCACCTTAGATCATATTATAATAATATCCCAATTTGAGTGGATATTACTTTTCTTTATAATAATGGTGAGTGGGTTATCCACATGCTTGAGAAATTTTCGTGGCCTAGCAAAGGCACAACGGTATTCACACTTGAACAAATTCAACCATCTCGTTTTTGGTTGAAGGCCCTTCAATTATTATATTTGTTTTTGCACTAAATTGAATTAGGGTTTCAATTAGGATTAAATCTTGATTATTTTAATATCAAGGTTCTCTCTCCTCCAACTTAATTCAAATGAGGCACCCCTCTCATTTTATTTGCTCTACCTGATGCCAAGAAACATTAGGGACCTTATTGAAGTGGTAATTTATATATTACACCTTGGGTTTTGGGTAAATTGCACATTACACCAAAACTAGGTTTTCATGCACATACATTACTTTATCAACTCTTTCTTGGTATTTAGGCTTCCATAAGCCATACCTCAGCATAATCTTTACTCTCATGATGCTTCAACACATGAGGAACATATTATCATGCACAATTTGCGCTTAAACCCCTCAACTTGGGTAATTTGCACTTTAGTCCAAAACAGGCAAACGATTGATTTCAACAATGTTAAAAAAGGACTAGAATTGCAACATAAGTTCCTCTTGAGCCCTAATTACTTTTCACAAGATGAGATTAAACATTTAATCACCTTTCTTAATCAAAACACCTAGGGTTAAAGTATAACCCAGGTCAGGGATGTTACAATCATGGCAAGGAGTTGCATATGACATCTTATCAAGAGTTGCATATGATGCAATTGGCAAGAGTTGCCTACCTGAGAGATCTAAGTTGTGGGTGACAGTCCAAGTTGGTCCATGAATTAGAGGATTTCAGGATCTTGCCCACTAGAAGGTTGTACACTGCAATCTTCTGAATTGATGGTGAGGGCTATCAATTTGAATTAAAATAGTGGGAGCAATAATTAATTAAAGGCCTAATTTTATCGTCAACTTTTCAAAATAATCAAATAAGTCAAAAATGAGTTTTGGACTAAAAATTGCATATTTTCCTTTTGTAGTACAAAAGGAAACAAACAACAATCACTTTTCTTTGTGATCGGTCCTCGAAAAGGACAAGCTAAATGGGACAAACTTCCACGACTGGTATAGGACATTGAGAATTGTTCTCACTCAAGAGAGAAAGCTCTATGTCCTGGATACTCCAATTCCAGAGGAACCTACTCCTAATGCCCCAAAGATAGAAAGGGATGCTTACAAGAAGCATTTTGATGATGCCATTGATGCAAAGTTCTTGATGTTGTGCTCTATGAACCACGAGTTGCAGAGACAACATGAGAACATGGGTGTCATTGAGATGATTCAACATCTCAGGAACATGTATGAAGATCAGGCATGGCAAGAGAGATACAATGTCTCAAGGGCACTGTTCAAGTGCGTCATGACAAAAGGAGATCCAGTTGGTCCTCACACACTCAAGATGATTGGGTATGTGGAGAAACTTCAAAGACTGGGATTTCCACTGAGCCAAGAGTTGGCTACTGACGTGACACTGCAATCGTTGCCAGAATCCTATAGTCAGTTTGTGATGAACTACAACATGAACAACTTTGATAGGCCACTGTCAGAGTTGTTGGGCATGTTGAGGACAGCTGAGATACAGATGAAGAAGGACAAGCCTAAGTCTGTGATGGTGATCACGAGCAAGAAAGGCAATCCAAGCGCAAGGGCAAGGGCAAAGCTAAGAAAGGTTCGGATGCTAGCCAGGAACCCAAGTCGTCTTCAGCTCTCAAGGCCAAGGGAGGCGTGACCAAGAAAGGAAATTGCCACCATTGTCACAAGCCAGGACATTAGAAAAGGAATTGTCCTCTCTATCTGGAAGAATAAATGAAGAAGGAGGCGACAGACGTCTCCACTTAAAGGTGTCATGAAAGTAAACTTGTAACACTTTTTGAGGTATATGATACCAAATTGTAAAGTGTAAAGAAATCAATACATGGGGCAAGTGTTTCCACCATAGATAGGAGTACTTTAGTTTATTTTCATCCTAAAAGGCATGTAATACAGTTATGAACTGCTATTTCATATTTTCCAATAGATAGAAACACTTTATTTTTGCATATTGTATGACAATGATGGCAATTAATAAAGAGATGTTTCAATTTATAAAGATATGATATTTGTGACAATGCCCTGTTTATCTTGTGGTATTTGATATGCATAAAATAAAATGATACCTACAAGTTATAGATAACTCAAACAATCAAATTAGCATCAATCATGCGAAATTAATTTCTAGTATCCATATGATGGATAAATCTAGACTCTTTTGGTTGGAGAACCAGTAAGAGACATGAATATCTTGGGCATGATTAATCAGTCTTCACTAAAGGTAGTGGGAGAATGATTATCCTATTAGGTATAATACATGTGATGTATTTACATACCTATTGGAGTAAATGCTAATACTTCAAATGGTGTTTAGAGAAATACCAATATGAATATCTTGAAGTGTTCAAGATTATCATAGATGAAGTGCAAATTTGGTAAAGTGTTAATTCTTGATGAGATCAATGAATGAAATACTTGGACCAAATGTTTGAGATCCTTGTGAGTGATTATGATAATGTATCATAGTGAACTCATGATTAAGGCATGGTGATGTCCAAATAAAGAAGGAATCATACTCTAAGGAGTTAAAGAATGATTATCAAATAACTCAATTCTTCTTAATAAAAGAATACCCCACACTAATAAAGGACATTAAGAATCACAAGGAGTTGTAAATTCTTATATCCTTAGCAGATACACCTCAATTATCTATGTGATGAGTTGTTCATGTGATCAGTCAACTATCTAGATGAATATGAGGAACCAAATTTTGAGTTATGGATTATGACCATTACATCCTAAATGACATCCATGTGAACCATAAGGTATGACCTTGATGGTAGCACCCATTGGAATAAAATCCATAAGTGTGAATAAGTCTTAAGTGTTAAGACACATGGATAACATTTTGAGAAGGATGATGCTTGTTGATTGCAACTTAATGACTAAGACATTTGGCATATGGATACTAAAACTACATTCCTATGAGGAATAAAATAAGGATGTGTACGTGACACAACCTATAAGGTTTATGAATCCACTAATGCAAATGAAGTCTACAAGTTATAATGGACTAATCAATGTGATTGATTGAGTACAAGCAACTCATAATTGGATCTTTACTTTGATGATATAGTCAAAGGGTTTGACTGATATGTCAAAGATAAAGAAGGGATCTGTGATTTAGTGGGAGCGTGTTCACATTCCACATATTGATGTGAAATGGAAATGTTCTAGAATGGAAATCCAAAAGTGGAAAGTATCTTTAAGGAAGATAGAAATGTTTCCTATGAGATAGGAATAGAGATCTATAGAGATAGTTCTCGAAAACCTCTTGACCTAGAAAAGAGAAAGCATACATTGGCAATCTGTACTGAAGGGTTCAGTATGCACAGATTCAGTGAGAGAAAACTTGTCCATATTACATGGAGTTAGTATCCCAAGGCCAAGTGTCCAATTTTTATGAAGAATGGGAACACTAAGAATAGATATGGATCTATCATGTACGTAATCATCACATTATCTTGCATGTATGGACATGGCAATAATAAAATGCATTCATCATCTTGTATGTAAGACATGGCAATATGATGTGCTAATCCTGATAGCTCGTATGTGGGACATGACGAGTGGATGTCTGTCTACTTCCAGTAAGGGTAAACGGAATACCATGAGAACTTGATAAGTACTTGAGAAGTACTAGTTCTATGGAGATAGTTCGATGTAAAGAGTTACATTGATGCGAACTTCTAAAAGGATAGAAAATTAATCACAAAATATATATGGGATATAGAAAGTGGAAGTTTGTTGATAATTGGAAATGTTCCGATAAAACCATTTAAAAGGAAATGTCGAGTATCTATGCGTTAGAGAACAACAGTGGATACTATATGGATCTGGAAGTTCATGAGATGAACTTATAGATATTCCGGTCATTGATGACAAGTTTGGAATCCTTGATCATGCAATGTGGCTAAAGGTTAGCAAAGGAATACTGGATCGCATATTACGGAAACTGCATCTCATACGTGTGACGTACAAAGAAGAGATGAGAGACATGCAATTTATACTGACTTTGGCAAGGTGTTTCCATTACTCACTATGCTCGCACTAGAGCACAGTAACATGTGGGACATGTTTAAAGATCACTATGAATATGATTCAAGGGTGATTGGCTCGCAGTGCAAGTAGGAGTCTGTTGGTATGTATGCCCTGAGAGACAATCATGGGATGATTGGTGGGATACATTAAGATTGATTTGATAAACATCAAAGGCAAGCTTCCAATTCTTTCTCGTTCAGTCATATGAGATAGTGATAGAACAGATTGAATGTCTAGAGAATGACAATACTCAATGACGTATGCCTTCAGGTTCAGGACTTGAATGATGAGATCATACGAATGTTAAGAGTTTGTACATTCTTGTTGTGTCCCTAGTCGGATGTCATTGTGGAAGGTAGATAGACAACAATGACACACAAGACTATATTGTGGTGTTGGTTGATGACAGAATCTCATTAGTCATGATATAGAGATATCAAACCAAACACATAGGTACTTGTTAGAGAACAAGTGTACCAGACAGACCCATCGTGAGTTTGACACATGGAACCATGACATGGTAGTCACAGTCAGTACTCACAGTGATGGTGGTGAGTGTGATTCTTTGACCTAAAATCACTACACTCAACACATGTCGTTGGGCACACTTTGACATCATCAAACGCAGTCCTGAAACATGGGTTGTTATAAAGGTGATGATTGGGTGGCTTTGACACATGGGGCTTTTGAGGGGAGAGTGATAGATATGGGATTTGTCCCTCCTGAGGGAGTTTGATATCGAAGGCCACTTGATGAGTAGGATTTAAATAGGCGTGCGCATGCATGTATGAATCAGTATGTGATATTAATGTCATACATATCTCTTCCAATCTACTCTGAGATAAAGAAAGTGAATGAACGTTGACAGGATGACTGTTCCATGCCTCGAGTTCATTCGGGATATCAGTGACAAAGGAATTATACATTCACTGTAACACCATTCACGGATTGTAGGATTGAAAGTTGTTCTCCAACTTTCTACTTTCACTTGGGTAGCACTGATGTGTGACTAGGCACCGCTCTTTGCTTGTAAAGTCATAAGTGTTATGGACTTTCACTACCAACATGTAATGGACCTGCAGGGTCACACACATAGGATTTAACCTGGAAGAGGAGTTTTGTCCACAAATACTGTTTAGATTGATTACTAAAGGAGTTTAGTAGTTCAATTAAACACTCAATCAATTGATAGCTCAATGTCATAATGTTTAAGGTGTTGAACACATTGATTGGAGTATCAGATTGATTGAAATCGCAATTGAATGATTCTGCACAATCTGCACTCCCAACCGATCGACTCATGTGATGAACCGATCGACTGAGCTTGGTGAACCGGTCGGCTCAAGAGTTGAGTCGATCGGCTCATGGTCAGGGTGAAACGATTGCTTCAACTATTGAAACGATCAATTTAACTGGTGCAACCGAGCAAGTTGGGAAAGTAGGATTGGTGAGAATTTTCCTTTCGTTTGACTTGCCCAATTTGATTGGGAAATAGGATTGGTATTCGATACCAATTAGAAACAAAAGAAGGAAAATCAATCGGGAACTGGTCAAGACCATGAACCGACCAGTTCAGAAGTGAACCGACCGGCTCATGGGTCCCAACTGATCGGTTGAGGTGTCAACCGACCGGTTCAGATCCCCAACCGACCATTTTAGTTGTGAAACGATCAGTTCAGGTTGCGAGTTGGTTGTTTTGCAGAAAATCTCGAACCCTTCTACTCCTGCTTTTAGTCCCGCATTGCCCGGGATGGAGAACTTTGTCCCATGACCCTCCTATATATAGGTGTATTGGGGGCTTCTCAAAGTACAACCCAGTGCAACCAGTTGCTCTGTGAAGTTGTCGTTTTCTCTGGTTTTGGTTTCCGGGAGAGAGCCCGAGCAAGTGCTACCTGATAAGGGAGGCATAGCAAGGGAAAGACAACTGCAGAAACCAATTGGTGGCAGGAGAGTGTGTTGGTGACTAGTACGCTGACAGAAGGGTGAGACGCCTTCCAATTCCTTGTGGGACAAGGAGATTGGAGTTCCAGGTGGTCTGTGTGGACTACTTCAGAGGCGGGAGGTTTCTGCTGCTAGGAGGACAACCTTCAATCCCGTCAGTCCCGGTGCGACCAGGAGCTGCACAGACACCGTCCAAGATAGGAGGTGAAGACCGTGAAAGGCACGAGGTATTGTCGCCGAGAAAGCCTCGGGACAAGGTATGATTCGACAAACCATCCTTTCCTATTATATAGACGTTGACACGTTTCCTTGTTCTGGGTTTTGGGGAGAATTGTTTTTGTTTCCGCTACCTTATCTGCCTCCCCTAAAACCCAAAAAACACCATGTATGGTCATCTCATCCATCAATATGGTAATATCTCATCTCCGATGCATTTCTTTTATCATAAATGACACAACATGATTACTTTCATACTCTCCTTCATGGAAAAAAGTTTGTAGAAGAAGGAAAACTCAACCATATACAATTTTTTAATGTCGAAATGGCAACCTACTTGTCCATTAACATTACAATTGCCAAAGACCTAGATTCTTCTATGCGTGTCAACAAATTGGACATTTCTCAAAACACTATCCAATTACACAACAACATCTAGTTTATAGATGCTATGCATCTACAATAATTCCTATGAGAGTACTTGACCTCTCCACACGTTTCCACCCCATGCAAAAGCTACTTATCCTTTCCATGCAAAATCTACTATAAAGTTCCCTTATTACCATAGACACTCAAGCAAATGGATAGTGAAAAAATTGAAATCCTTCTTGGTGCTTCCCTAAACCAATGACATACCACCACAAAATGTAGCTACTCATACATTCTACACCACCGTCACATGTTACTATCAAGAAATCCACCACTATTAGATGGGAATACCAACCGACATCCCCTCCCCCATATAGCTACTAAAAATCTATCTTAGACACCACATATATACTCCCATGAAGCCATCCATCTTACCTAAAACATCCACCCCTTCCATTACTATCCAAACTATTGCTCCCGCCCGAGCTCACCCCATGGAAAATCATAACCCTTCCTCCTATGACACAACTATCATCGACCTTCCTATAAAATTTGTGAGACTTATTGTGAGAACCCATTACACTAAATGAGATTACTCAAAACATAAAACAAACTCAATAACTAATTAATCTCTTACCCAAAAATATGGGTAAATTAAAACTAATTTCAACATCAAGACCCACTCAAAAATATTTGCGTGAGATCCCAACATCTCTTATATCCATACTATGCCAAGAATTTGATACAAATTGTTCTATTGCCTTAGCCACAATATATACACACAGGAGAACAATATTCCTATATGCCACACAAAAAAGCATTAATATGCTGACAAAAGTCTAATTCATTTGAAACATCATATACAAACTTTTCATGCCCATACATCAGAGTACAGGGATGACTCTAGGGCACACAAGACATCTAATCAACTTTCTCAAATATTCATTACTATAGATCCTATTTTCCCCCACACGTTTGTTTTCATCACTTCTGATTACCTAAATAAAATTGTGGTGAACCACAAGGATGAGACCCATGTCCCAGCAAGAGATATAACCTCCAACAACGTTTACAGATTACAACATGTTTAAGTAATTAAACATTTAAGTAGTTTAATTAAATATAACAAATAATATCAACACTACCGATGATTAACAAAATACATAAAGGAGCAGATAATAACTATCATCATTAGCCAGACTATCATCCTTTATCTTGTTGACAATATAAGCAATTCAATAGCATATGCATATCTAGAATCATGAGCAAGTCTAGTAACATACCATAGCTAATAACATGAGCATGTCTAATTGGTTGAACATATCAACATCATAATAAGAGCTAACAACATAAGCACAACTATCTGGATAAGCATGATCATCAATATATACATCTCTAGTAACAAAGGCATGGCTAGCATGCTTAACATAACTAACAACATGAGATATCTAGCATCATGTTTATAATCAGCAGTAGCAGTATAGTTATCAACATAATCATGGATAATGTATGTACACATCTATAATCTTAAGAATATCCACAACATAATTATATCTACTATCTCTTAATTAATTGCACTAAGCATCATCTTTATGTAAATATAATAAACAAGGGTTATCATCCAATGTGAAATGGTGTGTATAACCCTAAACAAATATGCTACACGGCTGTATTACATCTTTTATTATGCCTTGAGGAATTTGAGGATACCACTCAAGTTCCAACTGACCACCGCTTGGTCACAATCAGTGCCATACAAGATCTAGGAAGAGACAGACTCCTCGGATCTTCTCTGCCCCCAGTCAGTACGGGTCCGCTAGAGTGACACATAAGGTCAAGCTGCTAACAGCCTAGTCCATCCTTGGTATAGGTCACGACAATAGTGAAAGGAGGTGGGTACACATACCCTACCATATGAGGTACAACCGCAGTTGTCCTCCAATCTTATCACATATATAATCACTGAGACACGGACGCAACTGTTCTCAATCACATCAGATGTATGAGGCATGACCATAACCAACCTCCACAACCTACATTGTGGGTGACAAGGATATATCCTCTACTTGCCACCCCCACATACGCAACAATATGTGCTTTGAGTTTCTCTTAGGAATACTTGTTTCACCATCCGGCAAATTCTGACACTTAAATGGATCTATGGCACTTGATTAGTTATTCCAATTGGGTGAATTAAGGCTGCATCAAACAAGTAGACATACAAACCCTTATTCACTTCTAGCAAGCATATAAATATCACAACCTCAAAAGATATAAAATGTGTGAAACAAAATTTCTCATCTCATCATCACATGGAACTATTCACTTTCCATTAATGAGACCACACTAATCATCATACTATCACAAGATATAAATCATTTTTACAATCTCACAGGGTACCAACCCTTATTGACACAAGAGGATTACACCTCATTCGGGGCCCAACCATGCCCAAAGGTCATTAAGACCATCATACTATCACATGATATAAATCCTTTTCACAATATCACAAGAAATCAACCCTTATCAACATAAGGGGATTACACCTCATTCAGGGCTCAATCATGCCCAAAGGTCATTAAGACCATCATACTATTCCTTGCAAGATCATCATTATCTTTGCATGCCTTATAACAAGGCTCAACAACATCACTTACATATAATACACCATATCAGCACAATATTGCATTAATGAGCTAGGAGATATTCATAAACAATAATAGAAGGGTTATATTAATATTAAGAACATTCCTTTATTACATCAACATGCAAGGAATCTAGATATGATTAACACTCATCATATTCATAATGCACATGTTTAGCATAAGAAAGTGTCAACCATGTGGCTATGATAACCTCCAATTAACACATTAACTTTATGATCATGTTAAGGAGGTTATTTCACCATCATTCCATCATATAAGAATGTTAAACATCAATAATCATCTTTATCTATTTGCATTAGAGTTAAGTTCAACATTATAAATTATATTAACTTTACTAATCAACACTTATACCCAAACCCAAACTCACGACATCCCCATTGGATCATGGATACATAAGGTGAATCATCACCATTATTTTCCAATTACCATCATTTAGTTATATTAAAGCTAGGTATAACAAGCTATACCTCATTAGGGTTACATATCCACACAATATGGTTATCATCCCTTCTATTCATATGAGTGAATAGGTAAGACTACCTTGTTAAGGGTAACCCTCCACTTTTCCATCATCATTCAACCCATATCATCATACCATAATGTCACCCAGAACCATTGGATGTTTAAAAGGTAAGACTATTGGTTGTTTACATAAGTAAACACCTTGAATGAATCATATATGATATTATTGAGTTTTGATCTATAAAAGTCACCATTTAAACCTAGACATCCTTTGGTTAACAACAATAAGGGTTCTATTTAGAGTAGGGTAAAAACCATAATTGACTGTTCATTTAAAACAAGTCATCCAATGTCAACAAGTAAGCTCCTTAAGTTGATCATATAAAGGAAACCATCTAAATCACATTATTAGGAAAACCATATTAAATTAGCCATCATTTCAATTTATTGGAGGAATAAACATTATATCTTGACCATTGGGTGAAGTTCATATGTTAAAACCATCAATTACAGTATAGGTCTGACCATTGCATCAAGTGACCCAAGAAACCATTGGTCTAAGGATTAATTGATGCTACAATTATATGATTAACTCACCATAGGTTTTGGAGACCTGATCCACCATCATTAGTGACCATTAAGTCACCATAGTTTATTAGATCAACACTATATTCATTAATCATCATTAAATATTGAGCTAATGTCATCATTGATTGATAACATCAATAGGGTACTTAATGGTTGATCATTATACTTCTAATTGATCCAAAACCTAACCTAAGGGGTGACCATAGGTTCTCACCATCATATGACATCTTCGATATCAACCATTAGTTGTCATGAAGACAACATCATAGGGTTGTTGCAATGGTACCATCATCGGGTCATGGGTTTATAGAAAAAATCAGCTTTAAACCCTAAAAATGACCATTGGCTGATAGATTCTTAGCACCATACATTGTCAAAAAAACCTGGTCCAAGTCATATTATACCTTAGGAATAATGCACACATGATCACAGGTTCATCTAGAACTGAAATCAGACCAGGGAACATTATAAAAATCAAAATCCAAGTCAAGCATAGCTTTTTCACTACTACAGAAGTGCCTTTTAGTGTCGGTTGTTTAACCCCCTTTGGCGTCGGTTTCTGAACGACGCCTATGTGGGCGTCGCTAAAAGGTTGGACACTTCAGCGTCGGTTAAAAAACCGACGCCTATTTAACATAAAGGCGTCGGTTTATTATAATAAACCGACGCCAAAAGGGTTCGCGCCACAGAAAACGGCGTCATCTAGGACGCTTTCTGCGTCGGTTATATACTAAAAAACCGACGCCGAAAAGTGTCCTAGATGACTCCCATTTCCTGTAGCGCAAACACTTTTGGCGTCGGTGTTCAACAAAAAACCGACGCTGTAAGTCTGTGCTGACGGTTATCGGTAAATAACCGACGCCTATATATATATATTTTTTTTTATAAATCTGTTTGCAGGCCTGCTGTGGCTGGTCAGTAGGATGAGAACCTGCAGTTCAGTTTTCTGAACTGCAGGTTTATGACATCCATTGATATCAGCCTACAAACAGGCCACAAACCTGCAAAATTAACATAAAAAGATTCACACAAGTAGATACATTCAGACATCAATTCAATTGTCACGTTCACACATATAGAATCATTCAAATACATGTTTTAACATTCAGAAACATTCATTTACAAAGTATCATTCATCATCACTATCAACATCCCAATTATATCTTACAGTTGCCACTGTTTGTACAACTATTGCCCATTCTTCTCTTACTTCATCTAATGCTTCCCTCGTATATGGAGCATGTACATTTTTTAAGTGTTTGCCTATAGTGTGGTCAGTTTTAAACACCTGCAAAGAGAATGATGTATATAAGTAATAATATAAAAATAAGATTGATATATTTTATAGTAACTAATGAGACTATATATAATACCTCATGTATGGTATCGATGTCTTTCTTCGCCTGTGTATGGTATAGAACTCTCCTCCAGTATCTCCCTCACAGACTCCTGTGCGGAGAGGGACATTCCAACTCGAGATATCATCTTCCGTTGCCTCCTCCGCAGCAATATCCTTATCTCTGAACGTTTCTCGTAGGATTCTGAACCCCTCCTTCCCTCTACTACATCGAAGCCATGCCACAGTTGAACCCTTTCACCGAGCCCTACCCGGCCAAACAGACGTCGCCTGAAGTACCACCGTCGTCGTCGTCTCCACCTCCATCGCAACTTGCTGTGCTAGTCCTGGCAGTTTATCACCCCACATGCTTTCCTCACCAGTTCCTGCCGCTAGACGACCACACAATGGAATCCAAGAGGATATGCAGGCGTTTGCCACACACTATAGGATGAGTATACTCAGCTTATAGTCTTTGGCGAACTCCTACATATCCTCTTGGATCCATTGTGTGGTCGTCTAGCGGCAGGAACTGGGGAGGAAGGCATGTGGGGTGATAAACTGCCAGGACTAGCACAGCAAGTTGCGATGGAGGTGGAGACGACGACGACAGTGGTGCTTCAGGCGACGCCTACTTGGCCGGGTAGGGCTCGGCGAAAGGGTTCAACTGCAGCATGGCTTTGATGCAGTAGAGGGAAGGAAGGGGTTCAGAATCCTACGAGAAACGTTTAGAGATGAGGATATTACTGCGGAGGAGGAGGAAACGGTAGACGATATCTTGAGTTGGAATGTCCCTCTACGCACATCAAGTTGCTCCAGTGCTTCAGTGGGTACATGTGCATCATCAACCTAAAATTTGACAAAAATAAACACACTAAATTAGCATTTGTATTAAAAAAGCAAACATTACTCTAAACGTTTGTATTTTACCATTTTTGCAGCCGCCTCCACGCATCTGAAAATGTCATTAAAAAGGCAAACATTTAGCATTTGTATTAACTAGAAAAAGGAAAACATTTAGCATTTGTATAAACTAGAAAAAGGAAAACATTTACCATTTGTATAAACATACATGTCTCTAAAATTGTGATCTTTTATCAATTAACAATCCTTCATTGTGATCTCCGCGCACATATAAGTCATCATTAGCTTCAATATTTTGTGGAGTTGGCAACCCAACTGAGAATGGACTGGAGTCATCATACTTATCATAGTACTCTTCTTCATCTATAGGATCTTCAATGAACTGTCTTTTACCATGAAGAACAACCGACCATTTATCATTTGCAGGATCATCGATATAGAATATTTGTTTTGCCTGTGATGCCAATATGAATGGTTCAGCCTTCTCGCCAATCATTTCAAAGTTCACCAAAGTGAAACCCAATTCATCCACTATAACTCCTTTGGTGTTATCAAACCAATTACATTTAAAGAGCGGAATATTGAAATCTATGTAGTCAAACTCCCAAATGTCTTCAATGACACCGTAATATGACATTTTAGCTTCACGTGGACTCTTATCCTTTGCACTTGCAAAGTACATAGTTGACGCTTGAAGAGTGACCCCACTATTTTGGACGACACTCTTATCATCTTGGCGCTTTATGTAATATGTGAATCCATTAATGTCAAACCCTTCATAAGACATAACATTCGGTTTTGGTTTAAAGGCGAGACATTTGATAGTTTCTGTAATATCATTTGGTGTTTGAGATAGTTGATGTAAGACTTTATCTTCAAACCACTTAGTAAAAGTCTTATTATGCTCTCTAGCAAGCCACATTGAACTTGCTCGAGGATGTTGTCTCTTTATGAAATTGGTATGTTCCTCGATATAAACACTCACTTCGTCCATATTATGTAAAATATACAAGTGAGCTTGTTCCAACTGCTCACGGCTGATTACTTTCACCCGTGATCCCAAAATTCCTTTGCCCTCCTCAATATTCGTGTCATTATCAGGAGTGTCATTACCACTGAGAAAGTCATTGCAGAAATCCATAACCTCTCTCGCCACATAACCTTCAATAATACTCCCTTCAGGACGATAACGGTTTCGAACATCACCTTTAAAAACGCTCATGTATCGTTCAAAGGGATACATCCAATGCAAGAAAACCGGTCCCAAGATTTTCACTTCCCTAGTCAAGTGGACAACAAGATGTACCATGATATCAAAGAACGAAGGAGGGAAATACATCTCAAGCTGACATAGGGTAACAACCACTTCTCTTTGCAAATTATCGAGAGTATCAGGGTCAATAACTTTGCTGCATAGACTTTTGAAAAAGAAACAAAGTCTGGTAATTGCAAACCTTACATGCTTCGGCAATATAGATCGAATTGCCACGGGCAATATTTGTTGCATTAGAGTGTGACAATCATGAGATTTAAGACCTATCAACTTCAGATCTTTCATTGATACCAATCTACGGATGTTGGATGAGTAACCATGTGGCACCTTAACATTTACCAAGCATTCACAAAAAGTTTTCTTCTCCTTTCTAGACAACGTGTAACAAGCGGGAGGTAAGTATGTTCTTTTATTACCCATTTCACGTAATTCTGTTAATTCTGACCTTATTCCCATTTCACGTAGGTCCAGTCTGGATTTTATCCCATCTTTAGTCTTACCTGGTATATTTAATAGAGTACCAATGATGCTATCACAGACATTTTTCTCAACGTGCATTACATCGATACAATGCCTGACTGACAAAGAACTCCAATAAGGAAGATCCCAAAATATTGACTTCTTTTTGAATGAAGAATTGTCACTCCGTGTGGCCATACTACATTGTGATTTCTTACCAAATTCATTGACAATGTCTTTTACTCTTTCATAAACAACATCCCCTGGTATAGGTTTAGGTGCACTCCGTTCATCATTCCATCCATTGAATGCTTTGCGCTTCCTACGATACAGATGGAATTTTGAAAGAAACCTTCGATGACCAAGATATACAGTCTTGCCGCCATATTTTAGTCTTATTGAATCAGTGTTTTCTTCACATATAGGACACGCTTTAGCTCCTTTGACACTATATCCAGACAAATTCCCATATGCCGGAAAGTCATTAATAGTGCAAAACAACATAGCATGCAAACGAAATGTCTCTCTTGCAGAAGCATCATAGGTCATCACACCTTCAGCCCAAAGTTTCTTTAAGTCATCAATCAAAGGTTCAAGATAAACATCGATATCATTTCCGGGTTGTTTAGGGCCCGATATCAACAATGACAACATAACGTACTTATTTTTCATACACAGCCAGGGAGGAAGATTGTATATAACAAGCATGACTGGCCAAGTGCTATGTTGGCTGCTCAATGTCCCGTACGGATTCATCCCGTCTGTACAAAGCCCAAGTCTTAGATTCCTGACTTCTTCACCAAATTCAGGGAACAATACATCAATCTTCTTCCACTGTGGGGAATCAGACGCATGTCGTAGGATCCCATCATTATTTTTCTTAACATCTGCATGCCACCTCAAATTCTTCGCATCTTTTGGATTTGCAAACAAGTGTTGAAACCGTGATGTTATAGGTAGATACCACAACACCTTGGCAGGAGAACCAGTTTTGGACTCCCCCGAAGTCGTCAATTTATATCGTGACGCACCACATTTTGGACAATCTTTCAAATCTACATAGTCCTTTTGAAATAATACACAATCATTCGGGCATGCGTGTATCTTTTTGGCCTCCATTCCCATTGGGCACAACATTTTCTTTACCTAGTATGTTGAGATTGGCAGCTCGTTTCCTTCAGGAAGAATTTCTTTCAACAAAGTCAACAATTCAGTGAAGCTTTTGTCGCTCCATCTATTGTTAGCTTTCAACTTATACAATCTCAGCACAGCGCTAAGCTTCGTAAACTTAGCACAGCCTGTGTATAACGGTATCTCAGCATCATGCACAATGTTTGTAAAGATAGGAGGTGGATCGGTGTACTCTACCCTACAACTATCCAGCATCGCATCAACAATGTCTGCTGGAACTGGTTCGTTCACATTTACGTCATCGGAGGCAATTTCTTCTTCCACCCAAGCACTGCTATTGACATCTACTGGATTCGATTTTGAAATCTCTCCATGCCAGTGCCATTCTGTATAGCCTTGTACAATCCCGTTGCACATGACATGACTTTTTATTTCCTCACCAGTGTTGAGTTTCAAGTTGTTACCGCAATGCCTACATGGACAGTAGAACCTATCTGTAGGTTTTTTCCTATGTTCCTCGGCAAATCTAATAAACTGATCAAGACCAGATATAAACTCTGGGGTGCAACGATTACAAATGGACATCCATGATCTATCCATTCTATGATCAGAGAAAGCAAGTATATATTAGGAAAGCAAGTATATATTAGGAAACAAGTATATAAGCAAGTATGTCGTATTACAGTTCATCATTAAGAAAGATATAAGCAAGTATGTCATATTAAAATAGACTAAACAATAAAAGAATTTTTTTTTGAGGCAAGACAATATGAGAAAATAGTAGTGTAATCATGTAAATGGGAACATTCATGGGAACACACACTTCAGTTATAAGCATTCATGTAGCAACTTACAGTTCCATTCATGGGAACACACACTTTAGTTATAACAATAACTAAACAAAGGGGTTGGTGTACCCCTAAACATGCGCATAATTAAAAAAACTATTACTACAGACAAGTCTAGATAGATAGACAACTAAATACTACATCAACATGGTCCCGCATGCATCAGTAACTTCTTTTTGATGATGAAGCTGTGTCACGAAGCTCCTCACTGTATTTAGACGAATCTGAACTGATAGGGGCCTCAGATTCAGATTTGTCTGAGCTGATATGCGACGCCGTGCGCTCATACCACAGAAGATGATCGGGGGTCTCGCAGTTGTTGTTGGTTATCCAAACTTTGATGGAATTATCGCCAACTGGACGGAGAAAAAGCCTATTCCAACGGACCACATGCAGCTCTCCAATCCAATCACGCCAACCGGATTTTGATACAAGATTTCCCGCCAAATCATACTCAACCTCGATTACATGTGAATAATTTCCAAAAGTTAGGGTCACTTTACCAGGCATGTAGTGTCTTCCTTTTAGAAAACGCCAATGTTTGGGTATGACCAATTGGTTTAAGGAACGATCATCTAGGATGATGTCCAATTGTTCTTCAATAGGGAACGTTAACATTGACATAGAGGCCCAATTCATAGTCATTGTTATGGGAAGACAGAGACTGCACAATATTAGTATTAACAAAGTGTAAGTACATATAACGATGTTATATATTTTCATAAAAAGTTGTATAACATCAGTTAACCTTTTAAACAAGTATATATTAGGAAACAAGTATATATTAGTCAATCTTGGACGGGTTTCTAGGCCAACAAACACATTTGATGTCAATCTTATATATAATAAATGTGTACCACCTATCCCATCCTTGAACACCTAATCTCACTTAGGATGTAAGTGTATAATGTGTATTTGGTTTTCAAGAAAATTTCGGCAGCATTTCCCCGTTGTTCTCTAAGTACATATGTACTTAGAGAACAAACGGGGAAATGCTGCCGAAATTTTCTCGAAAACCCAATACACATTATACACTTACATCCTAAGTGAGATTAGGTGTTCAAGAACAGTCCCAAACTGGGGACTATCCAAGATTTACTCCTACTGAGTAAATCTTGGACGGGTTTCTAGGCCAACAAATACATGTGTTGTCATTCTTATATAAACCCTATAATTCATGAAATCATTCTAATTCAATTTAATATGTTGGGATCACATAATTATATAATGACATCAGAATATATAGATGAATCATAATTAACATGATTAACAACATGCTCATCAAACTAGGGTTTTCTTGAATATCATCTAATAAATCAAGAATTTCATAGTTTCAAACATGCAATAATTCACAATGCAATGTTATAAACTATAGGCAACATGGATAGATGAAATAAATAAACATCCAGCATCTATCACTTATTCAATCTTCAAGAAACCTTGACAAACATCCAACATCTATCACTTATATAATTTGCATGTATATACACCCTAAAGTGCCACAAATCATATAATAAAACTATCATGTTATGATATTAGGACCACTTAAAGCAGATTAGGCACATTAAGCAAGCAGAGTAGGGAGCCAATTTCGTGCAAACAGATTAGGCAACAGATTAGGTCAGCACATAAAGAACCAATTTCGCGCCTGGGTAGGTCTGCAGGTACCTGGGCAAGAAGAGTAGGGTGAGGTCGAGCTGGTTGAGTACGTGGGTGGCGGCCGACGAGCTCCAGAACCAGCGGCAGTGACTCCGACGAGCAGGAGCGTCAGCCGCAGCAGGCAGGCAGGCGGCCAGGCGGTGGCAGGCAGGCAGCGGCCAGGCAGAGGAGAAGGAGAAGGGGGTACGGCGGCGCCGGTTCTCAGGCGTGGCAGGCAGGTGGGCACCAGGCGTTGCGGCGGCGCCGGTTGTCAGGCGTGGCGGCGGCGCAGGCGGTTGGAGCAGGGGCGCCGGTTGTCAGGCGTGGCGGCGGCGCAGGGGTGCCAGAGAAGAAACGCGTCGGAGAGGGGCGCCGGAGAGGGGACGCCGGAGATGGGGCACCGGAGAGAAGCGCCGGAGAAAAACTAGTACCAGCAGCAGAGAAATCGCCGGAGAAATCGCCGCAATAGGGAAATAGGGTAGCAATGAGGGGAAGAGTCGGGCGATCGAAGGTTATGAAGTTCCCCAATAGCGTCGGTTGTTTACAACAACCGACGCCTAAACATATTTACCGTCGGTCGTTCGCAACATCCGACGTCCATTTGGACGATATTTTCGTGAAAATGTTTGGCGGGAACCACATTCAGCGTCGGTTATTAAAGGACGACCGACGCGGAAAAGGACACTTTTCGCGCAAATTTCCATCGCACATAAGCGTCGGTGTTTTAACTACAGACTCGACGCCGAAAGTGACATTATTTTTTTCGCTCGAAAATTGGATGAAATAATGCGTCGGTTTTGTATAAACAACCGACGCTGTATACAAAGTGGTACCCGTGTTTGGCTGGTCTTTGAATATAGACGTCGTTTCTTCTAAATAACCGACACCTTATATTAAAGGCGTTGGTGTTCCTTAAAAACCGACGCCCAGAATAGCGACACTGAATGCTATTTCTGTAGTAGTGTTTAGTGCATGAATCATCATTTTCAAGCAAGAACATGAGCTAGCAAGCTTATAGTAAGCAATAAACGTGGATAAAGTTATGAAAATTGCCTCTAATGAGAAGATAAAACCCCACACAGAAGAAATCTCGAGCAGGTAGGGTAGAAAATCTAAGAATAAGCTATGAATTCGTCCATCTAGCACCTTTCTTCATCAAATGAGCAAACCCTAAGCATAAGGAGCAAGAAAGGTAGGGTTTTAGAGCTTTAGAGCAATTTATACCATGGAACAACAAGGTTCCAACCTGGAGGAAGGTCTAAGGAAGGAGAAGAGCAAGATAATTGGAGAAGGAAGTAATAAAATAACTTTCCTTGGTCGAAATCCCTAGAAGATGACCTTGGAAACCCTAGGTAGGGCTAAATGGAGCTCTAGGAGACCTTTTTTTCCCAAAAGAGGTTGACTTCTACCTTAGAGAACTTGGTTCCATAGAAAAATAGAGGGGTGTCATTGATACAGGTTAAAGAAAAGATAAATGAAGCATAGTTTCTAACTTGGGCAAGGAAGAGGTAAATATAGCCCATGGATAAGGATGGAAGCAAGCATGAGGTTTGAAAGTAGCTTCCCCATGTGTCTATGGCCTTAAACTATTAAGAATATACAAGAACACACACAAGAAGCTCCCCCACCATCCGTATAGACCTGCTTATCTTTCCTTTGTCGAATTTCCCAGACAATCACACAATTCATTAGTTGATAGCTACTAAAGGTAGCTCATCCATGAAGGGGTAAACCCTAATATACCCTTGTAGAAAACACCTTCAAAACAAGTTTTAAATAGGCACCCCATGGTACAAAAATCTCAAGAATCATGATAGAATATCTAAATAAAATAATGCAAGTGATAAATTGCAAAGAAAATTTCTCAATTGGGTAAATTGCAGAAAAGTCCAAAATGTGCATAAAATTGCATAACTTCTTCAAACAGTGTCTAAATTGGACCAAATTTGAAACTTAAGCTTTTTTATGATTTAAAAGTATATCATAAGGTTATATTAGGGTTATAAGCATTCAAATGTGGTAATTAATCTTATTCAACTCATTAAGCATGTTTAAGGGCCTTAGAACTATAAACCCCTAACAGGGATTTCACCCCCAAAATCCAAGATATACAAAGATCGATACTTCCTTTGCTCCTCATACTATTACCTTCACATGGTTACTTACATATCATGGTAATGTCACATCATTCATACATATCTCATCTTGGGTCAGCACAAAAACCCCCACCTAAGAAGACATTCTCAATATGGAATGTAGAAACTTGTTGTGTCATCTGTACAACTCTAGTAGTAATGTTCAACTTTAAATTATAGCTATCATCCTAAAATTATATCTATTCTATTAACACATTACTCAAAAGTCATACTTGCTAGCTTTTTACCAATAATTCCATGTGTCCCATACCATTCCTTGAAGCATAAAAAAATGATGTATCCATACTTTTTGTTTATACACTGACATTAGAACTCTTGTCAGTTCTTTTTTAGTATCAAAAGAAATGTTCACATTGGAACCTTTCATTCTATACAAGGAAACATCATTCCTAGTCAACCATGTTAGGCCGGGGTGAAACAACAAAACTATCTTCACCTTACTAGGATTTACACAACCTACTTAGAAGACAAATCATGGTCCCATAAAGACACTTAATCAACCCCATCTCACTCTTGTTCAACTTGTCTCACAGCTATTGCTCCTTCGACAACCTTAAGGTTTTTGAAGAAATGTTGATCACATTTTTTATCATATTTGAAATACTTTGACATGTCATCATTAATAGCTTGATATAACTTGTATGAAATGACTTGAACACTCTATTCCTCCTATTCATAAATTATATTTGTACATTATTGGTTAGTCTAAAGGATATAACTCTAAACTCATCATGGTCATGTCAATTATGTTATCCAATCTAACTATTATGCATTGATATTTGATCATAGGTTTATCTTAAAGGAACACAGTAACACATGTCTGCTGATCAGAAAACCCTTTATCCTTGATATTGGTCTTACTCAACTATCACTAGACCATATACAACATTATAGAATCACTTCTATTTTTCTTTCCAAACAATATTTATAGGGTCATTATCAACTCTCTCTCTCTCTCTAATGGAGAGGAATACTTGGAATGTTCATTTAATAAACATCTCCAACCTTCACATATTTCTCATATTATTGATACATCTTAGATACTAGGATTCATTACCTTGGTTTCCACCTCATAAGCTATAAGGAACTCACATCCTTATATCATCTACTTTTACCAACATAACAAATATCAAGAAATATATGAGAAGTCTTCCTAATTAGTGGACGGCTCAAAAGCAAAATCATCACAAACTTTATGATCTTAGCACCATAGTCCAAGCAATCTTATTTTATAATAAGCTATTAACCCTCATGTTTACAACAAATCCACACGTACCAAATGGCAATGATCCACTTGAAAGTTGTGCCCTAAAAAAGAAAGACACAAAGGAAAACACACATCCCATACCATAGAAACATTGTTTAAGGGTCACTAGCAAAAAGGTAAACAATTCTATTTTCATTATGCAGGTTACAACTTCTTATTTATCATTTTACCCTTTTCATTTTGGGTTCCTTACCATTATCATAGGAATCATCATGATTAACATATCTCATTACTCCTTCTTTAATGACTATTTATCACACTTGGGTATGTTCTCTTATTGTATTATGTTTCTCAAACACTTATCAACAGGTAAATCATCATATTCTTTATTTTCTTCATTAAACAGGGATCATCTCCCATAATTTCTTTCAAATGCCATGCTTAGTTTACATTAACACTTTCTTACACACATAGGTTGGTCTGAGATTAACTCAGGTTCCACCTTATTCCTTTGTCATTGTTCTCATTTATCTTCTCATTTTATACATATCGTTGGAGTTCTCTCCATCTTATGTGGATTTCATACCCTAAATCACTTTATAAGAATAGACTTATTTGTCTTTTACTTTATTATCTTCTTGAATCACATTTTCAATAACTCCTCTTTTCCTTATTTGTATTCAAATTTAGATTTCATGGTGTTGTATCTTTCTCTTATAGTTACCAAACATTCAAGTTTTGATAGATAATGATGCAATTCTCATCTTCTTTAAGGTAGGATTGAGATATTCACACCACAATTTCTTATTTGTTATGCTCTCTAGATTGTCTCAAAATGACTACTTGATCAGAGTAATCAGAAAGATAACAATCTAAGAATTCCATACTTACCCTTCTTCAATAATTGAATACTTGGTCAGGGCACCCAAATACTAAGAGTAGGCAGTATCCACCATATTTTTATATCATATTCCTAATTTTGATATCATCCTTAGTCCTAAGTCCTAGTGTCCCTATAGACTCGATGAACCTAAAGCTCTGATACCAACTTGTGAGAACCCATTACACTAAACGAGATTACTCAAAACATAAAACACAATCAATCACTAATTAATCACATACCCAAACATATGGTTGAATTAAAACCGATTTCAACCTCAACACCCACTCAAAAAGATTTGCATGAGAGCCAAACATCTTATATATCCATACTATGCCAAGAATTTTATACAAATTGTTCTATTGCCTTAGCCACAACATATATACACAGGAGAACAATATTTGTATATGCCACACAAACAACCACTAATATGCTAACAAAAGTCTGATTCGTTTGAAACATCATATACAAACTTTTCATGCCCAGACCTGAGAGTACATGGACGACTCTAGGACATACTATATATCTAATCAAATTTCTCAAAGATTCATTACTATAGATCCTCTTTGCTGTTACACGTTTGTTTTCGTCACTTCCGATTACCTAAAAAAATTTTGGCGAACCACAAGGGTCAGACCCATGTCCCAATAAGAGATATAACCTCCAACAACGTTTATTGATTACAACATGTTTAAGTAATTAAATAGTTAAGTAGTTTAATTAAATATAACAATTAAGATCAGCAGTACTGATGATTAATAAAATACATAAAGGAGTAGATAATAACTATCATCGTTAGCCGGACTATCATCCTTTATCTTGTTGACAATATAAGCAATTAAGTAGCATATGCATATCTAGCATCATGAGCAAGTCTAGTAACATAGCATAGCTAACAACATGAGCATGTATAATTGGTTGAACATATCAACTTCATAAGAAGAGCTAACAACATAAGCACAACTATCTGGATAAGCATGATTATCAATATATGCATCTCTAGTAACAAAGGCATGGCTTGCATGCTAAACATAACTAACAACTAGGGATAGCTAGCATCATGATTATAATCGGCAGTAGAAGTATAGTTATCAATATAATCGTGGCTACTGTACGTATGCATCTACAATCTTAACAATATCAACAACATAAGTATATCTATTATCTCTTAATTGCACTAAGCATCATCTTTATGTAAAGATAACAAACAAGGGTTATCATCCAATGTGAAATGTTGTCAATAACCCTAAACAAATATGTTACATGCATATATTACATCTTTTGTTATGCCCCGACAAATTTGAGGATACCACTCAAGTTCCAACTGACCACTACTTGGTCACAATCAGTGCCATGCAAGATCTAGGAAGAGTTAGACTCCTAATATCTCCTCCGCCCCCAGTCAGTATGGGTTCACCACAACACCACATATGGCCAAGCTACTAACAACTTAGTTCATCCTTGGTACAGTTCATGGAACTAGTGAAAGGAGGTGGGTACGCATACCCTACCATCTGAGGTACAACCACAATTGTCCTCCAATCTTTTCACATATATAATCACCGAGACACGACCACAGCTGTTCTCAATCACATCAGATATATGAGGCATGACCATAGACAACCTCCACAACCTGCATTTTGGATGACAAGGATATATCCTCTACTTACCACGCCCACATACTCAATAATATATGATCTGAGTTTCCCTTAGGAATACTCATTTCACTATATGGAAAGTTATGACACTCAGATGGATCAATGACACAGAGCACTACATGATTAGAGTTGCACTTGATTAGTTATTCCAATTGGGTGAATTAAGGTTGCATCAAACAAGTGGACATACAAACCTTTATTCACTTCTAACAAGCATATAAATATCACAACTTCAAAATATATAAAATGTGTGAAGCATAATTTCTCATCTCATCATCACATGGTACTATTCACTTGGCATTCATGAAACCACACTAGTCATCATACTATCACAAGATATAAATGATTTTCACAATCTCATAGGGTATAAACCCTTATCAACAAAAGAGGATTACACCTCATTTAGGGCTCAACCATGCCCAAAGGTCATTAAGACCATCATACTATCACAGGATATAAATCCTTTTCACAATATCATAGGGAATCAACCCTTATCAATACAAGAGGATTACACCGCATTTATGGCTCAATCATGCCCAAAGGTCATTAAGACCATCATACTATTCCGTGTATGATCGTCATTATCTTTGCATTCCTTATAACAAGGCTCAACAACATCACTTACATATAATACACCATATCAACACAATATTGCATTAATGAGATAGGAGATATTCATAAACAATCATAGCAGGGTTATATTAACATTAAGAACATTACTTTATTACATCAACATGCAAGGAATGTAGATATGATTAACACTCATCATATTCATAACGCACATGTTTAGCATAAGAAAGTATCAACCATGTGGCTATGATAACTACCAATTGACATATTAAGGTTACGATCATGTTAAGGAGGTTATTTCACCATCATTCCATCATATAATAATGTTAAAAATTAATTCTCATCTTTATCTATTTGCATTAGAGTTAGGTTCAACATGATAAATTATATCAATGCTACTAATCAACACTTATATCCAAACACAAACTCATGTCATCCCCATTGAATCATGGATACATAAGGTGAAGCATCACCATCACATTCCATAATATTCTTAAGTATGAACCCACACATAAATCAAGGTGTAACCATTGGGTTATAGCATACTAGGGTTTCAACAAAAATAAGAGAGTACTCCATGATTATATTAATCATTCAAGGACTATTCATACCCAACTACCATCATTTAGTTATATTAAAGCTAGGTATAACAAGCTATACCTCATTAGGGTTACATATCAACACAATATGGTTATAATCCCTTCTATTCATATGAGTGAATAGGTAAGACTACCTTGTTAAGGGTAACCCTCCATTTGTTGCATCATCATTCAACCCATATCACCATACCATAATGTCACCCAGAACCATTGGATGTTTAACATGTAAGACCATTGGTTGTTTACATAAGTAAACACCTTGAATGAATCATATATGATGTTATTGAGTTTTGATTTATAAAAGTAACCATTTAACCCTATACATCCTTTGGTTAACAACAATAAGGGTTCTATTGAGAGTAGGGTAAAACCCACAATTGACTGTTCATTTAAAACAAGCCATCCAATGTGAACAAGTAAGCTCCTTAAGTTGATCATATAAAGGAAACCATTTAAATCACATTATTAGGACCAACATATTAAATTAGCCATAATTTCACTTTATTGGAGGAATAAACATTATATCATGACCATTGGGTCAAGTTCATATGCTAAAACCATCAATTACAGTATAGGTCTGACCATTGCATCAAGTGATCTAAGAAACCATTGGTCTAAGGCTTAATTGATGCTACAATTATATGATTAACTCATCATAGGTTTTGGAGACCTTATCCACCATCATTATTGACCATTAAGTCACTATAGGTTATTAGATCAACACTATATTCATTAATCAGCACCAAATATTAAGCTAATATCATCATTGATCGATAACATCAATAGGGTACTTAATGGTTGGTCATTAAACTTCTAATTGATCCAAAACCTAACCAAAGGGGTGACCATATATTGTCACCATCATATGAAATCTTTGATCTCGACCATTAGTTTTCATGAAGACAACATCATAGGGTTGTTGCAATGGTACCATCATTGGGTCATGGGTTTATAGAAGAAATCAACTTTAAATCCTAAAATTGACCATTGGTTGATAGGTGCTTAGCACCATAGGTTGTCAAACAAACGTGATCCAAGTCATATTATACCTTAGTAATAATGTTCACATGATCACAGGTTCATCTAGAACTGAAATCAGAATAGGGAACATTATAAAAATCGAAATCCAGGTCAAGCATAGCTTTTTAGTGCATGAATCATCATTTTCAAGCAAGAACATTAGCTAGCAAGCTTATTGTAAGCAGTAAACGTGGAGAAAGTTATAAAACTTGCCTCTAATGAAAATATGAAACCCCACACAGAAGAAATATCGAGCAGTTAGGTTATAAAATCTAAGAATAAGCTATGAATTCATCCATCTAGCACCTTTCTTCATCAAATGAGCATACACTAAGCATAAGGACCAAGAAAGGTAGGGTTTTCGAGCTTTAGATCAATTTATACCATGGAACAACAAGGTTAAGACCTAGAGGAAAGTATAAGGAAGGATAAGAGTAAGATAAATGGAGAAGGAAGGAAGAAAATAACTTTCCTTGGTTGCAATCCCTAGAAGATGACCTTGGAAACCCTAGGTAGGGCTGATGGAGCTCTAGGAGACCTTCTTCTCCAAAAAGAGGTTGTCTTCTACCTTAGAGCACTTGGTTCCATAGAAAAACAGAGGGGAGTCGTTTCTCCAGGTTAAAGGAAAGATAAAGAAAGCATAGTTTCGAACTTGGGCAAGGAAGAGTTAAATATAGCCCATGGATAAGGATGGAAGCAAGCATGAGGTGTAAAAGTAGCTTCCACATGTGTCTATAGCCTTAAACTATTAAGAATATACAAGAACACACACAAGAAGCTCCCCTACCATCCATATAGACCTTCTTAGCTTTCCTTTATCGAATTTCCCAGCCAATCACATAATTCATTAGTTGATAGCTACTAAAGGTAGATCATCCGTGAAGGCGTAAACCCTAAAATACCCTTAGAGAAAACACCTTCAAACCAAGGTTTAAATAGGTGCCCCATGGATCAGAAAGCTCAATAATGATGATATAATATCTAATTAAAATAATTCAAATGATAAATTGCAAAGAAAACCTCTCAATTGGGTAAATTACAGAAAAGTCCAAAATGTGCATAAAATTGCATAACTTGCTCAATCAATGTCCAAATTGGTCCAATTTTGAAACTTAATCTTGTATTATGATTTCATAGCATATAATAATGTTATATTAGAGTTATAAGCATTCAATTATGGTAATTAAGCTTATTCAACTTATTAATCATGTTTAGGGGCGTTACACTTATCAAGGCTTTAGCCGACTGCAAGCCTCCTCTTCAGCATCCAAAACAAGCTTGAAAATAATCATGTCAACAAGTAGAGAGATCTATGTCACTAGAGCACTAGTCCTTATTCTTGGATGTACAATATACTAACCATAAATCATTTCCTCTTCCAAACTCATTTACACCTTCCCCGAAGGAACTAAACAAGATCAACTTGTTGGCCTCGCCATTAGAAACCCAAGTAGAGAGAGCTACGTTGAAGCACATATTTGTAGATGTACACCTAACATAGAAGATTGCAAAAAATCCAATGGAGGAGAAGGATAGGTATCTAGTTGACCTTCCTCCTCACGTCTTGGACGTGAACACTTTTTATAGTATTATTTCCACTTTATAGTTCATCATCCCTAAAACCCTTCTCCTACAAACTACATTAGGGCCTTCTATGTTTTCTCTTTCACACATGAGATTTGTCTCCTTAGAACCCTAAAGATATATGTTATAAAGTTCTTCTATACCATTAAACTCAAATGAGAAGACTAGCACAATCTCCCTGCTATCTTCATCAAAGTCTCAACCCATCCTACCATCTAGTACTTCTCTAAGGAAACATACAAGATCCCTATCCTCAATGATACTTTTTCTTCCCAACCCAAAAAGGGCCATATTTGGTTCCTCAAGGATAAACCTACTCAACATTCCATAGAACTACAAACACTTACAAATATTCCCACATGTCTCTACTCACTATCCATACAATAAAAAAAACCACATCTCTCCTCTCATCCTCTCCACTAAGAAAATCCTACACCTAACACAACTAACCACATATAATCCCAACCTAGTGTCCTAGGTAATTACAAAAAACTAAGTTCCACCTCTTTACCTTCACAATCATTACCTAACAACACTAAGGAAGTTAGAGATATGATGTCTTTAATCAAAGCTGCTTTTTGAGGAACTGGGTAAGAAAAAAAAACATCTCAACTTCCAATGAATCTATGACCATTAATACCACTATTCTTCCATTAAATACCGCTGATATGGTGGACACATTTGTGTAGATGATGGAGAAACTTAAGAAGAAATGTTTCTTTGTTGTAAATGATTTATGTAACTCTAAAAAATGCTTATGCATCTTCTAGCGATCAATTATTCTCTATTCATTATAATATCACGTCTTCACCATCATGAGGCAAAGTTTTCAATTTCATTACATTTGTTGATAAGATTGGGATATACTTTCAGTTGTGTGGGTAGGAAATTTAGCTCTCTATGAAGTGTACACCAATCTAGTTTGCAAAATAAAAGAGCATTAGCATTGCCTACAATACAACTTCATAGACTATCTATCTAGAAACCATCTATTCACTATTGTTTTACACGATATTTTCAAAATAATTAGTATGGTGCAACCACGACAAAAAGAAGACACAGAAATGTAATTTATAAATTTATATAAGAAAAACATTATCACGATCCAGGAAAGCAAAAGCACTCTATCAAACTTTCATCTCAACACCATAAGCACCAACTAGATCTCAAAATTGATTTAAAAACACTCACATGAACTTAGTGATTGACTGCTCATTGGTGGGGACCCTAACATATACCAACATACAAACCATAAATTGGGCACCTAATTCATCAATATTACATTAAAAAATACCAAAGATCACACTACTTGATATTTTACGGGAGTATATGGAGAGCCTGGACATGTCAAACCCTACTTCACTTAAGAGCTTAACACATTAGAAAATTTATACAAAACTCCCTTTGGATCATAAATTGTGACTTCAACTTCTCTAGCAATGCATTAGAGAGAAATACCTCTTGAACAAACTCTCACCACCATTATAAAAATAATTATATATTCAAAAATCATTTTATATTATCAAATGATTGATCTTTCTACAACAAATATTAAATTCACATGAAGTAGAAGGGATCCTTGGCAAAATCACACTGATTACTTTAAACATAGGAATGGGACAATATATATCCTTTGACATATGTACATGCTCCCCCTAACCCTTCTTTGAAGAGTTTCCTATTATCCACAGTGCCAAATTTAAAACAAGGGGACCGAAAACCATCCATTTTGAAATATTTGTGAAAATTCACCCAAATTTTTGTAGCACCATCTCTACACATTGGTTCATTCACCCCTTTGACACTGAAGCAAGTTGGTAGATACACATCAACCTCAAAAGTTTGAGAAACAAAGTTACTATATGGAACAATAACAAATTTGGAAATATTAATAACAAAATCAAATCTTTAAATAAGGAACTTATCTAGGATGAGAGCTCCCCACTAATTGATCCTACCAAATCTTTAGCCATTTGTGTTGAAATTAATACCCACAATAATATGATAGAGGCTAACATGTAAACAAATAGCAGATATCCATTTTCTAGGAGATGGTGTAAAATACATTTTTCCAACAAACTATGCAATGACAAGAAGAGAAACACACACATCCATATATCTACAATAACAATGTCATGACCAAGAATAAACAACAAACCATCGACCAAATCAATTTATTCTTCATAATCCTTTTAACCAATGGAATCGTGGTTTTATGGAAGAGTACCTAGACACAAAATGCGTATAAGCTATCCTAAAGCAACCAATGCCTGATAAAAGGGTTGGAAAGGATGTATGGAGTTGGAACCACACATGTGATGGCAACTTCAGTACTGCTTCGGCATATAACATGTTGTCTCAGAGTATTGACAGTCAAGATGAGAAGATGTGGACAAAGATATGGAAGATTCGGGTTCCAAGTATGATTAACTTGTTTATTTGTCTTGCGACCCATGAAGAATTGATGACCAACAAATGTAGAGTACATAGACAACTTTGTAATGATAACTTATGTCCTAGATGTCTGACAGACATTGAATCGACCATTCATGCTATTAAGGAATTCCCTTATGCTACTGAAGTATGGAGACAATTTCCTAAATTACAATATTTTTCCCAATCACATGTTAGAAATATGACTGAATGGATACACAAAGGTATTAAGCTACTAGATAAACTCCAAACTACCTTCTCAATCATAGGGTGGTTTATCTGGAAGGCTAGGAATGCTTTTGTTTTTGAGGGGGAAAGAATTACAGCGGCTGCCCAAGTTCTAAACATAAGACGATATACCAACATATGCACAACCGAGGAGGACAAAGATGTCAATGATGTGAGTGATAGTCCAAATAAGAACACGGTCCACTGGCAATTTCCAACTGATGGATGGATGAAAGACAACTTTGATGTGGCTTGGAGCAAGCATAAGAAGGCTATAGTAGGTGTCATTAGAGACCAGAATGGAAGCTAGGTTGCCTAGTGGAGTTCTAGTTCTTCTTCCAAATCTATCATGGATGGGGAACTTGAAGCCATTCAAGCTAGAATCTAGTATGCCACAGAACACAAATATTCCTAAGTTGTCACTGAAAGTGATAGCAAGTCAGTAGATGATGTGCTTAAGGAAGTGGAGAAGGTTAGACCAAATATGCCAGAAGCATCAATGAGATTAGAATATTGGTGTAGGAAGCAAAGACTAGGATCGTAATTGGATTTTTTCCAGGATAGGGAAACCAAACTACAGGCAGTTTAGCAAAACTACACCAAAAAATAATCTAGCTATTGTATTTACAGTCAGCCACCAAGTAAAATAGATCTTTTTTTAACTTTGACTTATGTAAGGGTAGTAGTACTACACAATTTAATTTTCTTGCAAACTATGATGTATTTGTAGACAATATTTTGTGTTTGCGCACAAGAGAGGAGTGGAATGAATAAGATAGTCTTATGGCTTTCCTAAAAAAATTGGACATTTTATGCAATGATCCGTTTTCAGATTAACCATCTAATTAGGATTTACTTGGATGCTTGTATTCTTAACTAGATATATCACTATTTAATCTTGATTAATGATGGTAGTCTAATTATGATTTTTTAAAAATAATGAGAAATTACAAATATGCTTTCATTGCAAATAATTAATGTTTGAGAATTTAAAACCCTAATGACCAAAATGTGTGTTTTCATAGCATATGGATATAGAGTTTGATAAGTATAGTGGTGCACTTAATGATATTTATTATTTTATATAAAACTCTAATTTAGTTGAAATTAGGATATAGTTTGGGTAACTCAATTACTAGTATTCTTGAAAATATCATAATTTCAAATAGTTTTCTAACCTTTTTGTGGGACGAGTTTCCCCTGGAGAAACTGAGTCAACCATGCATTCAGGCTAAAATATAGTAGTCAAGTATTTGAATTTTATCTTTTTATTGGTATATCCAATTGATCAAAAATTTATATGTAGTTTGCAAACTCCATTTTATAATTTTGGAAGATATTTTAGTTTTACAAAGTGTGTTGGTAGCCAAGTTTCTTATTAGTAACAACTCGACTGACAGTGCTATAGACTACAGTAAAGTACTGTAGTATTTGAATTTTGATTTTTTTTGTAATTCTAAATGATCTAAAAAAATTAGTGGAGATCTAAAATTCCATCTCACACAACATGCTAGGGTTTCTCAAATTTTGGAGGAGCTTTGATCGATTAAGTAAACAATTTGCAGTAACATTTTAATGATAGAAAATTCAACGAAACTAAAAGAAAGTGTAAAATTGGGTCAATTTGTAATTGATCCAAGCACCTTAAATAAACTACATGAGTAACTTAGCACCCAAAGAGCACTAATATTTCGTCATTCCTATTAGAGAAATGAAATTCTAGAGAGAGAGGAGAGCTAGGGCTTCAAGATAAGAAAGTGGTGGAGATGTTGAACTAGGGTTTCACCATGTGAGAAATGATGAAATCAAGTAAGTTTAGTTTCTTTGCATAGTCTTTCATAGTGAATCTTCTCTCACATGTCAATATTCCATCCCTTTCCTAATTTGATTTGAAAAGATATCAAACCTCCCTCTTTTATCAACTTTTTTCTCCTATTATCTATTTTTAGGGTTTCTGAGTCGAAGGGAGGAAGAAATCAATTCAACATCTAGAACCTTAGAGGATTTCTAGAAATTTAGAGTTTGACCTACATTTTTAAGGTGCTTGTCACCTTTGGTGAGTGTTTCTCTCCATATAAAGATATTTAAGCATGTTGAAATCCTAATTGTAATTAATGAAAAAGGATCTAAATCAACAACGTTTATTTCCCCAAAATCATCCCAATTGGTTTTACAATTGCATACAAGTACTAGCAATGATTTTGTTTGTTTTAGCCAGATACAATTAGGCTTTCAACATGCTTAAAGATCTTAATATGGATAGAAACACTCACCAAAGGTGACAAGCATTAATTATATTTAGATCCTTTTTCATTAATTATATTTACTTAATTATATTTCATTAAGTAAGTTCTATGAATAATGCCTTAGGAATAGAATTGTGTTATTTCATAAGAATATTTCCTAGAAGTACTATTGAATGGTATGTTTGGAAAATGAATTAACATGTATAGAATCATATTGAATTTTATTAGAATGAATTACACAAGTGTATTATTAGATCTTACTTAATGGAATATCATACATACATAAGGATCAGTGAGTGATGGCAATTTTCCTTAATTAGGGTTTGCATTGAGGTATTGAATAAAATGAGCTAATGAATCACAGCATACTTATGATTAATGAATGAAATATGTGGAAATGGAAACTAGGGTTTGCATGTGTGTGAATAGACCTAAGGAACCCTTGTGCACCATAATGAGATTATTGGATGATGTGATTCTTATGATGTGTTGAACTAAGGATGACTTATTGAAAACCTTAGAATAATATTATTAAGACGAGTATGAGTGATAAAGCTAGAACTTGTATATAATGTTATAAATGTGATGAAATGTTGAATTGTAGGTATTATTACTTCAATTGAAGAAGGTGAATCTTACTAATATGATCTAACCCTAATGCATCTATTTTGGTATGACTTATGAAATTGGTAATAAACCCTCTCATGAATGTGGGTCCTTTTATACAAGCTACATAATAATGAATTGGGAAGGATGATTAGATATTATGATGTAAGAAGATGTAACCTAATCCATTATTTTAACCTAAACGTGAGTAGTATTATAAGGAATGAAGTGATATTTTAATTATGAGAATGCCATTAGAATTCACTGACATGGTACACTCATCTAATTACAAGAAAGGAAATGGACAAGAATGAACGGAATGGTGATGACAAGTTAAGAATGAAATTAATGAAATGGGTATGTGATAAAGTATATAGTCTATTTATTTTAATTACTTGTGAATTGACCTAAACTAAATACAGTACATTAAAATCATATTGTGAAGGAATTCAGTGAGAGAGAAACTTTATACATTTAATAAATTTAGAATGTTTTGATTCGAAGAGTAGTAGTGAACATGATATCAAAGAAGTTAAGACTAGTGATTATGAAATAAAGGAAAAATCAAGAATGGTAATAATTGAATATAAGAACCTAACCCTAACCCTAACCCTAGTGTGGTGAGATACATGACAATAATGGATAACACTCTTAGATGAGGGATTTGAGAATGTACATAAGTATAGTCTGATTCAACTACAACATGAAGCCCAAGGATGTGAAATGATTCATAAAAATATAAGCTTGGAATGTAGTTGTATGTTAGGATACTTATATTCTGAGAATGGCCTTCTCTAATGGATTCCAAATGAGATCACTTCTATGTTGAATAGTAGACTAATTGAATAGTGGTAAATTGCAAGAGAGAAGTATTACGTATGTTATGCACGTTTATACTTTGAGTTTTATTCATATGCATATAAATTGAATGAAATAAGTATATGTTGCATTAAATGCTTGTTTTGAGCATGGTGAATGACATGAAATGTTTATATTCTTATATTTTTGTAGTTCTATAATTTATATTAATACTTGATGTGAATTATGATATTAAGTGAGTGGATAAGAAAAATGTTGAGATTAAATTAACATGTGGTGATTTGTTGTGAGAAACCTTAATTAGGGTAAATGATGGACTATGAGATTATGTCTCCGACTGAAGGCCAAATGATGATGATTTCTACGATATCATGTGAAAATGGAAAGAATTAGACGTGTTGCAAAATTTCATACTATTGTGATTCTTGTTTTAGTCTTTGACTCTCTTGATTAGCTTAATTCTCTTCGTGTCATTCTAGTTGTGGGAAAATACACACATATGATAAATTATGTTTTCAATTCCTTGAAAATGAGTAAAAGAGATTAATAACAAGTGAAATGATGGCACATATAGTTAGGTTCCTTGAACACCATGAGTTTCCCCTGAGTGTCACCATAGGGAAATGAAACGGATCTCCCTATAGTAATTAGAGAATTATGAGAAGGATTTCTTGAGTGTGGATCGAGTCCTTAAAGGTTAGACCACCATGATATATCAACGATTCATCTGGAATGGATTTGGCCCTAAATCCTTATTGTGAAAGTCTATGTCCATGAGGAATACTCTGATGAAATGAAATATGTGCAATATATGAAATATTGTGATATGTGATATATTTTGTTGCTAGTTCCTACATCTTGTACCCGAGTGAGAAAGTGAGCCTCTTTAGGCAACCATGCAGTAGACTAGGGTTTTCTCTTGATATCTTAGGGTGACCGGATAAACCCCAACATAGTGATGGTGAGTTGTTGACATGAGAATCAGGCATGGTGACTTCTTCTTGGTGAGATACAAGATAAGTAGTTTCAGGGAAAATGAATAAAAGATGACAAGCCGTGTAGAATATGAGTTGAATGTTTTTATATACCTTTTACTACTAGTTGATAGATCTACAATTTTTGAATATGCTTCTAGTTGTGGAAAGTAATTGTTCTTTTATAAAGATGATCTATTTCTAAATCCTTAATTAACTGGTTTGGAATTTGATCTTAAATGTTGACATGTGATTGATGTTGGGATTGTATATCCACTCTGAATATGATTTACATTTACCTATCATTTGAATAGTCTTGTTTGGTGTACATGTCTTATGTGGACTTCATCTTCAGAAGTGCAGGATGTGTTCTTGTTCTGACTGGTGGGGTGTCAAAATGATGATATTATTGTTATGTATTGATTCTAAATATTTAGATGTTTCCTTTTACTCATACTAAAGGATTGTCCTTCTGAATTAAGTATCAATCACTAACTCATTCATAGACATGCTCTATAATATGTTTTAATGCTTGATTTGGTCAAGTTATCACCTTATTTCTTAATTAGATTATTATCATAAATTGGATTGATTAGATGCTAGAACTATATGTTAGACATTTCAATATATGCAAGTTTCTTTTAGTTTTTATTATACTTGATCTGAATTTGATGCTTGTAGTCAGCCTGAGTGGGTGGTATCCACTCACTGGGCCTCTATATGAGTCTCATGAGATTGTTTCAAATGTTTTTAGGTATAATTCTATCTAGCAGAGAAGTCGTGAGAAAGAAGATATAAATAGAATAATCTAGATAGGTCAGAATGTCCATGTACTCTCTCTTTCCCAGGATAGGTTGTAGATCGAGTTTGTTTTTTAATATTCATGTAATTGATATAAACATAATAGCATCTAAGCAATAAGTCTTGATTCTAGTTTTAATGGTGTTGTGTGTGATTTATGGTGACCAAATATGTTGTCATTGAGATAACACTATTATGAGGTTTTATGAGAAAAAAAGGAAAAAAATATTTGTTTTCAATATATTGTGTTAATTGTAATTGCTAAGCATTAGTAATTTTGTTTGATAATCTGGGTTTAGGTTTTGGGTTTCCCTCTGATGGTTGGCACAAATGTTGATGAAAAGAGAGGTCTTGACATTAAGTGAATCCATTCAATTCATCTCTTTGACTACCCCTTTCCTTATAGAAGAGATTAAAAATGTCATGCTTAGGCTAGGGACTGATAAATCCCCTAACCCTAATAAATTATATCTCTTAACTTATATCATCATCAATGGGACACTAACAAAAATAAATTTTAAGGATCACTTCTACCACATATGGCCCGAGTTGACCGCACATTATTTTTTGAATGTCTTTGATCTCAAAAGACTCTATAATTTAGATACCAGAGCTTAGAATTGATTCAATGGCACTCTTACTCTTTTCATTAAAAACTAGCACTAATTCAAAGTGTTAATAACTAAGAATATAAATGTCTAAAAGCTTACACATTTAAATTAAAATGCATTAGAGGGAAGTGGTCAATCGTGAGCAAAATGAAATCTTCTTACGCAATCAAGTAAGCATGTAAGGATTTAGCTAATTAAGCATGTAAAGTCAATTTATTGTGACTAAGTAGGGAACAATTATATAAAGAACAAGTCGATGACACTAGTTCATAAGAAACACAATCATAAAAATGTTGAAAATATTAATTTGAATAAAATAACTTATGAAGAGGTTGTTCATGTCTTCTTATAATTTTCATAGCCTCCATGTGTATCAGAATCATCATCTAGAAGAATGATCTCATTAAGAAGTGAAATTTCACTAATTCTTATTCAATTTGCCTCCATGACCTTCTTTGTATGCAATATGGCTCGATTTGAATGTAATTCATTTTTTAAAGATCTTTGATCTCACAAGACTCTAATTGAGATATTAGAGCTTGAAATGGATTCATTGATACTCTTACTCTTTTTATTAAAATCTAGCATTAAGTCAAATTGTTAATGATTAATGATATTAATGTCTAAAATTAACATATTTAAAATAAGTTTCATTAGAGGAAGTGGTCAAGAGCAAGATGAAATCTATCCAGGCGATCAATAAATTATGTAAGGATTTAACTATCTAAGCATTGAAAGTCGTTTCATTATGATAAAGTACAGAACAATTATATGAAGAACTATTTGATGAAACAAGTTGATAAATGACTGAATCATAAACACATTGAATATTCCAAGTAGAGAATTTAAATAGATAAAAAGGTCGTTAATGTCTCCTTATCAATTATGTAGCTTCCATGTATGTTAGAATCATCATCTAGAAGAATTTCTTTTTTTGAGAAATCCAAACATCTTCATTACTGAAAAGCCATACAACAGCTACACGTAGGAAAAATAATTCTGGAAGTACATACAACTAAGAGCAGGGCTATCTGATCCCCAAAACTCATATCGGAATGATAATAGAATGCTTCTGCATTGATCTCTTTTCCACTAGGCTGACATAAGCAGCTTTTCATAAGAGATTCCTTCAACCTGAGCATAGATCAGAGATGATAAACCTGAAAATGAAAAATATACAAACCAGTGTTTTCCGCCACATGCAAATCCATAGACCCAGTAGTGAATCCGAACAGAAGAAATCGAGGCCAACAAGAGCCTAGACTCATAGCTCCCAAACAGAGAGAACAACAACACCGACAAGCAGTGACAACAACGCCGACGAGCGGCGAGAAACGAGAAGAATAACTTGCAGCAAAGAAAACAAGAAAAAAAATAGGGAGACCCTCGAAGAAGCACGGGGGCGGGGGGTCTCGACTGTCATAGGGATTGACGATCAGGGCAAGTCACCCACTCTCTGCTCCACCCCAGCGAGCCAAAGCACCAACAGGGCACGCCGCCCCAACCACCAGCGCTGCAGCCTCAAGATCCGAGGCCGAGTACCATCGCTGAGAAGGACGGGTCCTAGATGAAAAGCAGACGAAGGCTCCGATCATCGAAGCACCTTGAGATAGTCGAGGAAGAAGAAGCCCAGGGGGAGAGGGAACGATGTGCGCCGACAGACAACCTCCCCCCCCCCCCCCCGAGCAGAGTCGGCGACGGGGCAAACCCTAGATTGCGGGAGCTAGGGAGAGTGTCGCCGCTATATGTATTTCACGACAAATTGAAGTGGAATTTCACTAATTATTATTTGATTTACCTCCATGACCTTTATCTAATATGGCTCAATTTGACCACACTTCATTTATTTAATGATCATTGATCTCACAAGATTCTCTAATTGAGATATTAGAGCTTAAAATTGATTCATTGACACTCTTACTCCTTTTATTAAAATACAACACTAATTCAAAGTGTTAATGATTAATGACATTAATGTCTAAAATTTTAGATATTGAAATTAAGATGCATTAGAGGTAAGTAGTCAATCATAAGAAAGATGAAAACTTTTTAGGTGATCAAACAACCATGTAAGGATTTAACTAATTAAGCATGGAAAGTTGTTTCATGATGAACAAATAGAAAAACAACAATATCAAGAACTAGTAGATGACACACGTTGATAAGCAACTAAATCATAAACACATTGAAAGTTCTAAGTAGAATAAATAAATTAGATCAAAATATTATTAGTGTCTCTTTATCATTTTGCAACCTCCATGTATATCTGAATCATCGTTTAGAAGAATGATTTCATGATGAAGTGGAATTTTAATAATTATTAATCAATTTATCTCCATGACCTTCTTTGTATCCAATATGGCTCAACTTGATTGCACTTCATTTTTTGAATTATCTTCAATCCCACATGACTTTCTAATTGAGATATTAGATCTTAAAATTGATTCAATGATACTCTTAAGCTTTTTTATATTAAAACCAAGCATGAATTCAAAGTGTTAATGATTAATGATATTGATTTCTAAATTTCACATATTTAAATTAAGATGCATTAGAAGTGGCCAATCATGATCATGATGAGATCTTTTTAGATGATCAAGCAAGCATGTAAAAATTTAACTAATTATGAAAGTCATATAACAATGACCAAATAGAGAACAATTATATCAATAACTAGTCGGCAATACAAGTGGATAAGCGACTAAATCATAAACACATTGGAAATTGTAACTAGAATAAATAAATTATATCAAGAGGTTTTTAGTGCCTCATTATCATTTTTGCAACCTCCGTGTATATCTGAATCATCATCTAGAAGAATGATCTTTTGATGAAGTGGAATATCAATATTTGTTATTCAATTTACCTCCATGACCCTCTCTGTATCAAATATGTCTTGATTTGATAGCACTTCATCTTTTAAATGATTCATGATCTTAGAAGATGATCTATTTGAGATATTTGAGCTTAAAATGTTTTTTGGTCGGCAAAAAAACGTGTTACTATTGAAACCAAAACTATAGGTACAAAGTGCCTCAAAAGAGAAACTTGATCTATGTGCCTCCACACAGGAATAACACATCAGATCAGGAACAACAAGAAGAACCCCCACAAGTCCGAAGCTAAGAGCAGGAAAAAAAAACCAAATAAGGAAAACAACACTGACATAGAAGAAAAAGAATCGTACAGACTCAATAACCCCACCCACAAATATATCTATACTAAGCTCCTTACTTTTATGCTAGAAACCATTCACCAGATTAGCTTTTGCACCTGCTTCTTGAGATACCAGAAAGCTGGGACAAACACACATAAGACTGAAAAGAGTATTGCATGATCTTCCACATCGATGCAACCTCCCTGGAGCAAGTAGAACTACCACTTCAACTCAACTCCAAGACGAGGAAGGTAACTAAATAGACATCATAAATCAGGCAGAAAAAGGCTCATCCAGAGCCCGCCTTGAGCTTCAGCAGTCAACCATCAACAAATCAAGAACACCGACAGTCGTATCACCCACAAAGAAGTGTTACAAGAATGGTTTCTAATCAGCTACCTACCCTCAAGGTTAGCCAAAGATAGAAGAACACTTCTTCTAGGATAAGACATCTGATCAGGGACCCTAACACAACCACGGAAGTAGCTGACAACTTCACAAAAGAAAGAAAATTAAGGATCCAAAGCAGTATTTGGACAACTCACATCCTTTTCCTTTCCTTTATTTTTCTTTTTCTTTTTCCTTGATCTGTCGTCATCCTTTTCTTGAATGGATTAGAATCTAGATCAATGGAACTAATCGAAGAATATCCATCCTCGTCCGAGACCCTTGGTTATTTGAGCTTAAAATTGATTCAGTGAAAGTATTACTCTTTTTATTAAAATTTAGCACTAATTCAAAATGCTAATAATTAATGATCTTAATGCCTAAAAGTTCACATATTTAAATTAATATGCATTTGTGGGAAGTGGTCAATCATGAGCAAGATGAAATCTAGTTCGGAAATCAAGAAATCAAGTAAATATTTAACTAATTAAGCATGGAAATTCATTTCATGATGAACAAGTAGATACCAAAGTTGTTTCATGATGAACAAGTGAAGAACATTTATATCATGGACTATTCGATTACACAAGTTGATAAGCAACTAAATCATAAACACATTGAAAAAATTCAGTAGAATAAATAAATGAGATCGAGAGGTTGTTACTATCTCCTTACCATTTTTATAGCATCCATGTATATATGAATTATCGTCTAAAAGAATGATCTCATGATGAAGTGAAATTTCACTAATTGTTATTCAATTTACCTACATGACCTTCTTTGTATCTGATATGGCTCGATCTGATGACACTTCTTTTTTTGAATGATCTTTGATCTCACAAGACTCTCTAGTTGAGATATTAGAGCTTAAAATTTATTTAGTGATACTCTCACTCTTTTTATTAAAATCTAGCATTGATTCAAAGTGTTAAGATTAATTATGTTCATGTCAAAAATTAAGATATTTAAATTAAGATGCACTAGAGGAAAGTGATAAATCATGAGCAAGATGAAATCTTTTCAAGCAATCTAGCAAGCATGTAAGGATTTAACTAATTAAGCATGGAAAGTCGTTTCATGATGGACAAGTAGAAAGCAATTATATCAAGAACTTGTCGACAACACAAGTTGATAAGCAACTAAATCATAAACACGTTGAAAATTGTAAGTAGAATAAATAAATTAGATAATGAGGTCATTAGAGTCTCCTTATCATTTTTTCAACCTCATTATATATCTAAATCATCATATAGAAGAATGATCTCATTATGAAGTGGACTTTCACTAATTATTGTTCAATTTACCACCGTGACCTTCTTTGTATCAAATATGGCTTGATTTGACCGCACTTTATGTTTTGAATGGTATTTTATCTCACAAGACTCTCTAATTGAGATATTAGATCTTATAATGGCTTCAATGATACTCTTACTTTTTTATTAAAATATAACACTAATTCAAAGTTCTAATAATTAATGATATCAATGTCTAAAAGTTCACATATGTAAATTAAGATGCAGTAGAGGGGAGTGGTCAATCATGAGAAAGATGAAATCTTTGTAGGAAATCACACAAGCATGTAAATATTTAACTAATTAAGCATGGAAAATCATCTCATGATGAAAAAGTAGATAAATAGTTATATCAAGAACTAGTTGACAAAAAAAGTTGATAAGCAACTAAACATAAACACATTGGAAATTTTAAGTAGAATAAATACGTTAGATCTAGAGGTTGTAGTGTCTCCTTACTATTTTTGCAGCCTCCATATATATTTGAATCATCATATAGAATATTGATATTGTGATGAAGTAGAATTTCATTAATTGTCATTCAATTTACCTCCATGACCTTCTTTGTATCAAATATGGATCAATTTAATGACACTTCATTTTGTGAATGATATTTGATTTCATAAGGCCCTATACATGAGATATTAGAGCTTAAAATTGATTCAGTTATACTCTTACTCTTTCTATTAAAATCTAGCATTAATTCGAAATGTTAATTATTAATGATATTAATGCCTAAAAGTTCACATGTAAATTAAGATGCATTAGAGGGAAGTGGTCAATCATGAGCAAGATATAATTCTTTTAGGGGATCAAGCAAACATGTAAGGATTTAACTAACTAAGAATGGAATGTCATTTCATGATAAACAAGTAGATAATAATTATATCATGAGCTTATTGATGAAACAAATTAATAAGAAATTAAATCATACAGTCATTGAAAATTTTATGTAGAATAAAAAAATTAGATCAAGAGGTATTTAGTGTCTCCTTATCATTTTTGTAGCCTCTCTATATATCTGAATCATCATCTGGAATAATAATCTTTCAATGAAGTGGAATTTCAAAATTGCTATTAAATTTACCTCATGACCTTCTTTGTATAAAATAATCACTCGATTTGACTGCACATAATTTCTTGAATGATCTTTGATCTCACAAGACCCTCTAGTTGAGATATTATATCATTAAATGGATTCAATGATACTCTTACTCTTGTTATTATAATCTAGCACTAATTCAAAGTGATAATCATATTTCTCCAAACTTAGTCGAACATTGTTAAAATGTTTCCAAACTTTTTGTTCCGTAGAGATTACTATTTCAAAGCTCCAATGTCAACTGTCATACATTTGTTACTACCTTAACCCCTATCCCTCTCCCTGGGTAGACATTGTTAAAAGGACTAGAGTGTTTGTGTCTTAGTGGCCCTAGGATCTCACACAACATATACAATTAAAATAAAATATATTTTCATTAAAAGAATGAAACCTTTCAGGGTTTACAATAGGTATGAAGATAATGAATATAAAAAAGTTACATGTAAAAAACATATTAACTAATCTTGTATTCCTTTTTCTAACAAGATTCCATCATGAATTTGATTTTGTGATACTTGTTCATCCTATAACTAGAGTATATCAAATGAGAGCAGAAGAAAGATGTTGGGAATTCATAAACAAACATCCATGTTTAAACTAAAAGAGGAAAAATAGAGATATGGTCAATGCAAATGCATTAGTTCACCGACGATAAAACCATATGAATATTGTAATAATATAAAATTAGAGAAGTATATTCACAATAATATAAACAAAAGAAATCAACAACATTCTTTATGAAAACACATCATGTTTTTATCTAATATTTACTTTATACAATTATAATCATTAATTTCCTCTACCACCTAGGTTTGAGGATGTTCTATGCATATGACCCTCTCTGTAACATACTGATACTTTAAAATATTTCTTAACACTTTCCTTTGTATGCCTTTTCTCTCAAGGATTGATTTTTATTTTCTTCGATCTGAATTGGATGACAACATGTGTCTTAATATATCCCATTTAGTATACTATGATACCATTACACATATATTAACTGAGATTAGATAATAAGACATGCATGTGAACATGGCATTTAAATTCATTAACACAATAAAAATTAGTTAGAAATACTTTATATGGTTACAATATTACATATTTTAATATTAGGTAAATTGTTAGGTAATGAATTGACTTGTATATACATATAATCCCTACACAAATTGGTGGTATAAAATGACTCAAAATAATAAGTTATTAATTCTCTATACACATATAAAGCCCTACACAAATTGGTGGTCTAAAATGACTCAAAATAATAAGTTAGTAATTCATTTAAATACTCTTAGGTCCAGTCTACGATATACTAAATTTTGATCTTAATCAGACATCATTTACCCATTCATTTAATTGTTTTAATCTTTCTCCTTAAATATATTTAATTACATTTATGTTCCTTTGATGGATTTTATTCTCCCTAGCCTAGGTCACGTGAACGTTACCCCTTCTACCTATCTACCCTAGCTGCACACCCGGTGCAGAACGTGTGGTACAATTGTTTCCCCTTTCCCCTAATTTTCTATTTCTCTTCTCCCTCACCTCTCCTCTGAGATTCCTCTCCCTCGAACAACCCATTGCTAACCCTAGTTGCCATGGTTGCCATCTTCTCCAGTGCTCAACTACCATAGATGCAAGGAAGCAAAGTGTTGCCTAACGTAGTGGTCATCATCAACACTACTAGTGACCAGGAAACCAAAAAGTAGCCCTCCACAACTGAGATTTAGATCATTATAATGGATGCTAGACCTGTGAGATCCGTATTTAGCCACCGGCCTACTCTATACCTGAGATCTCATCTGCTGCCACCTACAAATGTAAGGTCTTCTGACATTTGACATAAACACTACATGGTGACCTACTTCCACATGTTGGTTAGTCTTGCAATCTCACCAACCTTAACCACCTCTTGTCAGGTGAATGAGCCACCACCAAAATCTATCACCAATCCTTCCCCTTCACACCTTGCACTCATAAACTTGCAACTCAACACACACATACAACATGTGGTCAATTCCCACCCTGAAGTGATAATGTGATGGATCCAAGGTCATCAATGCCTTCAATTTGTGAGTGTCTGTCACATCTCCTCACCATAAACAAGATCACAAGAAGTCTGAAGACACCAGATCTAACCCAGCTGTCTCTTACCTTATCATTATATGCCTCACCAATTTTGGAAATGGAACTCTTTAAAATACTTCCATGAATTTTAGAGAGATAGGAAGAAGATGACCTCTCCTCCTAGTTCTGCCTGCTCCCTCTATAGTTCAAGCTTTGCCCATGGATTTTGACTACAAATACAATTTGTGTAATGTCCTAGTCAAATACTTGCCAACACCCTTGGGCCTCCTGATGAGGTGTATAGATCAAACACATGCCACCTTGGACACTATTCAGAGTATAGAAATTCAAGTAGTTGGGTTCCCTCATCTCTTACAAGGCAAAACCACTTACCACTGGTCCATGTCAGGACTAGAGAATAGGAGGAGACTCTCCTTCCATCACGATCCATGGTGACTACAACAGAAGGTCTGGTTCTGGTGAGCGTGATGGACTAGATCTTGAGCTACACGAATTGATGTGGATTAGGAACCTCAATTCTATAGTAAGTCAGGCCCCACCTTCTCATTTTGCTTAATAATAGTCTAAATAACTAATAGATGAATAAAAATTACTACCCATATCATCTTGTTATATACATGTATGGGTTACTATACCAATAGATGAAAACTACTACATTTTATTAGTTCATTGTATTTCAGATTTCTACATACACAATAATGATACTATATGGTTATATTAACTTAGATGATAGTCATAGTAGTGTAGTTACGAACATATCATGTAAGGTGTTAGATGATAATTAGAATGCTTGACTATACAACTTGGTCATTTTTATGGATCTTATTAGTATACATATTGGGTATAACTGTAGACTCCATGACTTCACAAATAAGTGTACTAGTACATCATTTTTAGTCCATACATTCTCAGTCAATCCTAGTTTTCAAAAGTTTATCAATAAAGATCAATTAGAGAGATTATTATATAAATGTGTGGGTACCACCCAAAAACTATAGTAACTTAGTCATTATATATATATGTATATATATATATATATATATATATATATATATATATATATATATATATATATATCCGAATACTAGTGTGTACCTAAATAATCATGCCAATGTACTTTGTAATATCTATACATAAGTCTTAGTCAACATATTGTGTTGCTTAATTATTTTAATAGTGAATGAATGTGCAGTAACTAAGAAGTATATATAACCATGATGGTAATCTAATGTTACTAGTACAGTAGTGCAGACTATATTAGTATGAACATTGAAAAGTAAATGCATTCCTATTGAGGAAAAACAAGCTTTTCTTGAACTTTATAGTGATATATAATTCATGCTAAACAACATATTTAGAAAGCAAGTGTTTGTAGATAGACCTATTGCAAAAAAATGTTATTTAAGATAAAGAACCTCAACGAGAAAGTTGATCAATGAACCACATGTAATGAACACACCTTAACCTTGGATTGATGAATGACCATGAAATTGGTAAATATAACTGCTAGGAAACGAATGTGAGTTATGACAATGGTATGTGTAAATAATATTCAGTTCCACCCATATATTGATAATTCTAAGATTTCAAAACCTTGAATTTACAATAGATTATCAATGTTAGGTTTAGATATTCATTTGATTATGATTTGGTATTTGTTGACTAATGGGCATATAAACCACTTTTACGTTGAGAAGAACACACTAACAAATTCAGCCCTACAAATAGGGATTACCATGAAGATAAGATATGTGCTTCTTCTCGATTTTACTGGGGGCATATATGATAGAATCATTATTTTCATTAATGGGGCATATTTTGAGTTTTCCTCCTCCTTTTGAATCTCTTGGATCCTTTTGAAATCTCAAATACTGTTCACATATTTTTCATGGATGATTGTTGGAATCCCATTCACATATATATGGTTCTTGTGACTCCAATTATTATAAGTTGCATGCTTTCATCCTTTTTGTATTTGTTATACTTTGGACTGACTTGCCTACTATATTATGCATGTGTGATATTGACTAGTCATGTCTAGAAGTAGTTACACCATATTTTATTGGCACTGAGGTTTTATCCCCTTTGCTACATGATATATATATATATATATATATATATATATATATATATATATATATATATATATATAGGCACTGAGGTTTTAGTCCTCCTACCAAGCATTGAGGTTTTAGTCCTCTTACCATGCTTTATTTATTTGGCATAGATGTTTTAGTCCTCCTTCCCTTGGCTTGGAATATATGGGCTCCAACCCTGGTTTTTAGATTATGCTAGTCTTTTTGGTAATCAACATGCATGTCATTACATGTTAACATTTGTGGAATTGTTCAAAATGGAAAGACTCTTTATTTTTTTGTTCTTTTTAGATGAATGCCTCATTCTATTATTTGCATTCTCTTGGAATTAATTCTTTTGAAGTTACCGAATTTAAATGACTCACTCATGTGGGAACTCCATCTTTTGAACTACATGTTCTTATAATGCGCAAATATTTTATATTGTGGACAAATACCAATTGTTGTTGATGTATACCCATTTTTACCTATTTTGTGGGTTGTTTCCAAACCACCTAGGTGTAGGTACATTAGAGGACTATGACTCAGGAAGATCCTATGCATGATGTAGACATGAGGATAGCTTGGGATGGCCATGTTTCCCTCTACTACTAGTCTTATATGAAAATAGTTGAAAGTTTGTATTCAATAACACCACCTCTTAAGGTGAAAAGAAATATATTGGGATATTATGATAAATGAACTAGTTATATTTTCTTCTACTTAATCATTAATGGCTTATGTATCATATCATTTGAGTGGGTACCCAATCGGGTCCCACTCCTTACGGAATGGTATCATAGCCTAAGCAGTCGAAAACTTGACTATTCAAGTTATCCTAGATCGTTCCTTAGTAGGTAGGTGACCCTTTAGAGGTTGTGGTCATATCTAAACTGAATCATGTTTTACAATTAGGGTTTCATCCCTATTCAATTTGGTGGTATATATGTATCTCAAAGAAAGTATATGGATGACCTAGTTTTATATAAAATCTTATCAGTTCTACCCTCTCTTTATAGATAAAGCATTCTATACATAAATTTTGACTATCCTACGAAGTAGCCTCTACTTTCCTCCTTAGGGGAGGACAATTCATATACTACAGAGAGTAGATTAACCTAAACTTGCATAATAATGTCTATCCCTAGTACAAGTCATTAAACCTTTTGTTTTTGTTGTTTTCTTGCATGCCTATGATACACACATTATGTGGAGTGCCCATGCATGGATACAATATTAGAGTATTGACATGAGTTTTAGATTTTGAGAAGTTCTATGATAGCACATGATGAAATGAACTAGATCCTTTAAAGATGGCTTGTCTTGCGTATAACATGGAGGTATTTCAACATTGTTTGCTTGTAAGTGTCTAAGGGCTAGATACTATCCTAGGTAAATAGGGGTTATATCATAAATAAGGGTTTGTTGAAGGAAGACTTAGGTTTCAAGTAACTATTCTTAGGATTTCATCCCTCACAGACCCCTAAGGTAGGAATAATGCTTATCTCCCTTACACTATAAATGAATAATCACGTAGTTGGATCACATAATAAAACTTTGTTCCATGTTATTTCCTTTTCCCCGAGGACATATGGAGGCACAATCATGTTTGAAAGCTACAGTGGATACTCTTTTTCTTGAAACTTTGGATGTACATCGACACAGAGGTTTTGTGTGGTTGGTACATATAGGGTTGATCCTTACAGAGTTAACCACTCTATCATCGCCACCATATAATAGTTTACATGATATGTGAGATGAGGAATAGTTTGACTATCTAGTTCATCTGGGCTTGTAATGACACCATGGAAGTAAACCATCTAGGGAAGTAGGGACCCTAATCTCTTCACGGATTCATGATCTTATAAATAAATGATGTTTTGTGATGTGATGTCCTAAGTCACAATTAAGAGAATGGTGTAATAATGGAGGTCGTGCCTAGTAGGACCTACTAGGTTAACTACATGCTAGAAGAATCTTGTATCCCCTCCTAATCTAAAAATAGGATATGCTTGTTGTATTCCTTGATGATGTGTGTAGAGAAGCCCTTTTGCAAACATGAAGTGATGTTAGGGTGATAGTATATGTTGTATGTTGTATAAAGTGGTTGACGTGGTTCTCAGATTGATTTTGGTGCCATTTTGGATTCCCATCACAATGTTTTCATCATCAAACTTATTTTTTTATTAAAATATATTTACAAAAAAAAACTCTTTTATATTTAATCGATGGTTTTGGAACCAAGTCATCACCACAAAGAAGTTGTATTAGACAGGCCTGTTAGTGAAGAAATCTTTGACTTGCATGTTCAACCCCTAGGCATAAGTGTGATATAAAGGAACAAGAACAAATATAATAGTTATAATTTGGTCAGATACCACTCTCAACTCTTTGTATGGTTAGATAGGTCCTTTTAAGGGGTGGAATATTGTACACTTGGGTTTGTAGCTTAATTTAATGAATAATTAAAATAAATGATTATTGGAATAGGAAATTTTGGGTAACTCCTGATAATAATGTCAAACCCTTATAGGCAATGCCAAATCAGGGTCGTGAGTAAGCATTTCCAATTTTTCCATCTTAAATATTACATTAGCCGTTTTAAAAATATCTTGACTAATTTCTATAGGATGAACTTAATTCAGATAAGGAAATAAGTTAAATAGAAAAAATATATTACCAAAATTATTTATAACAAACAAAGGTGAAAATGTACTACATATATATCAAAGCATGTGTAATGTGAAGTGTATACATAAATCATGGATGACTAATTAAAAAGAAGGTTGCAACATGACACCCTATAGCGATCAACATGTATGGTAACTAGAAATCCATGATTTAGGAGATATAACTTGGTAAACTAGACTATATCTGGGTGGATTTTGAGGACGAATTCTTTAAGAGGTGAGTGTTGTAACATATCAAGACATTAAAATATTTCTTAACACTTTCCTTTCTATGCCTTTCTCCTCGAGGATTGATTTTTATTTTCCTCGATCTAAATTGGATGACGTCACATGTCTTAATATATCCCATATAGTATACTATGATACCATTACACATATATTAATTGAAATTAGATAATAAACCACGGATGTTCTTAGATATCAATAAATTGTTGGAATATGGTATTTAAATTCATTAACCTGATAAAAATTAGTTAGAAATACTTTATACGGTTACAATATTACATATTTTAATTTTCATAAATTATTAGAGAATGAAATGACTTGTATATACATATAAGCCCTACACAAATTGGTGGTCTAAAATGACTCAAAGTAATAAGTTAGTAATCCTCTATATACATATAAATCCCTACAAAAATTGGTAGTATAAATTGACTCAAAATAATGAGTTAGTAATTCATTTAAATACTCCTAGGCCCAGTATACCATATACTAAGTTTTGATCTTAATCAGACATCATTTACCCATTCATTTAATTATTTTAATCCTTTTCCTTAATTATCATTCATTACATTTATTTGCCATTGATGTATTTTATTCTCCCTAGACTAGGTCACACGAATGTTACCCCTTCCGCCTGTCTACACTAGCCTCACGTCCGGTGTGGAATGCAGGTGATAATTGTTTCCTCGTTCCCTTCTTTTTCTATTTTACTTCCCCCTCACCCCTCCTCTAACATTCCTCTCCCTACACAACCCATTACTAACCCTAGACACAATGCTTGTCATCCCATCATGTGTGCCGCCATCGTAGATGCAAGGAAGAAAGTGTTGTCTAGCGTAGTGGTCATCATCAACACTACTAGTGACCAGGAAACCACAAAGAAACCTACGACCAGCTTTAGACCACCATAACGGATGCTAGACTTGTAAGATCCCCATCTAGCCACTAGCCTTCCCTCTACCCCAGATCTCATCTACTTCCACCTACAAACACAAGGTTTTCTAACCTTTGACATCCACACTACACGATGGCATACTTACTCATGTCGGTTAGTCTTGCAATCTCACTCGCCTCGACCACCTCTAGTTAGGTGAATGAGCCACCACCAAACTCTACTACCAATCCCTCCCCTTCGCACCTTGCACTCAGAAACTTGCAAATCGACACACACCTGCAACCTATGGTTAATACCTACCCTGAAGCGGCAGTGTGATGGATCCAAGGTCATCTATTCCTTCAAGTTGTGAGCCCCTATCACATTTCCTCACCTTCACCAGGATCGAAGGAAGTCTGAAGACACCAGATCTATATCAACTGTCTCTTACCTTATCTTTATTGGCCTCACCAATTTTGGATATGGAACTCTTTGCAACACTTCCATGACTTTCAAAGAGATAATAGGAAGATGACCTCTCCTCCCAGTGTCACCTACTCCATCTACAGTATGAGCTCATGCCCATGGATATTGAATACAAATACAATTTGTGTAATGGCCTAGTGAAATACTTGCCAATCTCCTTGAGCCTCCTAGTCAGGTGTATAGATCGAATACATGCCACCTTGGACGCTACTCAGAGTTCTGAAAATAAAGAAATTGAGTTCCCTCATGTCTTATAAGGCTAAACCAGCTCCCACATGTCCATATCAGGCCTAGAGAATAGGATGAGACTCTCCTTCCATCACGATCCATGGTGACTACAACAGAAGGTCTGGTTCTGGTGAGCGTTATGGACTAGATCTTTGGATACATGAACTGATGTGGATTAAGAACCTCAATTCTATAGTCAGACAACCTACACCTTCTCATTTTTCTTAGTAGCAGTCTGAATAAGTAACATGTGGATAAAAACTAGTAAACACACATGTGCACATGCACATAAAAACATAAGGGAGTACATTTAATCATGGTAATAATATTATTTATATTTTTGTAAGTGTATATGAAGGAGTGTATTGTCTCAGCCTCGTTGACAGTTACATATTTCAATATAACCTAAGACAAATAGATTCATTATAGTTTGTTCAACTAACATACCCATATTGAAGGTTAACATAGTTATTGAGTTATATATATATCATATTATAATAGCCCAATATTCTTTCTTGGTCATTTTTTTGCATGCCTATCACCTTATTTTCTCAAACCATAATATTTTATGATTTATAATTAGAAGAGTTTATTATTAAAAATTGGTAAAAGATATCATGAGACATTCAGACTCAAAAGATATTTTAGTCAGTTAGCACTATCTTCCCTTGACTTTCTTTTCAATTTTGTACATGATGATGTTGCAAACTAAATTAGTTGTTTTTAAAGAGTAATGACATAGACTTTCTAGTGAGCATAAAACCAATATTTCATAGTTCGTTTTCAAAAAATAAAATAAATACACAATACTTGATTTAGAGGTTTAGATCAATCAAATAATATATATATATATATATAGCAACCTCAATGTTATCATTTTAAGAATCTACACAATATATGGAATGTTGCACCAATGAACTACAAAAGAAAAAAAAATTGCCATTCAATCAAGGGACATTTGTGCATGATGAAAATAAGTAATGTCACTGTACTATATTAAATCATTTGATGTTGCATTCAGACCAAGAATTAAAAGATACATTTTTAGACATATCTTTGTCTAATTAACACTTCCTATAACTTGGTTATATATCATATAATTGCAAATTATTTTACATCAAATATGAGACATGTAAAGCATTAGTAATGATACAAACCACTATATAGACTACAAGGAATGTTGTTTCTTGTTTTCATTATAATAACCTTGCACGTTAGATGATTACCGTCCTATTGGTGTCCTTGCAGTTCTGCATGTACTGCAAAGGCATGCATGCTCCCATGAAAGTGATGGTGAGGGTGGGGCAGGGGTTGTTCACATCTATGAAAAAATTATCAATGCCTAAAGAAAGACTCAAGCCCCATGAATTCTCAAAACATCCACTTCGCTACCTATTTCTACCCTTTCACGCTATTCTGGGTTTTGTAGTGAGTATCCTTCATTTTTTCATTTGTAGCATTTATGATAATTGAGACTCTTTCTCTTAACCATGCACTTGGTGGTATGGGGATTGTGGAACTATGCTAGATGTACTGGTTACATGGTTATGATAAAGTGTCTTGGTATCCTTGCGGTATGTAAGTATTATACCTTCTTCTAGCCTGAGAGGATGTTTGTAGCACGTCTGAGCAGTTGCTACAGACTCATGGGATTAGATCGATCTTCTTTTTTAAAATGAAGGTGTTAATTATGAGGTTGATTTACATGTTCATCCTGCTTGCAATGCAATGGTGTGAGACTCCAACGTATTAATGTTCACCATGGCAATCGTAACTTCAATCATGGTTACAACTCTGGAAAGAAAACATAAAAACATTGGTATTTTTATAAGAAGACAAAGTAAAATAGAGAAATAGTCTATTCTTCACACATTTACATCCTTGTTGTATTTGCAAATTCTTCTTCATGAAGACGTCACTATATACTCTTCATGACAACGATGTATGGAGAAAACATACCATGTACACAATAACCATTCTTTTTCCGTCGCTACAAAAACATGAGCTGCTATAAAAATTCATCATGAGAAAAAGAAAAAAGATTGGAGTTTGAAGAACTAAGATGTCAACATTGTATAGATAAGAAATAACGATATATTACATGAATTAAATCAGTTCTCACTCCACTTTGACAATTGCATTATTGCTTCTTTGTCGGTTCATAGAAGCCAATGAGGAATATGCATTAGGTTGAAAAAAGTGAGTTCATACAATAGGGATGATAAAGAAATGGGAGGAAAGGTGTGATCATTTTAGTCTAAACGTTGTTACCAAAAAGAGAGTGAAAGTAGTAGGTTTTAAGAGGAAAATTATGGGATTGGAGAGAAACATGCCACTCATTATTATTGAGATCCTTGAGAGATTTTGGTTGGGGAGCAAATATCATGTCTTTATTATTTTATAAAAAAATGGAAAAGAAAATAGAAAATATAAAGAGCCTGAGAGGTGGTTTCAACATTGAGGTTGACTATTATCAAAGAGCGGCTGTGGGAGGGAGGAAGAGAAATAGGAAGGAAATGAGAAAAGATGGAAGAAATAGTTGTAACTGAAACAAAAAACAGTGGCAAGATGACTGGCCATTTCGGAGTAGAGTGTCTACATGAAAGGGGTTGAGAAATAAAGACAATGAAACAGAGAAGAATCGAAAAAGTTAGAATTGCAACATGTAGTCAGTTAGAGGAGATGGCGAGAATGATGGAGTGCAGTAATAAATGGTTATTCAAGGGATGGACAATAAGAAAATGAGAGGGTAATGAGGATATTTTTTTCTTATTGTTTGACCATTGCGTCTAGATAAGTTATAAAAGGGCATCGATATGAAAAGAATAGAAGAGAGGGATAATTTCATTTCTTTTTGTTTGACCATGCCACATCTTGCTAGATTGAGCATTTTTAGAAACTATCAACAAAAGTTGTTAGCGACCATTGGAGATTAGATAATAAATGTCATATTATCACGTATGAATAGATATAATAATCATGTTTCTTTCCAGAAAAAAGAAATTAATAGGTTATTGCGTTTACTTAGTAAATTTTCATGAGAAATCAAAGTAAATGTCGTTTGAAAGAAATTCAAAGTGGAAACTAAACCTCCTCTCTAAGATAAAGAAAATGCATTGTACGTTAACTAATTGATGTGTGTTAATATATAAGTATAGATTTTATCATCATAATTAAAATAATATATTTTTCGGATGTACTCACATCACTTATAAAAAGTGATATTATGAGATTGTGGGTCGTTGGTTGCAACGGGATAATAAACAAGGGAAGTGGGACAAAGAGACCAATCAAAGGTATTATTTCCTGATATTGGAAATGGAAACCAGAGATCGTGGAGTTTAGAAGAGTTGTTGTTAAATATTTGATCATAAATATCGGGAGTGGGTTTGAGAATAGCATTTAGTTTGGAAAAGGAACAGGCTGGCAAAATAAGGGAGAAATTTAAGGAGTGGTAGAATAGAAATACAATAAGGAGATGGCCGCAAAAAGTTAATGAGATGGGGTTGGGATTTACATTAATACTGAATTAGGACGTTTTGTTAGTGGGCATATGAGAAATGTATTGGTAGTAGATAAGGATGTATTGTTAGTGGAAATTTGCTTAGTTTGGAATAGAGTTTATTATTAGAAGAGAGGAAAGTTTAAATTTGACTTAAAGAAGAAAAAATGTTAAAAAATGGGTGGGAGTCATATGGTCTTAATTACAACATATTAAAGGAAAATATTAAAAAAATTAAAGGAAAATAAATTCCAAAGAAATGGAGTGAACATGAAAGGGATAGAAAATAGATTACAAAAATAAAAGAAAAGAAAAAGAAAAAATAATATGATAAGATAGATAACTGATGAAGGATGTAAGACATGTTTGTATATAAAAAGTAGTGACATATTCATAGTTTGTCGCAGAAATTCACCTTACGTCAATCTCCTTGTTGCCCTCCTCTTTATTAGTGCCCATTAATTCACAGAACTTTAACAAAGAGGATGAAATAAAAAATAAAAGATAATTATTTTTGATAATCGTTAATCAAAATTTATTAAAAAATAAAAAATCATGGAAAGAAGTTGTATGGAAATATATATTAGGATGTTGGACACAAAATTATGAACATAACATGTGTGCATAATTTATTTGAATAATATATTTTTTATTATTGAAAATGAAGTGTCGTCATGTAATTTTGTCAAATATATGATATGTACATATTTTTTCATTGAAGATAGTTCATAATTTTTTATAAAAATCGACACTTAAAACTAATGTATGAGGAAAATATACTTCGATAAGGATGCCTTCTAATGCATGCGTGATTATAATATACTTCTGCAAGGATGTGTTGGTCGATGTTTGACTGGAACTAAATCATTGTAAAGTCACCATTTTATATTGGCAAAGAAATAATGATGAGCGGAAGCTTAGTTGGGATGTAAATAATTAGTGGATGGATGATTTTTAAAGCTAAATCATAGGAGGTGTATTGCAATATAAGAATATCAAGGAAAGTTTTCTTATGGTCGTTTATTCAGAAACATGAGGTCCTGTGAAAGCTTTACATTTAATGATGATGCAATAGTTATTACCCATAAGATGACACTCCTCTCATTTAAAGCTAAATGAGAGGAGGCGTATTGCAGTATAAGAATATCAAAGCAAATTTTCTTGTGGTCGTTTATTCATTAACCTGAGCTCCGGTAAAAGCTTTACATTAATGATGATGCAAAAGTTATTACCCATAAGATGACACTCCGCGGTGGCATGTTGGACACCCAACCATCTTGTGAGTCTTTCTCCTAACCTTCTTCTTCTTGTAGTTTTCCTAATAGGGATTGGATCTAACTGTAGGAGGGGCATCTATAGAAAAGTGTAGATGACGACAGAGGGGCAGACTGGTAATGTAGAAAATGATGAAAGGATACAAAGTACGAACAATCATAATTATTACCTTTAAAGATGGCACTCCATGTTAACCTTGCTGGAGTTCGACAGTCTTGTGCATCTTTTTCTGGCATGGCTCTCCACAGTGATGATTTTGGAGACCGAACAGTCTTATGCTTCTGTCTTATGCGTCTTCTTCTGGCACCTATTTGAGTTGTAAATAGCAACAGACGAAGAAAATATGAAAGGGTATATTGAAGATTGATGCTAGAGAGGAGGCGGAGTACAAACGGTCACACATAAATGATTTCAGCTCACGAAGAGAGTATGTTGGTTTCTTTGAAAAAAACAGGAGATGGAAGAAATACCGGGAAGCAGAAAGACTTCACTGTGAATCAGTTATTATAAACACCATGACCGTGAGTCATGCACAAAGATAATAGAGAGAGTGGGTTTGCTCAGGTAAGGATAATGTGGGAAGAGAAAGCAGTTAAATGCCTTTCAATAAAAGTAAGAAAAAAGAGTGAAAAAATGTGAGAAGAGCGAGAGTCAAGGATTGGAGATATATGATTGGTGGAGAACTTTTAGGAAACTGAATAATGGCATTCTTGTAATTAATAGAAAAACTCCCTCTTTTTATAGTAGTATAGATTACTACCCCTGACATCTTGGTATATACAAGTATGGGTTAGTATACGAATAGATGAAAAGTCCTACAATTTATTAGTTCATTGTTTTACATACTTCGACATACTAGATAATGATACTATATGGTTATATTAAATTAGATGCTAGTCATAGTAGTGTAGTTATGAATATATCATGTAAGGTATTAGATGATAATAAGAATGCCCGACTATACAACTTGATCATTTTCATTGATCTTATTTGTATACATATTGTGTATAACTGTAGACTCCTTGACTTCACATATAAGCATACTAGTACATCATTTTCAGTCCATACATTCTTGTTGTATCCATGGTTTCAGAAATTTATCAAGAAAAATACATTAGAGAGATTATGATATAAATGTGTGGATACCTCCCCCAACAAGTATAGTAACTTAGTCATGAGATATATATATATCTGAATACTAGTATGTACCTAAATAACCATTCCAATGTACTTTGTAATATCTATACATAAGTCTTGGTAAACATACTGCCTTGCCTAATTATGCTAATAGTTAATGAATGTGAGGTAACTAAGAAGTATATATAACCATGATGGTAATCTAATGTCACTACTACACTAGTGCAGACTATATTAGTACATACATTGATAACCATATGCATTCCTATTGAGGCTAGACAAGCTTCTCAAACTTTATAGTAATATATAATTTATGCTAAACAACATATTAAGAAACCAAGTGTTTGTAGATAGACCTATTTCAAACAAATTGGTGTTTAAGATAAAGAACCTTAATGAGAAAGTTGGTTAATGACTCACATGTATGAACACAACTTAACCATTGGATTGATGAATGACCATGAAATCGATACATATAACTCCTAGTAAGAGAATGCGAGTTGTGATACTGGTATGTGTAAATAATATTTTGGTCCACCCATAAATACATAATTCTAAGATTTAAAACACCTAAATTTCCAATATATTATCAATGCTAGGTTTAGATATTCATTTCATTATGGTTTGGTATTTTTGGACTAATGGGCATATAAACCACTTTTAGATTGATAAAAACACACTAACAAATTCAGCCCTACAAATAGGAACTACCATGAAGATAAGGTATCTTCTTCTTCTCGATTTTACTTGGGTGTATATGACTGAATCATTATTTTCATCAATGAGGCTTGTTTTGAGTTATACTCCTCCTTTTGAAATCTCAAATACTATTCACATATGTATTCATTGATGATTGTTGGAATCCCTATTCACATGTATATGGGTCATGTGACCCCAATTATTATATGTTGGATGCTTTCATCCTTTTTGTATTTGTTATACTTTGGATTGGCTTGCCTACTATATTATGTAGGTGTGATTTTGACTAATCATGTCTAGAAGTAGTTAAACCATATTTTATTGGCCCTGAGGTTTTAATCCTCCTACCAAAGAACTAAGGTTTTAGTCCTCTTTCTAGGCACTAGGGTTTTATTCCCCCTGATACATGATATATATGTAGGCACTGAGGTTTTAGTCATCCTGCCATGCACTGAGGTTTTAGTCTGCTTGCCAATCTTTATTTATTTGGCACTAAGGTTTTAGTCCTCCTACCCTTGGCTTGGGATATAGGGGTTCCAAACCTGCATTTTAGATTATGCTACTCTTTGTGGTAATCAAAATGCATTTCATTAGATGTTAATGTTTGTGGAATTGTTCAAAATGACAAGACTCTTTATTTTATTGTTCTTCTCAGAAGAATGCCTCATTCTTTTACTTTCAGTCTCTTGAACCTACCTAATTTTAAATGACCCTCTCTTGTGAGAACTCCATTTTTTGAAATACATGTTCTTATAATGCACAAATATTTTATATTGTGCACATATACCAATTTTTGCTGACACATACCCATTTTTTATCAATTTTTTGGGTTGTTCACGAACTACCCAGGTGTAGGTACTATATAGGACTATGACTCAGGAAGATCCTTTTCATGATGTGGACATGAGGATAGCTTGGAATGGCCATGATGCCCTCTGCAACTGATCTTATATGAAAATAGTTGAAAGTTTGTATTTTTAAGACCACCTCTAAAAATCAATGTATTGGGATATTATAATAAATTAAATAGTTATATTTTCTTCTTCTTTATATTCATGGTTTATATATCATATCATTTGAGTGGGTCCCCTATCGGTTCCCACTCCTTACATTCTCTACATTAGCCTATAGAGTCTTGTAGCATCAATTTTATATGCATTAAATCCTCTCTACACCCCTAAAGTAGGGACATGTATGGTAGTGCATCTGTTACAACCACAAATTTTGGGTTCTTTTGGTGAGAAATGTAATTTCTCCTATTAAAGATATTTGAACAAATAATGATATAATTTTTTTTGAATAAAACGATTTTGTTTACAATAGCCTTGTTGGTTATTTTATGGGCTTTATTGGCTATTGGGGCCAATAACAAGGAAAAGACAAAAGAAACTCCATTATTAATAAGAAATGGAGAAAAGAAAGATGTAGAAACCTCTAGAAGGCAAAAGAATATAATCTAAAGGTGGATTTCGTGCCTCTTGGGTTCTTTGGGTCCCAAGGAGTCCATAGTTACAAAGATAATGCAACAAGAAAAGAAAAGATCAATCAAATATTTCTTTATTAAGAAAGAAATTGAAAACAATGATAAAATATGGGAAATAAGTGGAAAGAGGTTAGATTGAGTCATCCTTGAGGGATTTTCATATCCAAATTTTTCCTAATGTTAAAAGGAATTCCAATAAGGAAAATAAAAAGAGAGAAAAAGAGAAATCCTCAAAAAGAGATATTTTAATAATGAAATAAGTAAGATAATGAGAAATAATAGATATAGATGCATCTAGAAGGATAATGAGTATCCACTAAAAAGAATTTCGAAATATTAGAGTTTCTTGGGGTCCAAGGAGCCCCAATGGAGAAAAAGAAAGAGAAAATACTATTAATACAAAATAAGAGGATAATGTGATGTATAATTAATGAATTTTGTGGCATTGTTAAAAAGGAGGTATTTTCTACTAAAAGAAAATATAAATTTCATGCCAATTAATTAAAAGGAAAGAACAAAGAGAATAAAAGAGGTAATGTTTGAAATCCTAATATTTGAAGCATAAAGAATATCAAAGAGTTTTTTTTAGAGAGAGAAGATTGCTTATTCATAAAGGAATATGGTTTCCCAGTAGGAAAGAGGCTTAGATCTTGTGGATAGGCACCATAGGGCACTGCTATCCTCCCCTATATAAGGGTTGGAGCCTTATCCCAAGCCCAAGATAATCCCATATATCTCTCTCTATTCTCCTTCTTTCTGTACAAACCCTAACCAAGAAAGTGTAGGGCTATCTCAGGGGAAACTAGCGACTGTGGTGGGATCTCAGTGGATGCACGAAGCAACCACGAAGATCTAGGGTGGTCGGCCACCTTTCCATGCCCACCACCATCGAGTAGCACCTGCAGCACTGCTGCCAGGCAATCCGCGGGTTACAGGCCGGCCAGCGTGGACCAGCCACCCTAGCTGCAAATGGAGGGCACCACCAATTGCGTGGAAGTAGAACGGAGGGAGGAGAACCTTCCCAGGTGACCGTTGGGGTCGGGGAAGGGGTGGAGAAGTCGTGCCAATCACGGCCAGAGTAGTAACACTAGGATTTCATGAGGTTGAAGATGGAGGGGTGCATTGGACAGTTTTACCCATCAGCTCAGTGAAGGATCGACAACTAAAGAAGGGGCAAAATGGTCCTTTGGTTATGTTTGAATCAGCCGCATCTACGTGCATGAGTGGAATGACGTGGCAGCCTCCCATTTGCTCAAGTAAGTTTATTTTGTAAGAATTGTATCTTTGTATTGATAGCTTGGATGAATGTATATAAAATATGCAAGTTGCTCAGAAAAATGAGAGGAATTTATTAAAAATAGTTTTAGAAGCTAATTCCTCTTGTAATTTGAAAAGTGATGGAAGTAATCAACTTTAATGTATTAATGATTAAGAAACCCTATTTTGAGATGATTAATGTATTAAGAAGGGTTTTAAGCATGATTAAAGTTGATATTAACCTGTTAATCATAAAAAGATACATTAAGATCGAAAAGGATGAACTTTGCATGTAATTGGTTTAATTTGGAGTTCCATGTACATAAACGAGCTTAAATAGGCCATGAAACCCTAATGCTAGTAATTGTCACTCTTAATGGCTTTAATTATTCAAATTCATGAATAAAGCTAAGATATGATGGTTCTAAGCTAATTCAAGTATAAAAGATCCTAATTGCAGATAAATACCCTTAATATAGTAATTAGTGTTTTCTAATGGATAAAGGTGGAATTAATGATAAATAAAGTTCATATGTGAATTTGATCATAATGAACTATAAGTTGTTAATCTGGAAGGAACCAAGGATGATGATTAGGCCTAATGATCTTGTCATGAATTGAAAGGATAAAAATGGTAGTTTTAATGTAAAAGAGAATAATGGACTTAATTGATGGTTAATTGTGCCTTTAATATGAAATTAACTTTATATGTTGTTAAAAGGTAATCTTAATATCTTTCGTGAAGAATAGATGAGATAATTAGGGTTTGCGAGTAATTGTATAAAATTAGGGTTTAAGAGAGTAAAAATGAAGAGGAACCCTAATTGCAATAGAAACCCTAAAAGTGGACTAGAAACCCATGGAAGCGAGCCAAGTTTAATAGATCTTGATGGCATGATAAATGATGGGAAATTGTAAGCATATTTTAGGATCTCTTTGTGTGCTTGCTTGCCTATTGGATTTCCTGCATTGATTGGATTAATTCTATGTCAAATCAACCTGACAGGTATGTAGTTACGGTTATGGTTAATTGCTTTAGTTTCACAGTGATTGCCAGATGTTTTATCGGTTGCCTGAAAATAACTGCTTGGATGAATTTTATTTCATGCAACTATAGAGTGACTATGATTATCACAATTATAATAGAAGTGTGTATTCTCGCACCTACATGCCACCCTGATGGATGATGCCAAAAGGTCAATCCCAGGAGGGAAGACCCATGGGCACCATGAGTGGTGACCCTAGACACCAAGCTCGGGATTGAGAAGGTGGTCTTTATTGAATGACGAATGGGCACCATGAGTGGTGACCTCAGGCACCAAGCTTAGGATTGAGAAGGTGGCCTTAAGTCATTGGCAAAAGAGAAACCCTAAGGAGGGTATGCCAGGGTTAGGGCAAAAGTGGTGGAGAATGTCACATTGAAAGCGTAAATTGGTTTGTTAATTAACTTGATTGTGATATTTAGATTGTTAACCATATTTGTGAAATTTTGGTTATCCCCACATACTGGCATATTTCGATATGCTGAATGATGTTTTGTTTGTCGGCATTTTAGGTACAACATTGAAAAGGACAAACAATAAAGTGACATATTGTGAAATTAAGAAATAAAGTGCAAGGAGGATTAGTTATAATAGAGTCCAGATGTGGATAGAAGTTATATATCCAAGTTTTTTAAAAAGGTATGCAAAGTTTTATTTTATACCAGATTTCAATTTAGTTTGGTAGAATTTCATAATTATTATTGATAATTTGTTGAACCTTTGATCATGTTAATTGGGATAATGGCTCTGACCTCTTGGTCTCCCTTAATTGGGGGTTACTGGGAGGCGGGGTTGTTACATTTGGTATCAGAGCATAGGTTCCTCATATAATCTTTAATAGTTATTAAATTTTACAAACTCTGTAGAACCCAAGGGAGTGATTACTGGATTTTCCGAAAGATAGAGGTGTCTAGAAAAGGATCACGTCCATGGACTGGCAAGATTTTCCTCCACACTGCTAGTCAGAATACAAGGACTCCCGGATCTGTGTGACTGCCTGGATGATGTCTTAGGATCTGACTCGAAATAAGATACCTTTAGGACTTTCTCATCTTGTTCATCCCTTCTCAACTCAAATGTTGTTAAGGATTTTAGGGATTAGGGTTTTTCTCTCTTTTCCTCACCCTCTTGAGGTAAGGGTAAGGATTAATAAGGTTTAAGGAATCCTCCACCAAATTAATGAAAAGCATGTAAATAAGATGTCATGGACATAAGCTTAATAGCTTAAGAGTAAACTAAAGAATAGATACTTGCTTAGGTCGTATGACATATGTTGTCATGCCCTCAGAAGAGACCTGAGGCTAGACCTCCTTGTCAGGTGGATGAGTGGAGAAAACTAGTCTTGGAGGTAGATACCATCATTATAAGTAGAGACATGGCACATCCTCTGAGGATGATGCTAACCCTAACCCTAAGTGGTGATTAGAGAGAGAGATGACACGATGAGCTAGATGTCATGGTAGATCATGTGTGTGAGTGGACATGCTTTTAGTTTGATACCCATGATAATATGAGCCATGTGAGGTTGGATGACCTAGTACCTTTGGCAACCCAACCCTAGAAAGAAGTGTGCATGTTGGAGTGAAGGATAGCTCCTTCGATGATGAGGTTAGTGAAGAACCTATAGAAACCCTACGGGTCTATGCAAGTAGGGCATAACATGCACCCAGAGTACGTCAGTAGTGTGGGAAATAGGTTGAAACTCAGGCCAGGAGAGTATGTTGGATGGCTTATGAGATAAGCATGAGGAGCTCTGGATAATCTTGAACGAACGTAAGTTTGAACATAGGTTTCACCCATGTAGGGGTATGTTGTGAGTTTGATCCTTCATGGAGAGAGGACCTATGGTAGTAAGGTTGGTTGTGGACTTAGCTCTAGAGAAAGAGAGCAGGACCCAAGCAAGAAGGTTGGAAGCTTAGACTTTGAGATATGAGGAACAATGGGGAGTTGAGGATGGTATGACCTAAGTGGATGTTTGCGGTTGCCTCATGCATGATCCCTAGAGGCTGATGGTAGCTTGGTTACCTTTAGAGGAACCAAAACCTAGAAAGAGGATGAGGTTGTTGGTACCTATGAGCTTATGGTATAGATGTTCACCTTCTAGGGTTAGGAAGAAGAGTTCCTTAGACCCTGAAGAGGTTTAGTAACAAGTTGTGAAGCCTTATATCTAGTTGGTTGTCCTTGAGGAGGACTCTACTCTGAAGTATTGTACAAGTGGAATGATAATAGAAAGTGCATGTCATATCATGTACATGCTTGGCTCGTGGTTAAAAGTAGAGCAGGCAGTTGGTCATCAGAAAAGTGATCCTAGGGTTCCTAGGCCTAAGGGGGGAAGTGGTGTACCTGATGCTCCTGATGAGATTTGAGTTTCTATAGATTCGAGCATGCCACTCCTCATATTTAGAGGAAAGGGAAACCCCTTAAGTATAAGGTATGTTTGATGAATCCCTCACAGCTATGTTGGCGACATGGGAAGGTGTGTTCTTGATCCAATGTTCAGGAATGAGAACACGTATGACCTAGCATGGTTTAGTAGGTGGTCTGCTTGTGCCTTAGTAGCATGCTAGGGTTAAGCATGCTCAGGTGGATGTAAACCCTAGACATAAGGACGTTTGTACCCTTTGTTATCAAGGTGTAGTTTCCTCCCATCCTGGGAGAGGGACCCTTTTGTAGGGTGCATACCAGTTTTGTTGGTTTTGAGGTAACCTAAAGAGGTCTCAATAGGATCTTGAGAAGCTAAGTGAAAAGTACATAGTAAGAGAATGAACATGTAGACCCATAGATAACCATCTCTAAGTGCATGTGAATGTGTTACCATGGAGGTAACCAGTATGGGGCCTGACCAAGGTAGACAGGTCGCCATGACCCCTATAAAAGGATGAAAGTCATCCCAGGAATGTAGAGAGAGATGATGAAGTCTTGGGTAAGGTTCTAAGTTGGACGTGTACTATGTTAGAATCCTAAGTCTATCCTAGGGTCAAGTAGGGATAAGATAGATGGAAGTAGGAGTTGCCTAATTCCCTAGTTGCACATGACCATAGGGCCAGGAGGTAACAACTATCATTGTTTGAGGGCCATGGGTTAGGAGATTGATCACCTTCATCAAATCATGGGACCCAAATGGAAGATGAGTAGGGCACTCTCTGGATGCATAAGGGAAGAGGGATGACCCTAAAAGTGTCGGCACCCTACAGACCTTGAGGAGATGACCAAGGATTGGGTGTGGACCCAAGTGGGTTTGAGACCAGTTTTCCATGGAAGTAACTTTGATATTGAGATGACTGTGATGGTGAGACATAAGTTGCATGTTTCAATTTAGATTTCAAGGTGTACTGGCAAGGTGGGATGTACCATCTCTACTCTTGGAATGGGAAGAACTCTATATTAGGCCTACAGCCAAATGCTTATTTCCTCTTATTATGGGAGTGAGAGATAGGACATTACACATGCCATACACCAAGGATAAAGATGATGTGAGTTGGAATGTTTCTATGAGGTATGAGGACAGAGATAATAACATACCCTTGTGGAGTGAACGATGCAGGGATGGTTTACAAACACTAAGAGAACTAAGGTAGCCATATTGTGAGGATGTTTTTATCATGAGCTATGTGAAATTTGCAAGTTATACAAGGTTGAGTTTGATAACCAAGAGGATGAGCTCAGAGTTTTCTTGATGAAGATAGAATTAGAGTCTGAGATGAGATGAAAAGTGGGATACATGGAAGTGTATGTCTCCATTATTACCTAGCACCTAAAGATGAAAGGTAGTAATGGATGCTCTTGTTGAGATACAACTATCTAGTTCAGTTAGAGACTAGAAGAGGTTTATAGGTTAGCCCTAAGTTTGAGAAAGAAGATAAGTTTGGCTAACACTCATATGTAACGATATATGTTGAACAAGTTAGTAGTTGTTTGGTTAGCCAGCCTAGGCCTTGATGCTATAAAAGGATGGTTGTAGAACCTCAGATGCACTTCTCTGGAAAGGAAGGTGATGAAACCCCGACTAGAGTGGTTTAAGGTTTTTGGGGAATCCATCTTGAGGAATCATGACATACAGGAGATCATGATTTTATGTTCATCATACACTGTGGTACTACTAAGATAGTAAGTTGCAGTAGTACATTGGATGCTTAAGATGAAGTGCACGTGGTTTGTCACCATGCAAGCCAGGAGGTGAAGGATGAACACCAGTAACCCAAAGAGTTGATGTAGAGGATAAAGAGACCTCGAGAGGGAATGAGAGTTCATCACTATGTATGTTTTGATAAGTCTCCCCTAGACCAAGGAAGGTCAAGATGGAATATGGGTTATGGTAGATCACCTTACCTAGATGACATGAGAAAGAAAGAATATTATCAAGGGACAAATCCAGTTGAACTACATATGAGAAAGATGGTTCGACTACACCATGATGCTAGTTTAAAACTTCTTGAGTATAACCTAAAGATTCACTTCCATGTGGTGGAAGTAGGTACATGAAGAACTTGATGTTAGCATAGTTTATCACCCCTAACTAATGGTTAGTATAATCCAGACTAGAGGGTCTAATAAGATCATGTGTGCTTGTTTAGGGTGATACATGGAGACAATTCTTGTCTTCTATAAGATGTGTTGATAACCACCATAGCCAGTATTGGGATGTAAAGAAGCTCTATAAGGGAGGTTGTGTCGGTCACCACTTCATTAAGATGATGTTGGTGAAGGGACCTCGTGAAGGTCAAGAAAGAACCACACTGTGCGCAGATAAAGTCACTTTGATCGTGCAATAGCTGAGAAAGAGTCCAGGGGTGACATGAGTCATGAGCTGATGCAATGCAGACTAAAATGCAGTTCATTGTGGGAGAGTATGTGATGTGAAATCCGACCCCTCTAAGCTAAAGCTGAGAAAGCTGAGTCCCCGATATATGGGTCCATTTGAGAAGGATTCGTGGAGATGTTTGTGTTTAGCCTTACCCCTTAGGATAACATGATGTATAATGTGTTCCATGAATCCAATCTAGAGCCCTATGTGAGGTACCCCAAGCCATGTGTTGAGCCATGAACCTATCCAACTTTATGAGAGGCAGAAATGTCCTAAGTCACCTATGAGAGTACAATATGCCAAGGTGAGAGAACTCAAATGGAAGAATATGAGATGATGAAGATTCTTGGGAAGCACCATGGAAAAGGTGAGGCCACATGGGATCCATAATGGACATATGAAAGGCTTATCCTGTTTGTTTATGTGCCTGGTGGAATTTGGTGGGGAAAATTCCTATAAGAGGGGAAGGATGTTACAATCCCAAATTTTGGGTTCTTTTGGTGAGAAATGTAATTTCGCCTATTAAATATATTTGAACAAATAATGATATAATTGTTTTGAATAAAAGGATTTTGTTTACAATAGCCTTGTTGGTTGTTTTGTGGGATTTATTGGCTATCGGGCCCAATAATAAGGAAAAGACAAAAGAAACTCCATTATTAATAAGAAATGGAGAAAAGAAAGATGTAGAAACCTCTTGAAGGAAAAAGAATATCATCCAAAGGTGTATTTCGTGCTTCTTGGGTTCCTTGGGTCCCAAGGAGTCCATAGTTGCAAAGATAATGCAACAAGAAAAGAAAAGATCAATCAAATATTTCTTTATTAAGAAAGAAATTGAAAACAATGATAAAATGTGGGAAATAAGTGGAAAGAGGTTAGATTGAGTCATCCTTGATGGATTTTCGTATCCATAAGGTTCCTAATGTTAAAAGAAATTCCAATAAGGAAAATAAAAAGAGATATAAAGAGAAATCCTCAAAAAGAGATATTTTAATAAAGAAATAAGTAAGATAATGAGAAGTCTTGCACATCTCTCCCCGCGGCCGCAACCTAGCACTCTGGCGACTAGGGTTTGGATGTGTGGGAGCTTCTCTACCCCAAAGGGTTACCTTCTCTTGCAGGTCCATGGAATAGGGTGAGCTTTATGGTCCCTTCCCCAAGATGGCAGAGGAGTTAACAGAGAGATACTTAAGACTACAGTTAACGACGAAGGAAGAAGATTCGATCGAAGTCAGTAAAGACCGAATCAAGGACGACGCGGAACATCTGGGATTGGCACTAATCACGTGCATCCTCTCGGATAGGGCACCCAACTTTTGGGCGATGAGACCCACCCTCACGCAGGCATGGGGTCTCTCACAGAAGGTGGTCTTTAAGCAGTTGGAGGAAGATGTATTCATTATACATTTCATTGATTGGCGGGAGAAACAGAAATTCCTAGACGGGGCGTCGTGGAACTTCGACAACAAGCTGTTGATATTCAAAGAAATTAAGAAAGATGAACCACCATGATCGGCCGCCATCACACATACCCCCTTCTGGACTCAAATCTACAGACTACCATTAGGATTCCGATCAACTCAGGCCATAACAACGATCGCAGCCAGGCTGGGCGACGTCTTAGAACTAGATGTCGACGAGCTAGGGTGGGATACGTCGGCACGAGTCCAGATCAACCTGGACATCACCAAGCCCCTGATTAGAGTTCTACGTATCAGAGGAAACCAGAACAAGATACTCAACTTGGATGTGAAGTATGAACGATTGACGAACTTATGTCACGCATGTGGGCGGCTAGGGCATATTGAAAGAGAGTGTAATGAGCGGAGGGAAGGAGAAGAAGGGAGTCATCAATGGGGGTCATGGCTTAAAGAATCACCAAGGAAACCAAGGGTGGCGTTGCACGAAGAGCTGCACGGCCACACACGAACCAAGAAGAGCATAACTTTCAGAAGCAGGCTGGCACAGGAGGTTCCAACGAGGTCATCGAAGACTAGTGGAAGCATGTGAAAAGGCAGGTCGGGCAACGAAGGCGAAGGACATATAGAAGGATCTAGGGAAGAACAAGGTGGAGAGAGAAGAATACAAAACCAACAACATCAGCAGGAAACTAGTGCAGAGTCTGAGTATAACCTGGCTGAACTCTTCCCAGAGCTGTAGGAGGCACATGGCCATGGTGGACAGACAGACAAAGGCAACGACAGGTTGGTGGATGACCTAGGGTTAAGGGAGAATAGTAAAACCATGAAGAGCCAGGCAACAACTGCAGACCAGGAGAGGCGGAAGTTAATCTACAGAGATGAACTACTGAACTTGCACCGGTAGGTGGATCACAGTAATGTCATCCAGGAGGGAACAAAAGATGACATTTTATAAGGTGAATATATCCACAAATTGCCGAATTCTATACTTCAGTAGCAAGACACAAGCAAGTAACCTTTGAGATGCATAACTCAGAGCAATGTTAGAACGAGGGCACAAAAGAAGGTGGACATTAGAAAGAGAGTAGGGAAAAAGGGAAAGGCGATCTGAAGAAAACCAAGGAGCCTCCGTGGGTATACAAGATGAGCAGAGCGCAAAGACTTGGGGTGTCAGAACATGAAGTTGTCTGGGATACTATGACTAGAAAATGAGGCAGGCAATCTGAATACTGTGACACAAAACTAGATATAGTGAGCCCTACTGATGACACAGCCATGAAGGCCAGGAACAGTGGGCATGTAGTTCACATTGACGGGACATCAAATGTTCAAGTAGCGGAGACTGGCGTTGACTAGCTCTGTGAACAGCTATGAAAATCATGAGCTGGAATTGTCAGGGGTTGGGCAACCCTGACACGGTGAATGCCCTCCGATCATGGTGTTGGAGGGAGAGCCTGAACTTAGTCTTCTTAATGGAGACTCTGATCTCTAGTGTTGATCTGGAAGCGGTTAAAAGAAAATGTGGATTCATACAAGGAATCTGTATCGATAGAGTGGGTAGGGCAGGTGGAATTGGTTTATCGTGGAAAGATGTTGACCTCAGTATCATATCTTATTCGCAGCATCACTGTATTTGTGAGATTGATGATGGAGCAGGGTCTAATAAGTGGAGAGCTATGGACATATATGGGTGGGCGGACCAACAAATGAAACACAATACCTGGGACTTAATGCGTCAAATAAAAACTTTGTCCGACCTTCCTACGGTGTTCTTTGGTGATTTCAACAAGATTACATCGAACTTAGAGAAATTGGGAGGCCCTCCAAAACCTTTACGCTACATACATGATTTTTGAGATGTGATAGATGAGTGTGATCTTGCAGACCTGGGATACAGTGGAAGCATATTCACGTGGAAGAGGTATACAACACCAGAAACTCTTATTTGAGAAAGACTGGATAGGGCCTTGGCCTGTCCCAGTTGGACAACATGATTCTCACAGGCCAGAGTTGTACACCTTCCTATAGTTGAATCTGACCATTCCCCGATTATTATTAACACTGAGCAGAGACGAAGGCGACAATGAAGGAAACAGGAAAACTTCTTCTTTGAGCCCATGTGGGTGGAGGATGAGACGTGTGAAAATATCATCAAAGGAAACATGGGAAGGCAGCCTTTCTCTTGATCTGCAGGGTAAGATGGAACGGTGTGGCATGAAGTTAAAGTCTTGGGCAGCTGAAAATTTTGGAAAGATGAAGAGTAGGATAAAAGATTTAGAAGGACAGCTGGGGGAGGCTCAGCTCCTACTTCCTGACAGAAGCAACCTTGACAGGTGTACACACATTACAACTGAACTATAAGAGTGGAACAGACGTGATGAAGCGTATTGGCATGCTTGGGAAAGGGTGAATGAAATGAAATCTGGTGACAGAAATACGGCTTACTTCCACCACAAAGCATCCAAGAGGAAAAAGAGAAACAAGATAGAGGGGCTCACCGATGCTGAGGGGTAATGGAAGACAAAGGATGAAGAGATTGATAAGATCATTACCGATTTTTTTTAGGGGCTTTTTAAGACATCCAACCTGACTGGATGGGAAGAGGCAATGAAAGGGATAGAGAGAAAAATTGGGAGAATTGAAAGATAAAATTTAGAAAAGGAAATCACCACTGAAGAAATCCAAGCAGTGCTGAAAAGTATGCATCCTAATAAGGCCCCCAGGCCTGATGGGATGAAGGCTATGTTTTTTCAAAAATATTGGCACATAGTAGGAAGAGATGTGACTAATTATATAAAGGGGTGGTGGAAAACTGAAGATAGTATTTCTGATGTGAACTCTACTCTGGTGGTTCTTATACCTAAAGTGAAAACCCCAAAGGAAATTGGGGAGTTCAGACCTATAAGCCTTGCAATGTAATTTATAAGATTGCCGCCAACGTTCTAGCCTACAGATTGAGACCTCTGATGGACAAGATTGTTTCTGAACAACAAAGTGCATTTATCCCAAGCAGACTCATCACATACAATGCCCTTATTGCTTACGAGCTTTTTCACACTATGAAAGGAAAGAAAAGGAAGAAGAAGGGATATATAGCTCTGAAACTTGATATGTCAAAAGATTACGACAGAGTGGAATGGAGGTTCATTGATTTCATACAGGAAAATATGGGGTTTGGAGAGTTATGGAGGAAGAAAGTCATGAACTGCATGTCATTTGTATCTCACTCCTTCGCCATCAATGGGGACCGTACCAGGAAGACTCAACCATCTAGAGGACTGCGCCAGGGTGACTCTCTCTCTCCATATCTCTTTATTTTATGTGCAGAAGCTTTTTCTACTTCACTAAATTTGGCATCACAACAGAATGATATCCATGGAGTGCAGGCTAGCCGCCATGGGCCACACATTTCTCATATTTTCTTTGCAGATGACTCTATTCTCTTTGCAAGGGTGACCAAAGAAGAATTCCTAAAATTAGTTGTGATTGTCAGCCAATACGAACGGGCATCCGGATAGAAAACTAACTTATCTAAAACTGAGGTGGCCTTTAGCAAAGGAGTCAGAAGGGAGAGGAAGGAAGAGATAACCCAATTTTTATAAGTAAGAGAGGTGGATAAGCATGGGAAATACTTAGGTCTACCTACGGTGGTAGGAAGATCCAAAAAACATGCTTTTTCCTACATACATGAATGGGTGTGGAACAAGCTACAAGGATGGAAGGGAAAAATTATTGTCCAAAGTGGGAAAAGAAGTTCTTATCAAGGCAGCGGCTCAAATGATTCCATCGTATCTGATGAGTATTTTCTAGTTACCGACATACCTCCTTGACACCATTAATAGTTACATTGCTAGATTCTGGTGGGGAGCCAAAGACAATGAATGGAAAATTGCTTGGGTCATCTGGGAGAAGCTCTGTAAACCAAAAAATCAAGGAGGCATGGGGTTTCGAAATATTAGCATATTCAACCAAGTTCTTCTTGCTAAACAAGTGTGGCTCCTTTTCCACAGAAGCGAGACATTGGCATACAAAGTCCTCAAGGCAAAATACTTCCCAACATGCAATCTCCTGAAGGCTCGTAGGGGACATAACCTGAGCTTTACCCGGCGTAGCATATGGAATTCCAAGAGTATCATCCTTAAAGGTCTGCAATGGTGAATGGGAGACAGCAAAGATATCAGTGTGTGGTCAGACAATTGGATACCCAATCTAGGCGGCAACATAAAATCTAAGTTGGGTATATCTTCACCGATAGTACAGCAGGTCTACCAACTTTTCGATCTGGAAACAAGAGGATGGGACCGAGGGAAAGTAAATGAGCTTCTATCATAGAACGTCGCCGACCTGGTGCTTTCTATCCCGTTAGGAGAAGCAACGAGGGCAGATGGGATTTTCTGGAGACCAAGCAGAAGCGGGGAGTACTCAGTGAAGTCAGCGTACTGGATGTCCACTCAACAACCAAACAATAATGAGCAAGCAGCCACCTACGTGAACAAGGAGGTCTAGTGGGCAATCATTGTTGTAGATAGGCAAATGGGTTGGCACATAAGTTAGCCCGGCTGGCCTCTAGTAGTAGCTATTCCTTTAGTAGCTATAACTCTTTTCCCCTCACTGTAATGAAATGCATTCGAGAAAATTTTCTTAGCTAATGAAAGTAGATCATTTAACCTAAAAAAAAAGTAAGATAATGAGAAATAATAGATATAGATGCATCTAGAAGGATAATGAGTATCCACTAAAAAGGATTTCGTAATATTAGAGCTTCTTGTGGTCCAAGCAGCCCCAATGGAGAAAAAGAAAGAGAAAATACCATTAGTATAAAATAAGAAGATAATGTGATGTATAATTAATGGATTTTGTGGCATTGTTAAAAAGGAGGTATTTTCTACTAAAAGAAAATATACATTTTGTGCCAATGAATTAAAAGGCAAGAACAAAGAGAATCTAAGAGGAAATTTTCGAAATCCTAATATTTGAAGAATAAAGAATATCAAAGAGTTTTTTTTAGAGAGAGAAGATTGCTTCTTCGTGAAGGAATATGGTTTCCTAGTAGGAAAGAGGCTTAGATCTCATGGATAGGCATCCTCGGGCACTGCTATCCTCCCCTATATAAGGGTTGGATCCTTAGCCCGAGCCCTAGATAATCCCATACATCTCTCTCTATTCTCCTTCTTCTTTCTATACAAACCCTAACCAAGAAAGAATAGGGCTATCTCGGGGACAACTAGTGGTTGTGGTGGGATCTCGGTGGAGGTATGAAGCAACCACGAGGATCTAGGGTTGTCGGCCACCCTTCCCTACCCACCACCATCGTATGTCACCTGTAGCACTGCTGCCAGGCCAACCGCGGGTTGCAGGCTGGCTAGCATGAACCAGCCACCCTAGCTACGAATGGAAGGCACCACCAGTTCCATGGAGGCATAACGGAGTGAGGAGAACCTTCCCAGGTGACGGTCGGGGTCAGGGAAGGGGTGGAGAAGTCGTACCAATCATGGCCAGAGAAGTGACGCTAGGCTTTCGTGAGGTTGAAGACAAAGGGGCACATTGGACAGTTTTACCCATCAGCTCAGTGAAGGATCGACTACTTTAGCAGGGGAAAATGGTCTTTTGGTTATGTTTGAATCGGCTTCCGCTACGTGCATGAGTGGAATGACATGCAGCCTCCCATTGGCTCAAGTAAGTTTATTTTGTAAAAATCTTATCTTTTTATTGATAGCTCGGATGAATGCGTATAAAATATGAAAGTTGCTCAGAAAAAAGAGAGGAATTCATTAAAAATAGTTTTAGAAGCTTTTTTTAGAGAAATAGTTTTAGAAGCTAATTCCTCTTGCAATTCGAAAAGTAATGGAAGTTATAAACTTTAATGTATTAATGATTAAGAAACCCTATTTTGAGATGATTAATGTATTAAGAAGGGTTTTATGGATGATTAAAGTTCATATTAACATGTTAATCATAAAAAGATACATTAAGATCGAAAAGGATGAACTTTGCATGTAGTTGGTTTAATTTGGAGTTCCATGTACATAAACGAGCTTTAATGGGCCTTGAAACCCTAATGTTAGTAATTGTGACTCTTAATGGCTTTAATTATTCAAATTCATGAATAAAGCTGAGATATGATGGTTCTAAGCTAATTTGAGTATAAAAGTTCCTAATTGCGAATAAATACCCTTAATATAGTAATTTGGGTTTTCTAATGGATAAAGGTGGAATTAATGATAAATAAAGTTCATATGTGAATTAGATCATAGTGAACTATAAGTTGTTAATCTGAAAGGAACCAAGGATGATAATTAGGCCTAATGATCCTGTCATGAATTTAAAGGATAAAAATGGTAGTTTTAATGTAAAAGAGCATAATGGACTTAATTGATGGTTAATTGTGCCTTTAATCTGAAATTAAGGTTATATGTTGTTAAAAGGTAACATTAATATCTTTTGTCAAGAATAGATGAGATAATTAGGGTTTGCGAGTGATTGTATAAAATTAGGGTTTAAAAGAGTAAAAATTAAGAGGAACCCTAATTGCAATAGAAACCCTAAAAGTGGACTAGAAACCTTAGGAAGCGAGATAGGTTTAATAGATCTTGATGGCATGATTAATGATAGGAAATTATATGCATATTTTAGGATCTCTTTTTGTGCTTGCTTGCCTATTAGATTTCCTACATTGATTGGATTAATTATATGTCAAATCAGCCTGATAGGTATGTGGTTACGCTTATGGTTAATCACTTTAGTTTCACAGTGATTCCCAGATGTTTTATTGGTTGCCTGAAAATAACTGCTTGGATGACTTTTATTTCTTCCAACTATAGAGTGACTATGATTATCACAATTATAATAGAAGTTTGTATTCTCACACCAACATGCCACCCTGATGGATGATGCCAAAAGGTCAAGCCCAAGAGGGAAGACCCATGGGCACAATGACTGGTGACCTGATGTAGGGGTTTTTAGTCTATTTTATAGACTGGTTTTGCATACGTTTTATGTGTATTTTGATCATATTTGTGATTAATATCGCATGATTCACTACCTTTAGTCTATAATCTCATTTTACATCAAATTTACCTTAATTAATCTTATTATGTATAAAAGATCATATTTGTTGGATTTGATTGGTGTTCATCTCTTCATTTCAGGTAATTCGGATATATGAATACATCGATACCATCGATGGATGGTCGATACCATCGATCTGGTCACATTGTGTTTCCGGAGAAGAGCAACCAGAAGTTGATACCATCAATGGGACTGTCGATGGTATCGAGAGAGCGTTAGTGAGCCAGATTTCCATATGTCGATACGATCGACACAAAGTTGATACTATCGAGCTAGTCTCAGCAAAATCAGCTTTAGCGTCGAATTCTAGAGAAAAGTGACGCCTAAGGTATCGATACCATCGACACACAGTCGATGGTATCAAGACAACATCAGAGAGAACCCCAAGAATCGTGCAAGCATCGGTGCCTCATGTAGGTCGATACCATTGACACACGTCAATGGTATCTACACCGTCAGATCTGGTTTTGCTAAAGATTGTGTCTAATCGTACGGTGGTGATCTTTGGGTGACCTAAAGTGGTGCATATACCTAATTACAGCGGCTCTAAGAAATCTATCACGTCATTAGCCACCGGAGAAGTCTTAAGAAGGAGAGGAGAGAAGAACGGATCCGAGATCTATGCCCCGATCATTCTGAGAGCCACAGAAGATGTTTTCCACCGCCGAAAGGATGTAGAATGTTCACCCCATGCCAAGGAACACCCGGATCTCCTCCGTTTAGGGGTTACATCACATCTATTCATGTTTCCCTATGTTTTCCCTTTCTCTCATCATGTTTTTCATTGAGATGAACATGCGGGGCTAATCCCCTTTATCTTTATGACTGGGAGTAGCTTGAGTAATCATTATATGATACTTTTTACATAGCTTATCATAATTTGTCTCTTAAATCCATGGCATAATGTCGTTTTCTCAAATATATTATTATGATTCATCACCCTAATGATAATCTAATACCTTTAATTACTTTGAAAGAAGAATTAATGGTTGAAAAGAGACGGATATCACATTAACTAATAAATCCTTTGAACAAGATGATGTACAGTTAATGGTGGAAACCCAGAGTGTGATATTCATGCACCTAATTTAGGGTATAGGTTACTACTACCGTGGAACCGACCTAGATTTAGGTAGGGAATTGTATCGCGATAGTGAAAAATTCTGACCACAGGCCACTACCCAGAATAGGAGACGAATTAGGATAATTGTGTAGGAATGAGTACAATGTGAAACTACAATCCTAAAGATTATATCTTTAATTGCTTAAACCAACCATTTAATCGATTGTTTTGCTTTCTTTTATTTTTCTTTTCTTTTTCAATCAACTCACAAACCATTTTAATCAGTCTAGCTGATCGCGAATAGCTAGTAGTAGGCTACTGAAAATCTATTCCCTGAGTTTGACTCGGGCCTCACAAAGGCCTATATTACTTTGGCACGTGCACTTGTGTTTTACAAACAGTAAATTTGTGTCAAGCTTTTAGCGTCGTGGCCTGGGAACGGTGATTTTCGGCACTACGAGGGCTGCAAGCGACCACTCTAGGCCACTTTTTTTTAAATTTTGGACATTAATCGTCTATCTTTCATAATCTGTAATCGTCTAGCACTGTTCCTAATTAAATTTATTACTGTGTAGGTACTAGTGCATAGTGAGTACGCATAGCACAAACTACGCACAAGTCATCACCACAGGTCCCATTTTTGGGAACATACTACAAGGAGAATGACACCCAAAATCAAATTGAGAATGAGAATTCAGATTCTGAACCCGAAGTAATGGCTGAGGAACAAACAATTTGGGAGAAAATCTAGGCATCGTCCTCTTCTGCATCTAAGGGTCCAATCAAGAGGCTGGCCATCAACATTCCTAACTACAAAATTGATCCAGGGCTAATTAATTTGGTCAAATCTAATGCATTCCATGGGCTGAAGAATGAAGATTCGATGACCCACATCAGCACGTTTGTGGAAAACTGCGATATGATAAAGATTGATAGGTTTCCACAAGAGATTTTCTACTTGAAGTTATTTCCCAGTTCTCTAGTGGGCAATGCTTGGGAATGGCTGCACAATATGCATGACGAGTACGTTGAATCTTGGGATCACATGGTTGAGGTCTTCTTTGAGAGGTTCTTTTTTCCTGAAAAGACGAACGATCTAGTGAGGAAGATACACAACTTCAGCAAATGAGCCGGTGAAACTTATTCTGAAACTTGGGAGTGCTTCCAGATAATGCTGAGGAAGTGTCCACATCATGGCTTAGACAAGGAGAAGCAAGCTAAAATTTTCTACTTCGCCCTAAATGAACATGATAGGAGCAATTTGGACTCAGCAGGTTCTGGTTTCTTTTTTAAGAACATAGGCACAAGGTGCTGGGAGATTCTAAGGAACATGTCCAAAAAGTAGTCTTGGGGTGAAAGAGATGCACCTGAGCAAGTTGGCATGACACATGAAGAAAAGGCCATCAAAGCACTTAATGACAAGATGGATCTTATAGCTAAGAAGCTCCTAGAGAAAGAGGAAAATGGGTCTGATGATGAAGCACATACAATGTATATGCATCAACAGGGATATAGAAATAACAATTACGATTGGAGGAAGAAACAAAATTTTTAGAAGCCACAACCTAGCCTAGAGGAAAAGAACAATGAATTGCTTAGTCAGGTGGTGAAGCAAAATTAGGAATTGATGGGCTCACTCGCCAAGACAGTATAGTAACACGGTGAGCACTTGAACTAGTTTGGGCAGCAGATATAGAGCCAGGGTGCACAACTGTGGATGCTAGAGACGTCCATGACCCAAATTGCAACTGAGGTGGCTGCCATGAAGAAAATCATTCAACAAAAACTAGTTGGGAATGCAGAGGCTGCTCAAGTACATCATCAAGTGAAGTATATATCTGTGATTAAGGAGATAGATCCCCCGGTGGGGGAGGTCCATGAAAAGGGAAAAATGCATTTTGAAACGGAGGCTAAACCTAGTGTGCCATATCCCCACAGCTTATATGGACTATGAGGATGATGTCGCCCATTCAGCAAATCCCACTAAGAACCCATCACATATGTGCCCACACCTAGGCAAGAGGAGTAGGTGAAGGCCATACCTCGCAGTGGAGCTACTACCACCGAGAAGGATGAGCAGCCATGAGCCACACCAACCGTCAATGATGTGCCAAAGCCTACGCCAGAGGGTGACATTGAAGCAAGCTTAGGGGAGGAGACCCTAAATAGCCCATATGTGCCACTGCACAAGCACATAAAGGATCCAAGTGTGCCATTCTCGGATAGTCTAAAGCCGAGGAAAGAGCAAAGGCACTTTAAGAAAATTACGTGAGATCTTCTGGAAGCTCCACAATAACATTCCATTGGTGGAGGCTATAGAGAAAATTCCTTCATATGGAAGATTAATGAAAGACATCATTAACGATAAATGATGGATCAAGGATACAAATGTTGTGTGTGTTGATGAAATAGTGAGTTCTATAATCCAAAGAAGGCTGCCAAAGAAGAGGATAGATCCAGGATGTTTCTACATCCCATGTTCCATAGGTGGCCATACTTTTCTACAAGCACAGTGTGACTCAGGGGCAAGCATTAATCTTATGCCACTTGCCACATTTCAAAAGCTGGGATTGAAGAAGCCAACATAAACTTCCATGACAATTGATTTGGCCGAAGGATCCATTGTAAAGACACAAGGTATATGCGAGGATGTGCTAATCAAGGTCGACAAATTCATCTTCCCTATTGAGTTTGTGGTCATGGACATGGATGAGTTGGCAGGAGGTGAGATGCTATTGGGAAGGCTGTTCCAAGCTACGACTGATGTAATCATTGCTATGGGGCGAGGTTACTTGACACTTGGGATTGGTGATGATAGAGTTGAATTCAAATTGTCAAATGAATCATTAGAGACATCCCTTGGCAACCCAGGTTAAAGGTATTTTTATGTCAAGCCTAGGATATTAAACAAGGGCACTTGTTGGGAGGCAACCCAACTTTAGGTTTATTTTATGTGTGGTTATGATCTTTTATGTTGATGTACATAGTTTTTGCTTAGGTTTTGATAATTTTTGTAAAAATAGTACCCTAACTCGTGTTTTGAAGTGTGTAGAATTTTAAGTTCGATACTATCAACACCCCTGTCGATAGTATCGAGTTTGGATCAGTAATCGCTGAGAAAGAGTTGATACCATCGACCTTAGTGTCGATAATATCGAGATCCTTGAAGATTTTTAGAAAAATCTGGTGACAGAGATGTCAATACCATCGACACCCATGTCGATAGTATCAACACTTTTGATTTCCCAGGCTTTTATATACTTCAGTACACCAAAATTGTTGAGCCTGAGTCGATACCATCGACCTTGGTGTCGATGGTATCGACACCTGTAGGACAGCTACAAAAAATAGGCCATAAAAGGTGTCAAAACGAGATTTGTTCGCACCATTTTTTTGCAGAGCAAAGAAGGATGCAGCAAGTCACATCTTAGAACCACTAAGACACAAACTTGGGCCACCAAAAAGAGGGAGATAGCAAGCATCACTTGGTCCACTTGAGCATCCAACCATTCATTTTCACCACACTTCAAAGCGAATGGTACCGTTGTTCCGCCTCTTAAGTGGGAATGTCGACTATGAGGCCATAGTCATATTCAAGCTTAGGGGGGGTGTTGGAACAACCCTCTATCTTAGTTTTTATTTACTTATTTATGTTGCTTTTACTTTTGAAATATTAGTTGTATTTATTTCTAGTTTTACTGCTTTTGTAGGATCCACTTGCTATCTAGTGTAATCCGTGGATGTCTAATGTTTATGTGTCATCTCAATGTTTTCACATGGGAGTTATGTGCACAATCATCTGAAATTGAGCATAATTAAAAACTTGTTCAGAATTTGCGACTTGAATTTATTTGGAATTGAGCACAAAACTTATGAAAATAATTGGGTTTGTCAACTTTAAAACATAAGATCATAACTGTACATCCTTATGATTCAAGAAATGTGGACATACATGGATATTGAGCCTAAACTGACCAAACGGTAATGGGACTTTAATCGAAAGTGAGAGAGAGAAACCCTTTGATTTATTGTTACACAGGCAGTGAAGAGGGAAATATAATCTATTCCAATGGTTTTGTACATTAGTCTTGTGATCTATCCATTTCATTTCATTCAATATCCACCATAAGAACTGGAAGCACCTATAGTTTTTCATCTCTTGATTGCATGACATGTAGATAGCATTTCATTGTAGCAAGATTTTTCATCTATTCATTCACACGTTCTTAAGTGCATGTCATTATAGTTGCATTTTGCATACTCTAGAGCATATAAGACTTTTTGTGCCTTATTTCTTCTGGAAAATAAGAAAAACAAGAAAATTGTGATATACCCTCTGAAAAGTAATTTGTAAGGCATCAATGATGTTAGCTAAGTGGAAATAAGCCCGGATCAAAATAAAAAAAATATTGTGAATGTTCTTCTAGTCAATTGAAAAATGAGGGCTTGAAAAAAAAAGGGAAGAAATGTAAGTGAAAAAAAAGAGGGATAAAGGAACTTGTTTCACCTGCATGTATACATAAAGAAAAGAGGAATAAGCACATAATGCAGTTTTAGTAGTCATTCCATCTCATCTTGAGATGGAATGATAGTGCATGCACCTTTCTACCTAAAATTTAGGCATTAGGTCATTTTCATATACATATGCATCATTTAGGTCATTTTGTTGATTTTGCATGATAAAACTATTTGGTGCTTCTCTTTCTTCCACAGCCACCCATTTCATCCACCCGTTTCTCAAAATGGTAGGCCACCCATGATTATCTCCTCATTATTCTATATTAGGAGACCTGCTTCCATTTAGATGGTAGTTAGGACTTAAGCAGCATAGATAGGAGATTATAAGATGCACTAAGTATGAACCGGAGGAATTCATTATATCAACTACTTTATTTGGTAGTGTTTGCTGATCTTGGGGTGGACAATTCATATGGACAATCATTGTCACCTTTAGGGTAGTTATCGTTCTGTGGTCAGTGAGGGTCGGCATGTGCATGACAGATGGGAGTCATATTGAGCTGTCTTTTATGCTAATATGTTCTTTAGTTGACTCTCACAATTGTATTCTACAGTTTTGTGCTTGAGGATGAGCAATATTTAAGCTTAGGGGAGTTTGATGTAGGGGTTTATAATCACTTTTATAGACTGGTTTTGCATACGTTTTATGTGTATTTTGATCATATTTGTGATTAACATCGCACGATTCACTACCTTTAGTCTATTATCTCATTTTGCATCAAATTTACCTTGTTTCATCTTATTGTGTATAAAAGATCATATTTGTTGGATTTGATTGGTGTTCTTCTCTTCATTTCAGGCAATTTGGATATCTGAATACGTCGATACCATCGACGGATGGTCGATACCATTGACCTGGTCACAGTGCATTGCCGGAGAAGAGCAACCAGAAGTTGATACCATCGATGGGACTGTCGATGGTATCGAGAGAGCGTCAGTGAGCCAGATTTCTAGATGTCGATGCTACTGACCCAAAGTCGATACAATCGACCTCGCCTCAGCAAAATCAACTTTAGCGTCATATTCCAGAGACAAGTGATGCCTAAGGTGTCGATACCATCGACACACAGTCGATGGTATCGAGACAAAATCAGAGAGAACCCCAAGAATTGTGCAAGTGTCAGTGCCTCATGCAGGTCGATACCGTCGACACGTGTCGATGGTATCAACGCCGTCAGATCAGGTTTTGCTAAAGACCGTGTCTAATCGTATGGTGGTCATCTTTGGGCGACCTAAAGTGGTGCATATACCTAATTACGGCGGCCCTAAGCAATCTATCACGTCATTAGCCACCGAAGAAGTCTCAAGAAGGAGAGGAGAGAAGAACAGAGCTGACATCTATGCCTCGATCGTTTCAAGAGATGCAGAAGATGTTTTCCACCACCAGAAGGTTGTAGAACATTCACCCTATGCCAAGGAACGCCCTGATCTCCTCTGTTCAGGGGTTACATCACATCTATTCACATTTTCCTATGTTTTCCTTTCTCTCATCATGTTTTTCATTTAGATGAACATGCGGGGCTAATCCCCTTTATCTTTAGGACCAAGAGTATCCCGGGTAATCATTGTATGATACTTTTTACATAGTTTATCATAATTTGTCTCTTAAATCAGTGGCATGATATCATTTTCTCAATTGTATCATTATGATTGATCACCCTAATGATATTCTAATACCTTTAAATACTTTGAAATAAGAATTAACGGTTGAAAAGAGACAAATATCACATTAAGTAATAAATCCTTTGAATAAGGCGATGTACAGTTAATGGTGGAAACCCAGAGTGTTATCTTCTTGCACCTAATTTAGGGTATAGGTTACTACTACCGTGGAATCGACCTAGATTTAGGTAGTGAATTGTATCACGATAGTGAACAATTCTAACTACAGGACACTACCCAGAATAGGAGACAAATTAGGATAATTACGTAGGAATGAGTACAATGAGAACCTACGGTGAAACCACAATCCTAAAGATTCCATCTTTAATTGATTAAACCAACCATTTAATCGATTGTTTTGCTTTCTTTAATTTTTCTTTTCTTTTTCAATCAACTCTCAAACCATTTTAATCAGTCTAGCTGATCGCGAACAGTTAGTAGTAGTCTACCAAAACTTCGTTCCCTAAGTTTGACTTGGGCCTCACAAAGGTCTATATTACTTTGGCACGTGCACTTGCATTTTACGCACGGTAAATTCATGTCATGACCCCAAACACCAAGCTTAGGATTGAGAAGGTGGTCTTTATCGAATGACTAATGGGCACCATGAGTGGTGACCCCAAGCACCAAGCTTGGGATTGAGAAGGTGGCCTTAAGTCATTGGAAAAAGAGAAACCCTAAGGAGGGTATGCCAGGGTTAGGGCAAAAGCGGTGGAGAATGTCACATTGAAAGCGTAAATTGGTTTGTTAATTAACTTGATTGTGATATTTAGATTGTTAGTCATATTTGTGAAATTTTGGTTGTCCCCACATACCGGCATATTTTGATATGCTGACCGACATTTTGTTTGTCGGCGTTTTAGGTACAAGATTGAAAAGGACAAACAATAAAGTGGCATATTGTGAAATTAAGAAATAAAGTGCAAGGAGTATTAGTTAGAATAGAGTCCAGATGTGGATAGAAGTTATATATCCAAGTTTTTGAAAAAGGTATGCAAAGTTTTATTTTATACCAGGTTTCAGTTTAGTTTGGTAGAATTTCATAATTATTATTGATTATTTGTTGAACCTTTGATCCTATTAATTGGGATAATGACTCTGACCTCTTGGTCTCCCAGAATTGGGGGTAACTGGGAGGCGGGGTCGTTACAACATCTGACCGTTGTTGTACTACAAATGTAAGTATTTTTTAACTTGTTTTATATGCATTGAATCCACTTTCCACTCCAAATGTTATGATCTTATTGCATGTATATATTATTTATCAAGGTATAATGAATTGTAAACAATATGTCCATGGTTATTAAACATACACACACAAGCATACATATATATGCATATATATAAATATATGCACACACACACACACACATATATATATATATATATATGTATATATATATATATGTATGTATATATATATATATATGTATATATATATATATGTATATATATATATATATATATATATATATATATATATATATATATATATATGGAGTATCATATGAAGAAATGTTTTCAGATATGCAATATCATATGAAGAAAAGTTATAATCTGATCATATATAATACAACCAACCAATATATCAATTATGATCAATATTGAGGATAAAGTGTACCTTTCATATTCCAAGTATAGATCTTGTAATATCAAACCAAGAATAAGAACTAGGTTTTGGCATGTAAATATGTACACATGCATTAATATATGAGATATTAACACTAACAGTCTCAAGGACTATAATTAGTATTTTGACTTCCTATATAAAATATAGGTGTGCTTACACCCCTATTACTAACATAACAATGTTTGAGTATTCAAGATCAAGTCTAAATCAGTACAAATTTATCAACATCCACACCTAGGTCATGTTATAACTAGATCTGAATAATTAACAAGGAGTCAATTTTATCATTGTAAAGGGGTTTCGTGATTCAAATATGAGTTTGGGTCTCAACAAATATATTCAAGGGTTTAATCAACATATAGATAATAAGATTTTATCAAAGTATAGATACTAAACCCTAAAATTTAATTATCATCATATTTCATATCCAAGTTCTCCTCATCATAGATCAGGGTCATCAAAGTATCTATTTTGGTCATATCTAGGGTTCTTCAGCTATAATAATCAAGATGCTAACTGATTTTTGGATAATCAACAAATATGATATTAGATACATAAGTAGAATTAAAGTGATATCCACGTCCTAAAGCCTTTTAATTGTTCCTCTCATTATCTTGATTAATTACGACTACTTATGCGCATCATATAGCCAAGGGGATGATTTATTATCAATTTTATAAGATTAGGGATGTTTTATGACTATTTGTTAGAGAGAGCGAGATATTTAGCAATTGGAAATACCACTCAAAGATGGACACTCTAAATTCCTTTAACACTATCTACATACAAAATAGATTGTGGCAATAACATTATATGATAGTTGGTATCAAAGATAAATACATGACATCCATATTATAATTAATATAAAATTAAAATCTTATGAAATGAAGAAATCTTAAATCAATAGTAGTAAAGCTTAGGTGTCTAGAATTGAGCATGTGTTCTGACTATTAATCACCTCCTATCAGTTTAGATATGGTGGTTGAGGTTCCACACTCTATCTGGTCATATTGGATTGAAAGATAGATCTAAGGATTTCCCTCTAGCCCTTGGGAGTCATCACTACATCTCATCTCCTCTTTAAAGTACTACCTTACATCACTTGATTTAATTTCAAAATCTCATCTCTCTATTTATCTATTGTTAGAATGACTTGAATTTTCATCTCTTGATTATGGGTATCCTATTTATGGGGAATAGCTAATGATTAATGACTTCATATAAGTCAACAAAAGTAATAATCACGACAAGAACTGAGACTTTGACTCCAAACTATTTTATAAGAAATGAGTATACATCTTTAAATAATGCAATTATCCTATTATTGTAGTGAATCTCAAGATATTAAATATGATGACCGACTCTGGATGAGAAAAATTGCACATTATATTTCATACTTGAAAGGTCCCTATCCATTATAATACCTTTTGTTCACAAAAAACTTGATTGTTAATTTTTTTGAGAGATACAAGGCCTACACCATATCTTAGGATGGATTGGGATCTTGAGATTCCAAAAAAAATTATAATACCATTCCTAGTGTTAACCCCTATCTTCCATCCCTATGAGGTGGTAATGAAATATTGATATTAGACATTCTAGAAACTAAAACCGTGGTAGATCATTTAGTGACAAATGCCTTCAGTTGATAGGTGTATTAAACATCTTCCATGTCTTGATATTATCTAAAAGCAGATCATTTTGAAGAAAAAAATCCTTTATCGTAATCTTGACTGAACTAAAACTCAATTAGACCTGAGCTTGGAATATTTTTGAAATTAATATCGTGAATATAGACTTGATGATACCTTAAGTATGATAATATTGGTTATATTCTTAGGGGTAATTTTATATAACATAGGTCTAGATCATTCATCAACCTTAAAAATATTTAGTGTTGAATTTGATAGAACTTGAAATATTGTTGGATTGTTGTTTATCGATGAATGATCACAACTAGGAACTAATAGGAAATCATAAGCCTAACCCTAAACAATTGAACCCATGATATTTAATATCTATATGAATGCAAATATTTCTTGATCAAGATCTAACTTCAAAGTAAACTTTACACTTGAATCAAATAACTATATCTTTTTGACCTACATGCTGATCGTCACCATTTTTGACACTTGGTTGATCAATATAGATATATGTTATGTTGTCTAGATTGTCCATTATAATGATAATGTTGACATGTAGCTATATGGTGTTTTGTGTTTCTCACTACTATGATGATTATATGAACTTTGAGGATAGAATATATTTGAAGGGTGGAAGGATGTGATGCAGTGAAATTTCATTAATTATTATTCAATTTACCTCCATGAATTTCTTATATCCAACATTGATCGATTTGACCACCTTTTCATAAAATCCAAATCTTGATTCAAAGTGATAATCATCTTTCTCAAACCATATTTAAATATTGTTAAGATGAATTCAAACTTCTTTATATATCAAGGTAATGCAATAATAAATATATGGTTAAAATTTCATGAGTTTGAAGCTTCCCACAATTTTCTATGATTTCTATCTATACAAGATAAGGGAAGCCAGTTTAATTGTCTTTTCTCATTTGTATTGCCACATCATCGATCCAAATTTAAAAGTATTGACCAACCAGAGTCCTTAGATCTGACTACCACATATTAGGCCCCAATTGAAGGGTAAGGTAATCATCTTCAACATCCCATAATTATTGAGAGGTGATGGAATGAGAAGGTCCCATGGTTACCCTCTCTTCATACATCCTCATCCAAAACCAAGTAGGAGGGAATAATCACCTAATCCCTTGATCTTGGAAACAAGTCCTTTGACCACATCTAATCAAGCAAGTGGGAGATCCAAACTCTTTCCTAGTTCCCTCTCTATTTTTTATGACATGGAGAATAGTACATCCCTAATTGTGACATATTTCCCCCCATATAAATGACTCCATTGCATTTCCCACTTCTAATTCTTGTGATATGTTACCTTCTTCACCTTCAATCAAGGTCTTTGTCTTCTTGCTCCTACTTCTAATGTTATTTTTGACTTCCATTTGGGGTGGTTATGTTGTTGTCATCATTAACAATGAGAATGACTGAATTTTACTCTACAATGCCACACCAGACTCATCCATCATGTTTACAACCTCTTTTGAGGTCTCCCCCTATTCTCCCTCTTCCTCTCTAGATGTCATTTCCACAACTTTAACCCCTTCCTCATGGACTTGGTGCATAAACTAAGAATGTGGTTGATAAGAGTTGACCCTAGTCAGGATCTAATTGCCAGTGGGCCTTTTCCATATTTCTCTTTCAAACTTTCTCATCGAGTGGAGGTAATCTACAAGACCCACATGATTGGTCCCATTCGATATTAACCCATGATTTGACAATGTTGAATTTTTGAAACTTGGTAAACATCTCAATCTCTTTGCCCAAAATTCTATAAATAACAATGATATTCAATGTGTCATAAGAGAAAAACGTTTGTCCAAATAAGACATACATATAAACAACTATAAATAGAAAAATTCTTAAATTCATTCAAACATTTTTTAAAGTTTACAATTGACTCCTTTTCCACTTAAATCAAATACCATATTATTTAATTGTTTTAATTTAATTAATGGCCTATTCTTAATTAATATGACTCCACATCCCTAGTTCTTGATATATTAGTAAATGTGATCTAATTGGAAACTATTCAATGTAATGGTAGTGGTTTTTACTTGTAATATGATCATTATGGGACTAAGGGTTTATGTTTCCAATGTGGCCTAGTTTTCAATCAATCATTTGGTCATAATAATGATATGGTGAACTATTGAATCAAAATGTTGATAATCTAAAATTTGATATACGATTATAACCTAGAGTCATGTTAGGATCTAATTTCCTTAGAAGGGGTAGTCCGTGAACGGCTGCTCTCCCCGCTCTCACCCTAGCACCACTAGGGTTTCTTCTTGCATAGGCGGATGCCTGGGTGGAGGGGGTTTGGCCGCCGTTAAGCGGTGCCCCGCTCCCCCTCGGCCTCTTCTCGTCCGTCATCAGCAGGGTCTCTTCTTCGGGAAGTGTGCGGACGTGGTGTCTTTGGAGACAGTGGTCTTCTTCTTCCCTGTCGTTGAGCCCGGCTACGACGATTTTCCTATCCCTTTCTCTTTTATTGGCTTTCTGTTTTTTGTTCTCTTGTTTTGTCTATCTCGCTGTTAATCAACGTTACTTTCTCTTCTCATGGTAGATTTTTCTTTCTCGGTCAATTTTGTTGTGGAGTTTGTATGGCAGCAATTGCGGGGAAAATATCCTTTTGGAACATCGATTTGGTGCAGGTACTCTACCACATATACATACTCAAGTTGAAGGTATTCCTCATAGAAAGTTGCCTTAGCCAGCGAAGGAGAAGAGGAATCTATACATCATTGTCCTTATCAGATTCCCATATGAGTTTTTGTGGTGGTTTGTATCTATTCTTGATCTTTCTGTGGTCTTTTAGTTTGTTTTTCTCCTCATGTAGATGTCGTATGACCCCTCCATAATGAAATTTGTCTGTTTAACTTCAAAAAAATCTAATTGCCTTAGAAATAACCATTGAGATCTATTTTGAAAGTCGTACCTTTCATACTTATCCATGTATCCATGCATATATGCCATAGATTCACAACTCTTTTTCCCAACATCTAATTTTGATTAGAAAAAATATTTTTTATATTCCTCTTTGACCAAAATATTTTTACAAAATCATATTCTTCTATGTATATTCTTGGAATTTTTTCGATGTATATGGTTGTTCTACCTCATTCCTTGCTAAATAGTCTTCAATTTGATATATATATATATGTATATATATATATATATATGTATATATATTGAAATCTGATCTTAACAAGTGAGATACCATTACGTCTGGTTGTATTTCCCATTGATTGTTCAAGGCAAGGGTCCTCCTTTTCGTTAGAGTGATGGAACTTGTAAACTTGGCAACACATCTTTTCTTTGGGGTGATGGAACCAAGCATACTTGGGGGCCTCCTCTATTTCCTAGAGTGATGGAACCAAGTTACACTTCAATCTATATTGAAAAATATGTTGGGAGGTGAATTTATATAGCCATTGTTCACGTGATTTTGGAAAAATAAACTGAAATTTTGATGAATAAATTGAGTTTGTGAATCATGTTTTTTATATTTTCCTTATAATACATGTCAACTTTATCTAAAAACAATACTAATTCTATTCATGCCATTGTTGGGGCTTGAATTTGATACCTCTTCGTAGCAACACAAGGATCTAACCAATATTGTGTCCCATCTTATAAGTCCTACACAGTTTAATATCATGTAGTATTATGTATATTTTTATTAATTATGAAAAAAATGTCAATGTGTTTTCATTATTTGTGCATCGACTTATATGATTTAGGTCATGAAAGAACTTAAAGAAAATGATCATTATTTTTTGAACTACTTACCCCATTTTTTCCACTTTGTGACAATATTATCTTCCATACAATGTTGGATTGGAGAATGCTAGACCAAATTTGGGTCTCCATCGAAAAATTAATGTAATATGGGATTTAGTAGTTTCATATATGTAGATTTATCTTTATTATGTTATGTATTACCTTCAAGTTGCCTTTGAACCTTATGTAGTTTCATATATGTAGATTTATCTTTCTTATGTTATGTATTACCTTCAAGTTGCCTTTGAACCTTTTAGTGATACCTTTTTGGTTCAACAATAAAGGAGAAGTTTTATTTTAGTTATTGCATATGTTATGTGTGATACTTAGGATCCTCAGGTACTAGTTCTCTATTCCCTTGAACCCTATCTGCCTAGGTTGTAGGATTAGTATTGGGGTAATAAGAATCAACTACTAGTTGTTCTAGAAAATGATTGATCTGGATTTTAATCAAGATAGGCTAGTCTCTCTTTTGCTTTAGGAGAGATAAAATGTATGTTTGTTGAAAATAGATATGTGTAAGAGTATTTATAAGTAGTTGTGTGGGTCATAGGGTTCAAAGTTGAGAAATAGAAGAAGCTTGAGCTTTCCTTATTGAGCTTTTCACTTTTGGGAAGTTTCTGAGTGCATCCAAGATAGGAAGTGTAACATTCTAAAATTTCCAGTATGTGATTTCTATTTCTTAATGGGGGTTCTATTATAAAAGTTGAACAATGGAATCAATGGAAATAGTAAAAATTATGAAAATTTAGTTCACATTAAGAAAATGGTATATGTTATTCCTCTATGCATTAAATAAACCACAATTACAGGAATATTACAAGCAATGAACTATATCTCTCTCTTTATAATGTTTCCAATATGCATAAAAATATAAATTAATGGATCACTCTCAATCAGGAAATTGAACTCAACTAATTCACTAAGGAAAAGACACCTCAACTTTATCACATCTTTTGATATGAATATATTCAGATAAATACATACAAAAAATTGTTGGACAAAATTTAACCAAAACCTAAATATTTTGAACAGTTATAGACCCTCTATATATCCTACAGTTAAAATTTGAAGTGCTTAGACTTTGTTTGACCCCCTTATTTTGATTTGATAAGATTTAAGATAGATATTAATTTGATTTTAAGAAAACGTACCCCTGATATCTAACCTACCTAAGGTCCTGCATGATATCAGTGTCACGTGATAGAGTCCTACCCAAATCAGAGTCGCAGAATAAGGTCAACCTTCCATGCTATTTTATTCACCTAAATCCCTATGTCAATGTGACTCTTTGTGATGGGGTATCCCTTCCCCACTCTATCTACCCCTCTTCCAAATCTCAGTCATGGTAAAATAACCCCTCCCCATCTCCTCACATTGTAGTTAGGGTCCATCCCAAACATGAAGGGGTTTTAAGCCATAGATGTCCTAAACGATCAGAGCTTCCTAGTTGGCTATAACTCAACTCATATGCTGCTTCACCATGGACCTTCCTTTATATAACCATGACCCTAAGAATCACCAATACACCAAAAAAATCATAAAGATCTTCTTATCACCCCTCGGTAAGGCCACAAGCATATACCTCATGTTCCCCTTGCTCCAACTATCACCGGAGGTCCACCTTTAGTTCTTTGACCTTTGTGACCCCTGCTCCTAGTTTTAAGAGACTCTAGGATACCCAGATAGCTCCAGGAACAACTCTTTCTCTTGAAAAGAATAGTATATTCTAGTTCCCATCTTTTTCCCTTTTGGTTGCTCTTATTTAAAGACCTACGAATTTAGGCACTTTCTTTGCAACCATCCATGGTTTTTCCTTGGTTCTTCATCATTAACTCTCTCATACACTACCTCAATCTCTGGGGTTTGATGGCAGTGGTTGTCCTAGTTGTTTTTCACCATAAGTAGGCTCCCAAGTTTTCTTGATCAATTTCTACATGAGTAATGGTGGCTGCTGGTTTTTAGTCCTCTGACAACCTCGTGAATCCTTCAGGGGCTCTTTAAGTTTGAGATGTAATGCATCTTGCTCTCATCTTTATGGTTGGTCATTGTTCCCAGTAGTTTGTGTCTTGGGGTCTCAAGATCAAAGTTTTGGTCCAATCCTATCTTGCTCTTTGTCTCTCATGAAGAAGGTGAGAGAACCATTTTTCCATTTTACCCTTTCCTGATCTTTGTACTTGTATCATAGCCTCAAGGGTAGTTTTGGTTATTGAGCTTTTGATGAGGTTGAGACACACATATCTCAATTGGAAAGACTAGGCCACATGGCTAGATTCAGTTGGATAACACCATCATGGGCATAGGGTCTAGTTGCAAACTAATGTGGATAATTATGTACATGTTGCTTTTTGATGATTTCTTATTGGACATTTTTCAGAAATTTGTAATAAATCAATGGTTTCTCAAAAAATTATGGAAAAATACTTGTCATAAAGGATTTTTCAATTAGAATCTGATTACAGTGTCTCCAAACCCTACATCTATTTTTTTTTAACATGTTTCCTTTCAAAGACCCAAATTAGAGTATAGATGGTAATTAAGATTATAATTTGTGTAAAATATATTAATTTTAGGAATCTATAGTTTCATCAACCTTCAGAGAACTAGTAGGAGTTTCTATAATATTAGGTAAGTGGATTCATGCATTTTGAGTAGTAAGTATGGGTAAAGGGCATTATATTCACTTATATCTATGAAATTCAATTACAATGATATCAAGTACATATTTTAATGAATACTTTCAAGATAAGTGCTTACAATTTGTATAATGAATTGTCAATATATATTGTTCTTATATAAGATCATAATGATAATATGCACATCCTTATTGAATCATATTTAATGTTACAAGTTATTATGTCCAAGAGTAATGTTAAGTACAAGATAATTGATTCATGTTGGTCCTTCCAAGTTATTTGCCTTTTGGCACATATCAAGCTCTTGGGAGCAATGTTATTTTATCAATCTCATGAGAGAAATGTATTTCATCAAGATCCTAAGAGCAATGTCAGAGATCATGCTCTTAAGACCAATGCTATTTATCAAGCTCCTGAGAGCAATGAGCTCTTTGGTGCATATGTTATCAAGCTCTTGAGAGCAATGTTATTTTCAAGCTCTTAAGAGCAATGCCATATGTCAAGCTCTACAGAGCAAGGTTATGGAAGAAAGACAATATAATCAACCCAAGATATTAATGTCAATGATAAAGAGAAATATATATTAGATATAGGATACAAAAAGAATTCAATGTTTATAATGTTTAGTTCAAGTTTTCTCAAAAGTATAATTATATTTCGAGCTTGTATAATGTTACTCAGTGCCACTTACTCTAACGTGTCTCCATTTTACTTTGCATGGATGGGGGCATGATGCCCGTAGGTGAGGAGTAAATAAAGACTAAAGAAGATCAAGCTAAAGTTTAGAAGACCTACAAGTTCAACCTGGTGGGGTGATATCTACCTAGATGACCCAATCATTTATATTAGGGTTTTCCTTCATGTTGGAAGTCATTTTTAGATGTTAGATTATATATTTATGAACTCAATTGTAATAGTTTTGCCTTTGAAGAATTTATGAATCAATATCAATATTAATTTGTTTGCTATGTTTAATATTCTTATAGCATCCCTTTGAGCTAAAGTCTCTCATGATATGGAAAACATGGTAGTTGGTTCTGCTGGTACATGTATACTTAAAGGGGTGTTACAATAATGGTATTAGAGAAAATGAGTAGATGACCACTAGGCAAAATTTTGATTCATATGTTCTAAGCCCTAGTTGTAGAAGAATTAAGTTCAAGGATATTGTAAACCAAAATAGAGGTCTAGACATGACAAATATAGCATGCTCGATCTTTTTCCCACACATTTTTGGTATGGCGCACATGTTCATGGGATTTTAAAGAGAGAATTTTATATTCATAATCATACTTATCTTTTCCTTTCAAGTGCATGTGAATGTGCATGAGGCAAGTGCTAATATATGTGTGATAAGACATGTCATATCTAAATATATGACATGTCGTCAAGTATACAAAGGTGATAATGAAAAACAATAGTTGGAATTAAAAGTTCGAAACGTATAGTCATCTAAACCTAATCTGATGCATAGTAAGACCAAGGTGGGATGCATACATAGAATATGTAAAACCCCAAGGTGGGTAGTACTTGAAAACTTCAAACATGAAATTTATTTAAGGTGGATAGAATTGTAACATTCCAAAAATTTTACTATGTGATTTTCGATTCTTAAAGGGGTTCTATTACAAAAGTTGAAAAATGGAATTAATGGAAATCGTCACAATTATGAAAACTTATTTCACATTAAGAAAATGGTATATGTTATTCCTTTATGCATTAAATAAACCACAATTACCTGAATATTACAGGCAATGAACTATTTCTATCTCTTGATAATGTTTTCAATATACATAAAAAGATAAATTAATGGATTATCACTCTCAATCCCAAAAATGAACTCAACTAATTTTCTAATGAAAATACACCTCAACTTTATCAAATATTTTGTTATAAATATATAAAGATAAAGACATATACAAAATTATTGGATAAAAGCTTAACAAAACCTGAATATAATTATATGAGACGATTCTAGACCCTCTATATATCCTATAGTTAAAATTTTAAGTGATTATGAGTTTGTTTGACCCCCTTAATTTTATTAGATAAGATTTCATATAGTGATTAATTTGATTCTAATCAAATGTACCCCGAATACCTATCCTAAAATAAGGTCCCATGTGAAATAAGTGTCATGCGCTGGAGTCCTACCCAAATCAAACTTGTGGACTTGGGACATCCTTCCAGGATGTCTTGTTCTCTCGAATCCTTGAGTCAATGTGACCCTATGGGATGGGGTTTCCCTTCCCGAATCTATCTCCCCCTCTTCAGAATCTCAGTCACGGTAAAGTACCCCCTCAACATTGCCTCACCTTGCGGTTCAGATCCATCCCAAACTTGAAGGGGTTTTGAGCCCTAGATATGCCACATGATGAGAGCTTCCTATTTGTCTATAACCCAGACTCACTTGACCTCCTACTTCACCATGGACCTTCCCTTATATAACCATGACCCTGAGAATCACCAATATGCCAACAAAAGCCGAATAGAGCTTCCAGTCACCCCTCAGCAGGACTGCAAGCATAGACCTCATGTCCCCCTTGCTCCAACTATCACTGAAGGTCCACCTTCAATGCTTTGAACTTTCCGACCCCTGCTTCTAGTTGAAAGAGACTTTAGGATACCTAGAGTGCTCTATGAAGGACTATTTGTCCTAAAAAGAACATGTTTTCTAGTTCCAGCTTTTCCCCTTTTTATTGCTCTTATTCACAGACCATACTAATTTAGGGGCTTTCTTTGCAACTATCCATGGCTTTTCCTTGGTTCTTCATCATTAACACTCTCTGAAACTGCCTCGGTTTTTGGGGGTTGATGTCAGTGGTTGTCCTGGCTGCTTTGCACCACAAGGTGGCTCCCAAGTTTTTTGGATCAATTTCCACTCCAGTAATGGCTGGTTTTTGGGCCTCCAACCACCTCTTGACTCCTTCAGGGGCTCTCCAAGTTTGGAAAGTAATGTATCTTCCTCTCATCTTTTTGGTTGGTATTAGTTCCCAGTAGTTTGTGGCTTGGGGTCTTAAGATCAAAGTTTTGGTCCAAATCTTTCGCGCTCTTCATCTCTCGCGAAGAAGATGAGAGTCGACTATTTTTCTATTTTTACCCTTTCATAATATGTGTACTTGTATCATAGACTCAAGGACAATTTTCATTTTTAGTCTTATAATGAGGTCGAGACACATATCTCATTTGCAAGACTAAGCCACATGGTTTGATCTAGCTAGATGATGCTATCATGGGTCCGGGTCCAGTTGCAAACTTATGTACACTTTACTTTTTGTGGTTTTTGATTGGACATCATTCGGAAATTCATAAGAAATCAATGGTTTGTCAAAAAATTATGGAAAAATACTTGTCAGAAATAATTTTTTTATTATAATTTGGTTCTATGTCTTAAAACCCTCAATCTATTATTTCTCAAGATATTTCCTTTCAAAGATCCAAATTAGGGTTTGGATAGTAACTAAGATCATAATTGATGTAAAATATATTAGTTTCAGGAATCTATAGTTTCATCAACCTCAAGGGAACCAATAGGAGTTTCTGTAATATTAGGTAAGTCGATTCATGCACTCTGGGTAATAAGTATGGGTAAAGGGCTTTACATTTTCTTATATCTCTAATATTCAATTACAATAATATCAATTACATATTTTGATGAATACTTGCATGATAAGTTCTTACAATTTAGATTATGAATTTTTAGTATACATTGTTCTTAAATAAGACCATAGTAATAATATGCCCATCCTTCTTGAGTCGTATTTAATTTTTTAAGTTATTATGTTCAAGAGTAATGTTAAGTACAAGTTAATTGATTCGTGTTGGTCCTTCCATGTTATTGGCCTTTTTGGCACAGATCAAGATCTTGAGAGCAATGTTATTTTATCAATCTCATGAGAGCAATGTATTTCATCTAGATACGAAGATCAATGCCATAGATCAACATCTTGATAAAAATGTTATTTATCAAGCTCCGGAGCGCATTGAGCACTTTGGTGCATATGCTATCAAGCTTTCGAGAACAATGTTATTTTCAAGCTCTTGAGAGCAATGCCATATATCAAGCTCCTAAGAGAAAGGTTATGGAAGAAAGACAATATAGTCAACCTAATATAGCAATGTCAGTGATAAAGAGAAATATAGATATAGATAAAGGATACAAAAATAATTCAATGTTGACAATGTTTAGTTTAAGCTTTCTAAAAGGCATAGTTATATTTCACGCTTGCATAATGTAACTCAATGCCACTTACTCTAACGTGTTTCCATTTCTCTTTGCATGGATGGGGGCATGAAGCTTGCAAGTGAGGAGTAAATAAGGACTAAAGAAGAGCAAGCCAAAGATTAGAAGACCTACAAGTGAAACTTGGTGGGGTTTCATCTACATAGATGACCCAATCACTTATATTAGAGTTTTCCTTCATTTTTAAGTCATGTTTAGATCTTAGATGATATATTTAAGAACTCAATTCTAATAATTTTACTTTGGAACAATGTATGAATCAATATCAATATTAATGTTTTGTTCTTCTTTACTTTATTTGCAATGTTTATTATTCTTGTGACATCCCTTTGAGCTAAAGTCTCTCATGTTATGGAAAACATGGGAGTTGCTTCTGCTGGAACATGTATGTTTAAAGGGGTGTTACAGGAAGTTAATTCTTTATCATGAGACATGTCTTTGAGAAATAAAATATTGATTAAATAATATCATAAGAAGAGAGATAAAAACTTGATGGAAAAGTCTTCCCTTTTTGTTTTCTTTGTCTACAATATATGGAATTGAACTAAATATCTTATCCATTAGAATTATGAAATTGGTTCTTGAAAGGAGTTAAAAGAGGGAATAGAATTTTCAATTATAGTAAAGTTTGGATATTTTACTAATGACAAATTAAATTGGGAAATATATTAAAAAATAAAAATCAAGGAAAGGTCAAATCATGCTTAAGACTATGATATGATGTTTATGTTTGAAACCTTGATAGGCGGCAAATGGGGAGTGCATTTAAATAGGAAAAAACCGATGGCTAAATGTGGAATCAAGAAGATAATTCCCATCATTTTCCAAAGAGTAGATTTAATTATTATCGTTGATTGAATTACCAAAAATGGGTTGTCAACTATTTGCCCCCCCCCCAAGACAAAACACTAGGCATGAGTGAGAACCACAATCTTGAGTCGAATCCAACTCCTAAACTTTTTTATAAAAGGATGAAAAGGTGAGACCCTTCATGGGATATTATGTCAAGGCATGAGTCTAAATGTGAAAGATTTTTCAACTTTTTTTATTTAATAATATTATTGTATCCCTCTAAAATGTTGCCATTATAGTTATATGTGAATCAGGTTAACCATAGATACACACTAGATAGACCAATTTACATATATAGTCATATCTCAAAAATTGTATAATGTGGAAGTATCCTATATAGGATAGGACATATGAAATGCAAAGTCGGCAGGGCTTCAGATGCAAGATGGGGTGCTTACCTAGGGTTGGGTAAGGATGACTTTCCTACTCAAGATAGGGCTTGAATGAAAATGGTCTTCCGACTCAGGTATGGGATTGTATATACAAAAAGGAAACACTAAGTTTTGCTACTCGAAGCAGGGCTTGAATCATCATTTTGAGGTGTTCCTACCCAAGCTAGGGCTTCAATGTAAAATTAAAGTAAGACATTACTACTTAAGGGGGGTTTGTATTCCAATGAGGTTCCTATTCAAGATAAGGCTTTAAAATGAATGTAGATGCATATCTACAATAGGGATTTATGCATAAGGGTTCTTATTCAATATTGGGATTTATTAAAATAGGTAATTCATTTTAAAGTCACGATCTAGGGTCAATGAAGGTACCGACCATATTTAGGGTTTTGAACTCAGAGGTTCCTATTTAGGATATGGCTTAACACATGCAGGATATTAGCTAGTTTAAGGTCTTAGTCTAGGTTCCAAATGAAAAGGTGGTGATGTCTACCTGAGTGTAAGTTTTTTTTTGCATTGTGGATGAATCTTGCTCAATTATAATTGTGAGATTTGACAAGATCAAAGCTTATAAAAAGGTTCTAGATCAAATTATTGAAATTGAGTAGACTTCCCTCACATTCTAGGATTAAGGATTAAATGTGTTTCTTCTTCAGGGAAAATTGAAGATTTTATCACCCTTGTCATTGTTATTTTTTTATATTTCAAGGTAGAATTGTTATGTATGCATTTTTATGATTTTTATTATTTTATTTGTATTATAAATAATTTTATGATTTTAAAAATCATCCCAATTTAGAGTATACACTATGTGAAAGTAGATTGCATCTCATACTTAAATAACTCACTTAGACATCCCACACAAAGTAGCCCAAAATGTAGCTCAAAGCACCCACTTCAGCCAGAAAAAACACACACAAGGCTCATGCTAGTGTACTTCAAGTGGCTATGGCATGAAGAAAATACTTCTGTCCCGCCTCTCAGATCGAATGTCTTGTAATGCTTGTCCATGACACATATCATGAGGTTAACTCCCCTAAGCTTCAACATCATTATGGGTACTTCACACGAAGTATCCCAACCAAGGTCCAAACTAATGCCACTAGTCCATGCACATGCATCGACCAATCCAATCAATCAATGCATATACTAAGGTACGTAATTTTAAGTATGGAAATTCCAAGATCTAACATAACCAAAACAAATTCCACTAAGCAAAAGATATGTGTGCATTATGATAAGGCATGGTTTTCATACTTAAATAATTCATATAATACATAATAAATCCACTAAATCATGAAATCAAGGCAAATATAGCATAATTGAATCCGATAAAGGGTTTAAGATTTCACATTAACTTTGTCAAAAAAGGTTAATAGATATGCTATTAAGGTGAAAAAATTATGATCTACAAACTAATGAAGGGTCATGGACTTAAACCTATTTCCCAATTACTCAAAAAATTCACAACAATCAAGAAGGAATCACTATATTATTCATCTAGGGAAGGATACATGCCTATATTAATCCCTTGAGTCTCAACATTTCATCAAAATGCTTATTGATTGATTCTTTTGGATCATTTTTCATAGCTACTTGTTCAATATAACATTCTATTTGGTTGAGTATAGGTATACAGTACACCAAACTTCTGATAATCAAATGGTATATTTATGTATTCATAAGGATTTCACTTTTATAATTAATATTCATTATACAAATCATATCGAGTCTTAACATGTTAATTTTAATTGTAGTAAAATCACTATAGTATCTTAACAACACAATGTAGTAATAGAGAGAGACAAGAAACAAACAAAATTAGAACAATTTTGAAAATCACATGAATGCCATGGATATCCATTAGGTCAAAGTACTACACAATATTGACTTTGTATAATAAACTACTCCCATATAAAAAATAAAAACCATAATATCCTTTAAGTAAATACATGAAATGATAAATAAATTTATTACACTTTCACAATAAACATATTCAACATATTCATTAGAATAAAAACTAAAATATGGTACCCCATTATCAATAGTGCAATGCCACCACAGAGGGCCTTGTCTCAAACCACCCAATGATTTAACAAATTTACCTATCTCAAACTTATTCTTAGATGATACAAACCTTGACGCGACCCAAACCCACTAACCTAGGTTTTAGATCATCAAGATGAGTTTAGGCTAACCATCCACTTTTAATAACTCATTAGAAAATAAACCTTAGATTTTTCTTTCTTATAACATATAGAACTATGAAACATATTGCAAAGTTGATATGTAAGATCTGATTTTAGCATAAGAACCCAAATTCACAATTGAATTTGACACTTAAAATGTAATCAACTAAAAGAAAATAGTTCTTACTTTAGTATATATCAAGTAAAACTTATTACAAAATTGATATGAATAGTCACTCCGACATTATTTTGGCTAGAGAAAGAATACGAGACCAACTAACTAATCTAGGTATTCTTATAAAGACCGCATATGATCTACTCCTAATAAAAACTAGCTTATGAATCCTCATGTGGAGTTGCACATATACCTCAAATTTAATATAGTGTGAGCTATTGGCTCACTCCATTAGAATTCATTAAGAAACCATGAATTTTAGATATATAGTATCCATTGAATTGAAAACCAAAGAATCTAGCCTAACATTTGTAATTTATAAACAATCCAAAATTTTAGGAGTTTTTATGATAATTACAAGTAAATACAATTAATCCATTCACTAATATTTTGTTCCTTTATTTATCCCCTAGACCCACATGAAGTGTACCACAACATGTGTAAGTAACACAAAAATTTACCATCTCACCATATGAGACTTGGAGTAGACCCAATACTAAGAGTCCATCAAACTAGCTCCTTGAATTGCAATGGAGCTTGTCATGTCTGGCCTTGATGACTAAATAGTTGGTCATATAAATTAGACTTCTCCTCTAAACATAGATACTCAATAAGAAGTGTAAAATCATTTGGCTTAACTATCTTCATTAGGGGTTCCTTAAGGATTGACTTACTGAGACATATTTGAATTGACTGAACTGTACTAGGTACAAAAGAACCTCTAGAATAGGTTGGATATCTCACTATTTTAAGGAGTCCTTCCTTACTGGGATTAATCCCCTATACATCTATGGTATGCTCTGATTCCTTCATACTAGACTTTACTAGTCAATAAGCACATTTCATACTTTATAGTACGATTTCTTTAGTGTTCAAGACATCAATATCTAACTAATTCTTTAGTTTTAGTAATTAATTAACAAGTATATTGTTCTTATCCTAACTTTTAACTAAGGCTTCTATTTTCATTTTCTAAACAATATACCTAATCTAAATCACTGGCATGAATAAACAAAATTCTTGTACAGATAACATGTGCATACTAAATAATGCTAGAATGAACTACTCTTGTGATTTCAAAAGTATCTAGCTATCAACAACATCCACTGATTAGATCACATATTCTTAATAAAATTTATTTTTATAGAAATTAGGCAAAACCAAGTTTTAAGTTAATTCCACCATTATAATTCATCATAATTTTTTATCTGATTTGTTTTTGACTTGAATGAATATGTAATACATCACAAATAATCTAAAAAATCAATCATCCTAGATAATAACATGTTTTGGTTCAATAAATTGAACTGAATCATCAACATATAAGGAACTACATGCTCTATACATTTTTTTATAATTTTTGTATAGTCAGGTTTAAAGGATGATTTTCTAGTCACCTTAGATCAATCCTATCTTATTTGCCTCGAATTTAGACTTGGTATATATGGATTTTGGTCAACACATCTCAGATTTGATCTATATTCTTCAAAATCCACTTTAAAAAAACCTAACACTAGGTCATTGGCTATGAATAGAGTCTACTAAAGGTAGGAGATAAAGAGGTAGAAGTTATAATCATTCACACATCATACTTTGAGAAAGGAAAAAAAGAAAGAGAGAAGGAATCTACTATGAAAACTAACTTATATTAATAAATGGCTACGTCTTTTTCCATCCTTGTTCTTCATGTTATTTTCGAAAGTCATTGTAGAAACCACCTTCTAGTTCTCCATTGATATGGTTTATGGCATTAGTTGTATGGAACTAAAATACAAAGGTAATGAAACATTTTTTTCAAATTCCAATATATATATTAGAAGTTATAGTCTTTTTCATGATTGGTTGTATAGGATGGAAATGTAGCTCATTTTCATTGCACTAATGCTCAGTAGTCTGCATGGTAATTGTTCTAGTCATTGGTTATGTGCTCATTGATATGGCCATTGTTTTGCATGGTCATCAGTTTGCATAATCATTAATGTGTGTGGTCATTGGTCTTTGTGGACATCATGTTTGTGGACCAATAAAATTGCATACTGATAAATGTTTAGCACATGTTACTAAAAATTCCATAACTCTCTCATTTTAACTCTGACTTCATCCATCACTTTGACATAGATTCATAATTCACTTGTTTATAGTTCTTTATTTAATATTTGATAAAAGTTTAGATTATTCATTTATTAGTTATTTTGTCAAGTACCTTAATTCACTTCCCATATACATGTGTTGATAGTACTCTATATCAATTAAACCTAAAATCTTAATGTATGACAACACATTTTATTGAACTGGAAAAGAACAAGATTAAGCTAAAATGAAAATAAACCAAACAATATTATAAGGCATTAATGAAGGTCCAATTAACACTAGGATTGCAAAAATATACCCCTATAATAATAAAAAATTCCTCAAAATGTTTAGATGATAAAAAGATACTTGTTACAAATGTTTGACTTTAATTCCCATGTAAATTCATCCACACCATGATTTACTAGAAAGGACCTTCACTAGAGATATTTCCTCTTTTGGATATTCTAAATACTATGATATAAAATGTGTACATGGCCTTCAACATAGGAGATTTCTTCTTCTAGTTGTACTAGCTATGGGTCTATGATCTTCTATGTACCTTGATGAAATTTCTACAACATGCATACATGAAACACATAATTGAAGATTCCTATCTCATGATGCAATTCAAGTTTGTATAATATTAGTGCAATCCTCTGAATGATGGGATAGGGACCCATATATATATAGGAGTTACTTTACCTCACTTTCCATATCTATGCACACCTTTCTGTGGTGACACTTTTATCTAGACATCATTCCTAACCTCAAACTAAAGCCATCTATGTCTTTTCTCATCATATATTTTATGTTTATCTTGTCCAAGTTTCAACTACTGCCCGATCTCAGATATCTTTTCTGTAATATCTACCATTATAAAACTTAGCCAAGAACCTGTCTATCACCAACTTCATACAAATAAATGGGAGATTTACACTTTATCCCATATAGAACTTCAATATGTTCCATGACTAAACCAGAATGGTAACTATTATAATAGGCATACTTCATAAGCGTAGCAGAATTATCCCAACTACTTATGAATTGCAATGCACCTACTCTCAACATGTCCTCTAGGGTTTGAATTATCCATTCTGATTGTGCATATATTTGATGTTGAAATATTGTGTTAAAGTACAAATAGGCTCTCAAGGAATAATGTAGACGACTCTAGAATATAGATGTGAACTTGGGATCTCTATCAGATATAATAGTGGTTGGTATTCCATGTGGTCTAACTATCTCATCTGTATATATATTTTCTATTTTGGGTAAATCCCAAGTGACATATAAAGGAGAAAATGGGTAGTATTTATTTAGTCCCTCAACAATCACCCATAGAGAGTTAAAACCATGTGAGTTTCTAGGTAACCATACCAAAAGTCCATGGTAAGTGTAACCACTTCCACATAGGAATAGGGATTGGTTGTTAGGGTACATTCTACCTTCTGGTGTTCAGGCATGACTTGTTGGCATACAACACACCTTTTTTACATACTCAACTACATTCCCTATCATACCTGGCCACCAATATAGTTTCTTGAGGTTTTTGTGCATCTTGGAACTACCTGGATTCATTTCATACATAGAACAGTGAGATACCTCAATAATCTACTTCTTTAACTTAATGTCATCTGTACACACTATTTGTCATGCAAATACAACAAACCATCATGTACATATTAGAACTCTATCCTCTAACCTGTCATCATATCATTCATGTTCTACTTCAATTCACGGTCACTCTATTGAAGAACTTTAATTTTGTCCTACAATGTAGGACTAACTTGCATATGTGCAATCATATTACCTTGTTTTGACATGCTCAAATCTAAATTCAACTCTATCGTTTTGAACAGTAAGTTTATTTTTACACATGCCAAGAAAAACATTTATACATGATGTAAGGCATGTATACATGATGTAAGGCCCCTAAACTTGCTTAATGAGTTGAATAAGCTTAATTGTCATACTTTAAGTCTTATAACCCTATTCTAACCTTTTGATATGATTTTAAATCATAGTACAAGCTTAAGTTTCAAATATGGTCCAATTTGGACACTGTTTGAGCAAGTTATGCTATTTTATGCACATTTTGGACTTTTCTACAATTTTCCCAATTGATAGGTTTTATTTGCAATTTATCACGTGCATTATGTTCCTTGGATATTCTATCATCATTATTGAGCTTTTTAATCCATAAGGTTCCTATTCAAACCTTGGTTTGAAGGTGTTTTCCTCAAGGGTATTTTAGGGTTTAACCCTTGATGGATGAGTTACCTTTAGTACCTATCAACTAATGAGTTATTTATTTTGCTTGTAAATTCAAGAAACGAGGGATACGCATGTATCTATGTACAGTGGGGGATATTCTTGTGTTTGTGGTTGTATATTCTTAATGGTTTAAAGCCATGGAGACTTGGAAAGATACTAGAACTTTAACTTTTTCTTTTTCTTTATCTTAAAGTTTAATATACTTATCCCTAAGCACCAAAACAAGCCATTTTCTCTCCACCACTTCCCTCCTTCTACAAAAATCGTCCTCCCTCTATACTTATTTGAATTTCATGTCCAAGTAAGAAGAAAGAGGGGATCTTCTTGGAAAAAGAATCTAGGGTTGCAATTGACTTCCTTTTAGGGTTTAAAAGCTACTTTCTACTGATCTTGGCCTAAAAGGGTAAAACTCCCCTTCTTTCCTCCATTTATTTCTTTGTAATCCATTCTCCTACCTATATCAAGGTCGGAACCTTGTTGTTTCATGGTAGAAATTTCTCTAAAGCTCTAAAACCCTACTTTTCCTGCTCGGTACGCTTAGGGTTTGCTCATTTGATGACGAAAGGTGCTAGATGGACGAGTTAATAGCTTATGCTTGGATTTTCTACCCTCCCTTCTCGAGTTTTCTTCTTTTTGGGGTTTCAACTTCTCAATAGAGGCAAATTTCATAAATTTCTCCACGTTTATTTCTTACCATAAGATTTCTAGATCATGTTCTTTCTTGAAAATGATGATCCATGCTCTAAAACGCTATGCTTGACTTAGATTTTGATTTTTATAATATTCCCTGTTATGATTTCAGTTCTAGATGAACTTGTGATCATGTGTACATTATTTCTAAGGTATAATATGAATTGGATCAGGTTGGTTTGAAAACCTATGTTGCTAAGAACCTATCAACCAATGGTCAATTTTCGGGTTTAAAGTTGATTTCTTCTATAAACCCATGACCCGATGATGGTACCACTACAACAACCCTATGGTGTTATCTTCATGATAACTGATGGTCCAGATCAAAGGTGTCAGATGATGGTGGCAACCTATGGTCACCCCCTAAGGTCCAGTTTTGGATCAATTAGAAGTTTAATGATCAACCATTAAGTACCCTACTAATGTTATCAATCAATGATGACATTAGCTTAATATTTGATGTTGAATAATGAATGTAGTGTTGATCTAACAACCTATGGTGATTTAATGGTCACTAATGATGGTGGATCAGGTCTCTACATCCTATGTTGAGTTAATCATTGTAGTTGTATAATCAACTAAGCCTTAGACGAATGGTTTCTTGGGTCACTTGATGCAATGGTCGGACCTATACTATAATTGATGGTTTTAACATATGAACTTGACCCAATAGTCAAGATCTAATGTTTATTCCTCCAATAAATTGAAATGATGTCTAATGTAATACATTGGTCATAATAATGTGATTTAGATGGGTTCCTTTATATAGTCAACTTAAGGAGCTTACTTGTTGATAATGGATGGCTTGTTTTAAATGAACAGTCGATTGTGGGTTTTACCCTACTCTCAACAAAACCCTTATTGTTGTTAACCAAAGGATGTCTACAGTTAAATTGTGACTTTTATAGATCACAACTCAATAACATCATATATGATTCATTCAAGGTGTTTACGTATGTAAACAACCAATGGTCTTACCTTTTAAATATGTAATGGTTCTGGGTGACTTTGTGGTATGGTGATATGGGTTGAATGATGATGGAACAAATGGAGGGTTATCCTTAATAAGGTAGTCTTACGTATTAACTTATATGAATAGAAGGGATGATAACTATATTGTGATGATATCTAACCCTAATGAGGTATAGCTTGTTATACCTAGCTTTAATATAACTAAATGATGGTAATTGGTTATGAATAGTCCTTGAATGACTAATACAATCATGGAGTACTCTGTTATTGTTGTTGAAACCCTAGTATGCTATAACCCGATGGTTACACCTTGATTTATGTGTGGATTCATACTTGAGAATGGTATGGACTGTGATGGTGATGGTTCACCTTATTTATCCATGATCCAATGGGGATGTCGTGAGTTAGGGTTTGGGTATGAGTATTGATTAGTAACATTAATATAAATTATCTTGTGAACCTAACTCTATTGCAAATAGATAAAGATGAGTATTCATTTTTAACATTATTATATGATGGAATGATGGTGGAACAACCTTCTTAATATGATCATAACCTTGATATGTTAATTGGTGGTTATCATAGCCACATGGTTGATACTTTCTAATGCTAAACATGTGCATTATGAGTAAGATGAGGGTTAATCATATCTAGATTCCTTGCTTGTTGAAGTAATAAAGGAATGTTCTTAATGTTAATATAACCCTGCTATGATTGTTTATGCTTATCTCCTAGCTCATTAGTGTAATATTGTGTTGATCTGGTGTATTATATGTAAGTGATGTTGTTGAGCCTTGTTATAAGGCATGTAAAGATAATGATGATCTTGCATGGAATAGTATGATGGTCTTAATGACCTTTGGGCATGGTTGAGCCCTAAATGAGGTGTAATCCTCTTGTTTTGATAAGGGTTGATACCCTATGATATTGTGAAAATGATTTTTTATCTTGTGGTAGTATGATGGTCTTAATGACCTTTGGGCATGGTTGAGCCCTGAATGAGGTGTAATCCTCTTGTGTTGATAAGGGTTGATACCCTGTGATATTGTGAAAAGGATTTATATCTTGTGATAGTATGATGACTAGTGTAGCCTCATGAATGGTAAGTGAATAGTACCATGTGATGATGAGATGAGAAATTATGTTTCACACGTTTTATATCTTTTGAAGTTGTGATATTTATATGATTTCTAGAAGTGAATTAGGGTTTGTATGTCCACTTATTTGATGCAACCTTAATTCACCCAATTGGAATAACTAATCAAGTAAAACTCTAATCATGTAGTGCCCTGTGCCATAGATCCATGTGAGTGTCAGAACTTGCCAGATGGTGAAAGGAGTATTCCTAAGGGAAACTTAGAGTGCATATACATGAGTATGTGGGGTGCTTGTCATCCTGAATGCAAGTGTTTAGGGAGGATGACTGCGATCATACCTAGCCCTAAGTTTGAGAATGGTTGTGGTCGTGTCTTAGTGATTATGTATGTGAAGAGATTGGAGGACAACTATGGTTGTACATCAGATGGTAGGGTATGCGTACCCACCTCCTTTTACTAGTGTTGTGACATGTACTAAGGACAGACTAGGTTGTTAGCAACTTGACCTTATGTGTCAGTGTGGAGGACCCATACTGACCAGGGGCGGAGAAGATCTTAGGAGTTTGGCTCTTCCTAGATCTTGTTTGTCATCGATTATGACCAAGTGGTGGTCAGTTGGAACTTGGGTGGTATCCTCAAATTCCTCAAGGCTTAATAAAAGATGTAATATAGTCGTGTAGCACATTTGTTTAGGGTTATACATGATGTTTCACATTGGATGATAACCCTTGATTGTTATCTTTACATGAAGATGATGCCTAATTCAATTAAGAGATAGTAGATATACTTAGGTTGTGAATATGCTCAAGATTGTAGATGTGTACATATAGTATCTATACTTGTGTTGATAACTATACTGCTACTGTTGATTATAATCATGATGCTAGCTATCTCATGTTGTTAGTTATGTTTAGCATGCTAGCCATGACTTTGTAACTAGAGATGCATAAACTGCTAATCATGCTTATCCAAATTGTTGTTCTTATATTGTTAGCTCTTCTAATGATGTTGATATGTTCAACCAATTAGACATGCTCATGTTGTTAGCTATGCTATGTTACTAGACTTTCTCATGATGCTAGATATGCATATTGTACTGAATTAGTTATATTGTCAACAATATAAAGGATGATAGTTTGGCTAATGATGATACTTATTATCTTCTCCTTTATGTATTTTGTTAATCATCAGTACTACTGATCTTATTTTTTATATCTGATTAAATTGCTTAACTGTTTAATTACTTAAAATGTTGCAATCAATAAATGTTGTTGGAGGTTATATCTCTTGCTGGGACATGGGTCTCACCCTTGTGGTTTGCCACATTTTTTTAGGTAATCGAAAGTGACGAAAATAAATGTGTGGAAGAAAAGAGGATCTATAGTAATGAATCTTTGAGAAAGTAGATTGGATGTCTAGTGTGTCCTAGAGTCATCCTTGTACTCTGAGGTCCGGGCAGTAAAAGATTGTATATGGTGTTTCAAACAAATCAAACTTTTTTTAGCATATAAATGCTTGTTTGTGTGGCATATACGAATATTGTTCTCCTATGCATATATGTTGTGGCTAAGGCGAGAGAACAATTTGTATCAAATTCTTGGCATAGTATGGATAAAAGAAGGATGTTGGGCTCTTATGCAAATGTTTTTGAGTAGGTGCTGACGTTGAAATCAGTTTTAATTTATCCATATTTTTGGGTATGTGGTTAATTGGTGATTGATTGTGCTTTATGTTTTGAGTAATCTTGTTTAGTGTAATGGGTTCTCACAAGTTGGTATCAGAGCTTTAGGTTCACTATGTCTATAGGGACACTAGGACTTAAGACTAGGATGATGTCTAAGTTAGGAACGTGACACAAAAACATGGTGCATACTGCCTAATCTCAGTACTTGGATGCCCTAGACAGGTACTCAATTATTGAAGAAAGGTAAGTATGGAACTCTTAGATTGTTATCTTTCTGATTACTATGATTAGGTAGTCATTTTAAGACAATCTAAAGAGCATAATGAATAAGAAATCATGGTGTGAATATCTCAATCCTACCTTAAAGAAGATGAGAATTACATCATAATATATCAAAACTTGAATGTTTGTTAGCTAAAGAGAAAGACACAACACCAAGAAATATAAATCTGAATACAAACAAGAAAAGGAGGAGTTCTTGAAGATGTGATTCAAGAAGATAATGAAGTAAAAGATAGATAAGTCTATGCTTATAAAGTGATTGAAGGTATGAAATCCACATACGATGGAGAGAACTCCAATGATAAGTATAAACTGAGAAGATAAATGAGAACAATGATAAAGGAATAAGGTGGAACTTGAGTTAATCTCAGACCAACCTATGTGTGTAAGAAAGTGTTAATGTAAAATCAACATAGAATGTGAAAGAAATTAAGGCGGATGATCCATGTTTAATGAAGAAAATGTGGAATGTGATAATTTACCAGTTCATAAGTGGTTAAAAATATAATAAAATACGAGAACATACTCAAGTATGATAAATAGTCATCAAGGAAGGAGTAATGAGATATGTTAATAATGATAATTCCTATGCTAATGGCAAGGAACACAAAATGAAAAAGGTAAAATGACATATAAGAAGTTGTAACCTGCATAATGAAAATAGAATTGGTTACCATTTTGCTAGTGACCCTTGAACAATGTTGCGATGATGTCAGAAGTGTGTTTCCCTTTATGTCTTTCATTTCCAGGGCACACATTTTAAGTGGATCATTGCCACTTGGTATGTGTGGATTCTCTGCAAACATGATGGTGGGATAGTTTATTATAGCATAAGGTTGCTTGGACTATGGTTCCAAGATCATAAAGTTTGTGATGAGTTTTCTTTTGAGCCTTCCAATAATTTGGAAGACTCCTCTTATATGTTTTGAAATTTATTATGTTGGTAAAAGTAGATGAGATAAGGATGTGAGTTCCTTATAGCACATGAGGTGGATACCAAGGTAATGAATCCTAGTATTCAAGATGTATCAACAGTATGGGAAGTATGTGAAGGTTGGAGATGTTTACTAAATGAACATATCAAGTATTCCTCCCCCTTAAAGAGAGGGAGAGAGAGTTGATAATGACCCTCTAAATGTTGTTTGGAAGGAAAAACAAAACTGATTTTATAATGTTGTGTAGGGTTCAACGATAGCTGGCTAAGACCACTATCGAAGACAGATGGTTTGTTGATCAGTAGATATGTGACATTGTGTTCTTTTAAGATAAACCTTTGATCAAATATCAATGCATAAGAGCTAGATTGGATGACATAATTTACATGACCATGATGAGTTTAGACTTATGTCCTTTAGACTAACCAATGTACAAATAGAATTTATGAATAGGAGGAACAGAGTGTTCCGGTCATGTCATACAAGTTATATCAAGCTTTGAATGATGACATGTCAAAGTATTTCAAATATGGTAAAAAATATGATCAATATTTATTCAAAAACCTTAGGGTTGCCAAAGTAGCAATAACTATGAGACAAGTTGAACAAGAGTGAGATGGGGTTGATTAAATATCTTTATGGCATCATGGTATGTCTTCTAAGTAGGTTGTGTAAATCCTAGTAAGGTGAAGATAGTGTTGTTATTTCACCCCTAACATGGTTGACTAGGAATGATGTTTCCTTGTATGGAATGACAAGTGCCAGCGTCAACATTTCTTTTGATGTTGAAAATGAACTAACAAGTGTTCCAGTGTCATTGTATCTAGAATAAAAAAAAGGATGGATACATCACCTTTTTTTATGCTTCAAGGAATGGTATGAGACACATGACATGATTGGTAAAAAGCTAGAAAGTATGACTTTTGAGTAATTTTTTGATATAATAGATATAATTTCAAGATGATTAAAGTTGAAAGTAACTATTAGATTTCTACAGGTGGCACAACAATTTCTATGTTCAATATTTGCACATGTCTTCTTATGTGGGGGGTTTTGTGCAGACCCAAAATGAGATATGTATGAATGATGTGACATCACCGTTATATGCAAGTAACCATGTGAAGGTCATTGAATGAGGTGCAACGGAAGTACCCATCTTTTTTTACCTTCGATTTTAGGGGCAAAATCCTTGTTAGGTGTTTATAGTTGTAAGACCCCTAAATTTTTCTTAACAAGTTGAATAAGATTAATTATCATAATTGAATTCTTATAACCCCAATCTAACCTTTTGATATGCTTTGAAATCATAATACAAGCTTAAGCTTCAAATTAAGTCCAATTTGGACACTATTTGAGCAAGTTATGCAATTTTATGCACATTTTGGACTTTTCTACCATTTACCCAATTGAGAGGTTTTCTTTGCAATTTATCACTTGAATTATGTTCCTTGGATGTTCTCTCATCATTATTGAGATTTTTTATCCATGGGGCTCCTATTTAAACCTTGGTTTGAAGGTGTTTTCCTCAAGGGTATTTTAGGGTTTACCCCTTCATGTATGAGCTACCTTTAGTAGCTATCAACTAATGAGTTATTTGTTTTGCTTGGAAATTCAATAAATGAGGGATAATCATGTCTATATGGAAGGTTTGGGAGATTCTTTTGTGTGTGCTTGTATATTGTTAATGGTTTAAGGCCATGGACACTTGGAAAGATACCAGAACTTCAACTTTTTCTTTTTCTTTATCTCAAAGTTTCATATACTTATCCCTAAGCACCAAAAGAGCCATTTTCTCTCCACCACTTCCCTCGTTCTACAAACATCATCCTCCCACTATACTACTATGAATTTTCTATCCATGGAAGAAGAAAGAGGGGATCTTCTTGGAAAAATAATCTAGGGTTGCAATTGACTTCCTTTTAGGGTTTAAAAAGCTTCCTTCTAGTGATCTTGGCCTAAAAGAGTAAGAATCCCCTTCTTTCCTTCATTTATTTCTTTTTTATCCTTCCTACTACCTTTCTCCAAGTTGTAACCTTGTTGTTCCATGGTATAAATTGCTTTAAATCTCTAAAACCCTACCATTCTTGCTCCTTATGCTTAGGGTTTGCTCATTTGATGAAGAAAGGTGCTAGATGGACGAGTTAATAGCTTATGCTTGTATTTTTTACCCTCTTGCTCAAGTTTTATTCTGTTTTGGGTTTCATATTTTCATTATAGGCAAGTTTTATAACTTGATCCACATTTATTTCTTACCATAAGCTTTCTAGATCATGTTCTTTCTTGAAAATGATGATCCATTCACTAAAAAGCTATGCTTGACTTAGATTTCAAATTTTATAATATTCCATATTCTGATTTTAGTTCTAGATGAACCTGTGATCATGTGTACATTATTACTAAGGTATAATACTACTTGGATCAGGTTGGTTTGACAACCTATGGTTCTAAACCCCTATCAACCAATGGTCAATTTTAGGGTTTTAAGCTTATTTCTTCTATAAACCCATGACCCGATGATGGTACCACTGCAACAACCCTATGGTGTTGTCTTCATGATAACTGATGGTCCAGATCAAAGGTGTCAGATGATGGTGGAAACCTATGTTCCCCCCCTAAGGTTAGGTTTTGGATCAATTAGAAGTTTAATGATCAACCGTTAAGTACCCTACTGATGTTATCAATCAATGATGACATTAGCTTAATATTTGATGTTGATTAATGAATGTAGTATTGATCTAACAACCTATGGTGATTTAATGGTCACTAATGATGGTGGATCAGGTCTCTACAACCTATGTTGAGTTAAGCATTGTAGTTGCATCATCAATTAAGCCTTAGACCAATGGTTTCTTGGGTCACTTGAGGCAATGGTCAGACCTATACTGTAATCGATGGTTTTAACATATGAACTTGATCCAATAGTCAAGATCTAATGTTTATTCCTCCAATAAAGTGGAATGATGTCTAATGTAATATGTTGGTCCTAATAATGTGATTTAGATGGTTTCCTTTATATGATCAACTTAAGGAGCTTATTTGTTGATAATGGATGGCTTGTTTTAAATGAACAGTCAGTTGTGGGTTTTATCCTACTCTCAATAGAACCCTTATTGTTGTTAACTAATGGATGTCTAGGGTTAAATGATGACTTTTATATATCACAACTCAATAACATCATATATGATTCATTCAAGGTGTTTACTTATGTAAACAACCAATTGTCTTACCTTTTAAACATCCAATGGTTCTGGATGACATTGTGGTATGGTGATTAGGGTCGAATGATGATGGAACAAATGGAGGATTATCCTTAAAAAGGTAGCCTTACCTGTTCACTCATATGAATAGAAGGGACGATAGCCATATTGTGTTGATATGTAACCCTAATGAGATACAGCTTGTTATACCCAGCTTTAATATAACTAAATGATGGTAAATATTGGGTATGAATAGTCCTTGAATGACTAATACAATCATGGGGTACTCTATTACTATTATTGAAACCCTAGTATGCTATAACCTGATGGTTACACCTTGATTTATGTGTGGGCTCATACTTGATAATGGTATAGAATGTGATGGTGATGCTTCACCTTATGCATCCATGATCCAATGGGAATGTCGTGAGTTAGTGTTTGGATATGAGTGTTGATTAGTAACATTAATATAATTTATCTTGTGAACCTAACTCTAATGCAAATAGATAAAGATGAGTATTCATGTTTAACATTCTTATATGCTGTAATGATGGTGGAACAACCTCCTTAATATGATCATAACCTTGATATGTGAATTGGTGGTTATCATAGCCACATGGTTGATACTTTCTTATGCTAAACATGTGCATTATGAATATGATGGGGTTATTCATATCTAGATTCCTTGCATGTTGATGTAATAAAGGAATGTTCTTAATGTTAATATAACCTTTCTATGATTGTTTATAAATATCTCCTAGCTCATTAATGCAATATCATGTTGATCTGGTGTATTATATGTAAGTGATGTTGTTGTGCCTTGTTATAAGGCATGAAAAGATAATGATGATCTTACAAGGAATAGTATGATGGTCTTAATGACCTTTGGGCATGGTTGAGCCCTAAATGAGGTGTAATCCTCTTATGTTGAAAAGGTTTGATACCCTGTGATATTGTGAAGAGGATTTTATATCTTGTGATAGTATGATGGTCTTAATGACCTTTGGGCATGGTTGAGCCTTGAATGAGGTGTAATCCTCTTGTGTTGATAAGGGTTAATACCCAATGATATTGTGAAAAGGATTTATATCTTGTGATAGTATGATGACTAGTGTATCCTCATGAATGGTAAGTGAATGGTACCATGTGATGATGAGATGGGAAATTATGTTTCACACATTTTATATCTTTTCAAGTTGTGATATTTATATGCTTTCTAGAAGTGAATTAGGGTTTGTATGTCCACTTGTTTGATGTAGCGTTAATTCACCCAATTAGCCTAACTAATCAAGTGAAACTCTAATCATGTAGTGCCTTGTGCCATAGATCCATCTGAGTGTCAGAACTTGCCAGATGGTGAAATGAGTATTCCTAAGGGAAACTCGGAGCGCATACTGATGAGTATGCGAGGTGCTTGTCATCCTGAATTCAAGTGCTTAGAGTGGATGACTGCGGTCATACCTAGCCCTTAGTTTGATAATGGTTGCAGCCATGTCTTGGTGATTATATATGTGATGACATTGGGGGGCAACTACAGTTGTACCTCAGATGGTAGGGTATGAATACCCACCTCCTTTCACTAGTGTCGTGACCTGTACCAAGGACGGACTAGGTTGTTAGCTGCTTGACCTTATGTGTCCTTGTGGCAGACCCGTACTGACAGGTGGTAGAGAAGATCTTAGGAGTCTGACTCTTCTTAGATCTTGTACACTACTACAGAAGTGCCTTTTAGTGTCGATTGTTTAACCCCCTTTGGCGTCGGTTTCTGAACGACGCCTATGTGGGCGCCGCTAAAAGGTTGGACACTTCAGCGTCGGTTAAAAAACCGACGCCTATTTAACATAAAGGCGTCGGTTTATTATAAAACACCGACGCCAAAAGGGTTCGCGCCACAGAAAACAGCGTCGTCTAGGACGCTTTCTGCGTCGGTTATATACTAAACAACCGACGCAGAAAAGTGTCCTAGATGACTCCCATTTCCTGTAGCGCGAACACTTTTGGCGTCGGTGTTCAACAAAAAACCGACGCTGTAAGTCTGTGCTGACGGTTATCGGTAAATAACCGACGCCTATATCTATTTTTTTTTTATAAATCTGTTTGCAGGCCTGCTGTGGCTGGTCAGTAGGATGAGAACCTGCAGTTCAGTTTTCTGAACTGTAGGTTTACGACATCCATTGATATCAGCCTACAAACAGGCCACAAACCTACAAAATTAACATAAAAAGATTCACACAAGTAGATACATTCAGACATCAATTCAATTGTCACGTTCACACATATAGAATCATTCAAATACATGTTTTAACATTCAGAAACATTCATTTACAAAGTATCATTCATCATCACTATCAACATCCCAATTATATCTTACAGTTGCCACTGTTTGTACAGCTATTGCCCATTCTTCTCTATAAATGCTTCCCTCGTATATGGAGCATGTACATTTTTTAAGCGTTTGCCTATAGTGTGGTCAGTTTTAAACACCTGCAAAGAGAATGATGTATATATATAAGTAATAATATAAAAATAAGATTGATATATTTCATACTAACTAATGAGACTATATATAATACCTCATGTATGGTATCGATGTCCAATGCGGCATGTTTGATAATCATCTACATAAATCGCATCACATAGTATGCGCATGCCCAGCCATTGTCTTGTGTAGCGCACTATAAATTGAAACATACAAAATAATACAACTAAGCACAATTCACATCAATAATATATACATTGGAGTCGGGGAGTCGGGAACTTACTTTTACGTTCTCCCAAGACAATGGCTGGTTCTTTTTCCTTGGGACCTTTCCTCCATCATTTTTGAATGCATCTAAACCCCTACATGTTAATATAACACACTAAGTTGCATAAGTAAATAGTAATGTAATAAAAGATGTTAACGGATATAAAAAATGAAATATTTCTCACCAGAATAATGCCATTCTCATTACGTGTCCAATTTTAGTGTTTAATGTACTTCCTGCGGGATCTAGATAATAAACAGTGAACGTCCCGGGGACAATAACTAGTAACTCCCAATGTCTACCACTAGAGGTAAAAAGTTAACAATTAATAACTCAAAATGCAAAATAATAATGGAATTTTCTTAAGTCCAAATTATAAATAAAGCAAACTTACTTGACATTGAATGGAGCTATTATTATCGTCTTCATTTGATGACCAAAAATTGTAAAAGCATCTATACAGTATTGTTGAACACTATCAGGGTCTTTAGCTACCATACTAATCAATGATGGAATCAAAAATCCCACATGATCATATGCAAATTGTTTGCAATGATCTTCGATTAAGTAGCTGCAAAACATATAGACGTATGCATTAATATATAAGAAACTAGATCACCGGATCTTACACAAGGTATATGGATGTATAAACAAGATCTCACCTTATCCATGTCTCTATCATTGATGTATTCAACCAATCATACATAAACAGCTTAATAATATCTTGTATAAATAAAGAGTTGTCGTATGATTGACCTGCATAATCTGCATCTAAAGAAACAATTATAGGGCAAAGTATATTATGTGCCCGTAGCCAACATGCCATTCCCCTACAAGCAGGACCTAACGGGTATTGTAGGTCAGTTGGAACCCAAGTTGGTAATGCGGGAATTGGAGGTGGAGGCCTAGGTGCTCCTGGTGTCTTCTTTTTAACCTGTATATATAATTTCAGATCAGTTGACATCATATATACACATTAACAGTCTAAATCAATGTAAATTTATCTTACAATTTCAGTCGTGTAGAGGACATCTGCTTTGGGCCACAATATGACCCCGCTTTCTACCTCACCAAGTGTATCAATATCTGGGTGGGCATATGGCAACTCAACTTCCCTCCAATCGGGTAATACATGTATCGGGCTCACACGAATGTAGCCCTGCGGCATTGGAGTCCCATGAAACGTTGCCCCAGGAAGGGACTGGTAAGCTTGCGCCTCTGCAACAACATAGTTTTCCATTCTTAAGCGGCATGGCTTCAATGCCTACAAATTTACGTAAAGAATGTTATACATATATACATATCATCTTGAAAACATATCATCTTGAAAAGACTAGCTACAATGTCATAAACAATACTTACAGCAGACGTGTTAGGTGATGGGTCTCCAGGATTACTTGCAGTCTGTGCACCAGGAGAAGAGTGGGTCGGCATAGGATGATTGGAAGCCTGAGATGCCTGCCACCGCAGCAATTCTTCCTTGACCTTCTCAGCAACCACATCGTTGAGCTTCTTAGCAACTATATCCTCGACTCTCTTATTCTCCTATACATGGATAAAACAAATATTAGCTTTTTATTAATGAATTTCCTTTTGCAGTAACATTATAAAAATAGAATATGTTACCTCTTCTTGAGAAAGTCCCGCTCTGGGTTTGCACTGGGATGGCCCAAAGAATGCTTTGATTCCCACACCAGCGCCGACACCTCTAACACGTCCAGGATGCTCTGGGTTACCCAGAGCAACTGTCAATTCATCCCTTGTGCCCTGAGGGATGAACGTGCCTTGTTTCCTCTGCTCGTGCAGCTCCCGCTAATCACCATAAACAAAAATTTTTAAGTTAACACCAAAAATAATCAATATTCAAATGATTGCTCTAAGAGTTGTATTTTACCATTTTTGCAGCCGCCTCAGCAGTTTCGGGCTTCTTTATTTCACCCTTCTTGTTTTTCCTGCCAGCTATCCAGATATCATGGCGAGGGAAGGGTGTGGCCGCAGACTCCTGAGTAGTCGCAGACTCCTGAGTAGCCGCAGACTCCGCCTGTAGTCTTTGGCGAACGCTTGCATAGCCTTTTGGACCCATAGTATGGTCATGTACATTCAGTGCACGCCTTGCTTTTTGTGCGTCACTGAGGGCCTAGTTAGTATGCACATTTATAATTAGGTTAGTAGCACTAAATGTTAATCTTGAATAGGTGAATACAATGTATATTAATTAAAATGGGAGTGACGCCTAATACCTTGAATTCTTCAGATTTTCTTGAAGCAACAAAATTGTCCCAATCTTCTTTGTCCAAGAAGTTCCATTGTTCAAGGGCTGACTTCTTCTTCTTATCACCCTGTCTTATGCATTCTCTGTTCAGATTTGTCCTGTAATTCCTAAGCATCTTTCCAGCGTGTTGCATCACACTTTTACGATGCAACATCTCATCCAATGCAAACAGATTCTGTAAAATAGAAATGTTATTAACTAGTACCAAAAATATAATTGCAAATAATAGAATTTGTAATCTACAAAATAGAATTGCAAATAATAATAACTCACGCATAAATCTTTCCATATCAAGTCTTTCTTCGCCTGAGGAACTTTATGCCAATTATCATACTTAACACCACAATGGCTTCGAGTGACAACCCCAAGATAGTTTATAAAATTATTGCGGTTCACTCCAATTGCATTCCCTCCATTATCAAACTCCACAACCAATTTGGATCCACTGCCACTCAGCGCAAGTAACTTTTTCAACAGAGTGATACCCCTTTTCTTGTTAAGTTTTTGTTGTTGTGCATCAAGTTGCTCAATTGCTTCAGTGGGTAGCTGTGCATCATCAACCTAAAATTTGACAAAAATAAACACACTGAATTAAGCCAATATAGAAATACAGGATATATGACATAACTAGAAGATAATGAATTTTATAGAAATACGGGATATGTTTTTAGAACTTACGTTGGTATCCTCGCCATGCTCGTCATGGACAGCATGCTCATCATGGACTTCATGCTCATCATGGACATCATTCTCATCATGGTGAGCCATCTGAAAATTTCATTAAAAAGGAAAACATTTAGCATTTGTATCAACTAGAATAAGTAAAACATTTAGCATTTGTATAAACATACATGTCTCTAAAATTGTGATCTTTTATCAATTAGCAATCCTTCAATGTACAAGTAATATAAAAAACAATGATTGTTCACATTCTAGGCCAACAAACACATGTGATGTCATTCTTATATATAATAAATGTGTACCACCTATCCCATCCTTGAACACCTAATCTCACTAGTAAGTGTATAATGTGTATTGGGTTTTCAAGAAAATTTCGGCAGCATTTCCCCGTTGTTCTCTAAGTACATATGTACTTAGAGAACAAACGGGGAAATGCTACCAAAATTTTCTCGAAAACTCAATACACATTATACACTTACATCCTAAGTGAGATTAGGTGTTCAAGAACAGTCCCAAACCGGGGACTATCCAAGATTTACTCCTAATGAGTAAATCTTGGACGGGTTTCTAGGCCAATAAACACAATAATAGATATCTACAATGAAGCCGGACTCCATACAAACAGTATATAATTTAGTGATTGTTCATTCTAATTTATATCAATGTACAAGTAATATAAAAAACAATGATTGTTCACATTCTAGACCAACAAACACATGTGATGTCATTCTTATATATAATAAATGTGTACCACCTATCCCATCCTTGAACACCTAATCTCACTAGTAAGTGTATAATGTGTATTGGGTTTTCAAGAAAATTTCGGCAGCATTTCCCCGCTGTTCTCTAAGTACATATGTACTTAGAGAACAAACGGGGAAATGCTACCAAAATTTTCTCGAAAACTCAATACACATTATACACTTACATCCTAAGTGAGATTAGGTGTTCAAGAACAGTCCCAAACCGGGGACTATCCAAGATTTACTCCTAATGAGTAAATCTTGGACGGGTTTCTAGGCCAACAAACACAATAATAGATATCTACAATGAAGCCGGACTCCATACAAACAGTATATAATTTAGTGATTGTTCATTCTAATTTATATCAATGTACAAGTAATATAAAAAACAATGATTGTTCACATTCTAGGCCAACAAACACATGTGATGTCATTCTTATATATAATAAATGTGTACCACCTATCCCATCCTTGAACACCTAATCTCACTAGTAAGTGTATAATGTGTATTGGGTTTTCAAGAAAATTTCGGCAGCATTTCCCCGCTGTTCTCTAAGTACATATGTACTTAGAGAACAAACGGGGAAATGCTACCAAAATTTTCTCGAAAACTCAATACACATTATACACTTACATCCTAAGTGAGATTAGGTGTTCAAGAACAGTCCCAGACCGTGGACTATCTGAGATTTACTCCTAATGAGTAAATCTTGGACGGGTTTCTAGGCCAACAAACACAATAATAGATATCTACAATGAAGCCGGACTCCATACAAATAGTATATAATTTAGTGATTGTTCATTCTAATTTATATCAATGTACAAGTAATATAAAAAACAATGATTATTCACATTCTAGGCCAACAAACACATGTGATGTCATTCTTATATATAATAAATGTGTACCACCTATCCCATCCTTGAACACCTAATCTCACTAGTAAGTGTATAATGTGTATTGGGTTTTCAAGAAAATTTCGGCAGCATTTCCCTGCTGTTCTCTAAGTACATATGTACTTAGAGAACAAACGGGGAAATGCTACCAAAATTTTCTCGAAAACTCAATACACATTATACACTTACATCCTAAGTGAGATTAGGTGTTCAAGAACAGTCCCAAACCGGGGACTATCCAAGATTTACTCCTAATGAGTAAATCTTGGACGGGTTTCTAGGCCAACAAACACAATAATAGATATCTACAATGAAGTCAGACTCCATACAAACAGTATATAATTTAGTGATTGTTCATTCTAATTTATATCAATGTACAAGTAATATAAAAAACAATGATTGTTCACATTCTAGGCCAACAAACACATGTGATGTCATTCTTATATATAATAAATGTGTACCACCTATCCCATCCTTGAACACCTAATCTCACTAGTAAGTGTATAATGTGTATTGGGTTTTCAAGAAAATTTCGGCAGCATTTCCCCGCTATTCTCTAAGTACATATGTACTTAGAGAACAAATGGGGAAATGCTACCAAAATTTTCTCGAAAACTCAATACACATTATACACTTACATCCTAAGTGAGATTAGGTGTTCAAGAACAGTCCCAAACCGGGGACTATCCAAGATTTACTCCTAATGAGTAAATCTTGGACGGGTTTCTAGGCCAACAAATAATGTGTTGTCATTCTTATACCTAAAATCCTAGTTCTTCAAATTAGGGTGATTATTGATGTCTTTAAAAGCATGATTGGCAATTTAGGGAAAAGTTCATCATTTAAATTCCAAGCATTCACATGTGTGCATTACAGTTCATCATTAAGCAAGAAGGGTGATTAGGATTCTCAATATACTCAACAATAAAATAAGTTAAACATGTGTGCATTACAGTTCATCATTTACATTCCAAACATGTCACATGTGTGCATTACAGTTCATCATCAAGATATCTATAACTTACTTAAACATTCAATTATGAAGTAAATATACACTTAATTAAGAATAGCATGACACACAAAGTTGCAGTCAACATCATTATGTTTTGTTCTATCATGGACTATCAGATTGGTATATCACATATGTATCAGTACATTATTAAATAAACACAATCAGTAAATAACTTTTAGCAAAAAATCCACTAGACGTGCAGCCTAGACGTGCCCTGGCGCCGCCCAAGCATCTGCCCAGAGGCCTATCTAGGCAGGGCACCTGGGCTTGGGACCCTAGGCGTGCCCTGGCACCTACTTAGGCGCTGCCTGCGTGAGTTCTAGGTTGGCGGCGGCAGAGAAAAGCAAGGCAGAGGACAAAAAAGGTGGTGAAGGTTTGTGGGTTACCTTGCACGAGGACAGCACGAGTAAAGCTGCTTCTACCGGCGGGGGCGGAGGTGACGACGACAGCACCGTAGCTGCTTCTACTGGCGGCGACGACTAGAGGAGAGCAGGGGCAGTGGGCAACGACCGGCGGCGACGAGCGGACAGCAGCAGTAGTAGGGGCGGCGGAGAAGAAGGGCGCCGGAGAAGAAGGACGCCGGAGATGGGGCGCCGGAGAGAAGCGCCGGAGAGCAGCAGCAGCAGAGAAGCGCCGGAAAGTCGCCGCAACAGGGAAAATCGCCGCAATAGGGTAGCAATGAAACAGAAGAAAGGGGAAGAGTCGGGCGATCGCGGGGGGTTATAAGTTCCCAAATAGCGTCGGTTGTTTACAACAACCGACGCCTAAACATCTTTAGCGTCAGTTGGTTGAAACAACCGACGTCCAATTGGACGATATTTTCATGGAAATTTTTGGCAGGAACCACCTTCAGCGTCGGTTAGAGAGGGATAACTGACGCTGAAAATGACACTATTTTTTTTATCGAAAAATGGATTTCGCGGGCGACTTTAAGCGTCGGTTGTTTATAAAAAACCGACGCTTAATACAAAGCGGTACCCGTGTCTGGCTGGTCTTCGAATATAGACGTCGGTTTTATTAAACAACCGACGCCTTATATGTTAGATGTCGGTTTTCCTTAATAACCGACGCCCAGAAAAGCGACACTGAATGCTATTTCTGTAGTAGTGGTATGGCACTGATTGCGACCAAGCGGTGGTCAGTTGGAACTTGAGTGGTATCCTCAAATTCCTTAAGGCTTAATAAAAGATGTAATATAGCTGTATAGGATATTTGTTTAGGGTTATACATGACATTTCACATTGGATGGTAATCCTTGTTTGTTATATTTACATAAAGATGATGCTTAGTGCAATTAAGAAATAGTAGAAATACTTAGGTTGTGGATATGCTTAAGATTGTCGATGCGTACATACAGTATCTATGTATGTGTTGATAACTATACTGCTACTACTGATTATAATCATGATGATGGCTATCTCATGTTGTTAATTATGTTTAGCATACTAGCCACACTTTTGTAACTAGAGATGCATATACTGCTAATCATGCTTATCCAGATAGTTGTGTTTATGTTGTTAGGTCTTCTTATGAAGTTGATATGTTCAACCAATTAGACATGCTCATGTTGTTAGCTATGTTATGCTATTAGACTTGCTCATGATGCTAGATATGCATATGCTACTGAATTGCTTATATTGTCAACAAGATAAAGGATGATAGTCTGGCTAATGATGATAGTTATTATCTGCTCCCTTATGTATTTTGTTAATCATCAATATTGTTGATCTTATTTGTTATATCTGATTAAACTACTTAATTGTTTAATTACTTAAAAATGTTGTAATCAATAAATGTTATTGGAGGTTATATCTCTTGCTGGGACTTGGTATCACCCTTGTGGTTTGCCACAACTTTTTTAGGTAATCGAAAGTGATGAAAACAAACGTGTGGCAGCAAACAGGAGCTCTAGTAATGAATCTTTGAGAAAGTTAATTAGATGTCTAGTGTCTCTGAGAGTCATCCCTGTACTCTCAGGTCCAGGCAGGAAAAGTTTGTATATGGTGTTTTAAATGAGTCGAACTTTTGTTAGCATATTAATGCTTGTTTGTTTGGCATATAAGAATATTGTTCTCCTATGCATATATGTTGTGGCTAAGGCGATAGAATAATTTGTATCAAATTATTGGCATATATGGATAAAAGAAAGATGTTGGGCTCTTATACAAATGTTTTTGAGCAGGTGCTGACGTTGAAATCCATTTTAATTTATCCATATTTTTGGGTATGTGGTTAATTGGTGATTGATTGCGCTTTATGTTTTGAATAATCTCATTTCGTGTAACAAGTTCTTAAACATGAGATGTAGACTTCCTAGTTAGAGCATCTACAAAACAATTGGCCTTCCAAGTGTGGTAATCATTGGTAACATCATAGTCATTAATAAGCTCTAACCATTTGTGTTGTCTCATGTTGAAATTGTTTTATGTATAAAAGTGTTTTAAACTGTTATGGTCGGTAAAGTGCTGACATGACTCACCATAGAGATAATGATGTCATGTCTTTAAGGATTGCACTACTTCTTGTAACTAAAGTTTATGTGTTCGATACTTCTCTTCATCCTTCTTGTATTGTCTACAAACATAGGCCACCATCTTTTCTTACTACATAAGAACACATCCAATACCCCTTATAGATGCATCACAACAAGCCATTTATCCCTTTTTTGCCATCTATAAAATAAAAATGATGTTGTAATTAACTTCTTCTTCAACATTTGGAAACTTCTCTGACATGTTTTAGACAAACAAGAATGCATATCCTTCCTTGTTAAACATGTCAGAGGTGCATCTAATACACTAAAATTCCTTATAAACCTCCCATAATAACCTTCTAACCCATGAAAAAAATCTTATTTTAGTAGGGTTTGTGGGTTCTTCCCATTGAAAAATAGATTCCACCTTCTTAGGTTCTACACTGATTGCTTATCTTTATATGAGATGCCCAAGAAAGGAAACTTCAGCCAACCAAAACTCACATTTAATTTACTTAGCATATTGTTTATATTGTATCAACACCTGGAGGGATATCTTTAGATTTTGCTCTTATTAATCTACATCTCTATGATATATAAGAATATCACCTATAAACACCACATTTAACTGATCTAAGTATTGTCAAAATACTATTTGTCATGTCTATAAAATCTATAAGCTAGTTCAAAAGCCATGAATTAACATTTATCATGCCCATAATTTGTTTTATAATGTTGACTTAGGTAAATCCTATTTTGTAATCCTTAAGTAATGATAATATTACATGATATCTATCTTTGAAAAGATTATTTATCAATGGTAATAATCAAACAAATATACAATATAGGTAGATCATATTTGGTCTTCATGGTTATTATTTAGCTACCTATTATCTATGCACAATAACACTGCTCCATCGATCTTTTCACAATGAGCATTGGATCTTCCCAAGCTGATTTATTTGGTTGAATGAAACCCTTATCCATTAACTCCTCTAATTGAGTTTCTAATTCCTTTAACTCTTCAAGGGGCATCTTGTAGGATAATAATGGTATTGGGTCACTACTATGTAATATTTGTATCTCAAAGTCAACTCTCTTTTAGGAGATAAACCTGGTAACTCATCAAGAAAAACATCTTGGAATTTGCACACAATTGGAACATCCTCTACATTAACTACTCTTTTCTTTACCTTCGCATGTACCACATGTGCTAAAAAAGCCTCACACCCTTCTCTCTCTATCTTATCAGCTACAATAGATGATATTATGTACATCTATAAGACTTTTTATTTCTAGTAAAGACAGATAAAAAGTCACCTTGCTGAATGATAATATATTTCATCCAACAATCCAATCGGCCATTGTATGTGTCAAGGAAATACATACCCAAAATAATTTTAAAGAATTAATTTTGAAGCCTATGAAATTGGAAGCTATGGTTTATCCACTAAAACTTAAGAAGAATACATGAAATACTTCTATAAAAACTATCAGTCTCACCTAATGGTACTATTAATAATAAATCATAAGATAAATTTCGAGTTCAAAGATGTAATCCACTAACTAATGATATTTGTGTAAAATAATGTGTTTCATTAGGATATATTAACACTATAACTGAAATGATGTTATAGATAAGAATCTCACCTATAACAACTAAAAGTAACTTCTCCTTCAGATTGAGTCATATAGAAGAAACATCTTGTATCTCTCCCTCTACCATAGTGTCCTCATTGTCCACCAGTGGTACTGGGTGCTCCCCCTCTAGAGCCTAAAGGTACTAAAGAACTTGATCCCTTAGATGGAGATTGCCTCTGAGGAGTTTGAAATTGTGACTATGAATTTTGTGTTAATTTATTTTGAATATTAGGGCATATCTTTTGAAATATCCCATATGTTTGTAGCGGCGTCCTTAAAATAAGTTCCTCAACATTGACTAGGGTGTTCCCTACCACAAGTGTCACATTCTACCCTATCATGTCTTAGTGGACCTGTTGGTGATATTAGTGACCCTAAAGGTCTTTCTAGTGGTGGCCACCTAAGTGGTGTATTCCATCAATTAGTGCTAGATCTTCCTCTACTATGAGAAGATACAACATCACTCAAACTAGATCCTTGCCTTCCATAACAAGCATGATGACATCATCCTATTTTGGAAAAGAATCCACCACCTCCTATGTATCCACCACTACTCTGTCCTCTTATACCACAATCATCATATCTTTTTCTACCCTCCAAATATTTATAAGAATTAACTAACTCTAAAATAAGTATGGACACTTTCACAAACTCTCTAAAGTTGTATATATCCTTTTGGCTGATCACTGATATGGTATGTTTAATTTCCAGATTTAGACCTAATTGAAACCTCATTTGTTTATCTATGTCATTTGCTACAAGATGTGAAAAGAAGTTAACCAACCTCATATAGTATACTTCGTACTCATCAACTATCATATTGCCATGTCTAATGCTCTCCATCTGTCTAATCTTGTTACCTAAAGTGACAGGGGGGGATATTTCAAGTAGAACTCATCCAAAAAGTCCTTCCATGTCATTATCATATCCTTTAAGTAGATATATAGCATGGTTAATTGACATATACTCTGATAATCACATATGAGAAAAGCCTTTTCCAATAGTCAGAACAACACATATTTCCCAAAAAATTCAATCCACCAAGCTTCTTCACCGTCTCATATGATCTCATCAGGTCCTTGGTAGAAGATGAAGACCTCCTATAGATATTATATTTCTCCTTTGTCTCTAATAAGATAAACATAGACTAGCTGCCTCATCTCTATTTTACCAGCCTTGAGCCATGGTACGAGGGTCAACCATGATGTCAGTCAAAGTGTTCTTCACCATGTCCATGCCCTCTTCTTACAAAATGCATATCCATAACAGAAACATATATTGTAGATATTCATAGCTCAAAGATGAAAACATCCTAATCCTTTTTGTCTCTTATCATATCTATCCCAAACCAAGGCTCTAATACCAATATGGTGACATTGAACCCCATTAACTAGTGTTTAAGCCCGTCAAGGTGAATTAGGCTATCCATCCAATTTTATTCACTTACTAAAAAATAAGCCTAATTTTTGTTTCTCTAAATGCAAAACTAATGATACATATTGAACAATTATTAGGTAACATCTCATTCAGTCACAACATCATGAGTTCAGACTTACCTATCCAGGGGCTAATGGCGGCGCTAGGGCACAGGAGTGAGGGGGAGATCGGGGGCGATCATGGAGGTAATCAGGAACGTGAGTCAGTGGACGGTGGAGGAGTCAGGACCTTTGATCCCGGAGTTGACAGTGAAAGTGACCGCAGACGACAGGCCAACATGGAGATGACAAGGAGGCAAGGAACCTGGAGGAAAAGAGTGGCAACACATACAATACCACAAATCGGTCTCTCCTTCACCATGAATGGGATGTGTGGGCAATAGGGAGACGTTAGGTCGGACAAGGAAGCCAGTAAAGATAACCCAGTGCAGGAGGATGTTAGATGCCTCATGAAGGAGGACCAGTCTGTGGCCAACGCCCCCATGCAATGAACCTATGCCCAGATGAATGAGGGGAATATAAGCCAACAACAAAGAATGGATAGGAACGAGCACTTTCTGGATAATCTGTTCATCGACGATCTACCGTCGGGAATGGTGTCGCTGAGCGAGATGGACGGAACCCCCTACCTGGCCATCGAGCCGGAGGCAGAGGAGGGTCTTACGAAGCCATGGAGATATGTGATTGTGGCACACTTGATTGGCACGGAGATCGGTTACATGAAGTTAAGGGATAAGATCAAACTCTTATGGAAGATCAAGGGTAGATTTAATATGTTTGAATTAGAACATGGTAATTTCGTTGTTCAATTATACTGTTAGTCAGATTATGAAACAACGCTGATGGGCGGCCCCTGGAAGATTTTTGGTTACTCCTTAGTGCTCTGGAATGGTAACCCATCTTCAAGCCGACATAGGCCCTCCCAGATTACATCGTTACTTGGGCTAGGGTGTTGAATCTTCCATTGCATCTTTATGTTCCCACCATATTCGAATACACAGGGAAGGCGCTTGGCGAACTCGTCTAGGTCGACACCCACACGTTACATAGATCCAGAAGCCGCTTTTAAAGACTGGCCATAGAGATTGACACGGCGAAGGAACAGGTCACCTCCATTATCATCAATGGCGAAGAGTATGATGTCTACTATGAAGGGTTCCCCTGGTCCTGTGTTAATTGCGGCCAGGAAGGGCACACAGCCAAAGCCTGCAGGGCCGACGCGAGCACGGAGCATAATAACAAAACTAAAGTCACCGACACACTGAATGCTGAGCAAAACAACCCAGCAGGAGGGGGTCAGAGCAACCATGGTGGATGGCAGGTCTAAACGAAGAGGAACAATGGAAGAAGGAGAAAGGCATCCCAGCACAACTCAACTCACAACATGTCCAATAGGTTTGAATGCCTAGAGGAAATCACATAGGACAGCAACAGGTAGAACAAAGCTGGAAGTATGAGTGCGCAGACAGAAGATCGAGAGGGACAGGGAAGGACATCGAAGGTTTGGAGGAAGAAGAAGGCGCAGGCATTAGCTCACACACAAGAGGTTGATGGAAACATTCTGAAGGACATCTCGAACCAAGATACTCCTAATAAGGTCTTACAGCAGAAGAAGGCCGCCAAAGAACACGACAACATCAATCATGTGGCAGTCTGACTGGAGGCGGATGAAGTCATTATAGTCGACTCTGAGGATATTGTTGTGGAGGCAGAAGTTGAAATGGGGGACGAGGACAAAGAAAATGAAGGAGTTAAGCTTCTGATGTCGTCACGACTGAAGAAAGATAAGTCACGGAAACAAATACGCAAGAAGGAGAAAGCTTTACTCCCGAGAAGAGATGGCACTAGTAACAATCTGAGCACCAAAAGAAAAGGCAGAACCAAACCTCCCAACCCTCTCAATATGAGGCGACGCAGTCCGAGAGTAATGTCATATGTAGAATGCATAGAGGAGCAGGATAATGGCAAGCAAGTTGGAGGAGAAGAGGGTCATTGTGAAGAGGAGTAGGAGTCCATCTCGGATTGAGTTGCTGAGATATATCGCTGCACATCCTGATAATCCATCTTTAATGTTTAAGGTAGACATTGTGTGCTTGAACGCGAGAGGTATAGGTTACAATAACAGAGTGAGAGTCCTTAAATACAACATCAACTCTAAGAAACCTTCTTTTATGTCTATCCTTGAACCACATATCAGTGGCCAAGCTACCACGGACACTATAACTAAGCTCGGCTTCACCAAATCCTTCAGATGTGAAGTGAGGGGATTCGTAGGAGGAATTTGGATCTGCTGGATGGAAGAGGAGGTCGAGGTCAAGATTGTGAACTATCACAGGCAGTTTGTTTCTTACAAGATTAACGAAACAGTGGTGGTTACTTTCATCTATGCCAGCCCTCACATCTCTGTCTAGAAAACTCTATGGGAGGCCCTCAAGGACATCAGAACAGATGATCGTATGCCATGGGTAGCTATGGGAGACTTCAATACTATGCTCTTGCCTGAGGAGAAGATGGGAAGTGTGCACTACAACTTTAATGAGGCTAATCTTTTCAACAACACCCTGTTGGAAACTGGTCTTTCAGATTTGGGGTTCAATGGAAATAAATATACATATGTCCATGGTAGACAGCGAGAACGTTTGGATCGGGTTGTTGCTAGTGTAGCATTTATACAATAGTTCCCACAATATGTTGTGGCGCATCTCCCTAGAGTGAGTTCTGATCACTGCTCTATTCTGTTAAGGGCAACCAGTAGCGTGCCTATCACACCCAGATTTATGATACGGGAATCATGGTCAGTGGATCCGGACTTCCAACAGATGATAAAAGACAATTGGAATGGGAGCCTATGCGTTCATGAGGCCTTAGAATGATCCAAACAGCATATCTCTAGTTGGGCGGCAAACTCCAGGCACCTACTGACAAGGGAAAAGAAACGTCTTATTCAGAATTTAGACAGCCTCCAAGCTAGTTTGGCGGACTCGTATGATCATCGAACTATTGGGCTCATTGTTGAGATGGAATCTGAGTACATGAACATTTTGAAAAAAGAGGAAATGGATTTGAGACAGAAAAGTCATCTTAATTGGACCATCTACAGGGATAATAACTCTAATTTCTATAATGCTTTTGTCAAACATCGGAGAAGGTCAAATACAGTCTCCATGCTTAATGATGAAGCAGGTAATTGGGTGACAGACAAACAGGATATTCTGTATATGGTTGGTAATCACTTTAATAAGATTTTCACTGAACCTGTCTATGCTAACCAAGAGGCGATCAGCCTTTATTGGGGATCTTTCAAGCCTTTGTCCTCTGCAGAAAAGTAGTTCATCTAGCAAGCTTCCACTCTTCAGGAGGTATATAACATTTTATCTAAATCCAATCCTCACAAAGGACCTGGCCCGGATGGCGTGGACAACTCCTTTCTGTTAAAAAATTGGCATGCGGTGAAGCATTCTCTTCTGGCGACCATCAACAATGTGCTATCTGGTACAGAGCTTGAGCAATCTATCTATGATGCTACCATTGTCCTCATTCCCAAAGTGACGAAGCCTGAGAAGTGTGATCAGTTCAGACCCATCTCGCTTAACAATAATGTGTTGAAGTTAACGTCCAAGGTTGTTGTTGAACTCTTAAAACATTTCTTAGCTGGCTGGATATCTCCCACCCAAAGTGCTTTCATTCCTGGTACGCGTATTTCTGATAACATTACGGTTGCACATGAAATCATTCATCTCATGAGAAGGAAGGCTGCTCCAAGGATGATGGCAGTGAAGGTGGATCTCACAAAAGCTTATGATAAATTGACCTAGCCATTTATAAAGGACACGCTTCTGAAAGCGGGCATTTCTGAGTCTATACAAACCTATATCTTAAATTATATTTCCATTGGAGAGGCCTCCATAGTTTGGAATGGAAAGAAAACGGTCTCTTTTAAAGCTACTAGAGGTCTCAGGCAAGGAGACCCCTTATCACCTTATATTTTTATGCTTTCCCTCGAAAGAGTGTGTCAATCCATAGAAAACCTGGTGCACGAGAAGAAATGGACACCTATTCAGCTGTACCATAAGGGTCCCAGGATCTCCCACCTTGGTTTGACGGATGACATGTGTGACGTCCCCGGATTTTGGCTTCTCCAAACCCTATTGGGAATGAGAGCCCATAATCCGAAAACATCATCCAATCATATCAGAAAGCGATGCGGAAGCATTATACGCATACATGAACATACAACCATAACATTCTCAACATTCAACATGTAAATTACACAACATGAATTATTGCACAATGGTTTACAATTACATATTGAATGAAAACTCTACAATCTAAGAACATGTATGCTAAACTAGGATCTACACAATAGGTACAACCTGAACAGCTGCTCACTTCCCGTCTTTTATCCCAAGCTAGCTTTGAACCTAAAACATACGTGAAACAACGAATCAACACACAAGGTGTTGTGCACGTGGGCAGAAAGATACATATATTTATGGCTTTCATAATTTTGAAAAAGATTTGCAGAAGGAAAGAAAATCATAGAAAACACTTCTTTATTAAGCGAAATATGCCAATTTAAGCCATTTTCCTAGATGAATTGCATTATCAAGGTGGACTAGTACCAAAACATAAATATGGGCCCATCCCCGTGTACCAAGTACTCTAGGGAAACTCCCCGTACACCGTGTGCTCTAGGGAGGTGTACTAGCCAACATTCATCCATTCCCTCGTAAGGGGGATAATGAACACCTTAAATAACTACAAAACATCTACTCATAATTTATGTATTCAAGTGACAAAACAACGGGTACTACATAGCAATACTACATCCAATATTTGCAAATAGAAGAGAGCATACATACATATCATGATTGCAAGCAAGAATACCATAGTCATATAATTAAATAAAAACCCACGTACCTGAGTTCAGAGATTCCTAACTTATCCTTGATCATCTAGAAATCTGGTCTACACCTGATTAATAACAAAATCATATATTAGCATCATATTCTCATCATCTTAACCCTAGTCGTGTTCATTAGGGTTTATATTATCTCATTAGGATATTCCAACATTTACTTGCATTATTGTCTTATATTTATCTTACTGACATCATTTTCCAGATTATGATTCATTATCTGAATATTAGGTTCCATATCCTTTTTGGTGCACATAATAACCCTAGGTTACATCATTAACCTAGATTAGGGTTTTATAACATGCATTAAGATTCATCTTCATATAACATAGATTATGTTCATCATGATGATCTCATAATTAAATCTGAGGTTCAATATACTGATATGAGCTTTCTTTGTAAATTTCATCATTTATTGAGCATGTGTGCATTTATTGCATCATCTTTAGTGTTATTAGCCCTAATTAGCTATATTAATAAAATTATATGGTTTCATACATCAACATGACCATATTTGACATCATATGCATTCTATACATAATTATGGACTTACAAATATTTTTCCATGATTTTATGTCATCATTTGCTATTTATAATCCATTAAACAAGTATTAAACACCTTACATGATATTGCAGATATATAATAATCAAAAGCCTTTTATTATAGTTCTATTACATTCTACACATTTTTCTGAACATTTTGATACGTTGTTTGTATTTTTATGATAAGCGTGCTAATTTCTATGAAATATTGAAGATCTGAGCATTTTCTAATTGTTTACCTTTTGGGACGAATGGCTTGTCACCATGTGGCACTGAGGATGGGTGCACATATTCTCCCCTAGACCCGCATGGTTCATCTTTGGGCCGGCTGGCTAACCGGCGGTTCAGTGCCTTCTAAACCTGGTCTGTGCTCTTTGTTCTTTCTGGCTTTGCGTTGTTCCGCCTGGGCACTGCGTGCGACCCCTGTTCTTCACGGCGCCGCCGAGGCAAACCAACATCAGTGAGAAAAATAGCAGAGCTAGAGTTCTCTTCTTTGTCTCCTAAGGAAGCCATCAACTTCGTACATATGCTCCGAACCCCCACGGCCACTTTTCTCCTTGATTACCACTCTAGATCTCCATCTAGGTGGGTGCGGAGTCGCCATCTCTACCGTGGTAGAGAAGAAGGGGATACACACCCCTCTCATTCCTGGTCTCCAGTGAAGCCTTTAAAAACTTCGCACCACATCAAGGAACTCCTCGGAAACCTTCATTCCCAGTGATAATCACCCACAGCCTATCCCCGAACTCCATTTCTCTTCCAGACATACCTGTCTTCGTCGGCTATGGAACTCACCATGAAAGGGGTCAGAAACGCCCTAGATTAACTCCTCTACTCGCCCACTTTCTTTTCCTCTTCTCTATTTCCTCCGCTCTACCTTCAATCTGCAGTTCCCTTCTCCATCTCCTCGGCCACCACCTGCTCTCTACGGTGGAGAGGCGCTGGCAACAGAGGGCTCATCCTCCATGATCCGAGGGCGAGGGGGGGTTGAGAGAGGGCTGGTTAGGTTCGGTTTGGGGAGACAAGGTCGTCTAGAGGGATGAATCTCTGGGATTTGATGTGAGGTGGCGACTCGCTGCTGATCGGACTTGTTCTCACCTCCCCGCCCTTTGCGGGAGGTTGAAGACGTATTCCCAGCCCTTGGATCCCCACGCGATCAAAGGGCCAGGATCCCAGGGCCAGGAACGGGAGAACCAGAAAATGAAGCCGCGTGACACATAAATGTGTCACGGCCTGGTCATTTAAGCTGAAACTTAGGTCCTAGGGTCCAATGTGCATGAATATATGCACCAAAATTCAACTGCTGATATCTCTTAATTGGATAATCTAATTGCCACAAAATTTTAGGTGTAGCTTTATAATGTCATGATGTAGATGTGGCATAAATTTGGGGAGGAAATTCTAATGTTGGCCATGTCAATTGACTATATGTCATATTTCATGTAATTTGACTTTATAAGATACTAGGGGTGGTAATAAGAGAAATTGATAAGCCAAAAATAATCAAGGTTGACATCAAACTCTAACATTGGTTCATATATACATAATTCCTTCAAGAAATTTAGTCCACTACTCACTGGATCACTAAATGTATGATTGGTCTCATGAGGACTCAATTAATCAAAATTTCACAATTGAATTCAATTAGGCATCATAGTCCTCCATCATATTTCCAATCACCTAATTTGGGTGAAGGAATCCATGATTGAATAACCAATTCCTCAATTTGGTATTTGGACATCTTACATAGAATGCTTGTCTCTTAATTATTGTATTAGTTATTAAAACTCAAAAATCTAGGTTATCACATTCACCCCACCTTATTTGAAATTTCGTCCTCGAAATTCAACTAATCACATTCTTAAGAGGCTATTTAGGAGTTCAACTTCATATACATCATTATTGCTTAGGTTCTAAGACCACCATCGTTAAATGCACTCTAAGTTGTCATCTTAGGGTCTAGAGATTCTTGGGTGTGTCCACCCCCACCTTATATATGTGAAAGCATCACTTAATGTCTTAGCCATAACATTACATTATGATATCTTAGGATTACATCACCCCTAAGGGTACAGGTTTTGTTCCTACTTTTAAAGTTCAAGAGGAAATTCGTTTATTAACCACGATGTTCAGATCATTCAATTCCAACATCATTAATATGTTTTATGATCAACGTCTTACGATGACTTAAGCCTTAGAGGAGATTTATCTTCATCCATGATATTAGGATTTTTTTTTAAGAAGGGCCTACGTAACATGCTTGACCATTAGGGTTTCACCCTATGGTGTGATATTCTTACTCAACTTAGAAGCATACATTGAGAAGGATCGAAGTTACGAACTATATTTCTGATCATATATCCTATGATCCAAAAATATCTTTATATCAAGTTCATGAGCTTAAATCTTTATGTCTTACATGTATTATGTGAAGGGAAAAAGAGAATATACTAAGGTTATCCCATGATCTCATCATCATATCTTTCATGTTTCATATTAAGGGGAAGAGAACATTTTAAAGTCAAACTTATCATGATTTCAATCTTGGGTGCTACATGTATGGTATAGGGGGAAAAAATATAGAATAGGTCAAGCTTATACGAGTGACTCCTCATATATAAGTCATCTATATAGCTCAAGTGAGGTTTCTATCGTCATATATTAAGAAAGATAAGAAGAAGGGAGAACATGTATTTTGAGTATCTTTTGTACAAAGCATCATACTCTCATAACTAGAGTTCATATATTACCTCACTTGCAACTAATGATGAGATTCACAAAATATGTCACTCCAGATAGGACCTAACTCAGCCAAAGGACTAACATTATCATATGTTTCATCTACCCATCCTTTTCTTTTACCCAATTCTCACATATAGATTTGAATCATGCCTAAGGACTCAACTCAACACTCAAGAGTAATCTAGTGTAGGACATTTTTTTAACACATATCTCATATATTGGAGGCTAGGTCCTATGACCTTCTCCCTGTGGGTCGTACTCTCTCTAGAGTTCACCACATATCTCATCCTACCACTAGACATCCTCCTTGTATAAGAGCTTGAGGCTCATGCACACTCATCTCTATCTTAACTTAGCTTAGCTTAAGTAAGAAAAAGGAATGTACTTACATCATCAAGATTTTGCATAAATTCTACAAAATTAGATTCAACAAGTATACAACTTAAACCTTTATAAGGAAACTTATACCATCAGAGATCAAACTTAGATAAGATTTGACATTCTTATTTCAACTATCGTTCTATCATGTACTCTATGTATCACATATCTTGATAAGGCTCTAGACATCTAATCTAGACTACTCTCTCTTCTAGACTGATGTCACTCCCTTTCACTTAGGTTACATGAACACTAACTACTCTCCAGTGTGAGGGACACATTTTCATATTTACATATAGGTAATAAAATATTATATAGTTTTTCCTCCGAGAAAGAAGACGTCAGAGAAAACTGTCGAGGCTCGAGCCGATTGGAAAACAAAACCAAATCAGCAAAACGAGTGTCCCACACACAGTAGATAGTCTAGTGATGTGTCACCTAGTGAAATGGTGAGAACGAGATGTAGACTAGTGTAGCTACCCAATACATATGAGCTCTATATGGAAAGGGTTTCTCACACTTGTCTAAACCTAGTTCTCGAACATCTAGGTTCTAACCTAGAGGCTAGGTCAAACCTTATTCCTATAGAACAACTTACTAAGTTTCTAAGGAAAGTGAAAGGTGAGATTTAGGTTTAATGTTTCATGGTGAGCAATTGTTAGGTGTAGCTATTGTTCATGCTCTGATACCAACTGTGACGTCCCCGGATTTTGGCTTCTCCAAACCCTATTGGGAATGAGAGCCCATAATCCGAAAACATCATCCAATCATATCAGAAAGCGATGCGGAAGCATTATACGCATACATGAACATACAACCATAACATTCTCAACATTCAACATGTAAATTTATAAAACATGAATTATTGCACAATGGTTTACAATTACATATTGAATGAAAATTCTACAATCTAAGAACATGTATGCTAAACTAGAATCTACACAATAGGTACAACCTGAACAGCTGCTCACTTCCCGTCTTTTATCCCAAGCTATCTTTGAACCTAAAACATACGTGAAACAATGAATCAACACACAAGGTGTTGTGCACGTGGGCAGAAAGATGCATATATTTATGGCTTTCATAATTTTGAAAAATATTTGCAGAAGGAAAGAAAATCATAGAAAACACTTCTTTATTAAGAGAAATATGCCAATTTAAACCATTTTCCTAGATGAATTGCATTATCAAGGTGGACTAGTACCAAAACATAAATATGGGCCCATCCCCGTGTACCAAGTACTCTAGGGAAACTCCCCGTACACCGTGTCCTCTAGGGAGGTGTACTAGCCAATATTCATCCATTCCCTCGTAAGGGGGATAATGAACACCTTAAATAACTACAAAACATCTACTCATAATTTACGTATTCAAGTGACAAAACAACGGGTACTACATAGCAATACTACATCCAATATTTGCAAATAGAAGAGAGCATACATACATATCATGATTGCAAGCAAGAAAACCACAGTCATATAATTAAATAAAAACCCATGTACCTGAGTTCAGAGATTCCTAACTTATCCTTGATCATCTAGAAATCTGTTCTACACCTGATTAATAACAAAATCATATACTAGCATCATATTCTCATCATCTTAACCCTAGTCGTGTTCATTAGGGTTTATATTATCTCATTAGGATATTCCAACATTTACTTGCATTATTGTCTTATATTTATCTTACTGACATCATTTTCCAGATTATGATTCATTATCTGAATATTAAGTTCCATATCCTTTTTGGTGCACATAATAACCCTAGGTTACATCATTAACCTAGATTAGGGTTTTATAACATGCATTAAGATTCATCTTCATATAACATAGATTATGTTCATCATGATGATCTCATAATTAAATCTGAGGTTCAATATACTGATATGAGCTTTCTCTGTAAATTTCATCATTTATTGAGCATGTGTGCATTTATTGCATCATCTTTAGTGTTATTAGCCCTAATTAGCTATATTAATCAAATTATATGGTTTCGTACATCAACATGACCATATTTGACATCATATGCATTCTATACATAATTATGGACTTACTGATATTTTTCCATGATTTTATGTCATCATTTGCTATTTATAATCCATTAAACAAGTATTACACACCTTACATGATATTGCAGATATATAATAATCAAAAGCCTTTTATTATAGTTCTATTACATTCTACACATTTTTCTGAACATTTTGATACCTTGTTTGTATTTTTATGATAAGCGTGCTAATTTCTATGAAATATTGAAGATCTGAGCATTTTCTAATTGTTTACCTTTTGGGACGAATGGCTTGTCACCATGTGGCACTGAGGATGGACGCACATATTCTCCCCTGGACCCGCATGGTTCAGCTTTGGGCTGGCTGGCTAACCGGCGGTTCAGTGCCTTCTAAACCCGGTCTGTGCTCTTTGTTCTTTCTGGCTTTGCGTTGTTCCGCCTGGGCACTGCGTGCGACCCCTGTTCTTCACGGCGCCGCCGAGGCAAACCAACATCAGCGAGAAAAATAGCAGAGCTAGAGTTCTCTTCTTTGTCTCCTAAGGAAGCCATCAACTTCGTACATATGCTCCGAACCCCCACGGCCACTTTTCTCCTTGATTACCACTCTAGATCTTCATCTAGGTGGGTGCGGCGTCGCCATCTCTACCGTGGTAGAGAAGAAGGGGATACACACCCCTCTCATTCCTGGTCTCCAGTGAAGCCTTTAAAAACTTCGCGCCACATCAAGGAACTCCTCGGAAACCTTCATTCCCAGTGATAATCTCCCACAGCCTATCCCCGAACTCCATTTCTCTTCCAGCCATACCTGTCTTCGTCGGCTATGGAACTCACCATGAAGGGGGTCAGAAACGCCCTAGATTAACTCCTCTACTCGCCCACTTTCTTTTCCTCTTCTCTATTTCCTCCGCTCTACCTTCAATCTGCAGTTCCCTTCTCCATCTCCTCGGCCACCACCTGCTCTCTGCGGTGGAGAGGCGCTAGCAACAGAGGGCTCATCCTCCATGATCCAAGGGCGAGGGGGGGTTGAGAGAGGGCTGGTTAGGTTCGGTTTGGGGAGACGAGGTCGTCTAGAGGGATGAATCTCCGGGATTTGATGTGAGGTGGCGACTCACTGCTGATCGGACTTGTTCTCACCTCCCCGCCCTTTGCGGGAGGTTGAAGACGCATTCCCAGCCCTTGGATCCCCACGCGATCAAAGGGCCAGGATCCCAGGGCCAGGAACGGGAGAACCAGAAAAAGAAGCCGCGTGACACATAAATGTGTCACGGCCTGGTCATTTAAGCCAAAACTTAGGTCCTAGGGTCCAATGTGCATGAATATATGCACCAAAATTCAACTGCTGATATCTCTTAATTGGATAATCCAATTGCCACAAAATTTTAGGTGTAGCTTTATAATGTCATGATGTAGATGTGGCATAAATTTGGGGAGGAAATTCTAATGTTGGCCATGTCAATTGACTATATGTCATATTTCATGTAATTTGACTTTATAAGATACTAGGGGTGGTAATAAGAGAAATTGATAAGCCAAAAATAATCAAGGTTGACATCAAACTCTAACATTGGTTCATATATACATAATTCCTTCAAGAAATTTAGTCCACTACTCACTGGATCACTAAATGTATGATTGGTCTCATGAGGACTTAATTAATCAAAATTTCACAATTGAATTCAATTAGGCATCATAGCCCTCCATCATATTTCCAATCACCTAATTTGGGTGAAGGAATCCATGATTGAATAACCAATTCCTCAATTTGGTATTTGGACATCTTACATAGAATGCTTGTCTCTTAATTATTGTATTAGTTAATAAATCTCAAAAATCTAGGTTATCACAACATGTTCCTCTTTGCTAAGGCAGATGTAAAGGAAATGAGAATGGTGATGGATTGCTTCAAACATTTTGGTGCGGTGTCCGGTTAAGCGATCTCAGTGAAAAAATCTTGTATTCATTTTTCTAAAAGTGTCCCGTTGAGACTCAGAAGGCGTATATGTAGAGAAAGAGGTTTCACTCATTCGAAAAACATGGGGAAATATCTTGGAGTTCCTCTTATCCATGGTCAAGTGAAGGTGGCAACTTACAGAAACGTTTTGGAGAAGGTCTCGAGCAGTATTAACTCTTGGTCAGCTAGAACCTTGAGTCATGCATGCAGGGTGTGTCTGGATAAAGTGACACTCACGGCAATTCCCAGCTACACCATGCAGACAGCAGTGCTATCAGCAAAGATCTATGACCATCTAGACAGTAGCATTAGATCTTTTATCTAGGGCGGGAATAAGAAACATCATGGTCTTTCTCTTATGGCCTGGAACAAAATTACTAGCGACAAAAAATATGGCGGGCTGGGAATAAGGTCCATGCGGGAGCTGAACCAGGCTATGATTTACAATCATGCATGTGATTTGAGTACTCATAGAAAATCTTTGTGGTGTAGAGGATTGTTGAACAAGTTTATGAACTTCAATGGAGGTTGTATGCCAAATATTTCCAAACTGGGATGTGATGTGTTGAGTGGCAAAAATTTCATCCACGAAAACTCCATGATGATTCCTGTGAATGGAGAAAACATTAGGGTGTGGTTTGACAGATGGTGGGGTAATACTTCACCACTGAAGGACCACATCCTAAAATCGGTGCATGATGAGTTGTTGGACTTAAGAGTTTCTTCCCTTGTGAATATGGAGAAAAGGTGGGATGAGGAGTTTCTTGAAGATTGGCTGCCGCAAGACATTGTAAAGAAAATAACACAGGTGGATGTCCCCCTGGAGATAGAAAACCAGGACACCCGTTCCTGGTGCCAAACTGACTCGGGTATCTTCACCACCAGGAGTGCATACGACATTCTGAGAGAAGGGAAAGATGTTAGAACTGTAGGCAAATGGGAGACAGTTTGGAAGCTAAAGGCAAACACGAAGGTCAAATATTTCTTCTGGCTTTTGGGGTACAATGCCATCCTGATAAATAGCAGGAGAGTAGCCCGAAACCTGACTACTAATGTGCTCTGTCCGATATGCGACATAGAGGAAGAGACAATTTTCCATGCTCTTAGGGACTGTGAGCAGGCGACGCTTGTTTGGAAGGAGGTTTTGGCACAGAACTGTTAGAACAATTTCTTTGGTGAAACCGGCCTTTGGAACTGGATACATAATAACTTGTCAACATCCATGCCGTATGACATCCAGTTCGCCATTGGTTGTTGGCAGATCTAGAAGCACCGCAACCTCCAGGTGTTCGAGAAGAAGAAACTTGTTGTTGGTCAGCTGAAGGCTCTTATTTCCAGAGAGGTGATGGTGAACTTGAAAGCATGGGCGGCGGACAGCACAACGACTTTGATCAAAGGTCCTCATAACGGATGGTAGAAACCAGAACCCGGAACGTTGAAGATGAATACCGACGCAGCATTCAATCCTACTTCCTGTAGGGATGCGACAGCTGTTGTATGCAGAGACGATCAGGGCCGCTGGTGTGGCGGTTGGGGTAAATCCTTCTGAGCCGACAGTGCACTTGAAGTAGAAACTCGGGCCATCGAGCTTGCTGTGGAGATCGGACAAAGCCTGAATTGTAGTAAAATTTGTGTAGAAACTGGTTGTAGGAATGCTAAGTTGGCTTTAGTAGGAGATGATATGGCATTCCCTAGACTAGCAAGGTGGATTGCTATTGTAAAGAGAGGCTTTAAACCAAGTTGGACCTATGTTCACATCAATCGGGAGGGGAACAAGGTCGCTGACCAGCATGCCAAATTTCATATTAAAAACAAGAGGGGCCCCTACTACTATAGGTGTCCTCCTAGCAACATTATTGACTTGGTCAATGTGGATATGTGTAATGGCAGTAGTACTGCCAAGTTTAATTCTGTTATGAGTAGTTTTTCATGTAATAATGTTCTTTTGAATCAGCTTGCAAGAGAGGGGCGAGATGAATAAAAATACCCTCTGACTTCTGTAAAAAAAACATCATGAGTTTGCAATTGATTTTGACTTTTACAATATATAGAAAGAAACTAGTTCTTGTTTTACTATACATCAAATACAACTTATTACAAAAATATTCTTAATCCTCACTCTCACATTTCCAGGAAAATAGGAAGAATAGCAGATCTTGTAATTAAACAAGGTTATCCTATTAAGAGGTCAATTGATCTTCTCTTGATGGAAAATAGCTTCTAACTCCTTCTGTTGTGTTGGACATGTACTTGAAAAATATGTGTTATCTACTGGCTCAATGCATGGAAAGTCATCAAGAAACCATGATAATCTAGATAAATATTGACAATTGAATTCAATATAGAAGAATATTAGAATGGCAAGTGAAATCTGTAAATCATCCAAAATGGCAGGATATGTGATAGTAACTAGAATAATTAAAAATAAAAAAATTCGATCACTAATCTTATATTCCATTTATTTATGTCTTGGACCCATATAAAGTGTATGATGACTTGTGGAAGTATCTAAACAAGCTACAATATCACTATATAAGACTTAGAGTAGACTTGAGACTCAAAGTCTATTAAACTAGCTCCCCAGCCTACTACAAGGCACACCACATCTAGACTCAACAACTATATACTTGGCTGGATAAACTAGACTTCTTTTCTAAACCTAGGTACCCAGGTGAAGAGCTATAGCACTTGGCTTAACTATTTTCATCATTTGTTCATAAGGTATGACTCATTGAAAAGTATTTGAATTTTAATGGGTACCACCAAAATCTTCGATTATTCATAAGTTCCTCACTGTTTTAATGAGAGAACCCTCACTAGGCTTAGTCCCCATACTTATATGGAACAATCCAGTGATCTCATCTTGGATTTTACCAGTTCATAAGTACATTTTCTACATCATAGTATAGACCTTCGTGATGGATTCTACGATGTCCTGGACATCTAGTGTCTAACTGATTCTTTAGTTTCATTAATATATTTACTACTATATTGTCTTTATCAAGTTATGAACTTCAGTCTTTTATTTTCATTTTTTGTTTTCTAAACTTAATTTGAATCACTAGAATCAATATAATATGCTCCTTCAACAAATAAAATGGACACATTGAAAGATGACATAATGAACTACTCTTTTGAATTCATCAGTATATCACTATCAACATTCATCGATTAAATCACAAATACAAAATAGAATTCATTATTTAGAAATTAGGTCAAACTCGAGCTTAGGTTTCTCTTAATCCACCATTAAGATTCGCCATAATATTTTAGATAATTTATATTGGAGCTGAATGCATATTTAAGACATTGCAAACAAACTAATCAATCAACCACTCAATTCAAATTTCATGTATTAGCTAAATAAATCAAAATAAATCATCAACATATAAGGAGGTACATGCTCTACATATTTTTTGTCTTAATTTCTATACAATCAAGGTTAATGGAAGATTTTGCATTCTCTTCAAATCGTTCATAGCATATTGGTCTCAAGTGTAGACTTAGTATGTCCATATTTTCGACTACTCAGCTTGGATTCTAGATATATGCTTCAAAACCCACATTCAAGAAATATAACATTAGGTTTGTTTCTCTGAATAGTGTCTGCTAGAGGAACAAGATAAAGAGAGGAGGGAAAAGAGAATGTCCACTGAGCATACAATAAACTTTGAGTAAGTTAACCAACAAGAGGGGTCTTTTTATATAAAACTAATTTATAAAAATTGATGTATGGCTAGGTTATGGGTTCTCTATGTTCCTCATTTTCTAAATTCACCCTAGAGTCAACCTTCCAGTTGGCCTTGTTGTGGTTTATGGGTCTATCTGTGTGAAAAATCAAAATACAAACCAAATAAAACAAATTTTGTCAAATACTAATACATATATTTAAAGTTGTCTTCCTTGTGATTTGTTGTACTGGATGGAAGTGTGACTCATTTTCATTGGTCTGTATCATCAATTTGGTAGCCATTGGTTTGGGTTAACCTTAATATTATCCCAACTGTCATTAATTTGCAATAAACATGCTCTCAGCATGTCCCCTAGGGTTTGAGTTGTATGTTTTGACTATTCATCTCTTTGAGGGTGAAATGTTGTGCTAAACTTCAAATAATGACAAACATACATCTTCTTCAATAGTTGTGAGATCCACTAAGTGTTGTCCTTTTGCTACATTTTTGTATGTGCATTGCCAAGTTAATCTTCAACTTACAACACTTAACATCTATACATGGAAGAGATAGAAGCATTTTTGGATACGAGTTTGTGAAGGTCTATTGAAGAACTTGTGGATTGTGGAGGTCCTTTTTCTACTGGGGGGTCAATGGCAGGTGGCTTACCTACCCATTCATCACGATGACCTTCAACGTCCAACCTTGGGTGCTTTAAGATCGTAATTTGTGGCATAGTAGGATTAGCGGTCTAGACCCTAAATTTGATAGTGATTTAGATTTTCTTTATGTCATAATCCCAACTTTTGACCATAATAGTTTTTTTAAGAAGCACATTGTCCCCTCTAGAGACCAACATCCTTTAGTGAGTTCCCTTTTAGTAAAATAATTGAGGACATGAAAGTTAAGCTTGAGATGACTGATACATAAAACACAGTTTTCAAATGTCCAAAAGATGATCACGCTAAAGATTTTCTTCTTGCTATTCCTATTGGTGGATTAGGAGTACATATGTCGTCAGTGAAGATCGGTACTATCATCAGATATCGTTTTATGATTCCTTTATTTTCTATTAATGATATATGTCCAATTTTTCGTAAGGTGTGCTTGGAAACTTTTGGGAGGGATGTGGTTCATTAAAGTGAGCTACCTAATTTCCAATATTGACATGATCTTATTTGGGATGTTCTCTATGATGGATTCAGGCTCGTAGAAGTTGTTTCTAAGAAAGAGGCACATGTTAACTTTTTCACTAATCTATAGGAGAGGAGATCAACATTTAGATTGATTGATGTCCTAATTTTGGATAGGTTGGAGGCAAGCATGCAAGTGTCGATCTGATGAGGGTTTCCCCACTTGTGTGCCTGAGGGGTGGGGGATTTTCTACAGGAGAAACTGCTTTGAATGTTGCCTCAACAAAATGGATAAGCATGAGTAAGTGTGCATCAAAATCAAGACATGCTTCCGCCATTCTGGTTTGACATTGTTGGTTTCTTAGCACTAGAGGTTGTGGAAATTCTAAAGAGGATCCAAAACATTATGCATAGTACTATTATGACCTCCAAATCTATAGAAGTAGTATTTCAGAGGATTGGTTTTGTTGTATAGAAAGAGATGTCGACGCAACTTGTTGCATGTATGTCTTCCATCTTGATGTAATTCTTTTGCTATGTTTTCTTCAGTGATGTTCAATAGAAAGGTAAACATGAGGAAATATTATTTAAGAAACAATGGTGACTAGGGTCAACAAAATAACAAGCATTGTTAGTAGCCCTTAGCACACGTACAACCATATTTTCACAAGTAGATAGGATTTCCCACTCAGATTGTGTAACAATCTCATACATATGCCACATGTACATGTTTCAGAATGTAAATAAACGCAATCATATTTGGGTTGCATTAAATAACAAAAACCATCAGAATTTTAATATCTATTACATTGTGCAAAAAAAAACTACCATGGCAATTTCTTAGTCGTGAGGGCCTCTGACCCAGCCCGAGTTGCCATAGCGCCAATTTCAATTCTTTATAAAATAAAAAGATTAACAACTGCTTAGAAAGTAGAAAATATGAGACGAAAAATCCCAGTCAGCAGTCACATACACAAAGGACAACTGTATATTGCTCCTACTCACGTAGACGGGTTAGTGGAATCTTCGGCTTCGACCTTGTGGGCTTAAAACGCTAAGAGGTAAAACCCACCACCTCATATGCACAAACAGCCGTACCATCCACTATACTAGTACTCTAGTACATGCGACGATGAGCACTTGCTCACCTTCCAGAAGAACTAGTGTAGTGAAGGTATATTTGCCCCCAATAATGACTTCCACTCCAGAGCCATCAGTTGGTAAGAATTGCTTAGCTTACTATGAATTCATTGGTTTCGGAATTCATCATTTAGTTTGAGTGGCTATATTGACTGTGCCTATTGCTGCTTGGAATTGGATGAAGTACTGCTGTAAGATAGTTATATAGGGTATCGCAAGTCAGCCGCTCAAAAGAATTAGGAACGTTTTTGCTACTTCATTACATAGTTTGACTTTAGTAAACGATTAGTCCCATAACGATGTATTAAAAATTCCCCTTTTTAGGCTTAATGAGGCTAGGTTTCGAGGGTTCACCACAACCCCCAGCCCCAGCCGTCCTGCGAAACTGATTTTGTCTTAATCTGATAGGTCCATCAGTGGCTACGAACGGATCTTCTCTGAATGCAGGCAACACTAGGCAATTAATTGCGAATGGAACTGCGTGCCTCCCCTGGCATGGCTGCATCGCTTTTTGACGATAGCGACTCCCGACTCCGTGTATATGGTCCGCTCGATCGGCTTCAGGAGGAGCTGCAAACCTCCCTACAGTGGAACTCCATGCTAAGAATGCGGACGGAATTATGGATCCAGACATGGATTGGGAGAGACGCATGAAGATGATTTGCGAAGTTTCATTGAAGTGAAGTCCGGTCCTCGGACTTATATGCATTGTTAATTTGGAAGCTGGAATTGTGGAAGAGCCCAAGCGCCGAAGGGGAAAGGTTGTGTGAAATCTTGTCGATGAATATAGACGTGCACATGTCTGGTTTCTTCTTAATTTAACTCCACGGCATTATTGGCGTGTGGGGAGGTTATAAGAAACCATTTCTTTATTTGCAAGGGTAAGTTTTTTTTCTTTCATGAGAGGTAGGTCGAAAGCATCATTAATGATTACAATGAAAAAAAGACGCACGAACAATAAGTTGTTCCATCATTTCTTTTTAGGTGACAAATCCAATCTTTCGAAATACCATATCCACAAACCTGAGATCATAACATTATTATGAATGACTTTCTTTAAAGAAGATTTACAACTTCAAGTGCTAAGAATTCAAATGTATCAAAAGCAAAAGGTATAAAATATGTTGATAGTTGATACAAGTTTTTTTTATATATTTGACCACTTTGACTGCGGCAACCTTCATGGAGAGAATTTTTGAAAATAAAATTGCCACATTTCAAGCCTACCAATAGAGAGACTCCTATTAGATCAAATGAATATAAGGTCGATCAAACAAAGATCTAACATGTATAATTTCCTAAATCTTTTCACGTCTTATTCTTGTAAGTTCAATCTTATTCCTTGCTCGGGTAGTCTTCGAGAGGAACAATACACTCGATTGAATAGGCAATCATCAAAGAATCACACCAGGCATAGCATAGCCCATAGATCAGGAGACTCCCACTAAAATGAGAGTAAATTTCTCACAACTGGCGGAGCCAGCCTCCTGATGAAGGGGAGGACATATAAAAATTGAAAAATCACAAGAGGGGGGTGAATAGTATTTTATAGATATTTTAAAAATAATTCAACTCAAATAACCACAATTTAGATAATAAGAAGGAGACAAGGTGTTTAGAGTGGTTCCAACCTTAGAAAATACTAAGGCAGTCAATCCACTACCCGGTTGCTTACCCAACCGAGATTTTAAAAGTATTTAATTTTATTACCTAACAAGGATATTACATAAAATTATAACACTTTCTACACCCTTTGGATAGCCTTCACCTTGAAGTAGTCTCACCAACCTTGAAGAAGCCTTCCTTGAAGTAACTTCAAGCTCCCCCTTGAAGTAGCCTTCCTCTTGAAATAGCTTCCCGTTGAGACAACCTTCTATAAGTAGTCCAAAGATCTCCTTCTTCACCAAGAAGATCAAAACTCTCTCCAATCCGCAACCTCCAACCCTAGGAGTAGCAAGGAGAGTACAAGCAATAAGAAAGAACAAGAAGGGAAACAGAAATTACAATTACCACTTGAAGCACAAGGCTTGATTTCCTATATCAAGTGTATTGATCTCCTAACCAATGAGTATGGAAGTGTAGGTTTAGTAGATAGGAGATGCTAGCCTATAGGATATGAATTTGGAACAAAGGAAATGAATAGTAAGTACTAGAGTTGCTCAATTGCTCAAAACAGATTGCCAATTGCAAGTATGAAAGCTCAAGTATTCCACAAGTGTACTTTGGGTGTCCTATGGCTTGTCCTATTTATAGGAATGGCCTATGGATGCTTAAGGACGTTCTAGACACTTTCTAGGGGGTTCTAAGTGCTCAACTAGCTGTTATGTATCCATTAGTTGCTTTAACAACGACTAGTTAATTAATCCTGAAAATTACAGACAGAGACATTCTCGGTCAAAGATTTGTCGACCGAGAGTCCTAGTGGGTCGAGGACTTGTCGACCAAGGGACTGTCTGTAGCAACGTTCTGATCCAACTCCCAACTACCTTGTCTGCTGTGTCTAATGGCTACCTGGGTCATTCTCGGTCAAAGAGTTTGTCGAACGAGAGTGTCTCAGTCGAGAATTTTGTCGACCGAGATTAACCTTGTTTCAATGTTTTAAACTAAGTACTAAGTGTGTGTATGAGTGTGCAGTTGTGACACTATTGTAGGAATGACCTATCTAAATGTTGTGATCGACTAGGAAAGATCTAAACGCTTGATTTACATGATATCTAAGTACTTGTACATTATATACTTGTACAAGTTTTTACATTTGATTACAATCACGAATTAAAGCAATTAGAGGATATAGATCTTCCAAGAGTTTGTCATCCACCTAATTTCTGCAACACTCAAGTAGCACATTAGATCCACAAGAATGAAATGTTTGTCATTATCAAAACAAAGGGATTTAAATGATGTCCATTTAGTCAACAATCTCCCCCTTTTTGAAGATGACAAACATTTCCAAAATATAAATCAACTAGTCTTTAAAATGAGATGAGTTCCATACCTGAGATTTACTTTGTGAATTCCTTCTCTTGTTCATGAAATGTGTGCTTATTATTTCCAAAGAAGTATGGAACATAAAATCCAATTCTTAGGAAATATAGCAACTTTTAATGTAAATCCAAGAGATTATGAAACTCATTGATTGAGTTTTTAAGATTTACATTTATTTCTCCCCCTTTGTCATTTCAAAAAGATATCCCTTAAAAATAAATGTAGAAAAAACTCCCCCTCAATTTGTTTTCCCCTTAAAAAGATAACCATCAAATCTTTTGAAAAAGATGTCCATTTGGAAGCCAAAAATAACACGAAGAACCGTTTTAAGAAGCACAAATATCAAAGAAAACATCTTCTAAGGGAGTGATGAGTAGTTGCTTCCTTATTTTGTTAAATTGGTCTAGTGGAAGCGGTTTTGTGAAAATATCAGCCAATTGATCTTCCGTATCAACATGACGAAGGGATACATGATTTTTAGAGATATGATCCCTTAAAAAATGATGACGGATTTCAATATGTTTGGCACGACTGTGTAAAATAGGATTATGTGCTAAGTTTATAGTGCTTGTGTTGTCACAAAATATAGGCGTGGATGAAAAAAAAAAGCCATAATCGTGTAACACTTGTTGCATATAAAGAACTTGAGCACAACAAGATCCGGCTGCCATGCATTCAGCTTCAAATGTAGAGGTGCAACCGTATTTTGTTTCTTGCTAAACCAAGATACTAAGGCTCTTCCTAACAAGAAACAACTCACACTTGTGCTTTTGCGATAAATTCGACAACCAGCGTAATCGACATCAGTATAAGCTTTAAAGTCTAAGGATTGTCCTTTAGGATACCATAGACCATAACATGTAGTGCCGGCTAAATATCGTAAAATCCATTTGACGGCTTGAAAATGGGTTTGCATAGGTTGTGATTGAAATCGAGCACAAAGACCAACTAAAAACATGATGTCCGGTCTAGAAGCGGTTAAGTAGAGCAAACTACCAATCATGGTTCTATATAAGGAATCATCAATAGGTTCCCCATTTTCATCCTTATCAATTTTAGTAGAGGTAGCCATTGGAGTGGTAGCATGTTTGCACTGGTCCATCCCAAAGCATTTTAAAAGTTCATTGGTATACTTTTCTTGGCTTATAAAACTCCTAGCGGGCGTTTGTTTGATTTGAAAACTAAGAAAGAAAGTCAATTCACCCATGAGGCTCATTTCAAATTCTTGTTGCATAATATCACTAAATTGTTTGCACAACGATTCATTTGAGGCACCAAAGATAATATCATCAACATATATTTGAACAACTAGAAAATCAGATGCATATATTTTGAAAAATAAAGTAGAATCTGAATTTCCAATAGAAAAGTTGTTATCAAATAGATAATTTTTTAGCCTTTCATACCAATTCCTAGGTGCTTGTTTTAAACCATAAAGTACTTTCTTAAGTTTGTATACATAGTCACCTTTTTCCGGTATTTCAAAACCAGGTGCTTGGGCAACATATACTTCTTCTTGGATTATTCCATTGAGAAATGAACTTTTGACATCCATTTGGAAAAGTTTGGTGTTTTATTGTGCATCTATACCTAGTAGCATTCTAATGGCTTCAAGTCTTGCTACTGGTGCATAAGTTTCATCAAAGTCTATTCCTTCTTGTGGATTATATCCTTGTACTACTAACCTAGCTTTATTTCTTACTACTTCCCCTGCTTCATTTAACTTATTCCTAAAACCCCATTTTGTTCCAATAATGGTTTTATCTTGTGGTTTAGGAACTAAGTCCCATACATCATTTTTAGTGAATTGATTTAATTCTTCTTGCATTGCCATTATCCAATAGTCATTTTTTAGAGCTTTAGTCGCCTTCTTAGGTTCAATTATAGAAACAAATGCCATATTTGCAACATCTCTAAAAGATGAACGGGTTTTGACTCTATCATTAGGATTTTCAATGATCAGTTCTTGAGGATGATCCTTAATGAGTCTAGGAATAGGTTGTTGTGTCTCAACTTGGTGATCATTAGTAGTATTTTTGTTACCATCATTTGGTATGGATAAATTTTCTAATTGATGAGTGAGATCAACTATTTCAAGATTTTCATATTGTAGCTCTTCATGAAAAGAAATGTAATGGATTCCTCAACTTTTCTAGAAATAGTGTTGTAAACTCTAAATGCTTTGCTAGAGGTGGAATATCCCAAGAAAAAGGCTTTTTGTGATTCAGAGTCAAACTTGTCTCGATCATCTTTTGTGTTCAAGATATAGCATGTTGATCCGAAGGTATGAAAATAGTAAACCCTGGGTTTCTTAGTATATATGATTTCATATGGTGTTTTCTTCAAATAAGAGTGAACGGTTACTCTATTTAGCACATAGCAAGTTGTGTTTACTGCTTCATCCCAAAATGTTTTAGGTGTATTATGTTCGAGCATCATAGTCCTAGCCATTTCTTGTAGTGATCGGTTTTTCCTTTCAACCATGCCATTTTTTGTGGAGTGCGTGGAGCAGAAAAATTGTGAGTGTAGCCTTGAGATGTGCAAAATTCTTCAAATAAATGGTTCTCAAATTCTCCACCATGATCACTCCTATTTGTACATATCTTGTTTTGTAGTAGATTTTCAATCTTGGAACAAAATTGTATAAAAATTTGAATAGTATCATCTTTGTTTGCAAGAAAGTGTACCCATGTATATCTACTATAATCATCAACAATAACAAAACAATATCCTTTCCCGCCAATAGATTGTGTTCGCATAGGTCTGAATAAATCCATATGAATGAGTTCTAGTAATCTACAGGTGCTAAGTACATTTTTGGGCTTAAAAGAGATTTTAGTTTGTTTACCTAAAGTACATGGTTCACAATTTTCAGATTGATCAAAAGATAATTTCGGCAAACCATGAACAAGATCATATTTAACTAGCTTTTTGATGGCATGTGAACTAGCTTGACCTAATTTTCTATGCCATAGTTGTAAAGAATTTTTGTTTGCAAGTAAGCATTTTCCAACTACAGATTGCATAGAGTTAGGTCTAAGAATATAAAGATTTCCAACTCTTTTTCCTTCATAAACAACATTTGTAGTATTTTCTATTAGTAACTTGCAGCAATTTTTGTTGAATAAAACATCATATCCACTATCACATAATTGACTAACACTTATTAAATTGTGGTGCAAACCATCGACAAGTAAAATGTTCTTTATTTCAAGGTTTGTACCGATATTACCTATTCCAACAATTTTACATTTACCGTTGTCTCCAAAAGTGACTGTTCCACTTTTCTTTTCCTCAAACGTTTGAAATGCCTCCTTGTTTCTGGTCATGTGTTTGGAGCATCCACTGTCGACCACCCAATCCTGCATTAAGATATAGGTTTTGGTACCCATGTGATGGTCCATTATGGTTAGGTACATTTAATAACAAACTGAGCATGTTTTAACAAAGAAAATTGAATAGAACATCATTCAGTCAACAAAAGTTCGACCGACAGGTGTCTCGGTCGACCAATTTGTCGATCGAGAAAGTTGTTATTTTTACAGATTAAAACGAATAGAAACAAAAGTTCATTCGGTCGGCCATTTTTCGACCGATTTTTGCTCCGATCGATTATTTCTCAACCGGAATGGTTGCTGTTTCACTAAGATTTTTGTTGCAGATTTTGGTTTGTCACAGTCATTCACTCGGTTGAAGTTTTTCTCGACCGAGAATATCTCGGTCAAACTATTTGTCGACCAAAAATGTTTCTGTTTGTCTCAGTAATTTGTTTATATCAGTTCTGAATTTAAAATACTACATAAATCTATTTGCTTAGTTGAGATAAGACATTTTGATTTTCAAAAATAAGTGTTAGATCATATCTCAACTAAATTACATTCAAGTCTTCTAAGTTTGAGGTTTAGGGACCCAAACTAACTTAGAATCCTTCTTCTTATAAGGGCATGAAAAAGAATAATGTCCAAGATGTAGGCAAAAGTGACAAGAAATAGAATCAATTTCATTTCTCTTTCTAGGATTTAGAATTTTGTTCTTAGGTACAAACATGATCTTGGTCTTGGATGCTCTTTTAGGTTGATTTTCTTTTGGAACATAACCCAAGCCTCTTCTTCCATTGTAGCTAGAAGAATATTTCAAAATATTATTAAGATCGTCATTCCCCCTTAAGCCATTAATTTCTCTTTGTAGCTTAGCAATCTCATCCATTTTATTATTAATATCTATCCTTGCTTGATCTAAATTAGATAATAAAGAATTTCTTTTCTTAACAACATTATCATAATCTAGATGATTACATAAAATAGGTTGAGTCTGAAAATTGTTTAGTCTAGCAAGAAAATCAACCTTTTCTTGAGAAAGAAGATCATGATTCGTTTCTAAAGTAAGTAACTTCATATTGCAATCATTTAAAGATGTTTTCAAAGACAAATTTTCAAGAGAAATTATGTTCTTTTCAGAAGAAAGATCATTCAATCTAGCATATAGATCCTCATTTGTTTTAGTAACCTTCTTTAGTTTCTTTTTGCAGTCAACATACTTGTCATGAGTTTCTTGTATACTAACAATTATATCTTCTTTTGGCAAATCAAGAAGGCTTACCTCTTGGGATTCGTCATTATCATCTTCTTTTGCCATGAGACACTCCACATTCTCTTCTCCACTTTCACTATCGCATGACTCATCCCATGCAGCCTTATAAGCTTTTTCTCCTTACTTCTTAAATGAGATTTTCTTTCCTTTCTTTGCTTTAGGACATTCATTTTTGAGATGTCCTTTCTTTCCACATTCAAAACACCTAAGAGGAGAAGAAGAAGAACCATCAATTTTGTTAGATCTAAATCTTCTATATTTCTTACCATTAATGATTATAGCTTCTTCTCCTTCTCCATCACTTGTTTCATCATTTTCTTGTGTGACAATCTTTGAAGCTTTGAGGGCTATATCTTTCTTTCTTCCTTGTTGAAGTTCACACTCTCGTCATTCCTCTTCCTCCAAGGTTGCCTCATGTGCTTCTAGGTTGCCAATGAGTTGCTCCATCCTTAGTCGGGTGAGGTCCTTTGCGTCTTCAATAGCAGTCACCTTAGGCTTGTACTTGGGAGGGAAAGATCTAAGAATCTTTGACACTTGATCTTCTTCAGCGATTACTTTGCCTAAAGCATCCAAACCATTCAAAATAGAAGAAAATTTTGCATACATTTCACTAATAGATTCATTTTGATCCATACAAAACTGTTCAAATTTTTGCTCCAGCATTCTGATTTTAGAATTCTTAACTTGAACAGTTCATTCATATGTTATAGAAAGTCTATGTCATATCTCATATGCCATTTCACAATTTGATATTCTATTGAACTCACCAACGGAAATTGAACAATAGAGTATACTTACAGCTTTTGCATTCATTTTGGTTGATTTTACCGTATTAACATCCCAATTTGCATACTCCGTTTGAGGAAATTCATATGGAGTTGATACCATCCTCCATAAGTCCCAGTTGATTCCTTGGAAGTATAACAACATCCTCCTCTTCCAGTAAGTGTAGTTAGTCCCATCAAAAGGTGGAGGTCTTGCCACAAGTGTTCCTTCCAAGTTGAGGTTGTTGAGTACCCCGTCACCCATTCTTCAAGACTTTGTTAGTGTTCCTTGAAGCCCTACTATGATACCAATTGAAAAACCACTAGAGGGGGGTTGAATAGTGTTTCATAGATATTTTAAAAATAATTCAACTCAAACAACCACAATTTAGATAATAAGAAGGAGACAAGGTGTTTATAGTGGTTCCAACCTTAGCAAATACTAAGGCAGTCAGTCCACTTCCTGGTTGCTTACCCAACCGGGATTTTGAAAGTATTTAATTTTATTACCTCGCAAGGTTATTACATAAAATTACAACACTTTCTACACCCTTTGGACAACCTTCACCTTGAAGTAGTCTCACCAACCTTGAAGCAACCTTCCTTGAAGTAACTTCAAGCTCCCCCTTGAAGTAGCTTCCCGTTGAGACAACCTTTTAGAAGTAGTCCAAAGATCTCCTTCTTCACCAAGAAGATAAAAACTCTCTCCAATCCGCAGCCTCCAACCCTAGGAGTAGCAAGGAGAGTACAAGCAATAAGAAAGAACAAGAAGGGAAACAGAAATTACAATTACCACTTGAAGCACAAGGCTTGATTTCCTATATCAAGCGTATTGATCTCCTAACCAATGAGTATGGAAGTGTAGGTTTAGTGGATAGGATATGTTAGCCTATAGGATACAAATTTGGAGTAAAGGAAATGAATAGCAAGTGCTAGAGTTGCTCAATTGCTCAAAACGGATTGCCAATTGCAAGTATGAAAGCTCAAGTATTGCACAAGTGTACTTTGGGTGTCCTATGGCTTGTCCTATTTATAGGAATGGCCTATAGATGCTTAAGGACGTTTCTAGACACTTTCTAGGGGGTTCTAAGTGCTCAACTAGCCGTTAGGTATCCATTAGTTGCTTTAACAATGACTAGTGAATTAATCCTGAAAATTGCAGACAAAGACATTCTCGGTCGAAGATTTGTCGACCGAGAGTCCTAGTCGGCCGAGGACTTGTCGACCAAGGGACTGTCTGTAGCAACATTCTGATCCAACTCCCAACTACCTTGTCTGCTGTGTCTAATGGCTACATGGGTCATTCTCAGTCGAAGAGTTTGTCGACCGAGAGTGTCTCGATCGAGAATTTTGTCGACCGAGACTAACCTTGTTTCAATGTTTTAAACTAAGTACTAAGTGTGTGTATGAGTGTGCAGTTGTGACACTATTGTAGGGGATGACCTATCTAAATGTTGTGATTGACTAGGGAAGATCTAAACGCTTCATTTACATGATATCTAAGTACTTGCACATTATATACTTGTACAAGTTTTTACATTTGATTACAATCATGAATTGAAGCAATTAGAGCATTTAGATCTTCCAAGAGTTTGTCATCCACCTAATTTCTACAACACTCAAGTAGCACGTTAGATCCACAAGAATGAAATGTTTGTCATTATCATAACAAAGGGATTTAAATGATGTCCATTTAGTCAACAAAAATAATATTAAGTACATATTTGTAATTCATATTGAGTGTCAACATGTCTCAATCGAAATATTTATTTTGACCTAGACAAGAAAATAGATGGAACTTATATAAATAAAAAAGATGTTGAAGACATAACTCATCACTTAGTGGAGTACTTAATTTTAGATCTGTGTATATGGATTATTGTATATGTATATTATAATATGCTACATACATTTATCTTTTTTTACATTTAAGATGAGTTTGAAATGGTGACTTCGAATATTGAATAGATTTAATCTTTTTTTATAAGACCAACTATTCTATTAAATTAATTCTTCATAAATATATGTCATTTCGAAAAAAACCACATAAATTTACTGTTCAATATTGATTATGTGACAAATAATTTCCTACATGATGAGCTTGACAACTCAAGTAATTAAAAAGTAACATAAGGCTAAGAAAACTGAATATATAAATAGTACCACGTGGTGATTACTATTATTATTTAAAATAAAAAATAACACTATAACAATTTATTGTTAAATAAAAATACTTATGATGGGGTTAAACTGATTTATTAATTTTACCTAATAAATCAATAAATGTTTTGATAATATATTGTTCACGAAATTATTATAATTGTTGTTTCTATGTTGCATTGGAAATTAGTTAAATATAAAAATTTTGTTATCTTTGACATCATGATGAAATAATTTGTATAATTTAGAGGAACAATATTTGCACAACTTGCATATAGAAGTATAATTTTAAGAATTAATATCATAAGATACATGATATTATAATATTTTAAAAAAATAGTTATTGATGTATAAAATTCAAAATAATACATATATTTTAAAAATATTATAAGTAAATTTATCGTGCGACCATGTACTACTAAGAATATCATATTTCATTTGACGTTATTTTTTCTAACATACATTACACTAAAATAGAAAAGAGTTAGAATAAACCTGTACACATAACATATACACCTATGGACTATGTTGTTGCTATATTTTTTATAGATTTAATTATTTCTACATAATATAATACTATTTAATATCACATGAAGTATATTATTAATTATAGATATTGGTTTTTTTGTTTTCACATTACCTATGTACATCCTATATTTGTTACACACTTAATTATTTGTATATACTTTATAAAGTATTTGGTATTCCATAACGTATACAAATAATTATAGATATTAGTCTATTTTTCCTCATTAACCATACAACTATGTACTTGTTATATTTGTTATATATTTCAGTATTTATTTATACATATAAAAATATTTGACATTTAATAAAGTATACTATTAATTATATATCATAAAGTATATTATTAATTATAGATATCAATTTCTTATTTAATAATTACAAAACTGGTGTAAATTAATAGTCAGCCAATTGACATTAATGTATGTGTTTTTGGTATTGTTGTTAATATGTTTAATAAAAAAACACAACTTATTAATTATGTAACAATGAGATATATTTATAAAAATATAGAAACGTCATTTATTTTATAATATTTAATCTAATTTAATGTGTTTATATTTGTAATTTTTACTTAAAATCGTATTAATAATAATGTTATGTATAAAAGAAAGTTCACATAATTTGAAAATAGGTTAATAAGCGTGTGAAGCAGATACAGTATAAACATACTTATTAACTTTGATACCATGTTTTTTTTGGTCGGCAAAAAAACGTGTTACTATTAAACTAAAAACTTTAGGTACAAGAGTGCCTCAAAATAAAACTGGATCTATGTGCCTCCACACAGGAAGAGCACATCAAATCAGAGCCAAGGAAAACACCTCAGATATCCGAAAACTAAGAGCATCATAGAGACCTATCAGGAAGAACAGAACTAGAAAAGAAGAAGAAGATCACACATAAACATTAACCACACCCACAAAAATATCTATGTGATGCTCCTAGCTAATTTACTAGAGACCATTCTCCAGACACATCTTAATCCTGCAACTTGAGTTGGCTGATAGCTGAGAGATGCACAAGGAGCAGATGAGAATTGCATGACCTACCACATCTTGCAATCTCCCTGGAGATAGGTGAACTTCCACTTCTAACCCAGCTCCATACAGAATAGCAAAACTAATCAGGAAACATATTCAATCTAAAAGAACCCCATCCAGGACAAACCTAGGTCTTCAGCATCCAACCATCATCAATCCATGAACACTGACAGTCTGCACACCCACATAGTTGTGTTGCACAAAGAGATTCCAACCAGCCACTTACAGATCAGGCTAATCAACAGAAAAACAAGCTCACTTCAGTCTGAGTATTTGGTGCATCCCCGCTAGTGGTGCTTTTACACCCCACGAGGTCGGATCACACGTGATATGGGAGATCTTATGCTTTCGAAATTTATAAGACCTACACTAACTACCTATGTCTACTAAGACACAACGCCCGCAAGCGCACGGGGTCGTGTCATAGTATAGGTGAGGTGGAAAGTACAGGGTCGATCCACGGAGATAGAGGGGGCACTAGAGTTAGACGATGTGAGCTACGTTCCTTTTGTGGAGCTTAGGGTTTTAGGGTTTTTGAAAGGTTTGATTGTTGATTAAGCTAATTGAGAAAGTAAGAAATGCAAGATGGAAACTAAGTTATGGAAGAGAAAGTAAATTAGTAAACTAAGTTATCAAACTAACTAAGCAAGAGCAAGAAGATCTACACTACTCTAGCAAGGCAAGAAGAAAGAGCCTAAGTTAACACTAAAGAGCAAAACTAAGCAATTAACTAGATTAAGAAAAAGCGACTAAACTAGACTTCCATGAACAAGCAAGCAGAGCAAGATGGGTTTTAAGAAGTTGATTAGGGTAGGTGGGCCGTTTGGGGGATGTAACTTTGATATTAGCCGGGGGAGATCATTAAACATGCAGGGTTCTCATTTCATATCTAGAATACCAAACCAAACAACAAGGACAATGCCATTAGAATATACCCTATACTACTAGTAGAAGACTAGGGTTAGGTGTAATTCTAATGGGATTAACCATATCTAGGTTTCTAGAGTAAGTGATAGTGGGCAATTGAGGGTTGAGGGTAGACATGGTAGTAGAGATGAGGGTATTTGACCTCATGCCAATAGCCACTCTAGCCTTTAGAAGGCCCTAGGAAATTGCATCACTCTCACTTACTCTAGCCACTTAAATCTCACACTCACTCTTAGGAGGGAGGATGTGTATGTAGGAACAAAGGGGGCTATCTAGGGATCCACTAATTGGACCTAGGAGCCAATCCTAAGATTGCCACATACACTCCAATCCCTCCTAGAAGCTAAGTGTCATCAAGCATCTCAAAGCAAGCAATCCATGTTATAAGCACAAACCACATGCAATAAAATAGGAAATGAGATAGAAGCACGAGGCAATCATCATAGATATGAATGAAGTTCATTACAAGAAACTTTCCCCCAACATGGTATCAAAGTCAGATTTTAACCCCAAACAACCCACCACTAGGGGCTTAGCTACACATAGTCAAAGAAACTACAAAAGAGAGGGGAAGAAGAGGAAGAAACTCCATGAAGCTTGATGAAGTGGCCTTCTTCTTCACATCCAAGCTGCTGTAGACGTCCTCCCTCCTCCAAGGGTGCAAGGGAGCATGTAAATGTGGGGGTTTATGGATGGAAACCTAGGAAACTAGGATTCCATGGTGGAATGAGGGTCCAAATGGTGGATGGTGAGCCAAAATGCAAATGGTTTGCACTCAAAGCTCAAGGAAGTGGAATGGAGCTGGAATGGAGCTTGGAGTAGCTGTACGGGCCTCTCACTTAGTGCTATGGACGCCACCCAGGTATATATAGGTGGTGGTGGAAGCACTAGGGTAAGTAGGGGCAGTTTAGGAAAAGCAGTTAAAAGTAGGGTAGGGTTGGTGGACCACCACGGCCGTGGTGGTGTGCCACGACCATGGTGAGGGTGGTGGAGAACGGTCGTGGAGTGGTGAAACGGTTGTGGTGTGAAGGAGTTTGGAAAAAGGTCAAGTATGGTGGTGGCCACGGCCGTGGTGGAGTGCCACGGTCGTGGTGGGTTAGGGGCACCACGGCCGTGTTGGGTAACACTGCCATTTTGGAGGAGGAGGAGGTGACCGTGGGGAAGCACGACGGTCGTCTTAAGCTTCATCATCCATGGTCGTGGCAGTGGGCCACAGTCGTGGTGATCTGGGGGTGACAACCTGTAACTCTGGCCAAATAGATGCTATAATTCCCACTACCGTGGCAGGGTGCCACGACCGTTCTCTCTTCTACTGACCACGACTGTGCTGATGGCCACAATCGTGGTAGGTGGTCGCGGTCGTGGCAGGTGGCCACGGTCGTAGGATTCTGTGGAATTTCCCCATTGAACTTGGCACTTCATTGCTAATAAAGGCACGACCGTGGCATAGTGCCCACGGCCGTGGTGACGTTGGCCTCACTTAATTACACTTCAATCTTCATCATTTTTGGATGTCTTTGCTTGGGGACGATTCTGGATCATTAGAGGTAGGTTGAGGGAGACTTTGGGGCCTTCTTTGGGTCCCTCCATGAGTGGGGGAACCCTAGAACTCCTTCTTTCTCTCTCTTCCATCTAATCATGGTTCAAGTACCTGAAAAATAGTGGAAAGAACATCCATAAGCATATTTGCAATGATAACCATATTAGGGAAAAAGACTTGTAATCTAACATGTTTAGATGCAACTTAAGTACAAAATGGAACAGGATGGAGCCCTAAAATGGGGCTACATCACCACCCCAAACTTTAAACATACTTGTCCTCAAGTATGCTCTAACTCAATCTCTCTACAACTTTTCCACAAACAAGAAATGACAAATGCAATGTAAAAGATGATTATTGCTAAATGGTATCAAAGATGACTAAGTGCATGCATTTCACCTCTCTCCTCTCCTACTTTCACAATCCAATCATTAAAAGAGCACAAAGCACATGAACTTCAAATATAGTGCATAGAATATACAAGTTATCCATATCTCTTTCATTAAGTTCTGGGTAAACCATTTCATGATAGTGTTAATCAAGGATGACTAGGAGCGTTGTTTCACATTCATGCATTCAGTCTTATATTTCAAATCATACCAGATGACCCACGTGGCTGCGGAAAAAAATAAAATGAGCTAAATTTGATGCTTCTTAGCTCAATGGGTATGAAAGTGGAGGAAAGGGTTGCGGTAAGATTTTTGGAGTGTTTTTACACACTCATCTTTTCTTTATTTGAATGCTCTTAAACAGGAGCATCCTTTTATTTTGTTTTTGCTTTTCTTTTTCTTTTCTTTTCTTTCTTGCCCTTGGTGTAGATAGGGAAAATGGTGGATAGAGTGAAGCGGGGTGATCAAGATATGGCCACCCCAAACTTTTGGAGGTGCCCAAGGCTGATTATGTGCACTAGGGCATGTTTGTATGAGGTGGAGAAGTATGAAAATGGTGGAAGAAGAATCAGGTCAAAGAGGGGTCATTAGTATGATTTTCCAGATAAGACATCCTGCATGAAAGTTAATCCAATACTTCATCCTAGATATCACACCACATGAATGAACAAGATGAAATTGATATATCAAACAAGTAATTCCACAAACACTAAGCGTTCAAAGCTTGCTCAAGTTCACAATTCAACCAAATCAATCACAATCATAAGAGAGGTGATGCACATGTAAAAAGTCAACCATTGATACCACTTAGCAATAAAGCATGAAATTTCACTTGCACTAGTCAAAGGTCGTCATTTTTACTCAAAACAGTAGAGATTGGGTCAAAATATACTTTTTAGACAAGAAATCTCAAATTTTGGCAAAAGTGGCCAAAATGGTGCCAATTTGCACTAAATCACATCTAAACCTACTTTAGGGGAATTTAAAGACATAAAGTAGAAAATTCTAATTATCATGCATAAGAAACTACAAAAACTACTTGAAGATGCGATGCATGGTATGAAAAAGCAAAAAATTTGAAAAATTACACAAAAATGTAGAAATCAACTACATGCCATGCAAAGATGCAATGAAAAGAACAAAAACAATAAAACAAAACTAGATGGTAGAGATGATAACAAAATGACAAAATGAGAGAGATAGGGTGGTGCATACCGCCCTACCCACCCCAAACTTTAGAATCATTTTGTCCTCAACATGAAACTATAGCTTAGGGGAGATAGGGGATGTGTCATGGTTGCGGTGGCTGGTCTGGCATCTGCGGAGGATCTGGAGGAGGAGCTGAGGATGGGGCTAATCCTGATATAGGATGCTGGTAGTAGTGCCCCCAGTAGTCGTCCTGGGGTGGAGGGTACGCCTGTGGATATCCAGCTATACCACCCCAAAAGTCTGCACCCCATTCGGGGTTTGTTACTGCCTTGGCATGTTGGTACTGGTACAAGTGGTTGGTCTGATAGTGCATCTGTTGTTGATCTTGCCACATGTAATGATGGACAAGCTGCATGTCACTTTGGGTCTTCTGAATATTCTCAAGGTGTGCCTGGATTGTGGCGATGTCATAGGAATTCCCTGAGGGTGGCTGCAGCTGGGATGTCCCCTCATCCCTCCTTCTTGTTATTTGGGGCTACCTTTGTTCTGCATCTTCTTGCTCCTGCCCTTGCACATTAGATTCAGCAACATCTTCATGTGCGGTAGTGGCTCCCCTTGTATACGTCTCTCTTGGATGTTCTTGCTGCCATTTCAAAAGTTTTTCTTTCAATCTAAAGAGAACTCCCAACGCGGATAGAAGAGGCGTCGCGTGGTATGGCAGCTCAAGCTCGAAGTCCGGCACACTAGTAGTAAGATAGATCATCTTCTTTTCCTTCATCTTTATAGTGTACGAGCACACCAAGTAGTTGAGGTCAACAAACTCTACCTCAAGTGCATCTTGTAACCCCAAGAGATCGTATCCCAGTGCTAGTGCAATCGAAGTCACAAACCCACCCATGACAAAGGGTTTTGAGCTCTTGTAAGGTATGGACTTCATATGATCAATAAATAGAACGCCAAGGTCTACTTACTTCTTGAGGTGCATCATTATCAAGGCAAACATATCTTTTTGTGAAATGGAGCCTTGATTATCATACCTCCCCACAATTGTGTTTGCTAAGACCTTCTGCACATAGCATATCATTGGGTTGCTTATGGCGGCTGTTTTTTTATCTTCCTGCATCATACACACCGCTTCCTGTGATTGACTTCTAGAAATAGGCATAATCCAGATCTTCCTCCCTCTCTAACAAGCCATCATCCATTTTCACGGCTTCTTCAGGACTTGCAGCGAATATCCCATTCAGCTCAGTGGATGTGAGGGTGTGCACATTGCCCATTATGGCAAACTTGATTGCGTCACAACCTCTCACTTTCATCCTTTCGAGAGTGGCGAAGAATTCCCGGGTCAAGGTGACATAGGCTGGTTGGGGTGTGAAAAGAATATCCCACAACCCTATTCTCTTTAAGTTTTCTTCCACTGCCTCCTTGATCCCTAGATCATCAATCATTTTTCATACCCATACTTGGTGGCGAAGACTCGCCTTGTCATGCACTCGGGGTAGATAAGATCAACTTTCTTTTGCTTGTGTCCTCTACCATAGGACACTCCTGCCGGTGCTTTGCCCAAAGTCTTTTCTCTATCCGCCTCTAGTTGTTCCAGAACATCATCTCCTTCATGCTCAAGCTCTACCTCATCCTCCTCTCTGTCACCATCATCTTCCTCCATCATGTAGGACTGAGACCTCGAACTAGTATCCACGTTATATCATTGGGCCGATTGCTCCTCATCTTGTTGTAGTTGCCGCGAGGGTTGCGGCTACACACCACGCCTTGCCGTCACCTGAGACGTCGAGTGGCGGGCTGGTGTAGGTTTCGGCGGGATCCTGGATGAGGACGGTGCCGCTTTAGATCTCTGACTTCTTTTCGCGGCCGCCGACTTGATCTCATCAATAAGGTGGTCCAAATTGACCCCCATTGATTCCTCGTCTTCATCATCTTCACCCTCGTAGGTGGCGTCGGTGAAGTGGTGGCTATCGGATGAGCGGGAGTGTGATCCGCTCACCGATTGTGAACGGCAGAGGGAATGGTGGGTGGAGGTGGTAGGTGAAGGCGTGTGGGATGGCACAAATACATCAAAGGAGGTGTTTTTGGAATGTCACCGCCCTCCGGTGAGGATGTTGGTTCCCTTGGTTATGGCCTTTCTAATATTTTTCATGGTGGAGGTGAGCTGATTTTTAGATTTTTATTTGGAGAGTGGTATGGATGTGGCTTTGTGGGTGGAATGGAAGGATAGTGATGTATGGATGGTGGAAATGTGATTGGTTATTGATTTGGGAAAAAATGAAGGGTTTATGTGGATATTTTGTGGAGGTGGCTATTGGGCAGATGTGGAGAGGGATGTGGATTTTGCAGTGGGAATGGTAGAGGGATGGCTAGGGATCGATTTGGGATCGATTGGGGGCCAAACGGGGGTGTTTTTGGTGGTTAGAGGTGGAGATTTGGGGAGCACGGGGTGGTTGTCACCGCCACGGTCATTTTTTGAAGGTGGAAGATGAGAAAATGAAGAGGGGGGTTAGGTTTGGGTGTTTAAAAGATATATTTTTTTTCTGAACCGGGCTCGGCCACGGTCATGGCAGGTGGCCATGGTTGTGGCCAGGGTTGGGTAGCACGGTCATGGTGGCTGCCATGGTCATGTTGTCGATGGAGAACTCCTCAAGCTGGCATCGCCACAGTCATGGCAGGGTACCACAATTATGGTCTGTTCTCTTTAACACGGTCGTGGTTGCTGCCCACGGTCATTGTGATTCTTGCAAACAAACTGTAACTTCGGCCAATTAGATGCATTAATTCACACGGCCGTGGCCATTGGCCACATACACCACAGTCGTGGTCGAGCTCCACGGCCATTTTGGGGTTGTCTCCTCAGTTTTACAACTTCAAAACTTGAACATCAACTTCATTTGTTCTTTGGCCACAAATTTGACTTAATGGCCATGATTTACTTCTAAACTCTCTCTAATTCTTGTCTATCACCTTCCATAGCATCAAAACTCAAAATAAAACTATCAAGCACAAGTGTGCGTGTGTGTTTGTGTAAAGAAAAACAAAAGTATCAAAAAGCATGGTTCGAGAATCTCAACATGATGTAGATGATATGAGGATATGATGATTAAGTTTGTTCTTGATCAAGGTATGCCAATGCCTCTTATTTGGCTTATTATACAATATGCTTACATTATATGTGTAGTAAAACACTAGACATATGATATTGGATGAAATGATTGTTCTTGTATGATATCTTGCTGGATTTTCCATACTTATGCCTATGAAAACATGAAACATAATATATATGTTCCATTATATCTAAGTACTTCAACTCTTTGGTAGTCAAGTGCTGGAATAAAGTACTTCAACTCTTTGGTAGTCAAGTACTTCAAAGTGATCCAACTCTTTGGTAGTTTGATCACATTAAGAAATGATCAAACTCTTTGGTAGTCGATCATAAGGCCTTAATGCATTCAACCTTCGGTGGTCAATGCATGGATGATATAATGGAAAATGTGCTTAAACTATGTGTTCTCTTCTGTTAATGAACATCTTTGTGCAAGTATATGATTTTCCTTATATTTGTTTATTACTGCCAAGTTCTAGTTTTATCTTATTGCAAAGATTAGTAATGAGAGGTATATAAAAGACATGTAGGCATACTCAGTACAATATTCTTGAATATTGTGCTGACATGTACCACATGTATTATTTTGCTTACGTTGTGGACATATGAACTTGAAGATCCAGGATAGTTGTGAGTTGTGTCACGAGCTGATGTACATGTGGACCTATTGTCTTAAGATCATGTTGTTTAGTGGTAGTACATGTATATGTAGAAGTTTGTTGTTCAATATGTAATATCAAATGTTGTAGCAATTCATTATATAAATATATGTTGAATGGTGAACATGTGTTGTATGGTTTTATTATTGTTCATGTACATATGCTACTGTTGTTTCCTTCTGACTCCCTTCATTTTCTTCTTCTTAGCCTAGTGTGGGGTGTTTAAATTGGGATTCTTATTGAGGTGAGAGTTTCAATTTGGACGTCACACATCAGATTAAGTTTTAGAAAATTCGGGGACGTCACATGTGGTATCAGAGCATGAACAATAGCCTATCCTGGCACTTTCTCATTATGTAACTCAAACTAAATAACCCTAACCTTAATAATCTTTTAGGGTTAGATTAGTCGCATTTACAGACTAGATCTGACCTAGCCTCTAGGTTAGCACCTAGATGTCTGAGAACTAGGTCTAGACTGGTGCTTGTTGTATAGTAGGTCCTTAGATGTCGTTCTTTCCTTATAGTGCAGCGGTATGGGTCATTGCATTATTTGGAAATGATGTGCATCATGGGGAAGAGAAATCCGAGACATATAGCGCTCATTGTATAGGGTAGCTACACTAGTCTACACTTTGTTATCACCCTCATCACTAGTTTTCATGGCACTGTACTCTCTACTATGTGTGGGACACTCGTTTTCTTGATTTTTTTTATTTCAATCAGATCGAACCTCAATAGTTTTCTCTAACGCTTGTTTTATTAGAGAAAAACTATATAATATTTTATTATATATATGTATTATAAAAATGTGTCCCCACACATGTACGAGTAGGAGGTGGTCATGCAACCTAAGTGAAATTGAAGGACATCAGCCTAGAAGAAAGATTAATTTCTCGATTAGATGTCTAGATCCTTGTTGGAATATATAATAGATGAAATAAGTTTTGATGATTTTATGTAAGTCTTATATATATGATATAAGATGGTTTATGATGATCAATGTTTGTCTTTGAGGACCGAAGTTAGATTTGAGGTTTTGAGATAAGTTTTGATGGCACAAGTAACTAGGCTTTTATATGATAAGATATGATAAGTTATGTTAAGGATGTGAATCAGCATGAGCCTCAAGCTCTTTTATAAAGGAGGACCTCTAGTGTTAGGACTAGTTTTAGGGTTAACTCCAGAGAGAGTGAGACCCATTGGGAGAAGGTTAGAGAACCTAAACTCTAAGATATGAGAATGATGAGAAATATGTGATATGATATGTCCTAAACTAGAATACTCCTGAGTGATTGAGTTGAGTCTCTTTATGCATAATTCTTATAGTCTTGTTGAACCCTAGATGTACTTGGAAGGACCAAACCCTAGAGTTAGATAGAGGCTGGTTATTTGTGCATATGTGGATATGAATGTGAGTACCTACCATCTGGGTGAGGGAGAGAGAGAGTCCAAAGACCCTGGTGGATGTAACTATGTTAGTTTCTATGAAGTCTCAAGATCGGGTTGGTGGTTCCTTGTAGGAATCTAGTGGTTGTGTATATAAGAGAATTATGGGTAAGCATGTCTCATGGGTAAAGGCCTATGAAGGGAATGTCATATCATGCTTTGTTTTGTGCTTATGTGGCTAGAGCTTGTGAAGCTATCACTAGTGCCAATGAGGTGATCCGAGAACCCTAGACTAAGAGAGTAAAGATAAAATATATGCATATGATACTCATAGAGTTGAGTTAGCTCAGAGAGACTGAGCATGGAACTACCCTCGTGATATGGGTTAGGAGAACCTCTATTGGATTAGATAACGTTTTGATATACGTTTGATAAGCCACTCACATAAGTTTGTGTGCACAACCATAATATAATATATGTAAGGATGTGATCTAATCTTGAGATGTGATATATAGACATGATATGATGGAAACCTTAAGATGGTATAATATATATATGAATGCACCAATGGTTAACCATATACATGAATAATGATGATAATGTGATATGTTGGCTAATCTTATAACATCCTGACCTGGGTTATAAACTAACCCTAGATGTTTTGCCTAAATATGTAATTAAATACTAGTGATTACTCCCTAGCATGTAATTAAGTTCCTCAGGAACATATACTTTCACTTTTGTCCTTTTTAAACAAAGTTGTAGTATTGTTTTGTAATACAGGGACCTATGTGCAAATTACCCAGTTAAAAGGATTAACTTGCAAATTTCACAAGTTAAGATGTTCTTCTGGTAATGAGACATCATATGAGTGAATATGATGAAATATAATGGATTTCCCAAGCCTGGGCATCAGATACAGCTTATGGAATGATCCTTGTGCTTAAAAACCCTAATTTTGGAGTAATGTGCAATTTACCCAAAATGTGGGGTGCAACTTATAAAATACACCTTCTAGAATATCTTTTATGACTCTTGACATCCTTTAAAGTAAAAATGATGAAAGGGGCGCTTCAATGAATAATCATATGAGAAGAATAATCTTTGTGGTAAAATTCACCTAATATGAGTAAGGAGACCCTTCTCATATGTACTTTAGTTGTATGTTAGTTTTCTTTACCCTTAAATCTTGATTTGTGATGGAATTTGCTTAAGTTATGATGGTTTGGACGTGCCTTAGAAAGAAGGAGGGACTTAGATGAGAAATCTATGGTTTAGAGGTCCTTATGGTGAAAAATAACCTAAACTATATAAACTTAAACCCTTGCAAACCAAGTGAACGTATCCTTTATCCTCTTCATTTCTCATCTTGCTCAACTGACCAAGGCAGAGCTCTAGAACTCAATGATATGACCAACTAGTTCTAAGGTGAGAAGGAACCATTTTCTAGCTCGGATTCTTGGATGAAATCCTTGTATAAGGTTTGTTTTATGGTTAACTTACTTAGGTTTCTTGTTCTAGCTTACCATCTCCATCTTTTCTTTGGAAAATCACCTTTGGACGACCTATGGAGCTCAAGACGCCATTAAAGGCTTGAAGCTTGGAAGTTTGGAGCTCTAGGAACAACGTTTGAGGCGGGTTTTATAACTCTAAACTCCTTGCTTTATTATGCATATCTATGTTCTTGCTATTTGTGCTTAGTTCTTCTTCTACCCCCTTTCTTCCTTGCACTTTTGCAAGCAAATATGTGGAGTAACTGACCTGAACAGAGGTTGAAGATGATGGACGTGAATTCCTAGGCAACTTTATCAAAAGACCTTGGACCCTTTTGGTCCAAACGGTTGCAAACCGTTTGAAATCAAACGGTCTCAAACCGTTTGATCTCATGCGGTCTTGCAAGACCGTTTGGAATCAAACAGTCTCAAGACCGTTTGATAGGGTTGACCAAGGGATGACCATTTAAGGGTCTTCTGGTAACATGTTGAATTTAATATCTACAAGGAATCATAGCTTAATTCCAAACCAATCACAAGTTGAAGGCACTTCAACCCCCTAAACCCTAATCGGGTTGATTTGTTGATTTCAAGGATAGATCTTGTTGAGTTTTGGGTTGAAGGACCCAAACGGTCTCAAGACCGTTTGGGGATTTCACCAAACGGTCTCAAGACCGTTTGGAGGTCTAGGGTTGAGGTAATTTGATGGTTTGAGGGTCCAATCACAATAGGTTGATGAATTGATAAAAATGCTGATTTTAGACCTATTTAGGGTTCAACCCTTATCCAGTCGACTTAGATTTTGATGAAACTTTGGGAAAATGGTCTCAAGACCGTTTGAAGGATGTCCAAACGATCTCAAGACCGTTTGGGCCAAGTTTGGGCCCAATTGGAGGTCAATTGATGGGTTCAACCTCAATTTAATTCACATTGTTGAACATTGATGATTATCCGATTGAAAACCCTAATTGAGTTGGAATCAACCCTAATTGGCTTTCAATTGAGGGTCAATTTGGTGTCTAATTGATTAAGGCTAATCCTAATTGACTCAACTTACAAGTGGTTAACAAGTATTTGACCAATTGGAGACTTCAACATAGATAACCATAATCGATTATAACCTTGGAGTCACCTTTTGAGGACCAAACAGTTTGAGCCCATTTGGACCAAACGGTCTCAAGACTGTTTGGATCCAAACGGTCTCAAGACCGTTTGGGCTCAAATGAACTCAAGGTCATTTGGACCAATCGATCTCAAGATCGTTTAAGATCAAACTGTTTCAAGTTGCATAGCTTCAAACGGTTTGGAGGTCAACTATCCCAAACGGTCAACGCACCCATGCGGTCTTGGTGACCCATGTGGTCTTGATGGTCCATGCGGTCTTGAAGGTCAAACTATCCCAAACGGTCAACTCCCCCAAACGGTCTCAAGACCGTTTGGAGGTTGAAGGTTGAAACCGTTTGGAGACTTTTAGGGCTGATTATGCTTAATCGTTTGAAGGTGTAATTGGACTAATGGTGGTCTAAACTAAACCCTAATGGTACCCTATGACATTAAGGGACTAAGTGATTAATGTATTGACCTATGATGGTGATCAATGGTGTATTTTACCAATATGCCCTTGAAGGGTTCAATCAAGTGATACCTTGTTTTAATCAAACCCTAATGACATGTTAGCGGTGTTTTGGCTTATGTTAATTAGTGAAGACTTGTCTCAACCTAATATAGAGTGATGTAATAACATCTATTAATAATAGGAGAGAGAAAGTACCATTTATGGTTGCAATTCAAGTAAAATACCTTCAGTGTACTTGAATGTGCATGATTAGGGTATGATCCACCTATGTGAGATCATGGAAGCCCTAATTGTGATAATTGATGAATCTTAATCTAATCTGAAGGCATCAATGGTGATATTTCTCATACATGATGATGATATGAGTTCAATTCACTATAAAATGAATAGTAAACCCTAATTCTAGGGTGATAATATGTAATGTGAATAGTAAATCCTAATTGATGAGAAATCAGGGAACCTAACTCTTGTAAGAGTAAGAAGGTACAACTCTTGGTATGAATTGTTTACTGTTATCAGTTGAATTAACCATGCATGATCTTATATGAGGATGATCATATCCAGGTATGGATTATGATACCATATTCATTGAAAGCATGTTTTTAGCTTTATGAATAATGAAATAACATTGTTGCCTGGTAAGTGGCATCACATGAGATGATGGGCTAAAAGAGCCATGAATATCATCAAGGACATGCTAATTAAATGACTTATGATGAAATGAATAAGAAATGATGATTGATGTGAGTTAGACCTGTTACATTTAGTATTCTACTTTCATAGCTGCTATGCTAATGATTAATGATTGAGAACATGTATGATGTTAAAAGAATACTGAAATGTACCTAACTAATCAAGTATAATCTTACCATGTAGAGCCCTGATCATAGATCCATCATTGTCAGAAGCTATATGATGGTGAAATAGGTTTTCCTAAGGGAATTCCTGGATCACATACTTTTGAGTATGTGGGGGAATATGGATGTGTAAATCCTTACATCCTAGTGTAGGAATTGATGTAGATGTATCTTAATCCATCAACCCTTCACTATATGTTTATGCTGTAATACAATTCTCTTGAGGAAATCCTTATACCGCATCGATGAGAGATAAACAAGAAATCTTTCGATGACGAAGAGAGTACAGAATGCCACTATGACTCTAATAGCGAAGTACCAGATTACCCTGGTGAGCTATAGTAATAGAGACACAAGATGTCCTGCATTGTTTATCCTCACTCTGACTGAGGAAGATGAGGTCATAAGAATCCGACTCTTTTGATGACCTAGGTATGATACAGATGCGACTTAACAGTGATCGGTTGGATTTTGAGAGGTATACCTCATCTCCACAGGGCATAATATTGTTTGTAAAACATAATCAACCACGTAGTATATCTACTTAGGTTGAACTACGAGATACATGAATGATGTTACTCTATATAATACATATGTTGTTCACATTTCCTAAATGCTGTTGTTCTACTTAATGTCAATCTGTTGTTGATTGCCTTGAAAGCTTTTATTGCTTATATTGTTATTTGATTGCTATTATAAAGCTTCTAGTTGAGAGTTATAACTCTCGCTGGGACAATTATTTAAAATTGTCTCACTCTGTAGATTTCAACTTTTTAGGTGGTCGTCGAGAACGAAGGAATCAGCCTATAAGTGACCAATACCAACAGTAGCAGCACCAGGAGCAGCAGTGAATCTCAGGTGGAGATACTGACTGCTGAGTTATAGTTAGGTAGTCCTATGCCGTCTCTGTACTCTCAGGTCCTTGGAGTTAGTGGTCTGAGATTTTTGGTTTTGACTCTTGAGATTTTGTATCATGTTGTGTATAATTACTCAAGAAGTAATTTAATAGAGATGTAAACAGTTTATCTCCTTTCTATGAAAGAAGTTTTATGGTTTTCAAGATCTTGTCTCAAAAAGTTTTAATTTCCGATGATTTTTGTATTCCGCTGCTAATCGAATGCTTCCACTGAGTTTATATTGTGGTTTTGGAGATCGGAGCCCACAAATCTTATGATGAAATCACTAGTAATTTTGCAATTTATTATGAGCAATGAAATAGGATCATATGAATGAAACATATTACATGAGGTGTTAATCTTAGTGCTTAATAAAGATAAAAATATAGTTTTATAATTAGCACAACATAATGATTATGATGCCTTGATATGATCTAGATGGATAAAGTGGGTTAGTTATAGTTAACCCCCCCTAAAAGGCACATGTTAATGTTGGACATGTTCTAACAATAAGCTCAATAAAATGTTGATGACACCTTAATATAATGCATTAACTTTAGTTAACTCCTTTAGAAGATAGTAATATGATGTGAGATCCTGATATTTGGGTAAAATGAAGATGCAGATCCTAACATAAAAAATATGTCATGACATAACATTAGTTTCTAAATCTTTTATGAAGGGATGATTCATCTTGGATGCTTTAAAACCTCCTAATAGTGGTTTGGACATGATTAAGGAGCCTTTATTTGTGTATATGTTACACTTAGGGAAGTGTCTTACATATGGAAGAAGATCGTTAATTTTCCTTGGAGAAAGAGAATGTCTTAATTTTGAGGACAACATTTCTTTGAAGATATATATGATGTGATGGACTGGATTTTGGCTTAAATTTGAGAACGAAATTTCTTTTACAGTGTGTAGGATGTGATGGAGTGGACTTTCAGAATCCCTATATAACTAATGACATGAATCAATCCATGCCTGATGAGTTATCTTAAGAGTTACAAGTGCTTTGGTAAGGTTTGGATGGTGATCAATGTTTATATCATGATTAAGATCCTTTTTTTATGTCCTTTGAGGAATTTAGCTGATAAGTCATATAGCTGAGTTTTGTCACCAAATTTGAGTATGATGTAGCTTGGGTGATGATAGAGCTATGGTTAAAATTTTGTGGCAATTGGAATATCCTAGAAGAAGTTATTTAAGTTTGATCTTTGGGAAATAATGTGCATAATTGACGTTTATAGACCTAAGTTGTGGCTTATAACCAGTGTCACATGCCCCTTAGTTGGGTTGGGTCTGTGTGGCCGGATCCTAGCCCTACATATCCAATCTAGTGGCATTGAGGGTTGCTTTAAGTGAGCAACACTGTGTGGGTTCCTTTGTAACTGTTGGATGTACCTTGGATTGGATAGTTGGATCTTCATCCCCTACCTCTGGTCACAGTGGTCAGACTGGAGATCGTGGGGATAGCAGCCGTAATGAGCCCCAACCTCGTCCCACATTGAGATCGTGGAGCAAAGTGATACTTCGTGTGAGAGAAGGTGTGCTCCTTGATGAGATATCTCCATCGACCTCTTATTTGGGACGAGCAGCCACCCGAGGGAGTTTGAGTTCCCGCTCCTCTCCACCTCCCCACCGAGACGAGCAGTCCTGGGCAAGAGGAAGGGAATGGATCTAGAGAAGTGATCATAGGAAGATAAGGAAAAATGAAGCTAGGTTACGGTGGAGTTGAGTTCCACTATTTCCGTGCCCAGATTTTATGGCTAGCATGGCAGATGAAACTAAGTTTTCCAGAGTTGATGACTGAGCTCGCGAATGGGTTTTGAAGATCCCTTGCTGCATAATGAGTGCACAGATGAGTGCACACATAAGGTAGTCGCAACAAAGGGTTTGCCCCCATTTTCTCTTGGCCACAACGGAGAGCGAATGGAAGGCTTCAAAGGAAATCCAGGAGAACGATAGTGTAGCTTCTGACCCGGCGATGTCCTTCGAGCATAGGGTTCCTCACCGTTCATCCTTCCCGTGAGAGCGACTCTATTCTGAGTCCTGCCGACTCGCAAGGCTCATGCAAAACGAGAATGAGAGAGGGACACCAGAATGCCTAATCGGGCAAACGGATCTCTGAATCTGTGGATCCAACTTCAGATCCAGCCGGATCAAGGAAAGGGTTGCGCCTATCAGGAACACGTGGCGAAATGCTAGTGGCCACAAAAAGGTAAATCTCAAGAAATTCCCAGATCTTCAATAAATCATAGAAAATAGCTCGATGATCCGAAAAATACAAATAATATACAGAACTGTTTAGAAAAATGAGTAGAACATAGTAGAATGATAATATCAGGCTTTTGACGAACTAATATCAGAGTAATCATGTAAGATGTAAAATGGTCTTTTCATGCCTAATAAATAATCAGCAAAGAGCTAAAATTATGAGAATGTACCATATGGCTAATTAGTGAGTTATAATTCATCTGATGTCAGTATTTATGATGTTGATGCACAAAATCTTGTAATTTTCTCAATATAGCTATTTAGGGCTAATAACTCTAAATAAAATGAATAAATACATACATGCTCAATAAATGATGAAATTCACAGAAAACCCTCATATCAGTGAGTGTAAGATAATATGTAAATATGAGAACAATTTTACACACAAAATTCATGTTACATGAAGATGACCCTTAATACATGGGAAGAAACCCTATTTTGTATAATACATTTCACCTAGGTTTAATATGTATAAAGAATGAAAAATAACCTGATATTCAGATTATGTATCCAAATCTTGAGTATGAGATCAGTAAGCTAATTTCCAAGTCAGGAACATAACGATGAGATGATAAGACAAGTAATAAAGTACATATCCTAATGAGATAAGGTAAACCTTAAAATGGTGGTAACTAGGGTTAAGATGAGAACCTGGTGGTGATATGTGGTCTTGTTATAATCATGGTTGACCAGGATGTAGATGATATGAGGATATGATGATTAGGTTTGTTCTTGATAAAGGTACACCATTACCTCTTAATTGGCTTGTTATATAATATGCTTGCATTATATGTGTAGTAAAATACTTGGCATATGATATTGGATGAAATGATTGTTCTTGTATGTTATCTTGCTTGATTTTCCATACTTATGCCTATGAACACATGTAACATAATATATCTATTCTATTATATCTAAGCACTTCAACTCTTTGGTAGTCAAGTGCTGGAATAAAGTACTTCATCTCTTTGGTAGTCAAGTACCCAAAAGTGATCCAACTCTTTGGTAGTCTGATCAAATTATGAAATGATCCAACTCTTTGATAGTCAATCATAAGGCCTTAATGCATTCAACCTTCAACGGTCAATACATGGATGACATAATGGAAAATGTGCTTAAAATATGTGTTCTCTTTTTCTAATGAACATCTTTGTGCAAGTATATACTTTTCCTTATATTTGTTTATTACTGCCAAGTTCTAGTTTTATCTTATTGCCAAGATTAGTAATGAGAGGTATATAAAAGACATGTAGGCATACTCAGTACAATATTCTTGAATATTATGCTGATGTGTACCACATGCAATCTTTTGTTTAGGTTGTGGACATATGATCTTAAAGATCTAGGATAGTTGTGAGTTGTGTGGCGAGCTGATGTACATGTGGAACTATTGTCTTAAGATCCTGTTGTTTAGTGGTAGCACATGTATATGTAGAAGTTTGTTGTTCAATATGTAATATCAAATGTTGTAATAATTCATTATGTAATTATATATTGAATGGTGAACATGTGTTGTATGATTTTATTATTGTTCATATAAATGTGCTACTGTTGTCTCCTTCTAACTCTCTTGATTTTCTTATTCTTAGCCTAGTGTGGGGTGTTTAAATTGGGATTCTCACTGAGGTGAAGGTTTCATTTTGGATGTCACACATTAGATTATGTTTTAGAAAATCCAGGGATGTCACAAAAATCTTACTAAGTGGGAAGATGAAGATCAATGCAAATTGAAGATCAAATGTGATTAATTGTATAAATTTTTATGATTGTACTCAAATGTAAATACTTTTACAAAAATATAATTTACACATACTTAGACATCATGTAAATCAAGTGATAGATCTTTCGTATGCACTTATAACCATTAGATAGGTTTCCCCCCAAAGCTAGAGTCACCAACACACATTGAAACATTTATTTAGTAGGTGATTAAAAAGTCTTAAACAGGGACACCCTCGGTCGAAGAACTAGTTGATCGAGACATACGCGATTGAAGTTTTTGTCAACTGAGAACCACCTCAGTCAAAATTGTGTGAGCACTATTCAACAACTTACACATTTGTGCTCTGAAATAGTCTTTGGTCAAAAATATCCTCGACCGAGCAAACTTTAGTCTAAAGCTTATGAGTGTTAGACTAGGTGGTTGGTAGTTGGGAGTTGAACATAAAAATTTCATCACTTTTGTCTTAAACAAAGGCTCGTTCAAAGAGAACCTTGACCGAGACACTGTTCAGTCGACCAAATTGTTGACCGAGTAGGGTTCTAGATTGTTCTTTTTAAGCACGATCAAATTGGAAATTGCTAGCCAACTAATGTACAACTAATGGCTAGTTAATCACTAAGAACACTCTAGACACTCCCTATAACGTCCCTAGACACTTGCAGACCATTCCTATAAATAGGAGAGCCTTAGGACACTTAAAGAATGTAATCTACACTTGAGTATTCACTATTGAGAGCAACAAAGCTAGAATTCACTTGGCATCTTCTTCCTTGTACTCTAGAGTTGTGTCCTATAGTTACAATATCCAAGCCACCACATATAGACACGTACATATTAAGAGGATAGGATATATAAACACTTGATATAGGATCAAAGCACTATACTTCATTTGATAAGTATTTCCTTTCTTCCAATCTATTTCTTCTATATTGTACTTTGTTCTCCTTGACTACTCCTAGGGTTGGAGGCTGTTGAAAGGAGATTTCTTGGTGCTACTTCAACAAAGTGAAGGCTGCTCCAAGGTGTGCTTGAGGTTACTTCAAGAAGGCTGCTTCAAATGAGGTTGGAGCTACTTATAGGTGAAGGCTATCTCAAGGTGGTGGAGCTACTTCAAGGTGGTGAAGACTGCTCCAAGGATTGCTCGTGGTTACTTTAATAAGGTTTCTTTAAGGGGGTTGAGGCTATTAAAGGTGAAGGATAATTTGAGTGGAAGGTGATTGAATTTTATGTAACATCCTTGAGAGGTAATAAAGTAAATCACTTTCAAAATCCCAATTGGAAACAATTGGGTAGTGGACTAACGACCTTTGAATCAAAGGTTGGAACCACTCTAAACTGAAGTGTCTTCCTTATTTCTTCCTCCTCCTTTGGTTGAGTGTTTTAATTGTTTTAATTAACTTTAAATTATCAAAAAGCTCTATTCATCCCCCTCTAGATCTTTCAGGCATGACCTGATGGTAATGGTATATGGAAGGGGTCACGACATTGGGGGCGGGCAATATTTTCCTCCACATCATTAAGTTGGTGTACATGGACTCCCTTAGCTAATGTGATACCTGTCTGGACAAAACATAAAATTTGTCTGAAGTTGTTTCCTCTAAGCCTTCTCATCTTTAACTTCATCCACTTCTCATCCTCTTTCTTAATACACCCTAAAACATACATCCCTCCTCATCCCAAGTTAGGGGTTTTGATAAGAAGTAGGATTAAGACATCCTCCGCAAATTAGTGTACACATAATGTGGATATATTGATAAACTAAGGAAAAATGTTTTATGTGCTTTCCTAGCTTGGGTAAACCCTAGATGGGCCTTAATTGGAAGAGAACCCATGAAACCATTTTTCTTTATTTTATTATTATTCCCACATTACGTGTACATTTATTGCCAAAGGATTACTTACACCTATTTCTTCTCAAACCCTATCTTGAGATGAGGAGGGAAGTATATTTTGGGTTCATTAAGAAAAATGATGAGTAGTGGATGAAATTTGAGATAAGAAAACCTATATGAAGCATTACTTTAGACAAACACTAGGTTCTGTCCAGGTTGATATCACAAAGGCTAAGGGAGTCCTCATATACCAACTCAATGGTGTGGAGGAAAATAATGCCATCACCCAAAACCATGATTAATTCTAGACATCATTACTATCAAGTTGTTCCTTAATAAGTTTCCTTCTATTTACACAAATTACTTGAAATTATAAACTATTAAATATTATTTGATTAATCTGGGGCTCTGCCACCAAATATAATAACCTCACTTTCAGCGTCCCCCAATTAAGGAAAGACTTTCAAGTTGAGAGCCATTACTTACATTCCCAAGGATCCATATTTAGCAAATAATAAACAATAATTTACACCAATTCAAATATTGTTTATAAGATGCTCCTCTAAGGAGTTACATGATCTACCAACTATGGAACAAATACACATTTGAAGAAAAAATCTAACTAATCCTCCTTTAATGAAGTTTAATGTGTTCAATTGTTTCCATCTGGTTCATCATGTCTTTCTACCTTCACATGTGGCATCTACCTAAAACGACATGAAACAAAGAACAAATCAATATATTTCTGTACTGTGTATGTGGGGTGCAACCAAAATATGTGCATATATATGGAAAAACATAAACGATCATAGCAACAATTATCACTATATAATCAAACTTGCATTTATTTTTTAACTCCTTGACCCTTATCCTTCCATTATCTGTGGTGTGGCCTCTCTTAAGGGGAGCCTTTTTATGGGGAACCCTCTATTTAGGGTTTGATCCCTGTAGTGGACTTACATAAACTTTCCTCACCCAAGCTTGGTTTAAAATATAGGCCTTCCTGTTCAAGATCAACATGTGGTGATCCTCCTTTCTGGACTTGATTACCCATCATTCCCATAATGACTTCTTTCACCACATGACCTTTAACTCACCAGAGATAACTATTTAGGGTTTGAGCAAGTTAATCCTATATAAGATGATACTCATAGTGGCTTTATAGATTGTAGGAAGTAGACAATCAAGAAATTTAATTACAATCCATTCAAGAAACTTCAGAAAACCAAAGAATTCATTTAAGGTGAGTATTCATAGGTTTAACCAGATACCTTTGTTTCTAAGTAGAAATTGTGCAACATGTGCTTCAAGAATATATCCAAATATCCAAGGATTCGACATAATCAACCAACATTATATGCATATATGCATACTCTAAAGTATCACCTATAATATTCAAAATACTAATCATGATTTAGTATATGGTTTAGGTTTCTTTAGTATCCTTATTCCTATGTTCATTGATATAATGAATCAGGAACCCTAATTCATAATAGGTGTAGTCATGATTATCAAAACTACCATATTATTGAATCGTAAACTCTTATATAAAATTATGTGTCTTAAGGTCATACCATGTTACATCATTGGTGTTCAAAATCCTAATTACATGTTGATCACTATTGGTCTAGAAATCCTAATTATTCATCATCCTTATCATCATCATCTTAGATCTCATTATAGTCAAATGTATCAGTTTATATGGCAAAGTAATGTTTTTCACATACTCAACATGTTAATTATCCAATCGAAGATATTCATGTATTAATCATTACTTAATTATGCATTACCCCAAAATTTAAAATTATGATTAGATCTAGGTTATGGTAATATTCTATTTAGATTCTACTCCTTCTCCCAACCAGTTTGGTATATAATTTGCCTATATTTGCGTAATCCTAGCAATTTTTATAACTTAAACAAAATAAGAATCTATACCTCAAAATGGGGTGATGTGGTAGCCTCTCCTGTGGAGACTAAGAAGGAAAAGGATGAGGGGGTAAAGTAATTCAGAAGATCCTAGACTTCCATGTCATTGTGACAAGAACCATGTTACGAGATACAACGAGACCACCATGGATGAGATAGAGCATTGCCATGATGAAGGGAGAGAGGTTTTCTACAACACTGCTATGGAAGGATGCACATCAAGGAAGGAAGGGATTGGGGTAGTCCACCTTCTCTTTGTACCACTTTTTATATAGCACAAGTGTTGGATATCGATGCATCTAATTTCCATAAGTTTCCTTATGCAATTGGCATGGCATCATGCTAGGAAAGTAATAATTATATTCCTCCCTCCTATCCTTATAATAAAAATATCCTATATTATACTTAATAGACCCATAAGTCACATAAAGGAAACCACCCATCATACCATTATTTAAAAAAAAAACTCTAATCATACTATTACATTACATTGGTAAAAGGAAACTCATTGATTATTCCCTTATTTAACTGAAACTGGGCTTTAAAGGAAAATCTACATAATTACCAACTAAAGTATCTTGGACACAAAATATCTTATAGCTTGTTGGGTTTTCTTCCCTAATCATATATTATCTATTTCATAAATTATCTTGAGTACTTTTCATAACATGAAAAATATTTATTTTCCTATTTAGTATCCTAGGGACCTCTTTGTAAACATTGATTGTGGAAATTAAGTCATTCATATGTCTATGTCATCTTTACTCCAAATTAATTATTCTAGAACCTTATCTTGATCCAAGTCCGGTCACAAAGGAATACTTATAGATATTTTTTCACTTTCTTCTAATAAGGGAAACAACATTTATTTATTACAAGAAAGTCCCTATTCCTTCTCAATTTTCCATAGGCTACTAGGAGTGTCCTTTAACTATGAAACTTAGATAGAAACTCACTAATATCTTTCTAAGGTTATGTTACAACCTCAAATTTAAATGTGTTTTTGTAATTGAAATGTAATAGTTTTTATAAATATGGACTTGAATTGAGAAGGATGTATGCTTTGCTTCAAAGAATGGGTTTCTTTGCAAATATCCCCTTTGATAAGAATTTAGTAACTTCTATTGTTTTGTTGATCCAATAATGGATATAAAAGAGAGGAAAAGAAGAAAAGTCCAAACAATAGAGAAAAATAAAAGATAATAGATATTGAGCAATGTTTTTGTGAGAAATGTATGAAAATCTCCAAAAAGTGGCATTGATAGCCAAAATTGATTAGATTTCGTTTACATGTGATTAATAATGGAAAGAGTAATCAAAATAAAGAATATAGAAAAATAGGAAAGAGAAAATATATGTTTTGATGCATAATATAAGCCTTATAAGTCATTGACTTGCAAATAAAGAAAAGGAATTATTCCTTTTGTGTTTTGGCTCCAAACTTGGAATATAAGCATATTAAGTCTTTATAGACTTTCCCTTAAAATTTGGGATTAATTATATGAGTGGTTTGGGATTTTATAAAAATCCCTATAGTGTGGACAATATAGAAGGAAAATATCAGATGTCACGATTTTGTTTCCTAATAGAATTATTTTTGATACATGCGCGTGTCACTACAACCATTGGATTCTGATCCAACAGTGGTTGTGTTGTCACCTTCCTTGGTTGGATGAGGAAATAGGGGGCTTGGGTTGTGGAATTTCCAAAGTGATTATCTTGCCAGATAATGGAGGAATGGTTGAGGAAACTATTCCAACAAGTTCAGGGGATCAGTTTAAGTCGATATACCCCTAATTTCTCGGGGTTTTGTCACCCGTAGAGTTTTTCCTAAACCTGGACTCTATGGTTTATTGGCAGCCAAGAGGGGGTGCTATATATAGGGGGCCTTGGACCCCAACGAAACGGAAAAAGTCGCCCATTATCTTCGCCCAACCTCTGCGAGAAGACTCACGCTTGCAATTGTAGCTGGAGGTGCGTTCTTTGCACCTGTCATCGCAAGAAACCTACTGGAGGGGCAGGAAGCTAGTGGCTAGTTCCAAATGTCCTCGGGGAAATTGTGGCCCCAGTCACCTTTGACGAAGCCTGGCGGCGTCTGTGGTGGTTTTTCTGAGCGGAGAAGAGGCCTGGAGCGTGGAGTCAACTAGAGAGTTGACCGCCTTGGAAGCCTAGATCGTGATATATGGATGAACGGAGGAAGAAGATGACCACGCATGAAAAGAGCTCTCTACCCCTGAGCGGAACATTATGAGGTAAGGGCACAAGTATATTTTGGTTTTTCCATAGTCGCTGCCCGCGTGCTGACGTGTCAATCAACCATTGGCTGGGAGTGATTAAAATAGCAAAATTTGTAACTGAGTACTGATAGCTCAGATTAAGATGAATAAGATATGAATTTTGATCAGAAAAATGTGAGAAATTCAATTAAAATGTTATTTGAACATGATTTCACTTCTAATTTCAAAAGTATCTAATCTTTAAATGATCTAACTATATCAAAACCCTAGCTTTTGAATATTAATGTTTTTGATAGAGTTAGTTGATACCAATAATCAAAGTCTGACTCAATTGCATAAATATGATGAAAGAGAACTAACTAATGATATATGTTCATAACTTGTGTATTTAGGGTTTCATGATTTTAATAGTGCATTAAAAGGGTTAAAAACCCTAATTCAGGTAGTTATGAGATTTAATGAATCTAAATATGAGAATCAATATAGAAGGCATGAAAATAGTGTTATTGAACTAATTGTGGATAAATACACTTAATTTGGTAATTAGGGTTTCTTAGTTAATAAAAGTGGAATTAATGATAAATTAGGGTTTACTAACCTAGAAGATGTGAAATATAGTAATTAGGGTTCCTTTGAGAACCGAACTATAATTCTTTGTTGAGTTGTCAATTCAAAAGAACCTGGACATGATAATTGGCCTTAATGATCTGGATATGACCTAAAAGGATAAACATGGAGGTATTAGTGTAAAAAAAAAGATATATTTGACCTAATTGGAATTCAATCATGCCTATGATGTTGAAATTAGGTTTTGTGGATCAAAAGAGCATTAAAAGTGTTAAATGCATTATGAAGGCTAAAACCCTAATAAAATCCTAAAGTGGAATCCAAGTCAATCTTGAAAATGTTTTGGATAAAATAATGACACATGGGTGTTATGCATTAATTTCAGGATATTGTCGATTGCTTGATTGATTGTTCTTGATTATTCTTGCTTGGACCTCAAGTTACTCTGGATCAGGTATGTGGTTATTTATGAATAATCAATTTAGTTTCACGACATTTCCCAAATGATTTATTGATTGGATGCAACCTAAATTGGTGGATGTTTAATTATGCCATCCTATAAAGTCTCTATGATTATCACAATTAAGTATATATGTGTATTCTTGAACCTACATGCCACCCTGATGTACGTTGCATGACCAAGCCCTAGAGGGAAGGTCTAATTGGTCAAGCCCAGGAGGGAAGACCATTGAGAACCATGAGAGGTGACTCCAAGCACCAAGCTTAGGATGGAGAAAGTGGCCTTATGTCCCTTGCAAGGACAAAACCCTAAGAGAGGGTAATCTAGTGTTACGACCCCACCTACCGATAACCCCCAATTAAGGGAGACCAAGAGGTTGAGCCGCACCCATTAATCCCAGATCAAAGGTTCGACATATAACCATAAACAATTATTAAATTCTAACAGACTATACTGAAAATGGTAATAAAAGTTTTCTTTACATACCTTTTGAAAACTTGGATCTCTTAACTTCTATCCACACCGATACTAATCTATCTAATCCTCCTTTGTACTTTAAATCTCTTTTAGTATCACATGTGCCACTTTACTGTTTGTTCTTTTCATTATACCTAAACCGCCGACAAACAAAACGTCGGTCAGCCGAAGCTGGTATGTGGGGGAAAACAATAAACATGCAACTACAATAACAATGTAATCATTCAATTACTTATTTAACAACCAATATTACGTTTTAGATATAACTCCGTGATCCAAGAGTACCCTATCCTCTATGTTGTCCCCATTAAACCCCTCATGATTCACCTATAAGTGAACCAGTTTCTAGGGTTGAGTCACATGGCACTACTCGTAAGTAGACCACTCCTTAACTCGGGATTTGCGAAAGAGGCTATAACTCACGGTAACCTAGACCTTACTCTAGGATTACCCCTTTTTTTAGCCTTTTTAAAGTAATAGAGGTGGACCCAGATCTAGCCAGTTATATATGCACATTTATGGTGATAATCATAGTCACTTTATAGTGGCATGAAATAAATAAACATTCAACAGTTTAGTTGCATTCAATGCAATTAAATATTCGTGAATCCATCGGGAAACTAAAACAGTTATTCATAATCGTAACCACATACCTGATCCATAGTAAGTTGATGTCCATGCATTAACATTCAACACAATTAACAAGTAATCAATAATATCCTGAAAATAATGCATAACATTCAAGTGTCATTGTTTTATTCAAAACATCCTCAAGATCAACTTGGATTCCACCTTATGATTTCTAAGCCAACTTTAGGGTTTTATTAGTGTTTTAGCCGTCATTATGCATTTATCACTTTTAATGCTCTTTTAGTTCACAAACCTTAATTTCTGCATCATAGGCACAATTGAATGTCAATTAAGTCTAATATGTTTCTTTTACACTAAAACTATTATCTTTATCTTTTTAGGTCATATCCAAAACATTAAGGCTAATTATCATCTTCGGTTTCTTTCAAATTGACAAATCATATTTCATTATAGTTCAACTCACATATATGAACCTTATTTATCACTATTTCCACTTTTATACACTAGGAAACACTAATTATCCAAATAATTCACATTAAAGATCTTTGGTACTCAATTTATCTTCGAATCATCATATCTCTATTTTATTCATGGATTTGAATCATTAAAACAATTAAAAGACATATTCATCTAAATTAGGGTTTTCAAGCTCATTAGTGCATAATTATGCATGAAACCCTAAATTAGACCAATTATATAAAAAGATCATCTTTTTAAATCCTATTTTCTCTTTTATTAACAACAGGTTACTATCAGCTTGAATTATCCATCTATCATCAAATCTAAGAGTTTTTCCTTAATTGAATCATTAAAGATGATAACTTTATGTCCTTTTCAAATTTCATGCATATTTAAGCACATAAGCCCTAAATTAGACTAATCACATGCAAAGTTCTTCCTTTTTGAACTCAATGTTCCTTTTTACATTTAACAGGTTAATATCAACTCTAAAGATCCATTAAACCCTATTAAACACATTAATCATATCAAAATAGGGTTTCTTAATCTTTAATTCATTAAAGATAATGATTTACACTACTTTTCAAACTATGATCATATTCAGGCTATAAAACTATTTTTAATGAATTCCTTGCATTTTTCTGATCAAAATTCATATATTACTTGTCCTAATTGGAGTTACGAATCATTAAATATGATTTTAACAAGATTTCACTTACCTGGCCAATCACGATGCGCCACATCGCTTATCTCATGCAAGCGTTGCGCTGCTTTGGAAATTAGAGTCATTTGACTTTATTGCCCTTGGTAAGTTAAAAGATTCGTACACCCGCAGAGGGACAATTATGTCCAATTTGTCCCGTCTTCTTCCTCCTCGCGTCTTCCGGCTGCGGACACCCTAGCAGAGGTTGGCGCCGCTTGTCTTCCTCCTCCCGGACCCCAAGGGCCACCAGGGACGCCCCCTGACTCCGGCGCCTACCGCCGCTCTCCTCCACACCCTGATTCACTGCCAAGTTGGCTGAGTGTGCGAGTGCGTTGGCCTGCAGGACACAACCCTACTGCGGACCTCCGGCGGTACTGCATGAAGGTAGGAGCAACGATTCATTGCTCGATCATCACAGGACTCCAAAGGAACGTCAAGACTCTAATACGATGCCCTGGCCCTCGTGGTTCACGGATTAGAGCTTAAACTCTCAAGGTTAGGGTTTATATGCCAAAAACAAGAAGAAGAAGATAAAGAAAGGAGGGTACGTGGAATCCCTTCCTCAGACTCGGCCCATGCTCCCTCTCCTTATATATATAAGGGTAGCAACATCCTATGATGCTTGCTCACGAAGAGATGATACCCTTTCCTATTAGGAATTTGATTCCTTTACAAAAAGCAAGCTCTCTCTCTCCCTCTCTCATATCTCTTTAATATACTTTCCCCTTTTGATGTTAGGATTTTCGAAGATTATTCCCATTATCTTACTTGTACTTGTGTTGTCACGAAATTATATTCTCTTTTCAATAGAAATCATTTCCTTTTTCATAATTCCACCAAAATCATTAATAATGTATCATATTATCTTTTATCTTGCAAATTTTGATATTTTCTCTTTCCTTCCTCTTTATTGGGACTCCTTGGATCCCAAGACACTCCATTATTTCGAAATTCTATTTGTTAGATACTTATTATCCTTCTAGATGCATCTTTATGCATTATTTCACATTATCTTGTTTATTTCTCATTAAAATAACTCTTTTTGAGAATTTATCTTTATTTCTCTTTTATTTTCCTCATTGGCATTCCTTTTAATATTAGCAACCTCATAGATACGAAATCTCACCAAGAAATCTCATTTATACATCTTTTCACATATTTTCCACATTTCATCAATGTTTTCAATTTCTTGTATTTGATCTTTTCTTTTATTATTGCCTTTTCTTTGCAATCTTAGATTCCTTGGCACCCAAGGAACCCAAGAGGCATGAAATCCTCTTTGGATGTACCTTCTAGAGGTTTCTATTTCATTCTGTTCTCAAATATTCAATTATTCAATTTCTAATTGAATATTCTTTGTTATTTCCTTGTTATTGGGCCCAATAGCCAATACAGCCCACAAAGCAACCAATCAAGGCTATTGTGAAAGGAATCCATTTAATCAAAACAAAACATATCATTATTTGTTCAATTATCTTTAATATGATAAATTGTATTTCTCACAAATTGAACCCAAAAATTGGGGTTGTAACATCTAGGGTTTAGGGCAAAATCAATTGAGAATGTCACATTGAAAACGTAATTTGGATTGTTAATAACTTATTTGTGATAATTAGGTTGTTAGAAACGGTTTGTGGAAATTTTGAGTGTTCCCTATATACCAGTATAGCAATATACTGACCGATGTTTTGTTTGTCGGCATTTTAGGTATTATCTAAAAAGGACAAACAGTAAAGCAAAATCTGTGAAGGCAAATTTAAGTAATCCAATGGAGGATTAGATAGTTAGATTTCTATTGTGGATATAAGTCTTAGATCCCATTTTGAAAAGGTATACAAACGTTTTATTTTATACCAGCTTTTCAGTTTAGTTAGTAGAATTTGATAATTATTTTTGATTAAATTGTTAAACCATTGATCCTGATTTTGGGATAATGCCTCTGACCTCTTGGTCTATCTTGATTGGGGGTTACTGGGAGGTGGGGTCGTTACAAATTACATCTACATTTTTAGGATTTATTGGTATACCTTTCATAGGTGAAACTTGTCCTTTATGTATTTCCTTAAAAAAATTACTCGGATCATATGAAAAGTCCTTTTTATCTCAAATTCTAGAATTATCTTAGTTTTCTTGTCATCTTTACGTGTTCAAAAAACCAGACCAAATTATCTATATTTGATGCCTCAAACTTGTGTTGTATGACATGGTTAGGTAATTGCTTCCATTCATTATATAAATTACAAATTATGTTAGAATATTTTTGATACTTGTCTATTACTCCTTATTCCATATTCTAACAAACCATTAAACCATTATCCTTTATTTATGCACGAATTTCCTTTTATTTCTTAAATATGTTCCATAAGGACCTATTTACAAAGGAAATAGTCTCATGGACCTCACTTGGGCTATGGGCAGAACCCATACCTCATATTATAGCATTGTATTCCATTAGTTATGTAACTAGAGAGCATATAAAACCAAGTCTTATATTCATTGAATTCATATTTACCAAATTTTGAGGATCTAACAAGGTCCTTCAGTATTCTGCAAAATTTTAGTTGGTGTACTATTGATCTCCGTAGGAGAGAACACATGGCTTCCCCAACAAATACACATTGACATGTGCTATCTTTTAAAAAATTGAATGACTAGTTTTAAAAAATTGGATATAGAATCATATTGAATTTGAGAGTTCATTGCTACATTTTGATACTTACTTATATTGTTTATTCCTTTGCATTTTGTCATAAAAATCATGTAAATATAGGTTTAATCATTTTATGTTCCAAATACTGATTTGGTGCTAGCTTTGCTGACCCATGTTTCCCTTATTGGGGCCCATGTGTGGTTTTTGTTTCCTCTGGGAACTCATGGGAAGGTGATCACAAAAGACCTAGAAGAGACATGCAAGAGTTTTCCCTTGTTGAAGACTATATAGGTTCATTCTTATTTCAAATTTGTTAATCTTGTGTAAAGCTTCCTGACTCTGATGTAAAGCATGATTATAAGAATTGGTTCTTTACAGAAAGTCACATGGATGCACATGCTACATACATATAGATCACAAGGGAAATTTTTAGTACACTATACAAGTTAAACTATCATAAGAAAGACATCATTAGGTTTAAGATATTTAGAAATGTCTAGGTATTGATGGCCAACTAGTTCAACATAATTTTTGCACCTATGCTCGAGAAAGAAGAAAGGTTTAATGAGGGATTGACCAAGAAGACATGCCTCGTTCTTTGTCCTTCAATGGAATGCAAGAAATTCACCGCACATGATGACTTCATTCCTGGGAATTCCAAACCTAGTAGGATGTACAATTTCCCATTAGCATATCTCACAAAATTCTTGGTAAACCATTTTTGCATGGTAAGACAATCACGGGTCATGTGTTATGAAGTATCTTTAAAAGGATGGGCTGTGAACTTAAGGGAGATGCGTATAGATCACATGAATTCAATACTCTTATTGAGTAACTTGATTATTTTCTTCATGTGAGCTTGTGCAACCTCCATTTCTCTTTCCTTTAAAAAGTATTAGAACCACCTCACTATAGCACCTAGATCAAATTTGGTAAATTTGAACTACGTGATAAGGGAGGACATGATCTCATTAATGGATGATATGATTTTTTGTCACTTCCACCCTAATTATTGTACATACACATTAAAATGGCCTTATCACATGGGACTTTTTATTGATGAATTGGCTCCCTATCCAATGTAATAGAAAAAAATACTTAGTTGGAGAAAAAATCATCTAAGAGATATCTTTGAGGCACCAATAGATAATATTGAAGAAGTAGTACATCATAGTAAAACCTAAGAGCAGGTAGAATGTAGTGTGCACCATGTGAGGAAGTGATATGGATCTGATCACATTGAGCAACAATGTACTCCAAGAAATTCCTATGACCTATGTTCTATGAAAGAGCAACTAGATATCATACATGTGAGGCAAAAAGAAATGTGGCTATATAAGAAGTAGTTTCACTACCAAGTGCACCACATCTATAGATATGTCCACGGATAAGCCTATGATGATAATGAGTTGGGCTAAGCATTCTAAGGCATACCTAGGTTTTGCAACTAATATATACATTTACATATAGATTATTAGGGATACTACTTTTAGCACCCTTCACCAATTGTATTGATTTTCTATTTTGTATGAGTAGGCGCCACATGACACAACACATGGTCACCCCTAGAAGAATGATTATCCTCTATCACTATGATCCTAGCTTCATAATAAGGACATCATGATTCAAAATCTTGGTGTGGTAGTGTGCACAACCTCATCCTTTATCGTTTGTCTAGTTATTGTTTGACTTGATTCTTGATGATACAAATTTTCATGTTTTTATCTATCATATCACGCCTATACATCTCATTGAGTTTAAATGTCTTACATTTTATTGCATACTTTTTAATATCTTTTTTGTTTCCATACCTTCCCACATGTTGCATTGCACATAGTCTTTTCATTATTTGTTGTAAGTTCTAGCTAATTTTTATGTAAATTGGTTCTTTTTTGGTAGTTCTCGACATGATAACAAGTGTTTTGAAGGTACACGTACACAAATAGGCTGTCATATAAATTAATTAAGACCTAAAGCATCAGATATAAGGTGATGTAGAGTTCAAAGGCACTACAATAGCAAGTCTACAATGTCAGTGTTACCTGTTCAACAAAATGGATGCAATGACTACAACATATGATGTAAAAGGGAAACAAACTGAGGCTACAAACACACATACAACCTTGTTTTTCCAGGAACATGACGTGATAGGTGATGCAGTACTATTGTAGGGCTTCATCTTGTGTCTTATTGCACTTTTATATCATCTATACTTGTTAGATGACATGTTATTCCCTTCAATATGCATATTTGTGTAAAATGCACTTATGGGTGTTATTTACATTTTTAGGTACTTGCACCATGCTTAGATGGAAGAGAGAGAGAGAGAAAGAATGATCCTAGGGTTCCTTTGCCCTTAGAGAGACCCAAAGTGAAGTCCAAGGCTCCTTCAACCTACCCCTAGTGGCCAAATATCAATTGAAGCAAGGATGCCCAAGGATGAACAAAGAACAAGCATAAAGTGTTATTGAAGAAAGAAACAAATCCGTGGTACCACAAAACAGCCATGCTAGCCTAAGATATAGTCATAGAGTCAAAGCTTGAAGAACTAATATCATCACATGACGTGCAACATATCATGCCCATTCTACCATGACCCCATACGGTCATGCAACAAATCACAACCATTTTTCCAATAGTACAAAATCATCATCCCTCATAGAACATGCATCACTCCTTCAAGTCAAAATGATTTTAGTGACCACCACGTCTGTGCTACCCATGCCTCACCATGTCTTTCGTCACCACCATGGCTGTGCTACCAACATTCCATTTCCCCCACAACAACTTATGATTTTTGTACATTCTCACCATGCCTGTTCTAACACACCACTAGAATTATGACCAATCCCACCATGGCCATGCTACCCATCACGGCCGTGCTACTCACATACCCTAGCTATTTTATCCACAATATTTCCTATTCTACCTCCACTTAACCTAGTGCTTCCCCACCACCTATATATACTTGGGTGGCAGATGGATCTTGAGGTTAAGTACTCCTACAACCACTCTATCCTACCCTATACCTTTCCACTCCATTCACACTCTATTACACCTCCATTTCACCATGCATGCCACCAAAAACTATTTTTCTAGTGTGTTTGCCACTTTCCACCATACATCCATGCCATTCACTTACCATGGAGGAAGGAGCTCGAGCTACTGCTGCTAGGAGGTGGACAAGGAGTCTCTACCGAGCTACCATGGATTTCTACTCCTCTACTCATTCTTCTTCCATTCTTTTTGTATTTTCTTGTTCTATCAGTAGCTATGCCCCTTAGTTGAGATGTTTCCGGCTTAAAATGTTACATTGATATCATGTTGGGGAAAAATGATATTTAAACATTGTAATTTCGTTTGTTACTGATGATGTTATATTTCTATCTCATTCCTCATGAAATTATTTTCGGTTTTTTCTTGAATTCACCTAGGATTATAGCAAAATTGCTTATATGTAGTTCTTTTTATGAGTTTCTCTTAAGCTCAATCAATGGACCCCTAGTTAGCTATTCACCTTCCTATATGATAATCAATTCTCCTACACCTTGGTGAGAGATATAAGTAGCTAGTATCAGAGCACTTATTGTAATTAGCTTGGAACCTTCTCAAGGCTATAATGTGGGTGATGTGAGGAATAAAACCTACTTCCACCTTACATTACTTCCCTCTACCCTTTATTACATTAAGAGTTTATATCCTAGAAGCATAGAATTGACTATACCCTAATTGAATTCCACCTAAACCCTAACCCAATTGAGCCTTATATGGGTGGGTAGGAGGTGTTAGGGACTAGTTCTCGTATACACCCCCTATCTTATCCGTGAGCAGATAGTAGTTTAGGGAAATTCCTTAGCTTCTAGCTTGTTATTCGGTTTGATAATATAAATGAAAGAATAATGTTTACATGTTATCATGCCCAACATAATTGATAAGTCCATCCCCCAAACAACCAACACTTCCCTTTATTCCATTAAATCCCTAATTACCTTTTTTCTTAATTAGTGTTAGCTGGATTAGCTCTTTACTTAATTAGTTAGTTCATTGCCTTGTTCTTGTTTTGTTCTTCCCAGTTTAGGTGTTCTGTTGATCTTTTGCCTTTTTTCTAGATGAGTGTAGTGTAGATATTCTTTGCTTACCTTAGTGTAGCTTGTTCCTTTCTTGCTTAACGTGTCTTTCCTTGCTCATTAGAATTAACTGTCTAGGGTTAAATAAGGTTTCATCTTGTTTGTTCTTCTTTTTTCTTTCTTGCTCACCATTAGTGTATTCAATAAATTGACATCAAAGCCACAAACCCTAAACTCAGTGGTAGGAAACTATCCAAAATTGACCTAGCTCTAGTGCCCCCTTTCACTCTTGGGATTGACCACTAACTTGTCACCCTCCTATACAATAATATGACCCTGTGCACTTGCGAGTATAGTGTGTTAGTGTATTTGAGAGAGTCTCTTAGGGCTTTTTATAAATTCAAAAGATCCCAAGTGTACCTGAGCCCTTGAGGTGTGTGCATCTAGTCAAGATTCAATTGATTTGGGTGTGTATACCTCAGGGTTGCGAGAAACACACCAATAGGATACATGTAGTTGATACTGTCTCATCTCTAATTAGGTGTATATTATCTGTTTTGTGAACCAAAACCAACACAACAAATGACAAATAGTGGACACTTCTATTTCTACTGAGGTTTATAGCCTCAATTTCTTTATTCTAAAGCAAGGACATTGATTATTTCTTATCAATAATTGTGTACGACTTTAGTGCTGGTTTACATGATTTCAATCAGTGCTTTAGCATTCTAGCTTCAGTTTTCTATGCAAAACTAATGCCACAAACTTCAACGTATCTATAAAATTATGTACATGATATCAATTTTTACTTACTTGACCAAAACTAACACCATAATCATAGAGCTTTTGTTTCTTAACAACTAACAAAAACTACAATTAAGTTTTTTTCCAACTAAACAACTTATTTTAGACCAGCATTTATATAGGCCATCTTCAATGAAAAACTTACAATAGAAGAAGCTCCAATACAAATTTATATCATTCACACCTACAATGCATGATTCATTCACCACCTAATTATGATTTATCTCCAAATAATGATCATGCAATGTCATTCACACCTAAAGTGCATGATCGGTTCATCACCAAATCATATAAACATTTATTTCCATTCTCATGAACTAACAAAATCCACTTTTTGAATCATACACTAGTTCACAAACCATACTTCATTTATATACATATGAATTCATACATCCATCTCATTCAAAGAAATTATGAATACACAAAATATTTTATTAACTTGATATATAATAGTGTATTGGCATATTATTCAGAAACAAAACAAAAGATAACTCATGTTTTGAACTACATATATTTATTTATCCATATCAAACATCACTTCTTTTACAAAATCCTCTACTCACTCCTCTCTCCACATATAATTTTTTTGTCAAAGACTAAAAAAGTAGTGTGTTTAATTATATGACAATATTTATATAAAAAGTTCTAGTTAAAATTAAACTCTAAAGTTATGATCCACATCTTATATAGATGTTGTATGTTTGAATATCATGTGCAGCTGTCTTGAGAATGACATCCATATTCTTCACAAAATATTATTTGCAACCCAATCATTGTCTTGCATATATAATTTATAAGAGACATTAGAAAATTATAATAACTAGACTTGACATAATATTTTAATAATAAAACTACCTTGACATTCTCCCAATCTATTGACATTAAGTTAGAATCCATTTTACTCCTCCTTTTATAGAATTATTTTATACCCCGATAACTTAAATGAATAGGATAGATGAATAAGTACAAATATCATGAAGATGAATTAGTAATTAATGTGATGATGGTTTCATATTTATGCTTATTCCACAATTTGTAATTTTATCTTGTAACCCATTGATGTAATACCTAATGGGTAAAGATAATGCACACTCATTAAGATCGGGGCTATCATTGACAATTCACAATTTCTATCTCTAAGTAAGAACAAGAAAAAAAAACAAAGTACAACATAAAAGGGTAGTTCATAAGTCAAATTTATGAGAAAAAATAAAATAATCCAAACTTACTCAACATTGGAAGGAACTAGAACAATGTTCTTTCCTACACTAGCAAAAACACTTAAATGAAGATAAAAAAATTTCAACTATAGAATCACATTCTCTTTCTAAAATGCTAATTAATTAAGGACATAAAAGTGCCAAATTTACTTATTTGCAATATTTAAAGTCATTGCATGTAATTAGTTTGAAGTACAATTATATTTGTTTAATATATATAAATCAATTGAAGATATATGTTTACGTGAATTTATTACATTAATAAGATCTTACAATATCCATATTTCTATTATGGATATATTCAGCTGGTCATAATGGATCATCTCAATAAAATCTTGAATGAAGATAGATTGATCACCATAATTGACCTAGGATTGAACTAGCTATGTATCGACATAAGACATTATATTTTATCCTCAATATGTCAAATATGCATTTCCAAAATTATATATGTTCAAGTATTTGGAGAAATATAGTAGGAAACTTTTGGATTTTTTGTTTTGATATTTGTTAAAATGTTCTTGTATCAAATGAATTCATATAAAAAAAATATAAAATGTAAAAGTAGTTTTACAAATCTAGTCATATATTGTGAGATCTTTGGGCTACCCTACTATAACACCACACTCTTACTTCTCCTACTATATTTTATTCAATTTGCGGGTATTGGAAGTGATGTGTCTTCCATTCCCTCATATACAAGTATGATAGACACTGACTATGTCAGAGGACATTGGTACATAATCCACCACCAAGGTAATAGACCTTTCTTGCGTCCAAAACATTGTATTCAATTATTGTAACTGCAAGTTGACAAGTTATACACTTCTACCATTTATATAGTACTATACCAATATCATAATACATATATGCATGCATACATTGGGCCGTTCTGGAAGGTCATTGTGAGTACTCCCGTGACCTTCACTGATTGGAGTACAACCTAGATCTGGTACCTAGTAATAAAAAAGATGTACTAATGGTACAATTTTAGGAGGTTGAGAAGGCTGAGATGACATCATTTCTTCTCATATATCCTATTGTACCAAGTCTTGTATTTCGCCAAATGTCATACTGCTTCTTTGATTAGATTGGGGTTGTAGTTTGGAGTAACCAAAAAGAGATTATAGTCCTTTAATGACTCCTAATCCCCTAATACAACCATGATTCTCTTAATTACATTCAGTTCATTGCTTTTCCAAGTTAGGATGAACTTTCCTTCCATTCTTTTCTCATGGTGCTACCTTTAATAAAAGTTAATGCATACAACTAGTAACATTTTAAAAGAAAATAAATATGTCACTCTGTGGGTTGACTTTCACCATTTTCTCTTCCACTTCTTCGATTGTTGGGTATGAAATTTCCCTTGTATGATATATTCTAGCATCAATCCAAGTAGGTTTCCTAGTGGATTCTTAGTTGAAGTTATGCTTGATTCTTCCCCAAATGAGGGTTGTATATCATATGATTGACAAAGGAAATCATAACCACCAGAACCCCACATTCTTTTCTGAATGTTCTTTCTGAGCCTTGCATATAGTCTTAGTTATACATTGGTAAGAAAAAAATCATGTAGTATATCATATGCCAATGCAGTTTGTGTAATAAAAAAAGTCATCTAGTACGTACAATACTTCATACCTTGAAATCAACTCATTTCCTAGATGCTACAAACACCTCCCACACCTTAGAATCAACAAAACTACAATTATCAGTGACACCCTTATTTATCTGAGGCTAATTAAAGTATTCTACAATGATATTTCTCTTAAAATATCTTCATCAATTTTTTTGGTACGCAAATCTCTTCATCGTTTGCAACATTATCATAGCACCTTTTTATTATCATTTTCATATCTGCGAAAAAGGTGCTATAAATAGTTATATGTTGATAAAAAAAGGCAACAAAAATTTGGAAAACAAAATCAAAATTAGTAATTGGAAAAATTAGTATATCTCATAGGTAAAACCATCCACAAGAGATTTTTATGGAATTAGGAACATAATTCCAAGTTTCTATATCTTTGGGCACCTTACGACATACAATGCCTCCTACGTAGTGCCTAAAAGTACTAGTTTTCTCTCAAATAAGTACCCAGACTGTCAAACTTCTCTACTTTAGACCTAATATTTTGTAACCTATTCATGAGTGTGAGTACTATTCTATGTGTAGAATCACCACTACTAAATCATTAACATCAACATTAACACCAACCTACTCATCCTACTCCTACTCAGCTTGCTCATGCTCAAAGTGCTCCTCTTTTGAGGCCATTCTACAATATTCTACTAAATAGTGATAAATATAAACATAAGAGAAATAATGTATGTGTTTGACTATTAATATGTTATGTGTTTATAAAAATGCATGTGTGACTGGTTATAAAATGCAGTTTTGTAAAAATGCATGTTTCTCTGGTAGTCAAACATATGCCTCCAATCTCAATAGATAGTCAACTTTTAGTTTTTCATTGTGATCTTGAGTCTTATTTTATGCATCAATTTTATCTTTGACACTTAATATTTTAAACAACTAATAATGGATTACATTTATCATACTTTATTTTTTGTTAAAATAGGGGATTTCTATTCATCTTGTTTCCCCTTGGGCAATGAGCAAAGGAAGATACATACATCAACATTTATAGTCACAAAATAGGATCGATACCCAATGTATCTCAAGATAGACATATACCCTAGGATGAATACTTATGATAAAAAGACACCAAACATCTGAAAAAAAGGCCATACCTGTGAACCCCCCAATTAAAAACTCCATATTGCAGACATGTATCTCTGCAAGAAGTGTTTCAGTGTTAGTTATATATCTCACTAGCTAGGAGGGTTCCTAGATCCATATCTAACCAATACAATGTCTTAAGTGTTAGTTCTATATCTAACGATCTAAGAGGGTTCCTAGATACATCTCGGAGTCTCAAGAATATACATTGCAAATCGTAATACTCTTCTTCATTAACAGTATTTGCAATAAACCACCATTTCTCATGAAGTATGATATCCCAATTTGCATTCTTTTGGTTGATATATAGAATACTTGCTTCTCAAGTGATGCCATGATGAACGGCTCATACTTCTTTCCATTCTTTTTAGAATTCACTAATGTGAAACCCTACTCATCCACTATAGCTCCATTAATGTTATCAACCCAATTAAACCTAAAGTACGATTAAGAATCATGCATACTTACCCCTCTAGTTTGGCATGTAATATGATAGCTATGATTATAATGGTTTTTTATCCATATCACTATAAAAGTAAGATAAAGAATCTTGCATACTAAACTTACTAGTTTGGATTATTGTAATTTCATCTTGATGCTTTGTGTAGTACAATAATCCATTTAAGATACCCTACATATGATATGCCATCCGTTTTGGTTTTCAAGGTGAGCCATTTAATATTCTTCACAACACTATTCAATGTTTGAGATAGATGACAAAGACTTTACCTTCAAACAACCTAATAATTTTTTGATTATGCTCTCTTGCTAGACACAATAAACTATATTGAGGATAGTTTCTCTTGATAAGAATGGTGTGTTTAGTGATATAAATACCCACTTTATCAATGTTACGTAAAGCATTCAAATGTTATTATTCCCACAACTCATGACTATTTCCTTCCACTCATGCTCCCCAAATTCCCTTGCAATAATAATATTTAGTATGTTGGGACATCAATTTTCCAGGTGTTTGATTGTAGTTCAAAAATTCATTGTAAAAGTCCATTACCTTCCTATCCACACAGCCCTCAATAATATTCCCTTCAGGATGTCAATGATTTCAAACATCACCCTCAAAACACTCATGTACCATTCAAAATGATATATCCAATATAAGAAAGTTGGACCCAATATCTTCACCTCCCTTGTTAAATGAACAATAGATGGACTGTTATATCTAACAATGAAGGTGGAAAATAAATCTTAAGTTGGAGCAAAGTATCTATCACATCTTTTTGAAATTTATTGACATTTTCAGGTCTTATCACTTTGCTCTATTATCTCATTGATGAAGAAGTAGAGCCTTGTGATTGCAAACCTTACATGCTTCAGTACTATATATTGAATAGTCACATGAAAAAATATTGCATTAGAGTGTGACTATTATGAGATTTAATACCTAACGGTTTCATATCCTAAATTGACACCAATGTATGGATAATGGAAGAGTATCCTTGTAGTACCTTAACATAATGCAAGCACTCATAAAATGTTCTTTGCTCTTATTTTTGGTAAAGTGTAACACGCATGAGGTAAGTATGTGCGGAAACCACTTATCTCACCTGACAATTCTTTCCTTGTACCCATTGCTCCTAAATTCATTCTATATTTTATGCCATGTTTTGTCATTCCTAGTATATTCAATAGTGTAGCAATGATGATAGCAATGACATTTCTCTCAACATCCTGACATCAATACAATGTCTAATTGTCAACAATTTCCAATAAGGAAAATCCTAGAATGTCAACCTCTTCTTATATTAATATTTGTCATGCACGAGACTTCTACATCATCTCTTACTAAATACATTAAAAATTTCATTCACTCTTTCACATAAAACATTCCATGATACATGTTTTGGGGCACTTTGATCCTCAGCTGATCCATTACATGCTTTCTACTATCTTCTATAAGGATTTACTTATGGAGAATTTCTTTGATCACCTTGATATATGATGCTTCTTCTAGTTTTAAATCTGATAGAATACATAGTTTTTTCACATATATGATGTATTTTTTATGATTTTACACTATTTCCATAAAAAAGGTTGTAAGTTGGAGAATCATTAATCATGCAAAACCAAATATGATGCAAATTGAAGGATTGTCCATGTGTAGCATCATAAGTAATTACATCTTCTTCCCATATTTTTTTTATTTATTCAATTAAAGGTTTAAGGAAATGCAATGTCATTGTTAGGTTGTATGTGACATGAAATTAAAATCAACAACATTGTATTTAGATTCTTCATATACAACCAAAGAGTAATATTGTATATAACAATTATAACAGGACTAGTGCTAAGTTGACTTCTTAATGTACAATATGGATTCATCCCATTGATATAAAGTCTAAGTCTTAAGAATCTCTCTATTTTGCCAAATTGTGGGTACAAAAATTCAAATGTCTTCCATTGTTGTTAATTAAAAGATTTTTGAAGGACCCCATCATCATTTGCCTTTACATCGACATGCCAAGATACATTATATGTGCCATCCAAATTAGAAAATAAGAACTAAAATCATGGTATTATAGCTAGATACCACATCACCTTGACATGAGAGCCACTCTTGGTCTTACCTAAAGCCATCATTTTGTACCTTGCTGCACCACATTTTGGAAAATATTTATAATTTTTGGAGTCTTTTAAATAACACACAATCATTATGGCATGTATTTATATTCTTAACCTAGATTCCCACTGGGCATATGATTTTCTCTTCTTTGTATGTTAAGAATGGAAGCTAGTTTCCTTCAAGAATATCTTTTTTTCAAAAGGGAAAAAAGATCTATAAAACTTATTTAACTCCACCTATCATTAGCTTTTAGATTATACAATCTCAACACAAAAATGCTTATCTTGATTAACTTAGTATACCCATATATAATGGTTTTTAAACATCATATACAATATGTGTGAACAATTAAGGTGGATAAATAAGATTGTCCCCATTTCTAGAATCACATCAACCATACAATTCCATTTTGGTTTGTTGTTCAAATCAATATCTGTAATAACCCCGCCTCCCGGTAACCCCCAATTAAGGGAGACCAAGAGGTAAGAGCCATTATCCCAATTTCCCAGATCAAAGGTTTGACAGATAATCAATAATAATTATAAATTCTACCTTTACTATACCGAAAGATGATATAAAATATATTTTTGCATACCTTTTAAAAACTTTGGATATCTACTTCTATCCACAGCTTGAATATATTCTATTTAATCCTCCTCGCACTTTATTTCTTATTTTCACAATGTGTCACTTTACTATTTGTTCTTTTTAGGGTTGTACCTAAAACGCCGACAAACAAAGCATCAGTCAACATAAATGAATATGACTATATGTGGGGACAACCAAAATTTCACAAATATGGCTAACAATCTAAATATCACAATCAAGTTAATTAACAAGCCAATTTATGCTTTCAATGTGACATTCTCCACTGCTTTTACCCTAACCCTGGAATACCCTCTTCAGGGTTTCTATTTTGCCATTGACTTAAGGCCACCTTCTCAATCCTGAGCTTGGTGCCTGGGGTCACCTCTCATGGTGCCCATTAGTCATGCAACAAAGACCACCTTCTCAATCCCGAGCTTGGGGTTTAGGGTCACGACTCATGGTACCCATGGGTCTTCCCTCCTGGGCTTTACCTTTTTGCATCATCCATCAGGGTGGCATGTAGGTGCGAGAATACACACTTATATTATAATTGTGATAAGCATAGTCACTCTATAGTTGCATGAAATAAAAGTCATTCAAGTAGTTATTTTTAGGCAACCGATAAAACATCCAGGAATCACCCTGAAAATAAAGTGATTAACCATAAGCGTAACCACATACCCGATCCAGAGAAATTTGATGTCCAAGAAATAATGATAAAGAACAATCAAACAAGCAATCAACACTATCCTAAAATTACTACAATACATCCAAGTGTTATAGTTTATCCAAAACATTCTTAAGATAGACTTGGATTCCATCTTAGGCTTTCTAGGCCACCTTTAGGGTTTCATTAAGGTTTTAGCCTCCATAATGCTTTTATCACGTTTAATGCACTTTTAGTTCACAAACCACTACTACATAAAAGCCTTTTAGCGTCAGTTATTTAAGCTCTTTAGTGTCAGTTTGAAAGCGACACCTAAGTGGGCACTGCTAAAGGGGGACACCTTCGACGTCGGATCCCAACCGACGCCAAAATGTTTTTCGCCACCGAAAACGTGCCAGCAAAGGGACTATATGCGTCGGTTGTTTAGTAAAAACTGACGCCCAAACTCTTCCCGCCACTGAAAACACGCCAGCAAAGGGACTATATGCATCAGTTGTTTACTAAACAACCGCCGCCAAAACTCTTCCTGCCACCAAAACCACGCCAGCAAAGGGATTATATGCGTCGGTTTTCTAAGAGAAACCGACGCCACATCATCTGAACCGATGTCAGTTTTGTGATAATAACCAACACCCTATCCCCTGTCTGCCACCACGGCCGTGCTTCCCAGCATGACCGTGGTACCTGGTCACATAGACATCGGTTTTAGGTGGAAAACCTCCGCCGTATAACATAGGTGTCAGTTTTGTTCAAATAATCGACGCCTATGTTTTGATTTTTTTTTCTATCAGTCTGCAGACCTGCTGTGGCTGGTCGTAGGATGAGAAACCTGCAGTTCAGTTATGAACTGCAGGTTTTACGACATCCATTGATATCAGCCAACAACAGGCCACAAAACTGCAAAATTAACATGATGGACAATATTATATATATGTGATTCACACTCATGTATAAGAACATTTAGTTCATATTATTTTTTGATCACACGCATGTAGAAACCTGTAGCAACCTGCAGTTCCATTTATTTCATCTCTTTTCACATTCAGACACATATAGAAACATTCATGTATTGATGATTTTCACACACATATGACAAATCATAAAAATTCATCCACATTCACACAAAATTAATTATGAGAACAAAGTTATTCTTTATTCATCATTGTCATCATTGTCAGCAAAATCATATTGAAAAATTCCCACTCTTTGTAGGGCTTTTGCCCAATCTTCTCTTACGACATCTAATTCATCTCTCGTATAGGGAGCATGTACATCGAAACACTTTGCACCTATGTTGAAGTCCTAAGTTTTAAATACCTACAAAGAGAATGACGTACATACATAATTATAATAATAAATAATAAGATTCATATATTTCATATTGTCTAACGAGACTATGTATAATACCTGTTGTATGTTATCGATTTCCAATACGACATGTTTGATGATTAGGTCCATAAATCACATCACATAGTAGGCACATGCCAAGTTGTTGTCTTGTGTAGCACACTATAAATTGAAACATACAAAATATTCAAAAATACAAATAAGCACAGTTCACATAAATAATATATACATTGGAGTCGGGAAATTACTTTCACATTATCCCAAATGAGTGTCAGATTGTTTTTCCTGGGGACCCTTCCTCCAGCTTTTTTGTACTCTTGTAAAGCCCTATATATGTTAATGTAACACATTAAATTGCATAATTAAATAGTAATGCAGTAATAGATGTTAACATATATAAAAACATAAAATATTTCTCACGAGAATAATGGCCTTTTAATTGCATGTCCATATAATACATCCAACTCACTCCCCGCAGGATCTAGATAATAGACGGTGAATGTCTTGGGGACAATAACTAATAACTCCCAATTCTTAGCACTACATGTAAGAAAGTAGAAAATTAATCACTCAATATCCGCAATAAAAATGTAATTTTCTTAAGTCCAAATTACAAGCAAAGTAAACTTACTCGACATTGAATGGAGATATTATCACCGTCTTATTATTTTTACCAAAATATTGAAAAGCATCACAACAGTATGAAGTAACTGAAGAAGGGTCTGTATCTACACGACTAATCAAAGATGGAACCAAAAATCCCACATGGAAAAATCCAAAATCTGTACATGTCTTGTATAAGTGGTTGGAAAACATGTATTACATATGCATTAATATATAAGAAACCATATTGTCATATATAAAACAAGGTATATGGATGTATAAACCAGATTGTCGTATGCATTAATCTCACAATATCCACAGCTCTATCATAGATGTGTTCATCCATTCATAACTAGACAACTCCAAAATATATTGTATAAATATGTTGTTTCCGAATGTTTGACGTGCATTAATACGTATCTAGAACTTCTATTACCTATGCATTAATATGTATGCTAAACTTGTATAAATAGATTGTTATGGTATGATTTATCTGCAACATTCTTCGGAATAGTAACATTTATAGGGCAACTTGGATTATGTTAGCCGATCCATACTGCCACACTCCTACAATTCGGACCTATCAAGGCGTGTAGGTCCCCTGGAAGCCAACTTGGTAGTCAAGGAGGTGGAGGCCGAGATGTAGTGGGTCTCGTCCTTGACCTGTATATATAATTTCATATCAATTGACTCATATATATACACACTAACAAAGTAAAGTAATGAAAATTTATCATACAATATCAGTATAGAGGACATCTGCTTCGGGCCACAGTATCACTCTGCCTACAGCCTCACCAAGTGTTTCAGCATCTGGGTGTGCATGAGGTAGTGCAAGATTCATCCAGCCAGTGAGTATATGTATCAGGCTCACACGTACCATGACATCTGGTACTGGACTCCCATGAAACATTCACCCATTAAGGGGTGGGTAAGCTGATGCATCTGCAACAATATATCCTTCACTTTGTAGTCGACACGGCTTCAACCCCTACAAATTTATGTAAAGAATGTGATATGAATATATACGCAAACATATGATCATCTTGAACAGACTAGCTATTATATATGCCATAAAAATACTTATAGAGGACGTGCTAGGTTGTGGGTCTATAGGATTACTCCCAACCTCTACAATACAAGCAGTAGGAGAAGGGAGGTTCGCCACATGTACTGTCTGAATGGTAGTCTGAGACGCCTACCACTTGTTAAATGCTTCCTGGAGTATTTTATCAACTACTTCCTCGACTCTCCTATCAATTAAGGAATCTACCTATACATGGATAAAAGAAATGCTAGTTTTTATTATTGAACTCCCTTTTGCAATAACGTTCTAAAATAAGAATAAGTTACCTCAGCTTGTGAAAGTCCCTCTTTTGGGATAGGTTTGCGCTGGGATGGCCCAAAGAACGCTTTGATGCCCACACCAACGCCTTCACCCCTTACACATCCAGGATGCTCTGGGTTACCCAAAGCAACTATCAGTTCATCCCTTGTGCCCTGAGGGATGAACTTTCCTTCCTTCCTCTACTTGTGCAGCTCCCGCTAATCACCATCAATAAAAATTCGTAAGTAAACATAACAATAATCAATATCGATAGATTGCTGTAAGAGTTGATTTTTACCATTTTTGCAGCCACCTCAGCGGTTGCGGGCTTCGGTATATCTCCCTTATTGTTTTGCCTCCCAGCTATCCACATAACATGACGAGGCAGAGGTGCGGGAGCAGCAGTAGAGGACTCTGCAGTCTCCTGAGTAGCAGTAGGTTGAGTAGACTCAGCCTGTAGTCTTTGGCGAACGCCTACATATCCTCTTGGACCCATTGTGTGGTCATGCACATTCAGTGCACGCCTTGCTCGTTGAGCATCGCTGATAGCCTAGTTAGTTAGCACATTGATTTGGTTAGTAACACTAAAGGTTAATCTTGAATAGGTGAATACATAAAAATGTATTTAATTAAATTGGGAGTGGTGCTTAATACCTTGAATTCATCTGTTTTTCTTTGGGTAACAAACTCCTCCCATTCTTTGGGGTCCAAGTAGTTCCATTGTTGTGTGGCTTCCTTCTTCCTATATTTATTTTTCAAAGAGAATACAAACAAAAATTATTAGTGTAGGGTTAGTGAAATACTGATCAATGTCTAGAATTGGAATCAATCAAGAACCTATTCTCAACATCGTGTATGTAATCTTGGGTGAGATTGGTCCTATAGTTCCATAGAACCCTCCCACAACATTGCATCAAACATTTACGATGCAACTTTTCATCTAGATCAAATATGCTCTGCAAATTAAATAGAATTTCTATTAACTAGTATCCTAAAAATTAGCAATCTACACAAATAGAATTACAAATAATAATAACTCATGCATAGTTCCTTCCATATGTGGTCTTTCTTCCCCTTAGGAAATTTATGCCATGATTCTAGGATAGGACTGCAATGGCTGTGAGTAAGAACCCCAAGATATGAAACAAATGAGTTGCGGTTCACTCCATATGGATTTCCTGCCTGATCGAAATCCACAGCCAATTTCGGTCCATTGCCCCTTTGATGTATTAACTTGTTCATCATTGTGATGCCCCTCACTTTCTCAATTTTCTTTTGCTGCTCATCAAGTGCTGTAATTTCTTAAGGGGGTACATCACCAACCTAAAATTTGATAAAAAACACACTTACATAATATAATTATAAATGAACATATAGATAGAAACCTCAGGGATATATTCTTAAAACTTACATTGTCAGGCGGTGCAAGCACGTCCTCACCCTCACGATGATCATCAGCACAGTCCTGATCAGCCATTTGAAAGTTCACATTCAAATTATAAATTTCACATTGTAAAGTAACACTAATTGTGAAGTTCACATTGTAAAGTACACATTCACATAGTAAACTAATTCACATTGTAAAGTTCACATTCACATTGTAAAGTAATTCACATTGTAAAGTCCACATTCACATTGTAAAGTTCACACTCAGAAAAATAAAACATAATAAAAATCTAAACATCCATGCCTCTAATATTGTGATCTTTTATCAATTAACAATCCTTCATTATGATCCCCGTGAACATACAAGTCATCACCTTGGCGGGAGAACTAGTTTTGGACTCCCCCAAAGTCGTGAATTTATACCTTGACGCACCACATTTCAGACAATCTTTCAAATCCACATAGTCCTTTTGAAATAATACACAATCATTCTTGCATGTATGTATCTTCTTGGCCTCCATTCCCATTGGGCACAACAATTTCTTTAACCGGTATGTTGAGATCGACAGCTCATTTCCTTCAGGAAGAATTGCTTTCAAAAAAGACAACAATGACATGAAGCTTTTGTCGCTCCATCGATTGTTAGCTTTCAGTTTATACAATCTCAACACATCACTAAGCTTCGTAAACTTACAACCCGTGTATAACAATATCTTAGCATCATGCACAATGTTTCTAAACATGGGAGGTGGATCAGTTTTGGTGTGCTCTACCCCACAACTATCCAGCATTGCATCAACGATGTCTACAGGAACTGATTCTTTCACATGTACATCATCGAAGGCAATTTTTCTTCCACACAAGCACTGCTATTGACATCCATTGGTTTCGGGTTTGAAATCTCTCCATGCCAGTGTCATGCTGTATAGCCTTGTACCATCCCATTGCACATGACATGACTTCTGATTTCATCACCAATGCTGACTTTCAAGTTGTTACCGCAATTCCTACATGGACAGTAGAACCTATCTCCATGTTGTTTCTTATGTTCCTCGGCAAATCTAATAAACTGGTCAAGACTAGATATAAACTCTGGGGTGCAGAAATTGCGAATGGACATCCATGATCTATCCATTCTATGATTAAAGAGAAAACAAGCTATATATTACAATAAGATTAGGGTCTAGGGTTAACATATTAGAGTTTATACATGGTTAAAACTTTAGGCCAACAAATACATGTGTTGTCATTCTTATATATAATAAATGTGTGCCACCTATCCCATTCTTGAACACCTAATCTCACTAGTAAGTGTATAATGTGTATTGGGTTTTCAAGAAAATTTCGACAACATTTCTCCACTGTTCTCTAAGTACATATGTACTTAGGGAACAAACAGGGAAATGCTGCCGAAATTTTCTTGAAAACCCAATACACGTTATAAACTTACATCCTAAGTGAGATTAGGTGTTCAAGAACAATGCCAAACTGGGGACTATCCAATATTTACTCCTAATGAGTAAATCTTGGACGGGTTTCTAGGCCAACAAATTCATGTGTTGTCATTCTTATATATAATAAATGTGTATAAACTACAGGAAACATGGTTAATCCTAATCTATAGAGCATTATTAAATAATAAATCAAGAAATCAATTATTTCAAACATGCAATAATTCACAATGCAATGTTATAAACTACATGCAACATGGTTAATCCCCACACTCTAGTAGACAGTCTAACCTTAAATATAGTGATGTATAAGAGATTAAGAAAAAAAATTCTTAGGTAAGAGTAAGATGAAAATCAACATATATGCACAATTAGCATCAAATATACGACAAAAGGGTAGATTAGAACCCTAATTTACTCAAACATGTATAAAAATTACCCTAATGACAAAAAGTCTAGGAATCTTTACTAGACATTATATATATAGCCCTAGTCAACATATTTAACATACTATGTTATTATTAACATCCAGATCATATTAAGATCATACTATGTTATAACTATTGGTTTAATAACGCTATTTCTGCATGTACATGATTATCAACTTTAAAACCCTATAATTCATTAAAATCATTCTAATTCAAGTTAAGATGTTGTGATCACATAATTATATACTGACATCAGAATAAATAAAAGAATCATAATTAACATGATTAACAACATGCTCATCAAACTAGGGTTTTCTTGAATATCATCTAATATCCGTGTACTAACTATACCTTTGTAACAAAAAGAATAATAGAGCCTTAAGTATATTTTATTCACAATCTACACATTTTTCTGAAGAAAAACAATATACAACATGGTAATATTAATGTGAATCAGAGCATTTTATATTCACAATCTACGCATTTCCAACATTATTCGAGCAGGAGTAGGGTACCTACTTGAGGGCGGAGGAAAAAGAGGAGGAAGAAGAGCAGGAGCAGGGACCATTTGTGGCGGCATAGGGCACGCAGGAGCTGTGGTCAGAGTGGAGCAGTGACCTAGAGAGCAGGGAGCGTGGAGCAGAGCCCTAGGAGTCGTGGCTGGCCTTGAGAGTAGCTGCCAGAGTACTGGCGGCGGCTGGCGGAAGCAAAGGTGGCAGAGCCAGAAGCTAGAAGAGGTGCGGTGGCAGAGGTGCGGCGACTAGCGGTGGCGAGTGGCGGCAGTGTTGGTGACCAAAGCACCAGAAAACAATAGTAGAGGCAGAGCAGCAGCGAGCAGCGGTGGAGCAGAGGAATCGTCGAGCCAGCAAACCCTCAGAGGAAATGAATGAAACAGAAGGGGAAGAGTCTGCCTTGTGCGGGTGCACTGTTAAGTTAACAATAGGTGTCGGTTATTAACAACAACTGACAATAAAAACTATAAGTGTCAGTTACCAACAAAAAACTGACACTATTGTTCAATTATAGGTGTCAATTCCAAACATAAAAACTGACGTGTATATTTATATGCTGACAAAAATAAATGTTCTCAAATTATAAAAACTGACACTAAAGGGAGGTGAAAATTTTCGCGGTTATGCGCGCAAAAACACAATGGCGTCAGTTATTGTAACACAACCGACAACAAAAATTGGTCAAATTTCTGTCTCGCAGAAAACCTTTAGTCGTCAGTTTCTTTTTTAAAAACTGACGATGTATGTTAATTTTTGGAGGTAATTTTTTTCGCTGGAAATTTTGGATTTGGAGGTTACTTTTAGGCGTCGGTTTGTTATTAAGGAACCGACACTGAATAAAATTGATACCTATGTCTAGTCACCCTTCACATATTGATGTCGATTTTTTTATAAACTGACGTTGTATTGTTTAGGTGTCGGTGTATTATTACAACTGACACCTTTAAAAGTGACGTTATAAGCCATTTCTGTAGTAGTGAACCCTAATTTCAACATCATAAGCATAGTTGAATGTCAATTAAGTCTAATACATCTCTTTTACCCCAAACTACCAACTTTATCCTTTAAGTAATGTCAAGATTATTAGGCCCAAATATCTCTGGTTTCTTTCAAATTGACAACTCATATTTCATTATGATCTAATGCACATATGAACTCCATTTATCACTAATATTACATTATTCGCCACTAGAAAACCCTAACTACCAAATTAAGGGTATTCATCAACAATTAGGAACCTTTATACTCAAAATAGCTTAGAACCATCAAATCTTAGCATTATACATGAATTTGACTAATTGAAACCATTAAGAAACATAATTACTAACATTAGGGTTTCAAGGCCCATTAAAGCATATTTATGGACATGGAACCCTAAATTAAGGGTTCTAAATGCTTTATCATTCATAATTGGTGTAAAACCCTAAACCATGCAATAATTCATCAATATTAGGTTCAAGTTCATCATTAACGTTTCAAAAGGTTACTATTACTTAATTTCACCAATTAAGCATCATGAACTTAACCATTAATTTCAATTAGGATTTCTAAAATAATTTCCAAGCACTTTTCATTAACTTAGCATAATTTTGCAAATAGGAACAAAATCAGACTTTAAAAGTATTTTTAATGGATTCTACGCGTTCTCCTGATCAATTTTCATATGTTGCATGTTTCCATCGGAGCTACTAATAAAAAGATACAAATTTTGCAAAATTTACTTACTTGGACCAATGGGAAGCTGCCACGTCAGCCTTTCCCATGCAATGTAGCTCGACCACTTGAAAACATAATGAAAAGACCAGATTACCCCTACGTAAGTTATTGGCTCTTTGTATCTTGGAAGGGTAATTTTGTCCAATGGTGCCTCCACTCTTCTTCCACCTAGCGCTGCCCTAATGCTTCCGCCCTAGCCGCTGTGGGTGCGGCTCCTCCTCCCTTTTCTGGACACGATGGCCACCAAGGCTTGTTCCTCTTCCTCCGTCATGCCTCCGTGCACCTTGGGATGCCTCCGGATCGCATCCAAGATGGCTGGTTCAAGCTCGCCAGTCCTGCAAACAAGGTCGGCCTGCAGCCAACCTGCTGCGTCGTACAAGTGCTAGGCCGCTTCTCTCTGGCGTCGTAGGAGCGTCGGGCTTCAAGCATGACAACCCCCCGACTCCTTGCTGCCTCAGGCTAAGTGCTACCCACTCTTGGTTAGGGTTTGAACAAAAAAGGAGGAAGAATGAGAGAGAAGGGTGCATGGGATTCTCTTAGACTCGGGCCAATGTTCTACCCCTTATATAGGGGAGGGTAGCAATGCCCTAGGATGCCCATCCATGAAATCCAAGACCCTTTCCCAAAAAGGAAACCATATCTCTTCATTAAGAAGTAATCTTCTCTCTCATAAATATCTCTTTGATATTATTTATTCTTTAGATATTAGGAATTCTAAAATTACCTCTTTTATTCTCTTTATACTTGGCTTTTAATCCATTGGCCACGAAATTATACTTCTTCATAGAAGAAAGTACCTCTTTTTAATAATACCACAAATTCATTAATTATATATCACATTATCCCCTTATTTTGTACTATTTCACATTTTCTCTTTCTTTTTATTCATTGGGTCTCCTTGGATCCCAAGAAATCCTAAGATTTCAAAATTCCTTTTTAAGGATACTTATCATCCTTCTTTTGTTTTGGAGAACCAGGGCTTAGTTATTATTCATCCCATGCCCTAGAGTGGGTACAGACATAAAGGGGTTAATTTGTACATGCTGAAGCCAGCTGGGCAAAGTACTATTGAAAGAGATAACAAAATTACTAATAAAGGAATGTTTTGCTATTGCATCTGAAACCACATTCAGAGTGCGGGGGATGTACTGCAGAACAACGTCGACGCGGGCGTTGTCATGGCATGCATCCTGAAATTGCCTCCAAAGGGATTGGAGAATGGGTGGGGGTTGTGTGCCTGTGAGCTGACAGACATCAGTTTGAGCGTCTGAGAGGATGAGCATTCTGCCCAGATGCCTATCTCTGCTGATATGAACTGCATGGATGATAGCTAGGGCCTCGGCCAAGATGATCGAGTTAGCATGGAAGGGCATCCCGAAGCTGATGACGGGCACTCCTGAACTGGACATGGCAAAGATGCCTAATCCTGCTCCTTTCGCTGTTGTGTGGAAGGAGGCATCGACGAAAACAACGTGATCATACCCTTCAATGTAGATGGGTGGGATTGGATCCTTGTATAGCGTAGGTTTGCCTTGAGCGCTCCAAGCTTCCAAGATGGTGTTAGTGCGTTCTTTGATAAAAGCAGCCCTGGAATGGATGTTAGGCTTCTTCCCAGAGTGGACCAACTCATTCCTTACCCCCCATATCTGCCAGCAGGGAACAAGGAGCAGTGTAGACTGAACGTTCTGCACAGTAGGGTAGATAATCGCAGAGAGCCATGCATCCTTAGACAAGGAGAAGAAGTCAGGCACTGTATCTAGCATCTCCCAGATGGGTCAAATGACATGACAGTCTCTAAGGCAGTGAAGCAGCGAGTCCTCTGCATTGTTGCATACATGACAAGTGCTATCCACCATGATATGTCGTCTTATTTTTTCACCATTATGCAGAAGAGCTTTATGAAGTAAGAGCCAAGCAAAGGTTTTGATATGTTCAGGGACTTTTAGGTGCCACACCTTGTGCCAGTCCCCATGAACAGAGACGTCCTTGTTGATACAGAGCCATTTGTAGGCAGATTTTGCAGTTAAAATGTCGGAGGGGTCATGAAGCCAAGCCCAATAGTCTGGTCCCAGGGACAGTCTGGGAGGGGGGTAAGGTAAATTAAATGTTTGCCCTACTCGGCAAGAAGGATTCGATGAAGGAATTGTCCCACTCCCCATTATTAAGGACCATACTTGCAACAGATAAGTCCTCAAGCCCAGAAGGAGGTGTGAATGAAGAATCAATGTCTTGAACAGAGAGGCCCGCAAGACACTTATCATGGAAGACTTGGGTTGTGGTGTCAGACTGGATGACCTTTGTGCACTGGCTTTTAACAATGTCAATATTTCGTTTGATGAAAGCCCAAGCAGGAGAGTAGGACTTCTTCAGGAGGGTGCCGTCCTTTAAATATTTATCAGACATGATGCAGACCCAGGGAGTATTAGTTTTGTTGAGAAAAAACCAGACGTTTTTGAGCATTAAAGCATGATTGTATTCATGGGCATCCTTGATCCCCAAACCGCCTACAACTTTTGAGGAGGTGATCTTTTTCCAGGAGACTAGAGAGAGTTTCTTACGTTCTCTGCCACCGAACCAGATGATGTTCTTGACGTGCCTATTAATCTCATCACAGAGACTTGAGGGGAGCTTGACCGTTTGCATGGTGTAGGCAGGGATGGCTTGCAAGGTGGATTTGGCAAGGGTGATACGACCCGTAAGGGAAACTTGGCGAGCTGTCCAACTATTCATACGATCGTGAAGAGTGGATATAATTTCTTCATGGGTGTTCGTGTTGAGCCTGTGGTGCAGCAATGACACACCAAGGTATTTGCCCAAATTTTCAGTGTGTGGAGTGCCCAGTGCTTTACTGACCATATTCTTGACACGTCGGGGCGTGTTGTGAGAGAAGAAACATTTGGACTTTTCTTTGGAGATGATTTGGCCGGAGACGAGAGAAACGTTCTGTAGCACATTAGTGAGGACAGTAGCCTGATCTGTGGTAGCCTCTGCAAAGAGCATAAGATCATGTGCAAAGAGAATGTGGGAAAGTGGAGAGCCTCTTCTACAAAGCCATATAGGTTTCCACCTGCCGGAGGTGACCTCATTGAAAATGGCTTGGCTCAAACGTTCCATACACAGGACGAAGATGTACGGACTAATTGGATCACCTTTCCGAACACCTTGAGTTGGAGAGAAAGGAGGTAGGGGCGAGCCTTCCCAAAGGATGGAAGTGGTACCGCCAGTAATGATCCTCATAATAAGATGAATGATATTGTCAGGTAGGCCAATCCTTTGAAGGGTGTCATTTATGAAGGACCATCGCATTTTATCAAATGCTTTGGCAAGGTCCAACTTGATGCAAACCCAATGCTTCCCAGATGACTTTGATTTCATAGAGTGTATCACTTCCTGGACAAGAAGGATGTTATCACTGATATGCCGACTTGGAATAAAGCTCGACTGTGTGTCTGCTATCCATGCACTGATATGCAGTTTGAGTCTTTCAACAATAACTTTAGATCTAAACTTCTGACAGGAGTTGTTGAGTGAAATAGGGCAAAGATCGCTGCATCGAAGAGGCTGCCTCACTTTAGGAATAAGGACCATAAGAGATTCAAGAAGGGAATGACTATCTGGATGAACTCGGCATAAACCCCGTCTGGGCCTACTGCTTTAGATGGCATCATAGAGAAAGAAACTCTTTTTATTTCTTCAGGACCGGGCTGGCGGGCTAGAAAGTTTGTTGCTTGCAGGCTTAGTTTAGTGAAGGAGCCTATGTAGTTCAGAGGAACATTCGTGTTGACAGCTCAGGGTAAGTGCTACCCACTCTTGGTTAGGGTTTGAATGAAAAAGAAGGAAGAATGAGAGAGAAGGGTGCATGGGATTCTCCTAGACTCGAGCCAAGGTTCTACCCCTTATATAGGGGACGGTAGCAATGCCCTAGGACACCCATCCACGAGATCCAAGCCCCTTTCCCAAAGAGGAAACCATATCCCTTCATTAAGAAGTAATTTTCTCTCTCTGAAATATCTCTTTGATATTCTTTATTCTTTAGATATTAGGAATTTGAAAATTACCTCTTTTATTCTGTTTATACTTGGGTTTTCATCCATTGGCCACGAAATTATATTTCTTCATAGAAGAAAGTACCTCTTTTTAATAATACCACAAATTCATTAATTATATCTCACATTATCCCCGTATTTTGTATTATTTTGCATTTTCTCTTTCTTCTTATTCATTGGGACTCCTTGGATCCCAAGAAATCCTAAGATTTCGAAATTCCTTTTTAAGAATACTTATCATCCTTCTAGATGCATCTACATTCTTGATTTTCTCATTATCTCACTTATTTCTGTATTAAAATATCTATTTTCGAGGATTTCTCTTTATCTTTCATTTCCTTTTTCCTCTTTTCATATTTCTTTTATTAGAAATCACATAGAAACGAAATTTACTTAATTGTGGCCAATAATTCCACTTTCTAGAGATTTTTATGTATTTCTCATAATTACTTTGCTTGATATCCATTATCTTGTATCTTTTCCTTTTATTTGGACTTTTCTTCTTTTCTTCTCTTTTATATCCATTAATGGATTAATGTAATGATAGGAATCATGAAAATCCTATCCAAAGGGATATTTGCAAAGAAATCCATCTTTTGAAGCAAATCATACAACCTTTTCAATTAATTCTATATTCACAAAATCTTTACAATTCAATTATGAAAACATATGCAAAATTGAGGTTGTAACAACCTTCCCCTCTTATAGGAATTTTGCCCTCAAAATTCCCTCAAACATTCAAACAAATAGGATAAGACTTCCTCATGTCCATCATGGCTCCCAAGTAGTTTTACCATCTCCATGGTGCCTCCCAAGAACCTTCATCATCTTATATTCTTGCATCTGAGTTCTTTCTCACCTTGTTACCTTGTACCCTCATAGGTGACTGAGGACATTTCAGCTTCTCTCAAAGCTAACTGGGTTCATGGCTCAGCACATGGCTTGGGTACCTCACATAATGCTCTAGATTGGACTCGTGGAACACATCACGTTATCTTGAGGGGTAAGACTGAACATAACCATCTCCACCAATCCATCTCAAAAGGACCCATATATCGGGGACTCGGCTTTCTCAACTGTAGCTTAGTGGGGTAGGATTTTCACATCGCATATTCTCCCAAAGTGAATTGCATGTCATTTTGCTTTGCATCAGCTCCTGACTCATGTCACCCCTGGGCTTCCTTAGCTATCGCATGATCAAAGCGACTGCATCTGCACACACTGTGGTCCTTTTCTGACCTTCACGAGGTCCCTTCACCAACATTATCTTAATGAAGTGGTGACCGACACAACCTCCCTCACTTAGCTTCTTTACATCCTGATACTGGCTATGGTGGTTATCATCACATCTCTCGTAGGGCAAGAACTGCCCCCCATGTATGACCTTGAATGAGCACACATGCCCTCATCAGACCCTCTTGTCTGGATCAAACTAACCATTAGTTAGGGGTGATAAGCTGTACTCACATCGAGTTCTTCGTGTATCTACTTCCACCGTATGGAAGTGAATATTTAGGTCATACTCAAGAACCTTTGAACTCGTATCATGGTAAAGTTGAACCATCTCTCTTACATGTAGTTCAACCGGATCTATCCCTTGACAGTATCTCTCTTTCTCATTAGACTATGTCATCTAGGTAAGGTGATCTACCATAACCCATATTTCCCCTTGACTTTCTTCGGTGCATGGGTGACTTACCTCGACATCCATAGTGATGAACTCCCATTCCCTCTCAGGGACTTTTATCCTCTCTATCCACTTAATGGGTTGTTGGCATTCATCCTTCACATCCTGACATGCATGGTGACAAGCCACATGCAACTCCATACACTTCTTAGGCATCCAAAGTACTACTACCACTTATTATCTTAGTAGTACTACGGTGTATGGTGAACTTAAAATCATGATCTCTTGTATGTCATGATTTCTCAAGGTTGATTCCTCAAGAACCCTAAAACACTCTAGTCGTGGGTTTCATCACCTCCTTTTCCATAGAAGTGCATCTGAGGTTCTACAACCATCCTTTTATCACATCAATGCCTAAGGTGGCTAACCAAGCAACAACTAACTCGATCAACATATCTCGTTACATATGAGTGTTAGCCAAATACATCTCATGAACTTAGGGTTAACCTAACAACCTCTTCTAGCCCCTAGCTAAACTAGGCAGCTGCATCTCAACCAGAGCATCCATTACCACCTCACATCCTCATGTATAAGGTAATGTTGAAGACATACACCTCCATTTACTCCACTTATCATCTCATATCAAACTCTAAGTCTATCTTCATCAAGAAAACTCTGAGCTCATCCTCTTAGTTTTCAAACTCAACCTTGTATAGCTCGCAAATTCCACATAGATCATTATAAAAACGTCCCCATAAAATGACTACCTCGGTTCTCTTTGTGTTTGTACAACATCGCACACATCTTACACTCCACAAGGGTACGTTATTATCTCCATCCTCATGCATCATGGCAATGCTTCCACTCACATTATCTTTATTCTTGGTGTATGGCATGCACACTATTCTATCTCTCACTCCCATAACCAGAGGAAATAAATATTTGGTTGCAGTCCAAATACAAAGTTCTTCCCATTCTAAGAGTAGAGATGGTACATCCCACATTTCTAGTACACCTACAAATCTAAATTGAAACGTGCCTCACATGCATCTACATCATGAACATCTCAATATCTAGGTTACTTCCATGAAAAACTAGTCTCAAACCTACTTGGTTCCACACACCATCCTTGGTCATCTCCTCTAGGTCTGTAGGGTGCCAGCACTTTTGGGGTCATCCCTCTTCCCGTATGCATCAGAGAGTGCACTCTTCATTTGCCCTTTGGATCCCATGAGTTCATGAAGGTGATCAATCTCCTAACCCATGACCCTCAGACAATGATAGTTGTTACCTCCCGACCCTATGGTCATGTGCAACTAGGGAATTAGGCAACTCCTACTTTGATCGATCTTATCCCTACTTGACCCTAGGATAGACTTAGAATTCTAATATAGTACATATCCAACTTAGAACCTTACCCAAGTCTCCATCATCTCTCTCTACATTCATGGGCTGACTTTCATCCTTTCATAGGGGTCATGGTGACATGCCTACCTTGGTCAGGCCCCATACCGGTTACCTCCATGGTAACACCTCCACATGCACATAGAGATGATTATCTATGGGTCTACAGGTTCATTCTCATACTATGTACTTTTCACTTAGCTTCTTAAGGTCCTATGATATCTCTTAAGGTTACCTCAAACCGAACCAAAAGTTGGTTCCTACCTTACAAAAGGGTCCTCTCCCAGGATGGGAGGAAACTATCTCTTGATAGCAATAAAGGTCGCAAACATCCTTATGTTTAGGGTTTACATCAACATGAGAATGCTTAACCTTGTCAAGCTACTAGGGCACGTAGCTAGCAAGCAGACCACCTACTAAACCATGCTAGGTCTCCATGATAGGTCATACTTGTTCTCATTCCTCAACATTGGACCATCAACATACATACATAGGTCACTAACCTATGTATGAGGGGTTCATCAAACATACACCTTAACCAAGGGGTTTCCTTTTCCTCCAAACATGAGGGGTGCCACGCTCAAATCTATGGAAACTCAAATATCATCATGAGCATCAAGTACACCCAACACTACTACTTCCCGTCTTAGGTCTAGGAACCCTAGGTTCACCTTTCTGATGTCCAACTGCATGCTCAACCTTGTAACCACAAACCAAGTATGTACAAGGTACGACATGCACTTCCTATTATCATTTCACTTGAATAACTCCTTAGAGTGGAGTCCTCCTCAAGGACAACCAACTAGGTATAAGTCCTCACAACTTGTTACAAAACCTTTTCAGGGTCTAAGGAACTATTCTTCCTAACCCTAAAAGGGTAAACATCTATACCATAGGCACATAGGTACCAACATTCTCATCCTCTCTCTAGGGTTTGGTTCCTCTAAAGGCAACCAATATACCATCAGCCTCTAGGGATCGTGCATGAGGCAACCACAACCATCCTCTTAGGTCGCATCATCCTCAACTTCTCAGGGTTTCTCCTAGCCCAGAGTCTAAACTTCCAACCTTCTAACTCGACCCTACTCTATCTCTCTCTAGAACTTAACCCTACAACAGCCATACTATTGGAGGTTCTCTCTCTAAGGTGTATACAGCTCACAAGCGAACACCTACATGAGAGAAACCTATGTTCGCCCAAGATTATCGAAAACTCTTCATGCTTATCTCAAAAGCTATTGAACATACTCTCCTGGCCAGGGTTTTAGCCTACTGTCAGCCCTACTGACGTACTTTGGGTGCAACTTTTCCATGCTCAAATAAGCTCATAGGGATTATAAATGGTCATCACTAACCTCATCAATGAAGGAGCTACCCTTCACTCTACCATGTATGACCCTTCCTAGGGTTGGGTCACCAAAGGTACTAGGTCAACCAACCTCGCATGGCTCATATTGTCATGGGCATCCAAAACCAAAAGCATGTCAACCCACACACATGGTCGACCATGACATCCATCTCAACATGCCATATCTCTCTCTCTCTATAACCTTCACTTAGGGTTAGGTTTAGCGTCATCCTTAGAGGATGTGCCAGGTATCTACCATTAATGGAGATCTCTGCCTCCAAGACCAACTCTTTACTCATCCTCCTGACGAGAGGGTCTAACCTCAGGTCTCCCCTGAGGGCATGATAACACATGTCATATGACCTAAGCATGCATCTATTCTTTAGTTTACGCTTAAACTATTAAGCTTATGTCCATGACATCTTATTTACATGATTTTTATTAATTTTGGTGGGAGATTCCTTGACCTTATCATGCATACCCTATCCTCAAGAGGGTGAGAAAGACAGAGAAAACCCCAAACCTTATAATCCTAATAGAATTAGGGTAGAGAAGGGATGAAAATAGGTGAGAGAGTCCTAAAGGTATCTTATTTTGAGTCAGATCCTAAGATATTGGCCAGGCAGTCACACAGATCCGAGAGTCCTCGTATTCCGACTAGCAGTACATAGGAAAATATTGCCAGCCCCCGAACGTGATCCTTTTCTAGACACCTTTGTCTTTCATAAAATTCTCTAATAACCCCCTTTGGTTCTACAGAGTTTGTAAAATTTAATAATTATTAAGGATTAAATGAGGAACTAATGCTCCAATACCAAATGTAACGATCCCACTTCCTGGTAACCCCCAATTATGGGAGACCAAGAGGTCAGAGATGTTATCCCAATTTCTCGGATCAAAGGTTCTACAGATAATCAATAATAATTATAAAATTCTACCTATACTATACTGAAAGCTGATATAAAATAAAACTTTGTATACCTTTTAAAAACTTTGGATATCTACTTCTATCCACAGCTTGAATATATTCTATCTAATCCTCCTCACACTTTATTTCTTATTTTCACAATGTGTCACTTTACTATTTGTTCTTTTCAGGGTTGTACCTAAAATGCTGACAAACAAAATGTCGGTCAGCATAAATGAATATGCCGGTATGTGGGGACAACCAAAATTTCACAAATATGGCTAACAATCTAAATATCACAATCAAGTTAATTAACAAGCCAATTTACACTTTCAATGTAACATTCTCCAATGCTTTTTCCCTATCCCTAGAATACCCTCTTTAGGGTTTCTATTTTGCCATTGACTTAAGGCCACCTTCTCAATCCCGAGCTTGTTGCCTGGGGTCACCTCTCATGGTTCCCATTAGTCATGCAACAAAGACCACCTTCTCAATCCTGAGCTTGGTGTCTGGGGTCACCACTCATGGTACCCATGGGTCTTCCCTCATGGGCTTGACCTTTTTGCATCATCCATCAGGGTGGCATGTAGGTGCGAGAATACACACGTATATTATAATTGTGATAATCATAGTCACTCTATAGTTGCATGAAATAAAAGTCATCCAAGCAGATACTTTTAGGCAACCAATAAAACATCTAGGAATCTCAGTGAAACTAAAGCAATTAACCATAAGCGTAACCACATACCTAATCCAGAGCAACTTGATGCAAAGCAATAATGATAAAGAACAATCAAGCAAGCAATCAACAATATCCTGAATTTAATGCAATACATGAAAGTGTTATAGTTTATCCAAAACATTCTTAAGATAGACTTGGATTCCATCTTAGGATTTCTAGACCACCTTTAGGGTTTCATAAGGGTTTTATCCTCCATAATGCTTTTATCACGTTTAATGCTCTTTTGGTTAACAAACCCTAATTTCAACATCATAAGCATAGTTGAATGTCAATTAAGTCTAATACATCTCTTTTACCCCAAACTGCCATCTTTATCCTTTTAAGTCATGTCAAGATTATTAGGCCCAAATATCATCTTTGGTTTCTTTTGAATTGACAACTCGTATTTCATTATGATCTAATTCATATATGAACTCCATTTATCACTAATATTACATTATTCCACTAGAAAACCCTAATTACCAAATTAAGGGTATTCATCCATAATTAGGAACCTTTATACTCAAAATATCTTAGAACCATCAAATCTCAGCTTTATACATGAATTTGACCAATTGAAACCATTACGAAACATAATTACTAACATTAGGGTTTCAAGGACCATTAAAGCTTATTTATATACATGGAACCCGAAATTAAGGTTTCTAAATTCTTTATCATTCATAATTGGTGTAAAACCCTAAACACTACAATGATTCATCTAGATCAAGTTCAAGTTCATCATTAGCGTTTCAACGGGTTACTATTACTTAATTTCACTAATTAAGCATCCCATTAATTTCAATTAGGGTTTGTAACATAATTTCAAAGCACTTTTCATTAACTTAGCATACTTTTGCAAATAGGAACAAAATCAGGCCTTAAAAGTATTTTTATTGGATTCTACACGTTCACTTGATCAATTTTCATATTTTGCATATTTCCATCAGAGCTACGAATAAAAAGATACGAATTTCACAAAAATTACTTACTTGGACTAAGGGGAAGCTGCCACATCATCCTTTCCCATGCAATGCAGCTCGGCCGCTTGAAAACATAACGCAAAGACCAGATTACCCCCATGTAAGTTATCAGTTCTTTGTATCTTGGAAGGGTAATTTCATCCAATGACGCCTCCACCCTTATTCCACCTCGTGCAACCCTAACGCTACCACCCTAGCCGCTATGGGTGTGACTCCTCCTCCCTTTTCTGGACCTGATGGCCACCAAGGCTTGTTCCTCTTCTTCCTTCATGCCTCTGCGCACCTTGGGATGCCCTGGATCACAACCAAGATGGCTGGTTCAAGCCCGCTAGTCCTACAAACAAGGTCGGCCTACAGCCAACTTACTACGTCGCGTAGGTGCTGGGCCGCTTCTCTCTAGTGTCATAGGAACGTCGAGCTTCAACTGTGACACCCCCCGGCTCCTTGCTACCTCAGGGTAAGTGCTACCCACTCTTGGTTAGGGTTTGAATGAAAAAGAAGGAAGAATGAGAGATAAGGGTGCATGGGGTTCTCCTAGACTCGGTCCAAGGTTCTACCCCTTATATAGGGGACGGTAGAAATGCCCTAGGACACCCATCCACGAGATCCAAGCCCCTTTCCCAAAAAGGAAACCATATCCCTTCATTAAGAAGTAATCTTCTCTCTCTTAAATATCTCTTTGATATTCTTTATTCTTTAGATATTAGGAATTTGAATATTACCTCTTTTATTCTCTTTATACTTGGGTTTTAATCCATTGGCCACGAAATTATATTTCTTCATAGAAGAAAGTACCTCTTTTTAATAATACCACAAATTCATTAATTATATCTCACATTCTCTCCTTATTTTGTATTATTTTGCATTTTCTCTTTCTTCTTATTCATTGGGACTCCTTGGATCCTAAGAAATCCTAAGATTTCGAAATTCCTTTTTAAGAATACTTATCATCCTTCTAGATGCATCTACATTCTTCATTTTCTCATTATCTCACTTATTTCTTTATTAAAATATATCTTTTGGTGGATTTCTCTTTATCTTTCATTTCCTTTTTCCTCTTTTCATATTTCTTTTATTAGAAATCACATAAAAACGAAATTTACTTAATTGTGGCCATTAATTCCACTTTCTAGAGATTTCTATGTATTTCTCATAATTACTTTGCTTAATATCCATTATCTTGTATCTTTTCCTTTTATTTGCACTTTTCTTCTTTTCTTCTCTTTTATATCCATTAATGGATTAATCTAATAATAGGAATCACGAAATTCCTATCCAAAAGTTTATTTGCAAAGAAATACACCTTTTGAATCAAAGCATACAACCTTTTCAATTAAGTCCCTATTCACAAAATCTTTACAATTCAATTATAAAAATATATTCAAAATTGAGGTTGTAACAATATCATTCCCCATTTATTCTTCTACATACTTAATAATATCAACATTTTCTGAATTCCAACTTGGAATATTTCCATGAAGTACCATTTACTATAGCCTTGTATGATATCATTGTGAATGACATGACCTTGAATTTCATCGACATTGTTGACTTTCAAAATTTTTCTATAATTCCTATAAGGAAAATAGAATCTTACTCTAGGTTATCTCCCATGTTCTCCAGTAGAGTTGATAGACTCATCAAGGCCTCTTAGAAACTTTGGAGTGTAATGATGTTGAATGGATAACCAACATCAATCAATTCTCTAATCATATAAAATTCAAGGCATCTGAGCAATGAATCAAGGTGTTATAGGTCAACTTTAAGTTCAAATATATTTGAATTGGGACCAAACATAGTGACTTTTGATGACTGTTTATCACCTATCCCATTCTTAAATACTTAACCTCACTTAAGTGTTGTGTGTTCAATTTTTAGGAGCATTTCATAAACATTTCCTGTTGTAATCCAAGTACATCAACTTAGATGGAAAAACACCCACCTACGTATATACTCAGAGAACAAATGGTGAAATGACTATTGAAATATCATGAAAGCAACAAAACACACATTATATACTCACGTTCTATATGAAAGTGTTCAAGAACAGTCCCAACTAAGGGACTATCCAAACTTTACTCCTAATGAGTATAAAACTTTACTCCTAATAGCAAAAATGATGAGGGCAATGACTAGGAGGGGAAATAGAAGGAAATACAACAATGGAGGAAAAAACATGAAGTATCAGTAGTAGGAGCAGTGAGGGCAACAATGGTAGCAAGGAGAAATGAGAACAACAACAATCACAAGTTGGAGAAAAATTTTGTCAATGGGAGGAAAACTAGTTTTTTGGATGTATAAATCAGAAATGCAACATTAGTTTTGTAGCCAAAACCAACTCTACAATTATTGATGACTAATAGTTCTAAAATATTACATCATTTAATAACAAAATTGACACCACAATTCAAACTTCTGGAAGAACTTCCAAAACAAAACCAATGCTATAGTGGATTAAAAACCCTAACTCTAGGCATCACTATAGAGCCAGTTCTAAGAGGAAATTGACAAAATAATTAGAAACTATAACAATGATTGATGAAGAATTTTATGTTATGTTACATTAAAAATTACCCTTGCATTGTCAAACCTACAATGTCTATTTTAGTAGCAAACATATGCTATTTTGAATTATAACCCTACTTATGGCCAATGATATTGCATCAGTGTAGGACGACTAATTGACATGATGCATTTATTTTTTTATGGGAATATTAATTTCTAGAATAAATTTTGAGAAGCTTGCCACCATTTATTGATAAAAACTTATAGTATATTCTTTTTTTAGGGAATATTTATTTCATGAGTGACTTTGTGGGAAGATGATAATGTCTATTTCTTAGCATCTATTGTTGTATTTCTTGACACAAACCATGGTGGTAAATTTATTTCATGGGCTATTTATGACTATGGTTTTTGTTTTGTTTATCGACACTACATGTTAAACAAAGAAAATATATTTTCCTCGATGAAAAATGTCAATGTAAATTGGTTGTTTCATTTATATAACTGCATCTGTAATTTATTGTGGTGATTTTTCATAAAACTGATAGTGGAGGCATAAAATGTACTACTATGAGATACTTCCACCTTTCCATGAAATTTAAAATGTTTTGTACTAAAAGGTTTTTCTATTAGACCTTTTCTTATAGGATTTGAAATTTCAATCTCTAACGAATATCCAAAATTTGGTGATATTATTTCTATTGGAAGTGATTTCATGGTTTTATGAATGATTGACACTTATCTCATGGATTTTTGTTTGATAGATGAACTGTGAACAATCCAAATTACACATAGTTAGTGTTTTTTTTTCTGAAAACTAATGAGAAATGTATGGTTTGTCATGTATCTTGTTGATAATGTTTTAGTCACAAAGTTGGTGATGTTACTCGGATTATTGTGTATGTAGGATACATAGTGTGGAAATGTTTTACATGGCCCATCTCTTCACCTCCCTTTCTTGAATCATTTCATATATGCCCACCACCCTCAAAATACAAAAAAAGAAAAAAAAGGAGTTAGCCTTGGTTACCCAATAAAGCTTGGGCTAGCCAAGTCTTCCTTGTTTGTACTTATTCCTACCACCCTACATAACTACATCACAAAAGGGTCAATAAAAACAAAAACGTGTAAAAGAAAAGAAAATGCTCCTACGTAATAGAATTGGAGAAAAATAAATAAAATAAGCATATTATTATGTAAAAGCACTCTCTTTTCTTTCTAGAACCTCCATAATCTATCTTGGTTCCCATTGGGTTAGAAAAATCACCCCTAACCCCTTGCACCCTTGCACATAGACAAATAGGTTAAGTATTGTTGATTGACATATAGGGTTGAATAAGTAAGCGAAACACCTCTCTTAACTACTTTGACTATCAGTAAAATGAGACGGTTTACCCTAAGCGTCATGGACACCATATCATTTTGAATGATTTTTTAACACCATATATGGGAAGTTTCTGATTATGTGTGACTAGATTGTTAGATGAGCAGACAATTGAATTGCGTGACCAAAACCATTTTAACCTTGATTAGATAATAAAGATCTTTATTTATAAACTCACTTAGTTTTTTCCCATGTAAAATGATATAGAAATGTAATTGTATAGTTTTTAAGGACAACTATGTTTTAAGATTGGGGAAGTGATTGAGTAAGAATTTGAATCTCCATATATCTTAATTTTCTCATTTATCATGTTATGATAGAAAGAATGCATTATTATTCACAATAGCTTTTTATTGCAGTTAGCTACACTGACAGAGCTTATTTGTATTCTTCTATAGGTACATAATATGTAATAATGGAAGGTGTTGATGGGGGAAGATCCAAGGACTACACCAGCTATGGATGAGGCCAAAGACCACTCAAGTCATATCCAACCGACCCCTATATGCTTAAGGATCAATACAACAAAATAGCTCCATTGAATTCCAATGAAGACATCAAAGTGCACCAAAATTCCCTCAGACTAGTAGTGGTAACAAGGAAATACTATTCCATGAATCGCCCAGCTTCAAAAAATTTACAACGTCTAAGAATCATCCAATACTACCACCTGAGTAAATAGAACAATTACAAAAATCTCAGGCCAAAATAGTCATTCTATGTTGTCATCATTATTCACATAAAAACTCAAAAAGACATATGGTTTCCTATATTTACCCATTATTTTCCCCATAACCATTCTACTCATAAGCGCCATTCTACTCAACTCCCACAACAGTTTCTCTAACCTTGAATAATTGTTCCACAACCAAGCAACACAATCATTACCATGATCATCATTTTGATCACCACCACCAAAACACCCAAAGCATTGAATTTTCTACCCAATCTACCATCCTGCTCCATGCAAAATGGCTATTCCACTATGATGTTAGAGTGACCGCAGTGGGGCAAAACAATAGTTCTTCCCTAAAAAATGACCCTAACCCTAGCTTTCTACTACATTTATGACTTTACAACTACTTAGCCCTTACAACCCTAGACACTATGTAAGGCTTTAGGGGGTAGGGTAAAGGAGATCGAGAACATTGATTAGACCTAGCTGCCAACTACCCTTTATCACCAAACCACTTTATCTCCTACATCCACCTTACCATCAAACCCTTGTTTTAGGCCATTTTATTGAAAAGTCAACTACCTTTCATGCCATCTCACCGCTTGGGAAAATTCTTATACATCAAGAAGCTGATGTGTAGAGAGTGATGTCTCCATTGTCATTTACAAATATTTCTTATGTCTTACTAACTTATTTATCTCATTTCCATTCCATGAGTAGATAAACTCCTTTGTGGGATATTGGGGGAGGATATGGTACTTTAATTCAACGTGTAATAAGGATATTCATGTAGAACATTATGTTTTGTTGGTTAAGATTCTTTCTTTGTATCACACTCTCTTATGTTATTGGTCTTTCGTACAACCTAAGGTATATAATAAAGAGGGAACAAAAGATAAAGAGGAGTAAGATACCCAAATACCTCATGGAACCATGGTTAGTTTTACTCTCTATCCTTATACCCCTTTATTCCCTAACCCCATGTTTGATATCTCAGTATCTAAGTGTTCTTATCCTCACTCAATTGGCAAAAAAATTCTTAGAAGCTAGATACGAGGTGAGAGGAGGTGTAAACCCTCTTCCTACATGCTATATGATCGCTTGACACAAAGTGTGGGAGCAAAGAATTATTTGGAAACCTAATTTATGGATTCATAAAATTAGACTCAGATATCCTCTTTTTAATTTATCCTTATAATTTTTACATGTATTGATTTAGGGACTACTTCCCTAAATGCTAGTAATACCTCTCATACACAATAGGTAGGCTAGGGCCTTTAATCAACATTATCTTTTATTATTTGTCTAAGTATATATAACAATTAAAGATGTTACTGAATATACCCCCATTAAATGAATGTAGACCCCATATACATTGAACATTCACTACTAATCCCATTAGGATTTCTTTATTGCATGACCCATTTTGTGTAATCAACCAAACTAACTTGAAACCCAAAAAACCATAGACCTTGCTCCTAGGAACCTAGATAACAATAAAGGTAGAGTCTAATCACCTTCCTTGTCGATTCTACCCACTTCCCTATTCTACTACTTCCCAAGAATGTGCACTTGCATATATCTATAATATTAAGCAATTTGAGATACTTTTATAAATGTTAAGTGTTCTTTGACACAATATAAGTCTATGTGCTAAACACAAGTATATGTGTCAAAGTAGTAAAGAGACTCAAAGATGCCCATATATCAAACCCAGGGAGATGGGACAGATAATAGACTACTATTTACTAAAGTAGATCAATTGAGAGGGTTGATTCGGTAATTAAAACTAAGAACAGTTATAAAAATACAAAAAGTAGGCTTGTTGAAAGATCATTCAAATGGATTATTTAGAACACTATTTTCACCAAGGTGTCAACCTAAACATACACTATACGATATCAACATAAATTTAATGTACTAGTTTAGACTTACTATATGTAACTTGTATAGCCAACTTTTGTACTGTAGTACATTGTTTAGCCTAGTTACCAATACACTTTCACAACATCAAGATAAGAGACCAAATGGTAAGGACTATCTATGGATATTCACTTCAAAGTGGTAACCCCACTTTTGTATTACTTCATTGACAATGACAATAACACATTTACCAACTGTTAGCCCCACCTCTGCAACAATTAACAGTCCAATACAATATGGTGATCTATCATAAATAATTAATGAGTTCTATAATTGTTAACCCCACCTTTACAACATTTATCAAATTGTGATAAATGTGTGGTGATCAATCAAATAAATAAAATATTTAATCTTTTGTGTTTTCAAAACTCAAAGCAAAGATTAAAATGAAACAATATATAAACATGCATAGAGTTAAGATCTGGCTACTACCGAGTCTTAAAGAATGGGGTTTAACCCCTCATGGTCAACAAAGAATTAGAAGAAGGAACAAAAATGAAGAAAGCCATAAAAAACTCCTGAAATGTAAACTCTTCATCACCCCCTTATTGGACTCTCATTCCTGTAATGATGGTCAGGTGGATAGCCTCCAAATGAGACTCCTCCATTGAGATGGCATTCCCATATGTCATATGTCTCCAGATGGTTACCCTCCTTTGATTTATATAGGGAGACTTAGGGAACTACTTGCATGTAGATAATGGCATGTTCCATGCCTTGATCAAGGCCAACTGATGAATGTCATTGCCACTGAATCCTAGTATTTATTGTGCTTTAGGGTTTAAATTATTGGTGCCACCAATTAGTGTCAGTAGTACCAATATGCATATTGACTCTTACCCTCCTTTTTCTCAATTCTTCTTTGTACTGATGTTGGTTCACCATCCTCTTCACACTAGTGCCATAGACATAAGTCAGTGGTGTAGACTTTGTTTTGTTTTGACTCGTTCATGTCTATAATTTAAAAAACAATATATTTGGAAATTAATAAAATAAAACATAATCAACCTAGATACATGTAAAATGGATAATATTGATGCACAACGGATATTTTAGCAAATTAACAAAAAATGTTTTTTAAACATGTGAATATGAAAGAAATCATCCTTACAGATTTCCTAAATAAGTCTAAATTTTTGTAGAGAAATTATGTTCCTTAAATGTTTCTCACCCTCAAGCAACACTACTTTGGATTTGGTTGAAAACGCAAAGGAGAGACGCATATGAAAAGTAAATCATTCTAATCATCCATGAATAAACTCTCCCTATATAGTCCTCTATGATCAAAGAGCAAACAACTTGTAAAGAAGCAAACAATTATGAAAAGCAAAACCTCAAAATCAGACCTCTTAACATATAAGTAGATCAAAGTATAGAGATATCAAGAAAGTTTGAGCCGTATTGAGTGTTTCCCTATCTACACTTCTCTATTTAGAGATTTATATCATGGAAGAAGTTTCATGAATATGATTGAAAGAAGGGAACAACTATTTTGGTCACCTACCATGTAGAGAAGTTGGTAAATAGAATGTCTTGATTGAAATAGAAATCACACTTAATACTATTCATTAATGTAAAAGAGCAAAGTTGATCCAACTAATAAAGGATGGAATAAAAGTTGAATGTTTCTTACTAATACTATGTTTTGTGGAATGATGAATGTTGTGGATTCCTCATTCTAATTATTAGTGAAGGTAGAAGTTGACTTAACATATAATTCCATAGTCTTATTCCTGATACAAGAGAGATATGATTTTTTCCTTAATACGTTTTCCTCCACTCTCATTTTTATTCTTTTTCATTTCTTAAAGCAAAGTTAGCTATCCTTACAAAATTGATGTATAGGCTAGAGCTTTTTACAAACTTAGAGGAGAGGGGATATTTCCAACTTTTTGCACTCTGTGTTCAGATAGAGAAGTGGAAAACATGTATTTCTCCCATATGAATGAAATGAGAAATGTAGAATACAACGACATGGAGGTTGGTACTTAAAAAACATGTATAGATGAAGTATTAATTAAACAAAAACATTTCTATTTTTCCAAGACGAAACTATATGCTAACTATAATGATGAGAAGAAATGAAGGAGAATAATGACTTATATCAAGTATGAAGTCCATGACAGTGATGTAGTGAATTGAGATGAGGGTGGATGAGATCAGGTGACTAAGAGTTACATAATTTTTCTAACCATGATATGTCTCTCTTCTATTAATTCATATATAAGTGATTTTCAAAATCTTATTTTTGATTTATTATGATAAGTCATGCTAATTCTTGGCTATATCAGACTCAAACATCATCTTCAATAAAAAAGTCAAGGGTGGAGTTAGATATGAAGTTTGCCACTTATGTATCTAAGTTGACTAATCCCCTCAATTTATCATGTAGAGCATTCTTAAACAATCAAGATAAAATTTATAAGATAAGGGTAGAGAACGATCAAAATCTCTACTAATTTATGTGAGCATTTTTTTTCCAAATCCACATTTTACACAACATAGATGTGAATACATGTAAGAAAGAGGGAAAACAAAAAGAAAAAACTAGCTAAGATGCAACAAAGAACTCATATGCAACTAGAAATCATAAGAATAAGATAGATAGATGTGAGGTAAATGTATGCAAGATAAATCTCGATCCATACCCCTATAATTTTGAGTTTGACAATGTTCTCATTATAAAAAACAAAATCAATGATGGAACGGGTTGTACAAGATGATTCAGGCTACAAGGGTAGAATTGTCCTGACAACATGTAGGGATCCTATGACTAGAATGTGCTGGTGAAATTGGGTGGGGGCGGATGACATGGATGGAGGTTGTGAAAAGTTGGGGAATTTGTCGTAGATCCATTAGTGAATGTAGAGTGGTTGTTGTGTTTACTCCATGCATTCCAGGTGATGGTGAAGGTTCTCCTAGTTACTTAGGAGAAGGCACGTGTTGTTGCACATAGCATGTTTATGCATGAAGATCTATTCTTGAGTTTTGAATATCCTCACTCGTGGGGAGGTGCATTGAGTCACCACCTCTTGTTGCTACTATTTTTTTAATAGAGTTGAGTAAGTTATACACATCTTCAATTGGATATGGGTCATCCTGAGATGAAGTTAGGGTAGAAGACAAGGTGTTGTAGTCATGTGGCTTATGGTGTGGCTTCCTCTGATAACCTGGAGGTAGTGTCTACATCTCCTTGATCATTTTCTTCACCAACTTCTTCTTAAGTGTCTTCCTTCTAGTTTGTCTCTCTTACATTTTCATCTGGCCTTCATAGATGGTCAAGGATGGTGATGTTGAAGATAAGATTTGGAATCTACCATATGAACATTTTGGATATTGAATGGATGATATCTCCAATATGGTCAAGAATCTTGGCATTACAAACATGAATAAAGTCTATATTCCCATTTGACTCCACGGGCTACAAACATGAGTTATTGAGATTGTAGTGTTTGGGGAGTCTCATGATGGGACCATAGAAATTGATAGGCATCTTCCACATTTTGCTTCTTTCAATAGAGTGTGCATGTTCAAGGAACAATGTGCCCAGTTTGACCATCTCTTTTCCTAGTGAGAGGAAGGTACAAAACGTGAATAGTTTTGAGGCTAGAACCTTCCCTTGGCTTTGAATGGACCAAGAGAACATGGTGTCAATCAGGAGTCTGTGAAGAATGCGGGAAAAGAGGTCCCAATATCCATGATAGAAGATAAATCCCACTTGACCTTGTTACGAGCTAGTAATTCTATGAGCCTATTCCATGAAAATAAGTGACTAAAATCATCAGGGAATTCTCCCATCTTGTGTGTGTCGACTCTAATATGGAACTGACTTCCAACTAGGTAAGGTGGTGGGTGGCATTATAAGAGTATGAAAGGTAGTCAACTTTTAGAAAATGTGTTGTAGGGATAAGTGAAGGTATACTTCTCTTGGTTCTCAAGATCGATGAAAATTTGGTTATATTCAAAATAACCATCTAATAAACAATGTTCAAGTGGTTAGTGAGCCACTCCAAGATCTGATCGATGAAAGGTAAAAAGATTGTGATATTTAAGCATAGAAGAATTGACACGATGATATTCTATACAAACACATCATCCTATGACTATTCTAGTAGACACTAATTAATTAGCAACATTGGTACTAACTGTGATACCACCTTTCATTGGAACTACTTGCATCAGCTTACCCATTTGGAGTTATAAATTGCATAAATCATACATGCCCATAGAAGTTTAGTCACATTGTTCTTTACCACTTCTGTCATGATTAGATTTATTCTTCTCTAATGTCAAACCACTAGTGTTGATACCTCATATAGGAAACCTTTGTTCTAGAATATAGTTTGTAAAATCCCTTTAATGTCAATTATGGACCACCCAAATGTTGCACATGGTAATGAGAATAATGTTTAATTGTTTCTCTTTTGAGATTCTCAAGATTGAAGAAATAATCACTGGAAGCTTTTCATCTTCTGCCAAGAAAGTGTACTTCAAATGAAGTGACAATGTTTTTAGTTAAGATATGGAGGACACTCTAGAGAAGTCACCAAATGAGGTGTTGGTGGACCCAAGTCCTCAAAATGCCTTGTACAATGTACTGGTAAAATAATAAAAAATAAAGCACATTCTTATATGAGATCCCCACAAATTGTTACTTCAGTCAAATTCATCGTAGGTGCACTGAGTGTTAGTACTAGGTTAGAATGTTGAAAGGATTCTTGTACTTATTTAAAGACATGAGTAGAAATAAGGAGTCCATCTATGCATTCAACTTACTTAACAGTTTCAACAAGTGATACCTCAAAAACTTCCTCCATTACCTCTACTTGGAGATAACCCTTGTCAACTTGTTGCATTGTGTAAGCCATGTCTAGATAAAGTTTCCCCAGAAGAAGAGGAGAATATATATGTTGTACAATAAAACATGAGGAAGCTTGAATTACATTCTATCATCTTCGATGCCAAGTGTCATTCTTCCTCTCCCCATTTCTAATTTAAAATCTATTGTGGCCTAGAACGGCCTCCCCATAAGTAGTTTAGATCCATGGCCTTCATGAATCTCCATTAATACCATATTTTTTGGGAATGTAAATCTATCTACTATAACCATGACATCATCAAAAATATAATGCGGCCTACAAAAGTGTATTTTCAAATTGAATAGTCATGTTCATTTTCCTATTATGCGACAAACCCATCTTTTTGAATGTATTTAATGGAATAATATTTATGTTCCCTCCTAAATCACACATATCATCTAGAAATTGATAATGACATGTGGATCATGGAGTGTCTAAACACCTCATGTCTTCTCTTTCTCTAGGTAGCTTTCTTTCATATAGCATGCTAACTTCTTCATTTAGAATTTACTACATTAGAATCTACAATTCTCCTCTTCTTTATAATGATATCCCTAATAAAATATTCCATATGAGGGGATTTTCTCAAGAGCGTATACGAAAGAGATATTTACATGAAGTTTGCCAAAGACATTTATAAGTTTATGAAATTGATGATTCTCCATAGTCTTTGTAAGGCTATTTGGCAAAGGTACATGTACTACAATCTTCCTGCATTGTGGTGGAACATAGCCCTTATTATAGGGTTTTTCAGCCCCTGAGTTGAGATCATCTTGACCTTCACTTTCATCTAGGATTTTATCTATAACACGGTTATTCCCTTCAATTTTCACAAAATGAATAACTTGTAATTCCTTGTCCAACCTCTTCCCACTATGCAAATTCACACCTTGTGTTTGTTAATAGTTTTGTGGAGTACCAGGAAACAATTGGTTAGATGGTGTCTTTAATTATTCTAGATCTTGTACCATATGTGTTACTTAGGTAGTTATATTCCTTGTTTTAGTCTTGTTGTCATAATTTTCCTTAATCAATTACACAAAATATGCACCAATTTTATTTATGAACTTTCTAAGAACATCCCCCAATTTTTTATCTTGTTTAGGGTGTTGATCCTTGTGCAAATGTCTAAATCCCAATTTCTTGGTTCATTATGTTGTTGTGGTGAATTGTTTTGAAGGTTTTTAAAATCATTCTAGTAAAATGTTGAATTGTTTCTCCAAAATACCCATTCTTCTTCTCGAATTTCTTCACTTTCTTGGACATTTTATTCTTTAGTTCAAGAACTTAATTTGATTCTTTGACACTTTTGGTAGAGGTGGGACATTAATGTCCTTTACCTTTTGAGTGGTTTCTAGCCATATTTCTCAAGATATCATGATATTTATTAGGTATATTGTTCGAAACGAATCTTGCACTAGCATGATCAATCATAGTTTGTGTCTTGTGTACAAGCCATTATAAAAACGTTTTGGCTTGTTCGCATAGATCAATCCTATGGTACTTAGCATATTTTGAAATATTCCCCAACTTTTGTATAAGATTCTTTAGCAAGCAATTTAGACCAATAGATTTTAGTAACTAAATTATTAGCCTTTTATGGGAGAAGTATTTTTCAAAGAACACATCTAACATTGTTTCCCAATACCATATAGATTCAAAGGGTAAATTTAAAACCATGTTTTAGCCATATCTATTAAAGAATATGAAAATAGGTTTAGATCAATGACTATGTCGGGGATGTGGTTTGTTTTAGTCATGTCACATCTCCATGAAACCATCTAAGTGTTGAATGGATTTGTCATTTATAGTACAACAAGACCATTATCGATCATATAACACACCATATTAATTTCTTGTCTTTTAATGGTACCAATTTTGTTGTGAAACGAGGCCTTGATTTTCTCTCATATGGTTTACTCATCGCCTGAGGCATCCACATCCTCATTATTCTCCCCATTGTCAGGCATGTTATCTGGTTCTACCACAGGCTCTTCAAGATCAATCTCTTACTTAATTTACAAATCATTCTAAGGTGGTGGAGAGGAATACCCACCATAGTCTGCAATCTATGTGTGTACCATGAACAGTAACTTAAAAGAAAAATGGATTATGAGAACCACAAACAATTTACCAAAAAGCAAACATTTTGCAATATATTATTAATTGGAAAGAAAAATAAGAAAAAGAAAAAATGGCCTAGAGTGGCTGATTTTAACACTCAAGGTTCTGGTGTTTCCAATTCCCCTATAGTGCTGCCAAAAGCTTGATACAACTTAAGTGTGTATGCTAAGAAAAAGTGTACATCTTAAATTGTAAAGGGACTCTAAGAGGCCTAGATATCTAAGTCAAGAAATTGGGACTACTAAATACTACTACTAGATAAAATAGATCAACTATAACAAATGAAATAGTTGGTTTATGATTAAGAACTGATATTAAGAATTAGAAGTGTAGAACATAGAGTTGGTGAAAAATCAGATAGATGTATTCATTAGCACAATGGGTTCACGTAGGTGTCAACCTATATGTGCCTTCTATTTGATCAACATAACTTTAAGTTTCTTCTTTAGATTTAATATCTTTAGCATGTACCACCCATTGTCACAACATAGTACACTATTTATCCTAGTTACCAATCTTATCTCACATCATCAACATAAGAGACGAAATGATACAAACTATCTCTAGATATACACTTTGCACTGGTCAGCCTGCTTTTACAACACTTTATTACATGTGATGATAATGATGTTACCAACTATTAACCCACTTTCTCAGTAGTTAAGAATCCACTAAAATAATATGGTGATCAATCATAAATAAGAAATGGGTTTTATAATTTTTAATGTTGCTTTGTAGCACTTATCAAACTATGTTAAACTTATGGTGTTCAAACATAAATAGAAGAGTTATGCTTTTTCTTATCAAAATCTGAAGCAAAGAATATATTGAATCAAGATATAAACATGTATAGAGTTAACACCGGTCTACTCCTAGGTCCTAAAGAATAAGGTTTTATCCCCTCATTCTTAATAAAGAATAAAAACAAGAGATTAAGAAGAATAAAGCAATAGAAAACTATTGAAAGGTCACTATGGACTCTTCATCTCCTCCTTCTTGGACTGTGGTTCCTCCAAGGAAAACCATTTGGATAGCCCCTTGATTAGATACCCCAAATGAGATGTATTTCCCACATGCGAGATGTCTCCATGTAGTCGTCCTCCCTTGGTTTATATATGGAAAACTAGGGTGCCGCTTGAGTGTAGATTATTTGATGTGCCTTTTCTTGATCAAGGGCGTTAGATAAATGCCAGTGCCACCAACTCTTATTTTTTTGGGGTGAAAGTCAGAAGGTGCTCTTATTCATCTCTCCCTCCTCTTGTGATCTAATTATCAAACATGTTACATACTACATTTGTATTCTCAGAAATAAATGGGGTAATACTATTGCCATTACAATCTTTGAGGAGGGATCCTCCAGGGGTCTAACATCATGCTTCCCCATTGTATGGTGTTTTTAATGGTACTTTGCTAGAGTATTGGACACATGACTGCTTTCCCTATTAGTATAGGAAATCTATCAATCTTTACTCATCATCATCCTCACCTTGGTGATTGATCTAGCTTATCTTGGGCACCTCATAACATCTCCTTGTAGAATAGTAAATGCCATTTATAGTCTGATTTGATGGACAATTTCTTGAGGTCCATCTGTATTGTTGTTTCAACTACCAAAATAATATCCTAGATCTCTCCTTCAAAAACAACTTGGACTCTCTTCATGTCTCCCCTTCCAAGGATCCATTTCTCCTCACTATCTCGAGTTTCTTCTTCTACTCACCTACTTTCTTTTGAAGGCGACATTACCATTGAAATTCACCCAATGTGTATTTGGCCGCTGCCAATCATCTTGCATGTCCTATTTTCTACACTTTTCTTCTTATTGACAAGTTGTGCTATTGACTATAGCTTGCTTTTGAATATTTTTACTTTGATGGGTTCAGTCTGGTCCTTGTCCTCAAATATTTGGATATTGTGGCACTTCTAGATATACTAGCACCCATACATAAAGATGGTGTTGTTGGTTTTGTCCCTTATGTTGGTATGAACCCACTCCTCAGACTACCCATGGCTGAAAAGTTCCTACGGAATTTGTCATTGAAAATCATCTTCCACACCTCCATGGAATGGCCGTAGTCCCCTAGAACATTGATGCAATCCTCCTCTTCTAGGTTGCAACATCTACATAGACTTTAAGTAGTCATCTACCACTTGGATCTTCTTTTATTGGTTAGAATTTCATTATGGCTTGCTAGACACAAAAACATCTTCTCCCTTATCGCTACTTTGGTCTCCTAAATCATTTCCCATTCTCCTTGTCTTCCATTTTCTGATGCTTCTCTAGTAATTTTGTATGTACTATCCGTCAAGAAGTTCCTTGTGTAGGTGTGGGTCCATATTCTCATATCTTGGCCTTCGCTTAGGTTGAGTGGTTGAAGCTTTATTATCTCATCTACTAGATACCTAGATAGCCATTCTAGTGGGAAATTATCATCCCAACTACCATTTCCAAGGACTAGAATTTGTATCATGAGATCACTAATTTCATCTGGAATAGGTTTGAGTGTGATGTCACAAAGGTATAGTCATTTTTTTCATAAGATATCATGGCAGAAGCTGGTTTGGTGGCCATTGATTGACTTTCTATATTTGAATTATTGTCAATAAATTGTTTGACGTCCATCATTACCCTACCTAATGTCGAGAGGTGATACCGCTTTTGGTTGTGTGGTCCTTGTACCATCCATTCATTAGATTACATCAGAACATGTTCATGTTAGTGGAGACTTATCATGAATTCTTTAATAGTAGATCCTAGTTCTAGTAACTCATTGCTTTAATCCCCAAACCTCCATTTCCTTTGTTGTTAGTTATGGTGTGACAAGTAACCAATAGGATTCGACTCTATTTATGGCCTCCATTCTAGATAAATCTTCATATTGTTCAATTTATGAGGTAACATAATCCCACTGGTAGCAGAGAAGTCTACATAACATAAGTTGGGATGGCCCATAAGGTAGCCTTTTCCATGCATACCCTACCTACAAGTGACAAACTTTATACTGACCAAGAGGATACCATCACTGAAAACTTGTTTGGAAATTCAAGATAGTTTATTCGATCCACCAATTTGTGCATAAGAGGGACTCCCATGTACTTAATGAGGTCTGATGTTTCTGTAAACTTGTTGACCCAATAGATTTCCTTCCTTGTTTTCTTCTTTACATAGCTAGAGAAGAATAAGCGGGTTTTATGAATAACTACTTGCCCTGGTGCATAGTCTAACTCCTAAAAACATTTTTTGATTACCTTCACGTTGTTCTAGGTGTCCTTTATAATGAAAATGAGGCCATCTACGAAGCACATATGTGCTAGTTGTGGTCCTTCGGCGACAAGCTTAATAGGTTTCCAATGTCCTTCTTCTACCTTGTCTTATATCACCTAAATTAGCCTCTCAATACATAAAATGAACAGATACAATAACAAGGGATCTCGTTGCCTCAATCATATAGAGTCCTTGAAAATGGGTAACAATTTTTCTTTGTAGAGGATAGACATTGTACTAGTCATGATGGATGCATTTATGTAATTCTTGATATTGTCTGGTAGATCAATTCTGTTTAGACTGTCATCAATAAACCACCATGACATCATGTAGTACGCCTTGAATATGTCTACCTTGATTTCCATTACTTTAACTACATTTCTTCTTCTCATGTTGTGTATAACTTCTTGAACTACCACAATGTAATCAGTTATACATTGACTTGGGATAAAGCTACTTTGTTCATGTGATACCCAATGTGGTATAATGTTCTTCAGTCTATGTACAACCATATTTGAGCATAGCTTTAGACTTAGGTTGTTCAATGATATGGGTTTTAGCTGATCACATCTCTTGGGTTTAGGAACCTTCACAATTAGTACAATGGCAGAGTTGTAACCTTCACAATTAGTACATTGGCAGAGTTGTATAACTCTTCTGAAAGGGGTTTTCCTCTTATAGACTTAATGACAGTGATGAGTATCAACAATTGGATAGTTTCCTAGTTCTTTAGCATAATGAGTCCAACAATGCATCAACACCTGCTGCCTAGTAATCCTACACAACATTAAGGATATTCAAAACTTCAGCCTACATTGGGTCTTTTTCCATCCTATGTTTCTCCTTAGTAGATAACTTTACAAATCTTGTAGGTATTTTACTGACATTACCTATCTAGTGATGTGCAAGTGTCATGAAGATGTGCTTTAAATGTTCCATCACCACATTTTGAAATTCCATTTCATCACTGACCAATTGGCCCTCCTTTTTCAATAGTGTATCAATGGAGGTTCCTCTTCTTCTTTGTTTCATATAGGCCTAATAGAATTTGGTATTATCGTCCCCATGTGCAGCCAATTCACATGGCATTTTTGCTTCCATTACTCCTATTCCTCTCAAAAAACTTGCTTCAATTCCAACTGCATGGAGGTCACATGTCAACCGTGAAAGCATCATACTGCTCGGGCAAGTTGGAATAATGTGTTTATGTCCCTTAAAAGTCTACCTTTATTATGCCTTTACTGCTTGATATATTGTGAGTCCCATCGAGTGATGTATTTTTGGGCTTATTTTAGGGCGTCATTGAAGTCTAAAGATCCCATCCAATGTTGTCTTAGCATATCAAAAAACTCCTTGTTATTATTCCTATAGGTTTTGGCAGCAAAACATTTGTTGGTTTGGCATTTCCTTCTAGATTTTACTATGAGAGGGCAATGATCAAAGAAAGCACACATGAGGTGTCTAACTGAGAAATCCATGTGCTCATTGATAAACACAATGTTTGCAACTACTCTATCTATTCATTCCTGTAGTGATCCATGTTTATAGGTGTACCTTATTCCAAAGAAGTTGAGGTCCATGAGAATAACATCTAGCGGTGTGTTACTAAAGAGAGCAGTTTTTACATAATTGTAAGTTTTAGCACCACTTTTCTGATATGGACAAATAGTCATGTTGAAATCCCCAATTGTGATCCAGGGCCCTTTGAATTTGTTCCCCATTGGGATGAGGTTCTTTTAGATTATCTTTCTTATCAAAATGTAAGGGTTAGCATAGAAAATGGTGATCAGAGTTACACCGTTGACTCTACATGTTAAAAAAATTCTATGACTGTTCACTATTTCTATTTTGCTTTGATGGGCCCTCCAACATAGACATATGTCATCAGAGAATCCCCTAGCTTCAAATTTGTGAGAATTTGGCAATCCTAAGGATTAGATAATACATACAACAAACATGCCACTAATCTAAGTCTCAATAATGGATCCAAGTTTATGTTTATGTAGAGTCAAAAGTTCTTTCAAAACTTCGCAAGTATTATCCTTGTGTATACCTCTAACATTCCAAAAGTGAATGTCTGGCACAAGACAAAAATGTAAAGGATTGTGAATAAATTGGACCTTCAAGCATCTAGGAATGGACCTTAACATGAGGATTGTGTTGGTATGTATGCCGATAGAGCAATTCATGTGATGATTATAATGGGATACTTTGTAAATGATTTGAATAATAATAAAGGCAAATTTCGATCTATATGTTTTAACTATTTCTGAGATGATAGTGTAACATAATAGATGTCTAAAGAATTGTTTACTCGATGTCATATGCTTTTAGGTTAAGGACTAAACGATGAGATCATACGGATGTTAAGAGTATACATTCTTGTTTAGTCCCTAGTCGGTTGTTATTGTGGAAATAACCATAGACATCAATAACACTAAAGACTAGATTGTGTGTTGGTTGGTACAAAATCTCATTAGTCATCAAGCACATAGGTACTTGTTAGAGAACAAGTGTACTGGACAGACCCATCGTGATAGTGACACATGGAACCATGATTTGGTATTCACAGTCAGCTCTCACATTAATGGTGGTGAATGTGATTCTTTGACCTGAAATCACTACAATCAACACATGTCGTTAGGTACACTTTGACATCATCAAACGCAGTCCTGCAACATGGGTTGTTATAAAGGTGATGATTGGGTGACTTTGACACATGGGACTTTTGAGGGGTGAGTGATAGATATGGGATTTGTCCCTCCTAAGGGAGTTTAATGTCCATGGCAACTTGATGAGTTGGATTGAGAAAGGCATGCAGTTGCATGTGTGAATTAATATATGATATTGATGTCACACACATCTCACCCAGTCTGCTCTGAGATCAAGGAAATGGATGACTGTTGAAAGGATGATTGTACCATGCCTTGAGTTCATTCAAGACATTAGTGAAAAAGGAATTATACATTTGTTGTAACACCATTCAAGGATTGTAGGATTGAAAGTTGTTCTCCAACTTTCTATTTCACTTGGGTAGCAATGATGTGCGACGAGGAACCACACTTTGCTTGTGAAGTCATGAGTGTTATGGACTTTTACTGCCAACGTGAAATGGACCTGTAGGGTCACACACATAGGATTTAACCTGGAAGAGGAGTTTAACCACAAATGATGTTTAGATGGATTACTAAAGGAGTTTAGTTGTTCAATTAAACACTCAATCAATTGATTGCTCAATATCATAGTGTTCAAGGTGTTGGACCAATTAATTAGAGTATCAGATTGATTGAAACTACAATTGACTAATTTTGCACAATCTACACTTCCAACCAATCGGCTCATGTGATGAACTGATTGAATCAGGTTGGTGAACTGATCGGCTCAACTAGTGAGATGATCGGCTCATGCATCAATGAGATGACCGGTCCGATTGTTGAGCCGGTCGATTCATGTGACCAATCGAGATCGTTTTTTTTTGTCAGACAAAAAGCGTGTTACTATAATCCAAAAGTTTGGGAACTGAGTACCCCCTTACATGAATAGGAGCTAAAGAGCTCAACCAAGGATCATATACCCCACGCAGGGGTTATAACACTAGACCTAAAGATAACATGAACCGAGAAGAGATTCAAACTAACAAGGCTAAAACCAGACATTCCTACCCAGAGGACGATTAATTACAACCTACAGATACATGCAATAAGCCCACCCACAAATAGTAAGTACAGATTGCAACATAGCAACCACCAGGAAGCCCTACCTAGAACAACATCACTAGCTTCAGATCTTCTCAGATCGCCAGACCCATCATGATCTATCAACAAAGAACTGCAAGGCAAAGATGTTCGAAACAACCTTTCCTTCTTGGCACGGTGCCAAATGTCTAATGGAAGCACCCATAATGTGTGGTCCTATGCTAACAATTGGGGTTCAACTTGCATCTGAACCAGGCACCAATCAGTTGATGTCTTGCAATAGGAACAACAGCCAACTTCTTACGAAGAGGTTGTTCGCCAAACACCCTAGGGGTGTTCCAAACACATCAAAGAAGGGGAACATAGGAAGCGACCCCAACAACACCTTGCAGTTGTCTTGATCAGTAGCAAACCCAATAGAAACCAGCCACGCCTACAGAGCACAGCTCCAGGGATCAACTGGCCGTAGATGCGCCCGTCAATATCTAAACTCGATGTAGCTCCATGGAACAACCAGCCACGCCTGAGCGCAACTTCTGGTAGTAGCCAGCCGTAGAAGACACTACGCCAGCAAACATGCCGCAGCAATAGAGGACCTCACAGAACAGCAGGCGCTGCACCTCCTGAACCACCCACCGTCCAGTAGAGTGACCGGAGGGCCGCCCGCAACCACCAAGAACTCAATGCCCTGGTTATACAGGACAACAGTGATGGAGGACATTCAGGGTACAAGCCCTTAGCGAGCACCCCTTACATGGACGTCGATGCAGTGGGGCCTGCCGCTAGGAGCCGAAAACGACACCACGAAACAAAGATCTGCGAAGCTGCACCAGCACCGGGACGAGAGGCACCGCCAGTCGATGTTCTAGAAAGGGCACGCCACCAAGCCGAGCCCCCCTTAACCTAGGCGCATCACCATGTGACCGTGATCAACACAGTGACAATGGACCAGGACTGAAGATCCGCCGCCACCAATCCACCCATCCAGGACCCCGCCCGTCCCCTTTCAACCAGATGTGACATGAAGACGAGAAGGATCCCCAACATTGCCCAAGAGAGGATGCGGAGCCCCATGCCACTGATCACAATGATTGTTGGCTTGGTGTTCGTCCTGGTGAAGGGGGCCATCTCTGACTGTGGTCAGGTTGTCGCTACCCAAGAAACCCAGGTATCACTCAGAGGAGGGGAAGGGGAGGTGCGGATGGAGCAGCACACGATTCCCACACCTGATTGGGAAAGGCTCTTTCTACCTGTCTCTCCTGAATGAAGTAGAGTCGCCCGAGATGACACGCCAGACCTCTTGCTCAGATTGGACCTCGCGACACTTCGCTACCCTCCATCAAACCAACACATCCGAGGCAACGACCACACATCTTCCTTCTTCATCGATTCGCTACACACTTCACTGCTCAGACCAGGAAAGCTATTGGGAGCCAGGGGGAGGAAACCACCGAGGCGGCGTTCCCTCCCCCTAGCGCGAGCCGCCGGGAAAGAGTAGAGAGAAGCGGGAGTAGAAACCCTAGATAGAGAAGCGGCCTAGTGTATACCAACTACCATTTGGAAAGTTAGAAGACTATTTTACAAATACAATTTGTTTGACTTGTACAAATTCGATTTGGACAAGGATTAATATTTGATTAATGGGAAACAAATATGAAAGTCAATTTGAGTTGGACCAGGAGCATGAACCGATCAATTCAAGCATGAACCGATCGGCTCAGATGCCCCAAACGATTAGTTCAGGTGTGAACCGATTGGCTGAGGTCACCAACCGACTATTTCAGGGTTGAAACGATCGGTTTAGCTAGCACAATTGGTTGTTTTGTGGAAAATCTCGAATCCTTCTACTCCTATTTAGTCCTGCATTGCCTGGGGTAGAGAACCCTATCCCATGACCCTCCTATATATAGGGGTATTGGGGGCTTCTCAAAGTACAACTCAGAATACCAGTTGCTTTTCAAAGTTGTCATTTTCTCTAGTTTTGGTAACCAAGTGAGCCCAAACAAATGCTACCCGGTAAGGGAGGCACAACAAGGCAAAAACAACTACAGAAAAGTGATTGGTGGTAGGAGAGTGTGTCAGTGACTTGTATGCCGATAGGAGGGTGCGAATCCTTCTGATTCCTTGTGGGACAAGGATATCGGAGTTCCAGGCAGTCCGTGTGGATGACTACAGAGGCGGGAGACTTCTGCCGCTCAGAGGACAACTGTCAATCTTGACAGTCCCGGTGAGACCAGGAGCTGCACAGACATTGTCAAAGACCGGAGGTGAAAACCGTGCAAGCTGTCAGGAAACGTCGCCGAGTAAGCCTTGGGACAAGGTATGCCTCTACGAACCATCCTTCTTATTGTATAGACATTTACATGATTCCTTTATTCTGGGTTTGGGACAAGAATTTTTTTTCTTCTGTTGCCTTCTATTTCTCCCCTAAAACTCAACAGTGGTATCAGAGCCACGTCAACTGCTCTATACTTTAGGATTATCGATGTGATCAATTTTGGTTTGTCGCCTTTATTTATTGCATACGATGCGAATAATATTGACTTATCCATGTCCAATCCTAAATCCACAAATCTCTATATACATATATGATATATAATATGAATGCACTCGATAGGCATAACCCTTAAATGAGTTTTGTGGTGGATGTACAACATGGTTATGGCCAATAAACCCTATGTATGTGTGCTTGGTTGAATGTGGTTGCTTGCATCTCGGTCTGTGCACCGATTCCCTATCTCCTATTTCTGATGTAACTCGAGATAACTCGAGATTTCTTTCCTACCTATGCTCCCCCCCGAATGTAACTCTGGATTTCCTTTTTCAAATGTAAAATAGGATAGAATTTTATTTCTTGTTATGTCAAATAACGACAGACTTTTTGACGACCGGTTCGAGGAGCAAGATGAGCAGGTGGTGGCCTGAGGAGATGCACGATGACCAGTGAACCGATCAGCTGGAGGCGCTAGTCGATCGGCTGGTGGCACCCAACTAACCGACCTTATGGCAAGCAAATCAATCATGGAGATGAGTTGATCAAACCTAGAAAGGCAAAGCATAGAGTTCATCTTGTACAGGTTGGATGTGATGTGGACCTAGATGACCGTAATTCCTCTTGGCTCGATGAATCACATTAGGATGGCCATAATCATTGCTTTTATTATTTCACATGTTTTCTGTGGGATATAGCATGTATATGATACTTACTATATTATGGTGATTGGATATGTATATGTACCTATAAAAACCAAATCCCTCATCTAAATATTAAGTCTTTTATGCCTTCCATTAGCGACACACATGAAAAACGTGGCACACATGAAAAACTTGATTGACCAAGCATAGGTTACGCCAAAGCATGGTGCACCGTCTATCTCGTGGAAGTGTGAAGGGTAAACATGTAGGTTCTCCAAAACCAACGTGCTTGTTTACTGTGTCAGCTTTTGGGTTAGACTTAACTGGTGATTCTTAGAGTGTCTAAGCCCAGAGGCATGAAATGTTCATGGCAAGGTGTTGCGCATGTTCATTCATCAAGAGTTGCATATGATGCAATTGGCATGATGGCCTACTTAAATATTCAAGTTGTGGGCGATCAGCCAAAGCTGACTCATGACTTGATGAAATACGGATCTTGACCCAGTAGAAGATTGTACTCTGCAATCTTCCAAATTGATGGTGAGGGCTATCAATTTGAATCAAAATAGTGGGAGCGGTAATTAATTAAAGTCTTAATTAACTAATGTCAAATTTTATTCAAATCAAATCAAATCAAATCAAAAGGAGTTTTGACAAATGCAATTTTCTCTTGTAGAATGGCAAAAAAATCATCTGTAAAATTGGGAAAATTAATTGAGAATAAATTCCATGACTAGTTGAGGATTGTGAGAAGTGTTCTTCACAATCTAGAAATATTGATAGCCTTTGAGTCCACTCTATGTGCACTTAAGAAGAAGGATAGTTGACTGATGGAGATCAATGGAATAAAGGACAAAGGTGAGGGAGAGAAGGGTTCTCTCGCCGAATCAATGTCAGAATCTTCTGTGCTTAAAACACGGAGAGGATGGAAGGAACAATGGAAGAAGAAGTGAGAGATAGAGATCTCTACTTCTGGTGTATATGTGATAGAGATTAACTTTACTACTTCGTTGTCATGGGTACTGGATATCGGATGTGGATCTCACATTTGTTCAAATGTGAAGGATCTTAAAAGAAGTAGGCCTTTGGGGAAAGGCGAGGTTGAACTATGTGTTTCCAATGGGGCAAGAGTTGCCGCCAGTGCCGTAGGAACCTATGAGTTAACTATACCTAGTGGGTTAATAATAGAGTTGAAGAACTGCTATTATGTACTTTTCATAAATAGGAATATCCTTTCCCTCCCTTATTTGGACAATAATGGTTTTGAATTTCTTATTAAGAATGGAAAGTGTTCTATTTCAAAAGATGGGATCTTTTATGGCAGTGCCCCAATGTCTTATGGTCTATACTTGATAGATCTAGAGACAAGTGTATACAAAATAAACACCAAAAGGCAAAAACTCAACAACTCAAACAAAACAAAACGTAACTTTATCATTGTCGTCTAGGGCACATAAATGTGAAATGCATTTCTAGACTCCATAAAGATGGTTATCTAGACTCTTTTGATTGTGAATCAAAAGAGACATGTGAATCTGGTTTGTTAGGCAAGATGACCAAGACTCCCTTTTCAAGTAAAGGTGAGAGAGCTAGTGATCTATTAGGACTCATACATACTGATGTATGTGGGCCTTTTAGAACTAATGCCAGAAATGGGTATCAGTACTTGATTCCCTTCACTGATGACTTCAACAGGTATGGCTATGTGTACCTGATGAAACCTAAGTCAGAAACCCTTGAAAGGTTCAAGGAATTTCATGAATGAAGTACAAGACCAACTTGGTAAAAGTATTAAAACACTTCGATCCGATTAAAGTGGAGAATACTTAAGCCAGGAGTTTGACGACCTTCTACGAGCCCGTGGTATTGTATCACAATGGACTTCGCCTGGAACACCACAACATAACGGTGTGTCTGAAAGAACGAATCACACTTTACTGGATATGGTGTTATCAATGATGAGTTTTGTTGATCTTCCAATTTCCTTTTGGGGTCATGCTCTTGAAACCGCCTAGTTTACACTTAACCGAGTACCATCTAAATTAGTTCAAAAGACACCATATGAGATATGGACTGGGAAGCATCCCAATATTTCTTTTATGAGGATTTGGGGATGTGAGGCATATGTCAAGAAAATGTTTCCTGAAAAGCTAGGCCCTAGATCTGATAAATGTTATTTTGTTAGATATCCTAAGGCGACCAAGGGATATTACTTATACCACCCAATTGACAACAAAGTGTTTGTTGCCAGAGATGATGTGTTCCTAGAAAAGGAATTTATTTCCAAAGGAAGCAGTGGGAGGAAAATAGAGCTTGAAGAGGTTCAAGCCCAACAAGAAAACATTGAACCGGTAGATGTACAAGAGGAACATAGAGATTCACAAGGTGTTGTGGAATCTCAGTCTCCTCAAGTAACATAAGGACATCATAGATCTAGTAGGACACGCCTTGAACCTGAGAGGTTTGGATACCTTGTGACTCAGGAAGGAGTTAATTTTTTAATAAATGATGATCCAACTACCTATCTAGAGGCTATGGAGGGACCAAATTCTGAGAAATGGCTTGAGGCCATGAAATCTGAGATGGAATCCATGTACTCCAACAAAGTATGGACTTTGGTGGAACCACCTAAAGGGGTAAAACCCATAGGGTGCAAGTGGGTCTTCAAGAAGAAGACCGACATGGATGGCAATGTGCAAACTTATAAAGGTAGATTGGTTGCAAATGGTTTCTAACAAGTTCAAGGGGTTGACTATGATGAAACTTTTTCCCCAGTTTCCATGATTAAGTCCATCAGGATTATGCTTGCTATTATGGTTTACTATGACTATGAGATTTGGAAAATGGATGTTAAAACCATATTCCTTAATGGGAATATAAATGAGGATGTGTACATGACACAACCTAAAGGATTTGTAGATCCAAAGAATGCCAATAAAGTCTATAAACATCAAAGGTCAATCTATGGATTGAAACAAGCATCTCGGAGTTGGAATCTTCAATTTTATGAGGAAGTCAAAGTGTTTGGCTTTATTCAAAATGAAGATAAACCTTGTGTGTACAAGAAGGTTAGTGGGAGCACGACCACATTCCTCATATTGTATGTGGATGACATACTATTGATGGGGAATGATGTCTCAGCCTTAGAAAAGGTAAAGACTTGGCTTGGGAATACTTTCTCAATGAAGGAGTTAGGAGAAGCATCCTACATTCTAGGTATTAAGATCTATAGAGATAGATCTAAAATGCTTCTCGGACTAAGTCAAAGAACGTACATTGACAAAGTGTTGAAGCAGTTCAGCATGGAGAACTGAAAGAGAGGCAACATCCCCATGCTACATGGAGTCACCATCTCTAGAGCTCAATGTCCCCAATCTTGTGAAGAGAGGGTGTGTATGAATGGGATCCCATATGCATCAACCATCGGATCCATCATATACGCTATGTTGTGCACATGCCCAGATGTCTCATATGCCCTTAGCATGACGAGCAGGTACCAGTCAGATCTCGGGGATGCTCACTAGACAGCCGTAAAGAACATCCTCAAGTACTTGCGAAGGACTAAGGATCAGTTCTAAGTGTATGACAGTGAGGAAGAACTAGTTGTAAAGGGTTACACCGATGCAAGCTTCCAAACCGACAAAGATGATTACAGATCATAGTTAGGATTTTTATTTAGCCTAAACAATGGAGTTGTGAGCTGGAAGAGTTCCAAGCAAGAAACAATTGCCGATTCTACTACAGAGGCTAAGTATATTGTTGCTTCACATGCAACAAAGGAGGCTTTGTGGATCAAGAAGTTTGTCATTGAACTTGGTGTAGTTCCCAGTATCTATGATGCAATTGAGCTTTATTGTGACAATAATGGAGCTATTGCTCAAGCTAAGGATCCCAGATCACATCAGCGGTCCAAGAACATACTACGACGCTTCCATCTCATACGAGAGATCATACAGTGAGGATATGTGAAGATTTGCAAAGTACCAACTGAAGACAACATAGCTGATCCACTGACTAAGGCCCTTTCTCAGCAGAAGCATGATGGTCATGCGAGGTCACAAGGACTGAGGTTCCTAGGTGACTGGATCTAAGTTCAAGTGGGAGTCTGTTGGTATGTATGACCATAGAGAAAGTCATGTGATGATTGTAATGGGATACTTTGTAAATGATTTGAATAATAATAAAGGCAATTTCCAATCTATATGTTTTAATTATTTCTGAGATGATGGTGTAACATAATAGATGTCTAAAGAATTGTTTACTCGATGACGTATGCTTTTAGGTTAAGGACCTAAACGATGAGATCATACAGATGTTAAGAGTATACATTCTTGTTTAGTCCCTGGTCAGTTGTTATTTTGGAAATAACCATAGACATCAATAACACTAAAGACTAGATTGTGTGTTGGTTGATGACATAATCTCATTAGTCATGATAGATTGATTTCAAACCAAGGACATAGGTACTTGTTAGAGAACAAGTATACCGGATAGACCCATCATGAGAGTGACACATGGAACCAAGATTTGGTAGTCATAGTCAGCTCTCACAGTGATGGTGGTGAATGTGATTCTTTGACTTGAAATCACTACACTCAACACATGTCATTGGGTACACTCTGACATCATCAAATGTAGTCCTGAAACATGGGTTGTTATAAAGGTGATGATTGGGTGACTTTAACACATGGGGCTTTTGAGGGGTGAGTGATAGATATGGGATTTGTCCCTCTTAAGGGAGTTTAATGTCCATGGCCACTTGATGAGTAGGATTGAGAAAGGCATGCACATGCATGTGTGAATAAATATGTGATATTGATGCCACACACATCTCACCCAGTCTGCTATGAGATCAAGGAAATGGATGAATGTTGAAAGGATGACTGTACCATGCCTTGAGTTCATTCAGGACATTAGTGACAAAGGAATTATACATTCACTGTAACACCATTCATGGATTGTAGGATTGAAAGTTGTTCTCCAACTTTCTATTTCACTTGGGTAGCACTGATGTGTGACTAGGCACCTCTCTTTGCTTGTGAAGTCATAAGTGTTATGGACTTTCGTTGCCAATGTGAAATGGACCTGTAGGGTCACACGCATAGGATTTAACCTGGAAGAGGAGTTTATCCACAAATGATGTTTAGATTGATTACTAAAGGAGTTTGTTTGTTCAATTAAACACTCAATCAATTGATAGCTCAATATCATAGTGTTCAAGGTGTTGGACCAATTGATTAGAGTATCAGATTGATTGAAACTGTAATTGACTGATTTTGCACAGTTTGCACTTCTAACCGATTGGCTCATGTGATGAACCGATCGGCTCAGGTTGTTGAACCGATCGACTCAACTAGTGAGACGTTCGACTCATGTATCAATGAGACGATCAGTTCAATTGTTGAAGACTATTCATGCGACCAACCGAGATCGTTTGGAAAGTCAGAAGACTATTTTACAAATACAATTTGTTTCACTTGTACAAATTTGATTTGGACAAGGATTAATATTTGATTAATCAGAAACAAATATGAAAGTCAATTCGAGTTGGACCTGGATCATGAACCGATCAGTTCAAGCATGAACCGATCGACTTAGATTCCCCAAACGATCAGTTTAGGTCTTAACCGATTGGTTGAGGTCACCAACCGACCGTTTCAGGGATGAAACGATCATTTCAGCTGGTGCAGTTGGTTGTTTTGCGGAAAATCTCGAATCCTTCTACTCCTGTTTAGTCCTGCATTGCTCGGGGTAGAGAACCCTGTCCCATGACCCTCCTATATATAGGGGTATTGGGGACTTCTCAAAGTACAACTCAGAACACCAGTTGCTCTGCAAAGTTATCGTTTTCTCTGGTTTTGGTAATCGAGAGAGCCTCAGCAAGTGCTGCCCGATAAGGGAGGCACAACAAGGGAAAGACAACTATAGAAAAGTGACTGGTGGTAGGAGAGTGTGTCAGTGACTAGTACGCCAACAGGAGGGTGCGAATCCTTCTGATTCCTTGTGGGACAAGGAGATCAGAGTTCCAAGCATTCCGTGAAGATGACTGTAGAGGCGGGAGACTTCTACCACTCAGAGGACAACTATCAATCTCGACAGTCCCGGTGAGACCAGGAGCTGCACAGACACTGTCTAAGACCGGAGGTGAAGACCACGCAAGCCACAAGGTAATGTCGTCGAGCAAGCCTCGGGACAAGGTATGCCTCTACAAACCATCCTTCCTATTGTATAGACGTTGATGCGATTCCTTTATTCTAGGTTTGGGAGAAGAAAATTTTTGTTTCTGCTGCCTTCTCTGTCTCCCCTAAAACCCAACAAATTGTTGATCTTAGTCTGTTGTTGCTTCGACTATCGTCTCTTCCTCATCCTCTTGGTTTAATCTTAGGCTAATTTTATGTTGAGTATAAGGAGGAATTACTTTTGGTTGCTTTATCTTTCAGTTGTTACCTTTTATCTTATTACTCATGGGTGGGAGTGACCAAGGTATGATATTTACACTTTCTAATGGCCCCTCATCCTCACCCATCTCATTAATTTTTTCTATGTCAAATATTATGTCTTCATCTTTATAAGCTTCAATTATGACTTCATCCACCTACGGATCAACCGACCTGTGCACCTCTACTACTACTCATCCTCTACATCCTTTCATAGATTTTATTGTCCCCTCTTTCCACTATCATTGTCCATCTGATTTTACACTTTCTCTTGTTCTATGACTTTGTTTGAGATATCTTTAAGCATTGGCCTCTTATAATATGTGGTCTTCATATCAACATGGTTTGATCTCATTTTTTGTTAAACCTTCCCTTTCTTCGCATGCTCCTTATTTTGTGGGGACTCTTCTTTATGGGTAGACTCTTCCTTCTTCTGTTATTGTTCTTCCTATTCTACTAGGTTTTCATATCTGTTACTACTTGCTTGTGGATCAAATGGTTTATTCACTTTAGGTTACAATCTTATCCCTCTCTTTTTCCTATTCTACCTTTTTGTGTTTGCCACTGTCCACCTTCCTTAGTCTTCCTATTCATGTTTTCTAAGTTTTTGTTCCCTCCGTCCTCTTTGTAAGTATGAGGTGTCTAGGTGGGACATGATTTTTCTGAGTGTCCAAGGTACCAAAAACCTGCACATGTTTCTAAGAAGGCCTCATATAACACCTCATCTTCCTCGTCATTGATTATAACTGAGTTAATTAGTTCCTTTATTGTGTCCACCTATGCTTCTAGTGCGGAAAATCTACTATTTGTTCTCTTCATTGTGAGATTATCTACCTTCAATAGGCCTCCTGATGTCAGGACTATATATTCAAATATTGTTTCCACATAAATATGTAGAGCCAGATTCATTATTCATACCCATGTAACTATGTGTGATGTCATTTTTGTCATTGCTTGAAACCTAGGGTACCAATCCCACACGACTAGGTAGAAACCAAAGATCTTTTATAGTCCTCCAGTCATGACCATATTGTATTCCTTCCTGTCAGATAACTAGACTACGTAATGTCCTAGATTGAGTTCAAACATATTAAATCTACTAGTAATGTTTCACAATAATTTCATTCATTCTATTATATTCATATAGACAATACTGGTACTAATCAAATGGATAATCACAACATATTTCCAAGGATGAGTTTGGGTTTATTTTACATCTTCGCTAATGGACAGAATTGGGGTGTTAATTGTACATTATCATTTGATGTCTGCCAGATATAGTTTTCTCTCAAATAGGGACTCAAGAGAAAAGGCTTCAGGATCTATTTTCACATACCTATCCCCGACGAATACCTTGTTGAATGAAGATTAACTAGTCTTATCTGATGGGCGCCTTTCCTCCTCCTCTGCCACATTAGGATTCAGAGTTTCAGGAAAGGTTCCTCCGCTTGGAGGTGATTTGTTGGTAACCCTTGGATGCTTGCTCCATATTAACACATTTTCCTTATTTTTGTATCCCCATCTACTTCCATCGAAGGAATCTCCAATGATCCTTGCTAAATTGGAATGTTATCCCAATTTCAGGGACTGAACCCCAACATTGATGTTGTTGTCTCCCTCTCCTCCTTTAGTATCTGTCTTTTCCTTCCTGTATCAATATCCTAGATTGTAACCTTCTCTCCATGATGATTGTGACCCCTCCCTTAACCACCACCATTCCCCCTTTATGTGTTGCCTCCATCGTCTCTCCCCCCTCTTCCACCCACACGATCCATCCTATAACACCGACTCCTATTTTTAGTTCGGTTGTAGGGTGGTACCGAGATGCATTTTGACTCTTCCCCTCCATCTTCTGGATACTTCTTTATCTTGATGTCCATCCACATCCTCTCCATGTTGGTGCCACTGGCATAAGTTTGTTGTACTGACTTTGTTTTGTTTTGAATCAGACAAAACTACAATTTAAGCAACAATATAAAGGCAAAAAATAAAATAAAACAAATTCATTCTAAATACATAGAAAATGAATATATTCATACTCAAGTGACATTTAAGAAATACTGGAAAATGTTAATAAAACACATGAACATGACAAAAATCATCCTTAAATCATGCCTAAAAACCCCAATTTTGATAGATAAATCATGCACATCGTTTATGTATCACTGATAACCAAATCACCTTTATGAAAGATTATTGGGAAAACCTTTTTTTTGAAAGACTTTAAGACTTGGTCTTAGTAGCACTCATGTTGTGGGGTTTTCATTCTATTTCCTTCTATGGAGTTTAGGCATTGTAATATAACTTTTGTCTATTATTATTTATCTAAGATAGATATTGTTTAATGTAGATAGATGAAACTTTGATGCCTTCAACTAGTATTTCATGTTTGATGTGAAAATATCAACAAGGAGTGGTCCTAATAGATGCTTATATTTTACCAACAATCTAACAACAACTTCTCATGCTAGCTAGGTTGGCAATTAATCATATTCTTCATAACCTACATTTTTTTGTCTTATTTTGTGGATCAATTAATTTTAGGATGACATGTGGGACATATGGCACACTCTACTAAATAAATGTAGGTACTCTATGACATTATTTATTTTTAAGATTTCATAATATTGAAAATGAACTCATAGGAGATAACAAATATGTATATGGAATTAACTTAAATTATTTGATGAGCAGAGAACTAGACAATTAAGATTATAAGTCTTCCACCTATTTGGTCAAGTAATGAATGGATATTTGATTGAAGGTAAAATCATTTGTATCCTTGAATTTAATCTTGCAAAATTTATTTATAGCCCACAAATACAAAGGCCAATCATCTAAAGATTACATAAAAATGATTAGATGCTTATTGATTATTGTCACAATTGATTATGTATATCAAATGTCATTAAAAGTTGAATTTCATGTTATTCTGGAACCAACCTATTAACTATATATATTAGGATAAATCCATACCAAAAATATGTGTGTCACACAATTCAATGTATTGATATGACCATAAAGTTTAATTAGCCAAGTAATCATCACATTTAACCCTTTTGTGTGTGTAATTTCATACAACTCCCAATTAGGTATCAGTAATGTTTTGTATTTCATTCATATTAGTTGTATGTAATTATGATGCTAGTTAGAGTTGGCAGGGAAAATTCTTAATTTTTCTGGAATTAGGGTCTTGGGCATGATTGAAGTGATGAAAGTGTGACATAAGGTAAAAATAATGACATCAAGGTATGAAATATCTTATAGTGACAAGAAAATAGACTAGGGTCAGTATGAACCATATTAAGGACTTAGAAATTGTAGAAGTGGTATGAAGGTGATGTTAGGGCCAATTGTGAAAGGTTGAATAACTTCGTCCTAACTAGGAAAAATATTATATGACTTTTGGAAAATCAACCAAATCTTACAAAGAGAACTTCCTAGAGGTTTACCAAAGTCCTAATTGACCTAGGCATATATAGGTCAACCAACCTACTAAGGGTCAACAATTCATTGAGAGACAATGGACCTTTAGAAGGTTGGGAGAATTCTAATATTGACATTGAAAGAGAGAAAACTGGTCTACTTTTAGTTTATCTAAGGCACTAAGAATTACTTAGAAGGATAACTTAGTTACAATAAGAAAATCGAATCACCATAACTCTTATGAGATTCCAACTAGACAGTAGGAAAAAGTAAAATGAGTTCATATAGAAGACTTCATAATATCTACTAAGGAATAAGGTTTTCTTCCAAGTTTACACTTAGTATTGATAAATGATGTTTAAATTTTATTGTGATCTATTTTATTAGTCTAGTTAACATCAAATAGACTCCAATTGGTTTCCCATTTCAAACCTAAATTCCCTAAACACCATTGTTTTCATGTCTTGCCCTCATTTGAATCCAGTGAGGTGGATTGATGGTTATTTACAGATATGATAAATTTTGGAGAATGAATGGACGTGGATATGAATATCACCTACTAATACAGTTATGTTGAGTCTTTGAATAATTTTTTGGAGTTAAACATGTTTAAATTAATAGCATCATTAAATGTCGACTATATTTGATTAAAAAAAATTATTGGTTAAGGTGGATTTTTGGGAATCTAAATATAACTTCATGTATTATATCTTAAACCATTTTTCTTTATTCATCTCATGTATTTTCAACTATTTTTTTAAATCATAATGGATAAATTAAGTTTTATGATAAATGCACTAGTTTTATTCCTCCCATTAATGATGGAGACGACCTTGTTTGACAATTTCTATGGTGTATTTATATTATATACTAAAATTATATGTATTTTTCATTCATGAATGATTTATTCAGCATTTTGTATATGTTTACTGATATAGTATTAGTCATGAAGATTAAAATAAAACTTACTCGATTTAGGGCTTAGATTGAGGGAAGTTTCTCAAATGTGCCACTAGAATGAGGTTTGCTGGCCATGAATTCACCTTTTGATTCAAACATGATAAATAAAGTCTTCATCTAATAGGTGAACAAGTAAATAGCAAGATAGACTATTATACTACATTTATTAAAAAAAAATTAATGTAACAAGTTGAATAGTGTGGCAATTCTCACATACTTCTTATTTCTTGGTCTTGGGTTGAAGTGTTAACCCCACATATATTCAAGTATTGAGTGTAAAACAATTTAGCATGGGATAATTTTTTTAAAATCTTCAACTATGCATAGCTCCCCTTATCTAGAATTATATGCTTTTCTTTAAGATAAATAATAACACACATAATTTCTAAAATGCCATTAAATAAATAAATACTTCACAGTAATACGAATGTGATGTTAAATAAATGAAGAAAATTGTGTCCTATGTTGAGAAAAGGTAAAATTCATAGATATCTTTTTTAATTGACTGTAAACTAGTATTAAACATCATATACACAATTTTAATAGATTAAACCTAATGTGAAGGAATGGGGCTTAAGTGAGATGTTAAGAGAACCTAATTTATGATTAACAATGTGTAAAAAGTAAAATGAGGTATCACAAACTAATGTATGTTGACATATAAGACTCGATAAGGGGAGAATAGTAAATATGTTATATAATAGGAATAAGATAGGAACATAACTTTAACCTTAGTATCCCAACTCATGTAATTGAAATGTTTAACATTTTTTTAATTAATTGATGAAGAACAATTGCTCAATAGATACTAATAAACTAGACAAATACAAAATATAACAAAGTTGAATAAGAAAATCAAAATTATGTCCTTGGGGTTATTTCGTTATGTATTAGACTTCTACTTTGTTGAGTTATCCCTAATTGAGCATGATCAGAACAAAATTAGGAATTTATAAGGTTTCAAAAATATTGTTGATAGTGAAAGAGATGTATATATTTATTTTAGTATTTATCACATGTATATCATATTCTTTTGTAATTATAACTAAGTTGAATGGAATTTAACCCTGTATGATGAATTATAGAAGTTTATCTTTTAGCCAATAAATAAGAAAGCAATAGATAAATTGTAGGATAAAACAAAATATTCTACTATTGTTTTATTACTTGAGAATTAGTTGATCCTTCAGTATGTGATATTTAGATGGAAATGATTAAAGTTTCATATAGAAAGCCCTTGTAGGGTGTGTTAGGTATGGAAGGTTATTCTTATGCATAGGTTCTTTCTATGATCATTTTATTATAATAATCAAGTAAAATGTCAGTTCGATCTGATGATGAGTAGAAGTAAAGTATGTGATAAGTGTGACTTTTCTATTTACAATTACTTAAAAACTACTTTTTATGGAAATCATCTTGAGAAACATTTTATTTGAAGTCCAATAATGGCAATTCATATAGAGATGTCACAAGATGGAAATTTAATTGTTACTGTTATAAGTATTTTTCTATTTATGTGATGACTTTTCCTATTGCATGTGTACTAGTTCGTACTATCATTTACAACCCAAACATCAATAAACAAGTCAATATAATCAGATATATAATTTTAGTATGAACATTAATTTTGACAGACAATTTTTTTGGCCAAATGAGATATCTCTCGCCTATGTTTCTAAGTGAATTATTCCCTCCTTTTATCACTATACCAATTAAGTACTACATATTCACATTAGTTATAATAATATTAACATTGATACTAAATAAATTTCTAATTGTTTTTCATTTTCACACTCTTACAATTATATAACCCAATTATAAGTTCACTTTTAATAAGACAACATTTGCTAAGACTCAAACCCATATTTCCCTTTAGTTATGTTCCTAGAAAGAAAATGGACTCAAAAATTTTACCTATTAATGTCCTTGAGGCAAATGTTTTTTGTGAGCGAGGCAACATGCAAATTTTTTCTAACTCATTGCACAAATGATATGAGTATGGTACAAACTACTGGTTTAGTTTTGACTGGTTAGAGAGTCATCGAGAGTCAAGAATAATTATAAGTAAAACAATAAGTTCAACAAAGTAAAATCTTGGAGGAACTCAAAGTTTGAAAAAATAATTCGTCAAAGAATCTTTACAACAAAAAATATATCAATGTGCATGTGATGCTTCATTTTATATAACATTGGTCTAACTCATATTTGTTTGAAGGAAATCTCTATCAAAGTGAAACTTCAATCAACAAATATTACTTATTATATAATATTTCTTCAGATCATGTCCTTCCCTCAACTCACTTGCTCTATTTTGGATTGATTCTTCATGAAACTCCTCTATATTAACTCTAACCTATTCATATAAATTGGAACCATATAGGCGCGTTCTAAATAGACTTGAGTAGGAAAACCATATTGACTATTCATTTTGATTGTGTTTTTCTTTAGAATCACATCACAGAGCAAGTTAGAGAATCATAGACTCCATTAGTTTCTTATGTTTTAGAAAATCTTAGAAGTAATATCGTTGTTCTAAATTGTACTTATTTTTTTGCCACCACTTATCTTGTTCGTGATATTTATTCTAGTTTCCTCTATGTAAGGAAATGAAAAAGTTGATAGAGAAAAGGAATGCATCCTTAAATTATGATCATCCTACAAGGCCAATAAATACTATAGGTGGTGAAATCCCATTAGATATGATTACATGGAGTGTAGTGGCTTAAATGTTTCCATGAAAAACAAAGGATTGGCAATCTACCCTGAAAAGGAGTAAATGAGATGAGGTTTTACTTTCTTGTTAGTTATTTTTATAAATGTATGATATTATCCTTGAATGTGTATATATGTTCTTTACTAAATTATAATTGTTTAAAAACCAATCATGTGAGGATGTAGATTTTCTTTTGAGGTATAGACCACATAAAATCTTATTCACTCTTATGGTTTGTAATCTTTCTTCCTCCCACCTCGTTGTTTTAATCATAAAGTATGATAGGATAATTATATGTATTATAGTTTTAAGTTTGTCTTAGGAAGACAATTAACCCCCATCTATACTCTAGTTTCATTTAATATCATATCTAGTGTTCTATGTACTCTTCACATGTCTAGAAGAATGGGTATACATAGATAGAATGCTCAAATTGTAGGGATTCATCAAAGAGGAGATTTCAATTTCTCTCTAATTCCACCAATGAATCCACTTAAACAATAAAACAATGAACTGACAAAGTCAACCACATCAATGTAAAAGAAATAAAATATTATATACTACAATTTCTTTTTTTGAATGAAATATAACATCCACATGAAATTTGACAAAATAATACCCTTTTTATGAGGGATCATGCCAAGACAAATAATTGCACAATTAACATGCTTAGTCATAAACTTAAATTAATATATATGGAGGAAAATGAATTATTGATCATGTATATTCAAAATTATGCTTTGTTAAATATTTTTTAAATCGAACATATCAACTATATTACTCATCAATCATGCTTCATCTACAAGAAGAGAATATTACTTCAACACAACATAAAATGATCTAAAACATGAACTATATAACACTACAACTAATATCAGAATGAGAATAGAACGTTCTTTGTAGATCTCTCTTCCCTGATGCTACTTAAGTTGTTTTTCATGAGATATGCCTTTAACTTGATCTTGGACCAATAGTGATAAGGCTTTTCTAGGCTGATGATCAAACATGAAATTGCCTCTATAATCAAAGACATAAGCCAAAGGAAAAAAAGATGCGCAAAAAAATAGATATATGTAAGAAATCCCATTGCTCTCGCAAAGATGAGACATACAACCCCAAATGGACTTAACAAACACTGCAAAATAGTGACTAACCGGTAGTGAATCTTCTAAAAGACACCTATGACTACAACTAAAAGAAACAACATGAAAGGAAAAAGCAAAATGGGAAATAGTGAGGCAACCATCTCTAAAAATCAATGTTGTGGGAAAAGACATTAGCCTCCTCTTCAATGCCTCCATTGGTCGATCTTTATACTTGGGGTTAAAGTCAAGCACAAGATGACCTCCCCATCCCCCAAAATCAAAAGCCTAAAACATGGATCTATGTTGTCGTCATGGAGGGAAGGAGAAGCAAAGGTTGTCCAGACTCGAGAGGCAAGTGAATTCAAAGGGGGGGGATGTTGATGGAAGTCCAAAGGAAGAACGGTAGCTATGTCTCAGAAGCCAAATGGCATCCTCCAAGTTGCAAGGAAGAAAATAGAGAAAGCCCTAGTCACCTTCTCGATCGTGAGAGCTCCTCCCACCTTTCTAACTATCCCTCTCTATATTTCTCATCCTTTTTAATGGCAGAACATATATTGGGGAAAATATATAAAAAATACAAAAGGTGGAAAATATTCTTGGATTACTCACTTCGGAGTATGATGAATACAATGACAATAGAGAAATCTAATGACCTCACCATGATGATCGTGGAGGTGTTGTTTGGGAATCTAAAAATTTATGAGATGAATATCAACAATGGATTTGATTAAGAAGAAGAGGAGAGCCTTAAGAAGAAGTGTTTAGATTAACAATGGAGTTGATTAAGAAGAAGAGGAGAGCCTTAAGATGAAGTGTTTAGATCTCAAGCATTTTATGACGTAGTATCAGTTCCATGTAATAGATAATCCAACATTATCAAATCTTAGACAATGTTCAAAGAATATACTAAGAAATGTCCACCGCCTACCTCATTCAGGTGTTGTGTGTGAAAATGGGAGATGACATGCAAAGTGTGAACATCTAAAAATCAAGTAAAAATGAAAGATATTCTTCAAGAATAAGAAGAAGAAATAGAAGAGACAATAATGAAAAATCACACAAAGTAGTTAAGAATTCAACCACAAAAAGAATCTAAAATGAAGAACAAAGAAATCACAACATGGCAGTCCGATGTGTCATATCAATTGACTAAGGTGGATTTAAGAGAGTGGTAGGTCATGTCCACATGTGGAAAATCAACTTCATAAAATTATCCATGGAGTTGAATATAAGAATAAGATGGAGATGGAGATTGCAAAATTTCTTGATACATGGAAAAAACAAACAACAAGGACACAAGTAAGGATTGTATGGTTGATAGTGGATGCTCCATATACATGACCAGTGACAAGAAGAAGCTCATGACTATAGACAAGAAGAAGAGAGAAACAATGACTTTTGGCCTAAAAATAGTGAAATGATTGGATTTGTAGTATGTGTAGAAATCTATCCATTGAAAATTAATGTTCATAGATAGATTTCCTCATAACTTGATTCACGTAAGCTGAACTATGTAATACTAGATATAAGTTTTCTTTAAGAGAGGTGCATATAAACTTCTGTATGAGGTTTCTAATAATATGATTAATGAAGGATGATGTTTCATATTCTATATATACTCAAGTCCAATTTAACATTCTTATCGAGGGAAAATATCTATTTTTGGAGAAGACAATAAACCACATTGTCATTGAAGACTAGGGCATGCCTATATGCAATCATTGGATAAGAAGTTTCCATAACAAATGTGAAAGCACATTTTGGTCTAGAGATGGAGATAGAGGCAGAGGGAAAATAGTGATTTCAATTATGCATTTATAATCTTAAAATATGGAAAATGACATATATGTATGATAGGTTTAATGTACGTTGTATAAGTATAACATGGAAAATGTTAGACACCAACGGTCACCCTTTATACTCTGTGTAGCCCCATGAAATAAATAAATTACATAATTCTTTGAAGGTTATGGTTTTAAATAAGTAAGAGGGTGTAATTTGGGTATAAATCACACTGACTTTGTCATATCTATGAACCTTGGATCAACGACATGAAAATACAAAGATTTGGGGACTCTAGTACTTTTATTGTTCTATTTTCATATGATATAAATTGTAATACAGCAGGAACAAATATCTATACTATATACCCAAAACCACCTTTCTTGGAGTGTTCTTTCATGGCATTTATCTAGGTGATAAGTCGTAGGTTTCATTGGTCCTTAAAAAAGGATGCCCAAGGTTTCTAAACTAAGTGATGTCAATTTTTTGGTCCCCCTGATGGGATTATATCTGCTAAGTATGGAGGTATTAACATAAAGGGGTGCCAATAAATGCTTTCCATAGTGTCTAGGAATTTTGTTTATCATTTAGATATGGATTACTATTTATGCATTTTGAAAAAGTCACCCAATTTCGTGTTCATAAATTTGAAGAGAAACATGTTTTTCTAGTGTTTACAAACAAACTTTTGAGATCATGTTCATGAATGAAACCAAAATATAGTTCCATAGTGTTAAGAAACATAAAGAACACGTAATGATATGTGCTTAAGATGTTGGGTGAGCATAAAATTTGTAAACTTGTCATTGCAAGAGTATTGATAGAAGTAAATCAGTACGAGTCATACTTAATCACTTTGTAATTAATATGGTTTAGGTTGATGCCATGCTAAAATTGATTGTGTCTATATATGCCATCTACATCTAAAGTTTTTACCTTTACATGGCATGGAATTAGGGAAAATCTATTTTTTAAGGCTAATCAATTATGGTGTTCAATATTCATTATGTCAAGCTAATTAAACAAAGTACTATATATATTAGAGAGTGCTTATAGCCAATATATTTTATATATAGTTGTCATACATTACTAACTTAACCAAGTCCAAACCCCATATAATATTATATAAGACCAATCCAGCAAAAATAATGACCGAATAAGTGAATTCTATATAAGTTGAATTAGAAGGAGTGAAAGTCTTCCACACTATCACTATACTATGGTTGGGAGATAGCACCAACCCCTTATAGCCTAGTTCTTGGGAAAGGGAAGTGCATGCTCGCTGCGCCCCATTTTTGCTTGATCTGCCCTATTTTGCATCTGCTTTCATTCCTAACTTTTATTTGACGCCTCGATGAGCTTTTACCTGGTCAATTTCCTTAATTCTCTACTTATAATAATTATCATTGAGAAAATCTTCTTTAATTCAATTTGTTTGGATTTCTTTTTCAATGTGAGAAACAATGACGGCGGGAGGGGGGGAAAGCAGGGTCAAGTGCCCCATCCTCCAATTTTGAAATTTTTTTAACATATATATATTATGTATATGTAACATGGTATCAAAGTGCCACTCTCTCTCTCTAGGGCTTGCACTCTGACCTCTCTCTAGTGTCTCCCCGGGGGTTACCGTCGGGGGGAGGGGGCGTTCTCCTTGAAGCCTCCCTCCCCCTGGCCCAAACCACGGAAGGCTAGGTTATGAGGTCAGCAACGTCTTATCTGGAGGTTTCTTGGAGTCGGTGCCCAGTCCATCAGTTTCCTTGTCTGCCCTTGGCCATAGAATTAGTGATGTGCCGCAGGGTTCAACCCAGACTTGTGGATGGGAGTATCGGCCTTGCCGAATCCACTCCATTCAAGCGTGATGGATGGGTAGGAAATGATCCCAGTTTGGATCTTGACCTTTGTGTTGTTATTCCACCACTGGTGATGCTAGGGGGTCTCTACACCACCTTCCTCACTCGCACTTGCTATCCAGTGGATGAGGAAGCCTCTTCAGCCTCGACTGGACCTTGCTACGACACCTTTTGGTGGTGGGAGGCTTCAATCGCTTGGCAGGGAGGCCCTCCTCGACTGCTATGCGGATGCTACCCCCCGCCAAATGCTCTGCTTCGACAACTCCACCATAAGGGTTTGGGCAGCTCGATCTCCTTCCTCCCCTACTGATCCGGCAAATGGCCATGGACACTTGGTGTTGTGTGGGTTGGGTCAAGGGGGGCGGCAGGTCCCTGCTACTCCTGTATCCATGATAGGGGGAGTTCAATTAGGGCTCATCTATGTAAGCCTTCCGTTTGATGCTGCTGCTTGGACGCCTTCGATTGCTCAACGAAATGTTCCTGTGCAAATAGGGGAATCGAACTCTTGTGTGGCTGGCACTTGTTGATGCGAGGTAGAGCACCCTCAAGGTGTTCGATCTTATGATCCTTCTGTGGATGGGTGTGTTGGTATCTAAACATGTGTAATATTGATGGTAGGGCGGTATGCACCACCCTATCTCTCTCATTTTTTCATTTTGTTATCACCTCTGCCATCTAGTTTTGTTTTATTATTTTTGTTCTTTTCATTGCATCTTTGCATGGCATGTAGTTGATTTCTGCATTTTTGTGTAATTTTTCAAAATTTTTACTTTTTCATACTATGCATCACATCTTCATGTAGTTTTTGTAGTTTCTTATGCATGATAATTAGGATTTGCTACTTTATATCTTTAAATTCCCCTAAAGTAGGTTTAGATGTGATTTAATGCAAATTGGCACCATTTTGGCCACTTTTGCCCAAATTTGAGATTTCTTGTCTAAAAAGTTTGTTTTGACCCAATCTCTACTATTTTGAGTAAAAATGATGACCTTTGACTAGTGCAAGTGAAATTTCATGCTTTATTGCTAAGTGGTATCAATTTTTGACTTTTTACATGTGCATCACCTCTCTTAGGATTGTGATTGATTTGGTTGAATTATGAACTTGAGCAAGCTTTGAACATTTAGTGTTTGTGGAATTACTTGTTTGATATATCAATTTCATCTTGTTCATTTATGTGGTGTGTTATATAGGATGAAGTATTGGATTAACTTTCATGCAGGATGTCTTATGTGGAAAATCATACCAATGACCCCTCTTTGACCTGATTCTTCTTCCACCATCTTCATACCCCTCCGCCTCATAAAAAGATGCTCTAGTGCACATAATCAGCCTTGGCCACCTCCAAAAGTTTGGGGTGGCCATATCTTGATCTCCCTGCTTCACTCTAACCACCATTTGCCCTATCTACACCAAGGGCAAGAAAGAAAAGAAAAGAAAAAGAAAAGCAAAAACAAAATAAAAGGATGCTCCTATTTAAGAGCATTCAAATAAAGAAAAGATGAGTGTGTAAAAACACTCCAAAAATATTACCGCAACCCTTTCCTCCACTTTCATACCCATTGATCTAAGAAGCATCAAATTTAGCTCATTTTGTTTTTTTTTTGCAGCCACGTGGGTCATCTGGTATGAATTAAAATATAAGACTGAATGCATGAATGTGAAACAATGCTCCTAGTCATCCTCTATTAACACTATCATGAAACGATTTACACGAAACTTAATGAAAGAGATATGGATAACTTGTATATTCTATGCGCTATATCTGAAGTTCATGTGCTTTGTGCTCTTTTCATGATTGGATTGTGAAAGTAGGAGAGGAGAGAGGTGAAATGCATGCACTCAGTCATCTTTGATACCATTCAGCAATAATCATCTTTTACATTGCATTTGTCATTTCTTATTTGTGGAAAATTTGTAGAGAGATTGAGTTAGAGCATACTTGAGGACAAGTATGTTTTAAGTTTGGGGTGGTGATGTAGCCCTATTTTAGAGCTCCATCCTGTGCCATTTTGTACTTAAGTTGCATCTAAACATGTTAGATTACAAGTCTTTTTCCCTAATATGGTTATCATTGCAAATATGCTTATGGATGTTCTTTGCACTATTTTTCAGGTAATTGAACCATGCTTAGATGGAAGAGAGAGAAAGAAGGAGTTCTAGGGTTCTCCCACTCATGGAGGGACCCAAAGAAGGCCCCAAAGTCTCCCTCAACCTTCCTCCAATGGTCAAGAAACATCCCCAAGCAAAGACATCCAAAAATGACGAAGATTGAAGTGTAATTAAGTGAGGCCAACCTCACCACAGCCTTGGGCACTATGCCACGGTCGTGCCTTTATTAGCAATGAAGTGCCAAGTTCAACAGGGAAATTCCACAGAATCCCATGACTGTGGCCACCTGCCACGACCGTGGCCATTGAAGACACCACGGCCATGGCCATCAGCACGGTCGTGGTTAGTAGAAGAATGAACGACCGTGGCACCCTGCCACGGTTGTGGGAATTATAGCATCTATTTGGCCAGAGTTATAGGTTGTCACCCCCAGATCGCCATGACCGTGGCCGATGAAGCTTAAGATGACTGTGGTGCTTCCCCACGGTCACCGCCTCCTTCTCCAAAATGGCGGTGTTACCCAACACGACCGTGGTGCCCCTAACCCACCACGACCGTGGCACTGCGCCGCGAACGTGGCCATCACCATACTTGACCTTTTTCCAAACTCCGTCACACCATGACCATTTCACCACTCCATGACCGTTCTCCACCACCCTCACTATAGTCGTGGCACACAACCACGGCCGTGGTGGTCCACCAACCCTACCCTACTTTTTACTACTTTTCCTAAACTGTCCCTACTTACCCTAGTGCTTCCACCATCACCTATATATACCTGGGTGGTGGCCATAGCACTAGGTGAGAGGCCCCTATAGCTGCTCCAAGCTCCATTCCCCTTCCTTGAGCTTTGAGTGCAAACCCTTTGCATTTTGGCTCACCATCCACCATTTCCACCCTCATTCCACAATGGAATCCTAGTTTCCTAGGTTTCCTTCCATAAACCCCCACATTTACATGCTCCCCTGCACCCTTGGAGGAGGGAGGACGTTTACAACAACTTGGAGGTGAAGAAGAAGGCCACTTCATCAAGCTTCATGGAGTTTCTTTCTCTTCTTCCCCTCTCTTTTGTAGTTTCTTTGACTATGTGTATCTAATCCCCTAGTGGTGGGTTGTTTGGGGTTAAAATGTGACTTTGATACCATGTTGTGGGAAAGTTTCTTATAATGAACTTAATTCATATCTATGATGATTGCCTCATGCTTCTATCTCATTTCCTATTTTATTTCATGTGGTTTGTGCTTATAGCATGGATTGCTTGCTTTGAGATGCTTGATGACACTTAGTTTCTAGGAGGGATTGGAGTGTATGTGGCAATCTTAGGATTGGCTCCTAGGTCCAATTAGTGGATCCCTAGCTAGCCCCCTTTGTTCCTACATACACATCCTCACTCCTATGAGTGAGTGTGAGATTTAAGTGGCAAGAGTAAGTGAGAGTGATGCAATTACCTAGGGCCTTCTAAAACAAGATTGACTAAGGAAACCACCTCATTGCTGCCATCATCAAGAAAAGTCCAACTTATGTAAGGTTCCATAAGGGTGTTTTCGCTTTCAAGAATAGGATGAGAGGGAAGATGCCTAATGAGTCCATCTTAAATGAACTAAAATGTTTTTATTAAGGTTTACCCTATCTCATTAGGATATGCACTTTATTACTTGTCTTATCATCTTGTTGTTATGTTCCTGACTTGGAAATTAGCTTACTGATCTCATATTTCAAATTAGGATACATAATCTGAATATCAGGTTATGTATCATTCTTTATACATTTTAAACCTAGGTTACATGTATTATATAAATTAGGATTTCATCCCATGTATTAAGGGTCATCTTCATGTAACATGAATTTCGTGTATAAAACAGATCTCATATTTATATATTATCTTACACTCACTGATATGAGGGTTTTCTATGAATTTCATCATTTATTGAGCATGTATGTATTTATTGCATTTTATTTAGGTTTATTATCCCTAAATAACCATATTGAGCAAATTACAAGATTTTGTGCATCAACATCATAAATACTGCCATTAGATGGATTATAAGTCACTATTAGCCATATGGCACATTCTCATAATTTTAGCTCTTCCTTTATTATTTAGTAGGCATAAATAATCCATTTTACATCTTACATTATTACTCTGATATTAGTTCGTCAAAATCCTGATATTATCATTATATTGTGTTCTACTCATTTTTCTGAGAATTTTAGTATATTATTTGTATTTTTTGGATCATTGAGCTATTTTCTATGATTTATTGAAGATCAAGAAATTTGCTGGAGATTTACCTTTTTGTGGCCACTAGCGTTTCACCATGTGTCCCTGAGAGGCGCATCCCTTTCCTTGGTCCAGTCGGATTTGATGTTGGATCCATAGATTCAGAGATTCATTTGCCCAGTTAGGTATTTTGCTGGCCCACTCTCATTCTCGTTCTACGTGAGCCATGTGAGTCTGTGGAACTCAGAATAGAACCACCGCCATGGGAAGGATGAATGGTGAGGAACCATGTGTTCCTCAGGCCTCCTCGCCACAAGAAAAAGGTGCCAAGGACATTGTTGGGTCAGAAGCTACGTTGCCGATCTCATGGATTTCCTCCGGAGCCTTCCATTCATTATCCCAGTGAGCTCTCCATTGAGGACCACTGCTACGACCAAGAGAAAAAAAGGGGGGAGGGACCCTTTTTTGCAGCGACATTGAAAGATGAGGAGTTTGCAAGGTCAAAACTGCCTTCATGAACTCATCTGTGCACTCATTATGCAATGAGGGATCTTCAAAACCCATTCGTGAGCTCAGTCATCATCTTTGGCAAACTTGGTTTCATCCTCCATGGTAGCCATAGGATATGGGCACAGAAATAGTAGAACTCAACTCCACCATAACATAGCTTTATTTTTCCTTCCTTATCTTCCTACGATCCCTTACCTAGCTCCATTCCCTTCCTCTTGTCCAAGATTTCTCCTCTCAGTGGGGAGGTAGAGAGTAGTGGGAGCTCAAACTCCCTCCTCAGGTGGCTGCTCATCCCAAATAAGAGGTCAATGGAGATATCTCGTCAAGGAGCACAACTTCTCTCACATGAAGTATCACTTTGCTCCACGATCTCAATGCAGGATGAGGTTGGGGCTCGGTTCGGCTGCTACCCCCGTGATCTCTATTCTGATCAGAGGTAGGGGATGAAGATCCATCTATCCAAGGTACATCCAATGACTACAAAGGAACCCACACAGAACATGATTCTTGGCTCACTTAAAACATCCCTCATAGCCAATAGATTGGATATCTAGGTCTAGGATCCAATCATGCAGACCCAGCCCAGCTAAGGGGTGTATGACACTGGTTATAAGCCACAACTTAGGTCTATAAACATCAATTATGCACATTATTTCCCAAAGATCAAACCTCGATAACTTCTTCTAGGATACTCCAATTGCCACCAAATTTTAACCATAGCTCTATCATAATTTAAGATACATCATACTCAAATTTGGTGACAAAATTCGGCTATATGGTATGTCAACTAAATTCCTCAAAGGACATCAAAAAAGGGATCTACAGCATGATATAAACACTGATCACCATCCAAACCTTACTAAAGCACTTGTAACTCTCAAGATAACTCAACATGCATGGATTCACTCATGTCATTAGTTATTTAGGGATTCTAAAAGTCCACTCCATCACATCCTACACACCTTAAAAGAAATTTCATCCTCAAAATTAAGCTAAAATCTAGTCCATCACAATTTCCTTATTCCTTTGAACCCTGAAATGCTCAAATAACATGTTACATACACAAGTGTGAAATGTTTATCATCATCAAAACAAACGATATATTAATGTCTAATTTAGCCAAAAATCTCCCCCTTTTTGAAGATGACAAACATTTCTAAAATATAATCAAAATGATTTGAATGAGATGAGTTTCATACGCGAGATTTACCTGATATGAAGAGTATTTTATTTTATTTATAAAATGAGTGCTAATTATTCCTAAAGAGATATGGAACATAGTTTACATCTCTTAAGGAATATATCATCAATTAATGTTAAGACAAGAGAACATGAAACTCGTTTATTTTTTTTAATATTATTTATCCCCCTTTATCATTTCAAAAAGATAGCCATATAAAAATTTTACCCCCCTCAATATGATACACAAGATGCAAAACAAATTGATAGAAAATGTCCAATGAAAGGCATGAGATATATTTTACTAACATGATCGAGTGAACACAAAAAAGCTCAATTACATTGATAGCAACATAAGATAACATCATAGACTTCACTAGAATAGATTACATAAGTTTACCACTCACTATATAGGACATCATCACTTAAAGGGTTGCAAGATTACATGAACCTCGGGATCTTTCCCAAGAAATGGAGTATCACAGTAGTGCTTGACAAGTGTTTTCCAATCAATTACACCTATCTTAGTGAGCGCATATGCCTCCAGAAATGTTGGTGCCCTATCAAACCTGAAGTGGGAAGCAATGTCCTAGAGTTGAATGGGAGAGTATTGGGTATGGGAAAGATCATGTGAAGGTGGTTGTGGGACTTGGATGTATTGGATAGAAGGGTTAAAAGGATAGAGACTTCCAGGTTAGAGTGTATATGGATATGTGTCTAGAACATTGGGAGACAAGGCTTGCATTCTTTGATTAAGATAGGTCATGGCATGATGATTGTAATCTTATTTTTCCCAAATTGAAAGGTACCCACTTTGAGATAACACACATCATTTGCTATATTTTCTATGGATTATCTAGAAGGAGTAGGAGGTAGAGGATTTTCTTCAGTGGATGTATCTCATTCGGTCTTAGCCCATTTTATCTATAGTGTGTTTGGTGAGTTTTTGAGGACACCTATCACACTTGTAGTTTAGATCCTCTAGGTTTTTGTCAAGGCAAAATTGGATAATTTGACACACAAAATCAGTATAGGGAGGATTTCTAGAGATTTCAAACATATTGGATAGGATAATGTGATTGAAATTGAATGGAATGCTTTCTAGGATAGCAAAAATTAGATGCATCCTAAATTGTGGGATTTTAGTTTTGTTTGCTCTAGGGTAGATGTTGTGGGAGATAATGAGGTTTACTACCCTAGCTTCAGGGGTGAGATATGTTGCACAGTAAGTTCCCCGATTCTCATGACATGAAGTATTAGGAAGGAAAATGACCCTTTTGATTTCTCCTAAGCTAATGGTGTTATCATTGGTGAAGAGTTTGGATAAAGGGTTTCTAGTGGTTAAGTCTATAAAACCTCCATATTCCTCCTCATCTATATCTAACACTTTAAGGATATCTTTTTTAGAAAAATAAAATCTGAACCTATCAACCATGGAAGTGAAAAAGAAGGGGTTATTGGAGTCCCTAATAAGATTAGTGTAGAACTCATTTATGGCCTGGTTGGACCAGAAATAAAAGGATGGTTCAAGAAACTATGTAAAATTTTGCACCTTGAAGAGCTCGGGGAGGTCAAAGAGCATGATGAAGTCGTCGGTGTCCACTGGGTGTCGAGGAAGAGGGGTCTTTGAAGTGAGCTTGAGGTAGAGTTCTCCAGTAGTGACATCTTTAAAGGTATTGTCATTGATGACACTCAAGGATGGAGTGATCGTTCTTCCCTTCCTTGCCATTACTTGCTTCTTCTAACTGTATGCTAAAGATGAGGTCATCTTGAACAAGTGGAGGTGTAAGAAGAACTAGGGATGATAGTAGAAGAGTATTGCTGAAGAATAGCTCTAAAGATCACTAGCGAGGAGGCAGATAAGAGAGAAATTCAAGTGTGAGTAGAATGGACGGATGGGGGTCCCTTTTATAGTAAACCACGGACCTGCTCGATTGACAATTTATTTGACCAAGAGCCCAACAGCTCTCTTCAAATGCTCCTCATAACGGCTAGTTTGGTCGACCGTTTGAGTTTGAAAATTGGCCATTATAATGAGGATTTGGTCAGAAATTTGCTCAAACGAGGGACCTTTCTGCAAAAAATCGGTTTGCGATTTTTTTAAATTTATGAACAATTCTTTTATGCACATTTAAGCCCAAATATAAGATTATAATGTGCATAAATTTATGAACAATTCTTTTATGCACATTTAAGCCCAAATATAAGATACTTCAAATCAATTTATTATGAAATAAATTTATGAACAATTCTTTTATGCCACAAACAGTTTATTATAGTCTTCAAAAATTTGAGGCATTTACAATCATTTTTCCTTTTGATATTTTCTTATGAATCACGTTCATTATAATTCTTTTACACATAACCCATTTGGGAATTTTGGAACATTACTTATGCCAGTAGTTTTCCCTTTGAAGCTTTCTCCAAATGTGATCTTGTTTCCATGTGCATAGAAATCTTCTCATTTTCAATCATATTTTGGGCAATCTTTGTAGACCTACAAAATATAAAGTTTTAGTCCCCATATAGTGGTCCTTTTGGTTAGGATCATTTTATATTTTAGAATAGCTAATTAGAAGGATTTTTTAAGGTTTTTGATTAACAAGATTAAATATAGTCAAAAGTTTATTGATTCAATAATATATTTCAACATAAAAATACTTGGTCGATAATTTGTTCGACCGAATGATATTTTGGTCGAGCTATTTATCAGCCAGAATGATTTTCCCTATAATACATTTTACAGAACCACTCTTGTTCGGCTATCTTTTTGACCGAAGAGAGTCTCGGTCGAGAACTTTGTCGACTGAGATGGGTTATGTGTGTTATATCAATTTAAAGCAAAACATGTTGTTATTTCCAGTCAAATCATACAAAAATATGCAAGTTAAATCTTTGTTTAGTTGAGATAAGACAATTAGATTTTCAAATTATGTTTTAGTTCAAATCTCAACAAAGTTTTCCACATTTCGAATTTTGAGGTTTTAGAACCCAAACTAGATCATTATCATTATTTTTCTTGTAAGTGCATGAAATTGAATAATAAAAAAGACATAAACAATAATGACAGTAGATGAAATCAATTTAATTTCTCTTTTTAACACTGTAGTCATGAGTTGGATTGTTTTTAGGTACATACATGACTTTGGTTTTGGTTACTTGAGTCCTTTTAGGTCTAGGTTTTTGATAGGATTTATCTTTAGGCACATAACCTAGGCCTCTCCACCCAATTTGACCAGATGAGTCCTTTAGTATTTTATCAAGAATGTCTTTGTTTTTTAAGATACTAATATCTTTTTGCAACTTAGAAATTTCATTCATTCTCCTTTTAATGCCTAACTTTTCTTGGTTTAGATTAGATAACAGACTATCTTTTTTGTTAACAATAACATCATAATCCGAATGAGTACATAGAATAAGTTGAGTTTGAAAATCATTTATCTTGGCAAGTAATTCAACCTTTTCTTGGCAAAGAAAATTATTGTTAGTTTCCAGAGAAAGCAACTTAACATTGCAATCATTAATTTATGATTTCAAAGTAGTTTTTTTAGGCATAATAATTTCCTTTTCAAAAGTAAGAACATTCAATTTAGCATACATATCTTCATTACTTTTTGTAAGCCTTTTTAATTTCTTTTTACAATCAACATGTTTATCATGTAATTCTTCAATACTAGTGACTAACTCTTTGTTAGATAAATCAAGAAGACTTACCTCATTTTCTTCTTCATTTGTTGTTGCAATGAAACATCTTACCATGTCTTCTTCGGTCATGAGAGATTCTACTTCCTCCTCACTTTTGCTATCATCGCTTGAGTCATCCCAAACTGCTTTGTAGGCCTTTTCTTTCTTCTTGAGAGAATATTTCTTTCCCTTCTTGACTTTGGGACACTAATTTTTTAAATGTCCCTTCTTACTATATTCAAAGAACCTAAGGGAAGAAGAGGAAGAAGTAGAAGAATTTTTGTTAGTTTGAAACCTTCTATATTTCTTACCATTTACAATGAGTGCCTCTTCTTCACTATCTTCTTCACTTGTTTCATTAGTTTCTTTAGTTGATTCAATAAAAGAAATGTCCTTCCTTTTCTCCTCCTTGTGTTCTGCTTCCAATCTTTCTTCTTCTTCACGAGTTACCTCATGAGTCTCTAGATTGCCAATGAGTTGTTCCATCCTCATTGTGGTGAGATCATTGGCTTCTTCAATGGTTGTCACCTTTGGCTTGTATCTTGGAGGAAACAATCGAAGAACTTTGTACACCTAATATTATTCACTTATATACTTACCTAATGCACTTAAACTGTTAACAATGGAAGAAAATATTGCATATATTTCACTAATAGATTCATTAGGTTGCATACAAAATTGTTCAAACATTTGCTTAGGCATATTAATTTTGGTATTTTTAACTTGGGTAGTATCTTCATGAGTAATGGAGAGTTTATTCCATTAATCGTAAGTCATATCACATGAAGATATTCTATTAAACTCACTTATAGAAATTGAACAATATATTATGCTTACTTCCTTTGCATTTAATTGAACTTGTTTTACCGTGTTTGGATCCCATGTTGCATATTCGATTGTAGGAAGCACATAGGGAGTAGATACCATCCTTCATAACTCCATGCTGAGTCCTTGGAAGTAGAATTGTATTCTTGTTTTCCAGTAGGTGTATTTTCTTCCATCAAAGGGTGGTGGCTGAGTTTTGGGATTTCCTTCAAGGTTAAGGTTGTGAAGTACATTGTGCGCCCTTCTTCAAAACCTATTATGGCTCCTTGAAGACTAGTTCTAATACCAATTGAAAGATATAGAGGTGGGTGAATAGATATTTTTGATAATTTAAAGTTAATTGAAACAATTAAAACACTCAACCAGAGAAGGAGGAGGAAACAAGGAAGACAATTCAGTTTAGAGTGGTTCCAACCTTTGAATCAAAGGTTGTCAATCCACTACCCAATTGTTTCCAATTGGGTTTTTCAAAGTGATTTATTTTATTACCTAGAAAGGTTGTTACATAAAATACAATCACCTTCCACTTGAAGTAGCCTCCACCTTGAAGTAGCCTCAACCCCCTTGAAGCAACCTTTTTGAAGTAACCACAAGCAATCCTTGGAGCAACCTTCACCACCTTGAAGTAGCTCCACCACCTTGAGATAGCATTCACATAGAAGAAGCTCCAACCTCCTTTGAATTATCCTTCTTGAACTAACCTCAAACACACATTGGAGCATCCTTCACTTTGTTGAAATAGCACCAAGAAACCTCTTTTCAACAACCTCCAACCCAAGGAGTAGTCAAGGAGAACAAAGTACAATATAGAAGAAATAGATTGATAGAAAGAAAATACTTATACAATGAAGTACAACACTTTGATCCTATATTAAGAATTTAGATCTCCTATCCACTTAAGATGGACGTAGCTATATGTGGTGGCTAGGTTATTATAACTATAGGACACAACTCTAGAGCACAAGGAAGAAGATGGCAAGTGAATTCTAGCTTTGTTGCTCTCAATAGTGAATCCTCAAGTGTAGCTTAGGTTCTTTAGGTTTCCTAAGGCCTTTCCTATTTATAGCATTAGTTTGAAAATGTCTAGGGACATTCTAGAGAGTGTCTAGAGTGTTTTTAGTGCTTAACTAGTCGTTAGGTGTACATTCGTTGGTTAGCAATTGCCAATTTGTTTGTGCTTGAAAAGAACAATCTAAAACCCTGCTTGGTCGACAATTTGGTTGACCAAACTGTGTCTCGGTCGAGGTTCTCTTTGACCGAGCCTGGTTTTATGAAAAACGTTTTGCAACGTCTATTTTCAACTCCCAACTACCAACCACCTAGTCTAACGATCGTAAGCTTTAGACCAAAGTTTGCTCAGTCAAGGATATTTTTGACTGAAGACTATTTTAGAGAACAAATGTGTAATTTGTTGAATAGTGCTCACAGTTTTGACCGAGGTGGTTCTCGGTCGACAAAAACTTTGACTGAGTGTGTCTCGGTTGACAAGTTCTTCGACCGAGGGTGTCCCTGTATTAGACTTTTAAATCACCTACTAAGTATGTGTTTCAATGTGTTTTGGTGATTCTAACTTTGGGGGGAAATCTATCTAAGGGTTATAAGTGGGTAGGGAAGATCTAACGCTTTATTTACATGATGTCTAAGTACTTGTACATTATATTTTTTTACAAGTGTTTACATTTGAACACAATCACGAACATTTATACAATTAAGCACATTTGATCTTCAATTTGCATTGATCTTCATCTTTCCACTTAGTAGGATTTCCTTATTCCTTTGAACCCTAAAATGCTCAAATAACATGTTAGATCCACAAGTGTGAAATGTTTTTCATCATAAAAAGAAAGGGTATATTAATGTCCAATTTAGTCAACAATCTCCCCCTTTTTTAAGATGACAACCATTTATAAAATATAATCAAAATGATTTGAATGAGATGAGTTTCATATCTCAGATTTACCTGAGATGAAGAGTATTTTCTTGTTTTCATAAAATGTGTGTTGATTATTCCTAAAGAGATATGGAACATAGTATCCATCTCTTAAGGAATATAACATCAATTGATCTTAAGCCAAGAGAACATGAAACTCATTTGTTTTGTTTTATATTATTTCTCCCTCTTTGTCATTTCAAAACGATAGTCATATAAACATTTTACTCCTCCTGAATGGGATACTCCCCCTCAATATGATACACAAGATGCAAAAAAAAGTGATACAAAATATCCAATGAAAGACACGAGATAGATTTTACAAATATGACCAAGTGAACACAAACAAGCTCAATTCCATTGATAGCAACACAAGATAACATCATAGACTTCACTAGAATTGATTACATAAGTTTCACCACTCACTACATAGGACATCATCACTTGAAGGATTCCAAGATTACGTCAACCTTGGGATCTTTCCAAAGAAATGGAGCATCACCATAGTACTTGACAAGTGTTTGCCAATCAAGTCCACCTATCTTAGTAAGAGCATATGCCTCCAGAAATGTAGGTTCCCTATCAAACCTGAAGTGGGAAATAATGTCTTGGAGTTGCATGGTTAAGTATTAGGTATGGGAAAGATCATGTGAAGGTGGTTGTGGGACTTGGGTGTATTGGATAAAAGGGTTAAAAGGATAGAGACTCTCGGGATAGAGTGTATATGGATATGTGTCGGGAACATTGGGAGACAAGGCCTGCATTCTTTGATTAAGATAGGTCATGGCATGATCACTGTGATCTAATTGTCTCCCAAGATGGAAGGTAGCCTCTTTTAGATAGCACACATCATTTTCTAGATTGTGTATGGAGTATCTAGGAGGAGTAGGAGGTGGAGGACTTGCTCCAGTGGATGTCTCTCCTTTGGTCCTACCCCTCTTGTATCCAAATTCAAGGATCATTTAATCTATAGTGTGTTTGGTGAGTTTTTAGGACACCTATCACACTTGTAGTCTAGATCCTATAGGTTTTTGTCAAGGAAAAATTGGATAATTTGACACACAAAATCAACATAGGGAGGATTTCCAGAGAAATCAAACATATTGGATAGGATAATGCCAATGAAATTGAATGGAACACTTTCTAGGATAGAATAAATTAGATACATCCTAAATTGTGGGATTTCACTTTTGTCTGCTCAAGGGTAGATGTTGTGGGAAATAATGACGTTTACTACCCTAGCTTCAGGGGTGAGAGATGTAACGAAAAACTATGGACCTAAACCAGTGTCTATTTTTTCTTGTTAAACCGACCACTATACCCCTAACCCAAGGGCAATTTTTTTTGTTTGGATATGTTGTTAATCATCTTTTTTTCAGATGTAACCGACAACTATGGACCTAAATCAGTGTTTATTTTTTTGTTTGGTTTACAAGTTATTCATTGGTTTTGTCTTCTTAACCAATGGCTATACCCCTAACCCAAAGGGAATTTTTTATTTTGATATGTATTTATTCTTTAGTTTTTTCAAACGTAATCGACAACTATGGACCTAAACCAATGTTTATTTTTGTTTGGTTTAGTAGTTAGTCGTCGATTTTGTCTTCTTAACTGATGATGGTGTATTTATTCGTTGGTTTTTCAAAATAATCTATTACTATAGGTAAATTAATCACACCCGCATGAAATTTCTTTCCCCTTCTGATTCTCTATGTCATTTAATGATACCTAGGTCTGGGGATTTCTTTCCTCAAACTCATTGTTGCTGCCACCTGAGGAGCTAGTCTTCTTATCATTATTGTTGTTGGATGACATGCCGCTTCGAAAGCTTACTGTGATCGCCTCTACTACTACTTGACGCTGCCACAACTAGATATTGTTGTGCTCACCATCAGAGCTTTTTGTGATCACCATCAATGTTGTTGTTGCTTCTGGATGTCGCCTCGACCCTTGTTGGAGCTTGAATGCTGAAGCTGTTGGACGTTGCCGCTCGCTGCCTCTGAAGGTTTGGGGTTATTGTACCTAATTTCTTATATGGATCCTTTTTGTTGTGTTTATCTCTCTAATCAAAGTATACTCAAACCCCTGGACCACTTGATATGGATGTTCCACTTAATTCTTATGGTGAGGCCAAATGATTTAAGAAACCAATGGTTTGATTACATGTATGATTGAATGTTGGTATCTCATGTTGGTTGTTTGATGGCTAGACCACAATAGACATCCACATATTCTTGAATGTGTTTATTATTCCCTATCTTGCTGATCTAAACTCATGTCTTTCCCTAAATCATGTTTATGGTCATGGTTTCTCTATTATGAGTCTTTTGACCCTCAAGTGCAAGTAAGTGAGTTGAACCTTGTAATAGGCATATAGAATGAATGGAATCTCAATGTGACATGCAACTTGAGCGTCACCTTTGTTATGGAACCTAAATAAGTATAACATCATCAAAAATGTAATTAAGAAACATTGAACCTAACTTAGACAAAACCCCAAAATGAAGCTAATTTAGGGTTTATGATGAGAATCTAATACATGATGAAATCTTATGCTTATCAAGGTGTTGCTTGAGATCAATTAGCTGAAAGAATTGATCATCATGGGTACGATTAATATTACAAGATGTTTCAATTGTAAATCAACTCATACATTGTTTGTAATCTTAGGTGGTGTTGATTGCTTACTTTGTTTCTTGCTTGTATCTTTATTTCAGTTACTACTTTATCGTAATTAAATATTGTTTGCTTTCTCTATTGATTAACTAATCCAAATGGAAGAATGAATTGAATTAAATTATGTTACATAAAACCTAGGATATGGATGATTTAACCAGGATCATAGGTATAGGAATTGACAACACACATATATTTTTTTGGCCTAGAAACCCATCCAAGATTTACTCATTAGGAGTAAATCTTGGAGAGCCCCCAATTTGGGAATATTCTTGAACACTTAACCTCACTTAGGATGTAACTGTATAGTTTATATTTATTTATCAATATGTTTCATTAGCACTTCCCTGTTTGTTCTCTTAGTACATATTTTGGTGGATATTTTCCCATCTACATCAGTGTACTTGGAGAATTCCAAGGAAATGTCATCAAAATTTTCTTGAAACCCAAATACACATTATACACTTACTAGTGAGATTAGGTGTATAATAATGGGATAGGTGGTATGCAAATTCATTATTGAACCCTAATACCTAATTTGTAAATCATAAACCCTTATCTTTAAACCCTAAACCCTAATCTATAAATTTTTATCCCAAAATCCAAAATAATAAACCCTAATCTCTTAGTAAATCCTACACCCTAATCATGTAAACCCTGAATCCTAATACTTGTTTTATTTTTTATCATAGAATGGATAGATCATGGATGTACATTCCAAATCATTTCACCCTAGATTATTTCTGGTCTGACCAATTTATAAGATTTGCAGAGGAACATAGGAAACAACTTGGAGACAAGTTCTACTATCCATGTAGGCATTGCAGTAAAAACTTGAAAGTCAACATTGTTGACGAAATCAAAAGTAATGTCATGTACAATGAGATTATACCGGATATATATAATGGTACTAGCATAGAGAGAATCCAACAATGAGATTACTAGATGTTGATATCAATACTTGTGTTGAAGAATAAATTGACGTTGATGATGTAAATGTGAAGAAACTAATTCTGATGGACATGGTTGACGTGATGCCAGATAGTTTTGGGGTATAGCACACTGATCCACCTTCCTTATTTAGAAACATTGTGCATGATGATGAGAGACCATTATACATAGGTTGTACTAATTTTATGAAGTTGAGCCTATCTTGAGACTGTATACTCTGAAGTCTAACAATAGATGGAGTGACAAAAGCTTCACGTCATTATTGTATATGTTGAAAGAAACTCTTCCTGAAGGTAATGAGCTTCCAATCTCAAGATAAGAATTAAAGAAAATGTTATGCCAATGGGAATGCGGGCTAAGAAGACACATGCATGACTGAATGACCATGTGTTATTTCAAAAGGACTATGTCAATTTGAAAGATTGTCTAAAATGTGGGCCGTCACGGTACAAAATGATGACTTAGGGGAAGTCTAAAACTAGCCATCCTACCAAGGTGGTGTGGTATCTACCTATAATACCATAGTTTCAATGCCTATTTCTCAATCCAATGGATGTGAGGAATTTAAGGTGGTATGTAGAGGTAAAGCAAAATAATGATGGGATCCTATGACATGCACCTTATTCCCCATAGTGGAAGAAGATTGATTTATTGCACCATAAATTTGGTGAAGAAGTCAGTAATCTAAGACTTGGGATTTATACTAATGGGATAAATCTATATGGCACATTGAGCAACCAACATAGCACTTGGCATGCTATGCTTGTCATATACAATCTTCCTCCCTGGTTGTGTATTAAAAATAAGTGTGTTATGTTGTCATTGTTGATATCGGGCCCTAAACAACCTAGTAATGATATCAATGTTTATCTTGAACCTCTAATTGATGACTTAATGAAACTCTGGGGAGAATTGTGATGACCTATGATTCTTCACATAGAGAGACATTTCATTTGCAATCTATGTTGTTTTGCACTATTAATGACTTTCTAGAATGTGGAAATTTGTCTAGATACAATGGAAAAGGATCCAAGTCCTGCCCTATATGTAAAGAAAACACTTATTCAATACAAATAAAACATGGCACCAAGATTGTATATCTTGGTCATTGAAAGTTTCTTCTAAAAGTCCATCCTTATCGAAGGTTGCACGAAGTGTTCAATGGATCGAATAAGGAATGGAGTACCCCTAAACCTATAATGGGGAGGTTGTTTATGAAAGAGTAAAAGATGTTGTCAATGAATTAGGTAAGAGATCACAATGTACCAAACATGTCATCTTGAAAAGACTACTATGTCATAAAAATATTTACAATGGATGTGCTAGGTGTTAGGTCCACATGATTACTCCCAACCAACATCGTCGTAGGGGGGTCCACCTCATATGAAGAGGGGGGTGGTGCAACTTGTACTATCTGAGTGGCTGACTAAGAAGGTACCCACTAGCACATTGCTTACTAAATTCCCTTTGCAATTAAATCTTTTACCTACACTTTTGAGAATTCCCCTTTCTCGATAGATTTACTCTCTGATGGCCCAAACAATTATCTTATACTCACACCAACACTTGCAGCCCTAACACATCCAGGATGCTCTGGGTTACCTAGTGTAACTATCAATTCATCCCTTGTGCCGTCAGGGATGAACTTGCCTTATTTTCTTAGCTCGTGGAGCTCCCTCTAATCATAATCAATAGTATTTGGTAAGTAAAACATAACAATCATCAATACTAATTTCTCTGAGAGTTGAATTTTACCATTTTTTTAGTAGCCTCAGCAGTTGCGGGGTTGGTTTATCTCCAGATTTGTATTGTCTCCCATCTATCCATATATCATGGTGAAGTACAAGTTTAGTAATAGTAGTAGAGGACTTAGCAGTCCCAGGAGTAGGCTACTAAGAATAAGATTCCTAGAATAGCTTTTGGTGAAGATTTGCATAGCGACCTTCACCCATCATGTGGTTGTACACATTCTTTCCACGCCATTTTCTTTGACCATTGCTTGTATCATGATAAGTAACAATCATCAATAGTGATTGGTAAGTAAAATATAACCTACTATGTCAAGGTAGAATAATGAATTGATAAGAATGTATTCAAAATAGGGAGTGAGGCTTAATACCTTGAATTCATTAGTGTTTTTCATTGCAAAAGACACCTCCCATGTCGCCAGGTCAATATAACTCCATAGCTCAGTGACTGACTTCTTCCTCTTCTCAAACTCCTATATGTATAGTCTTGTCAGATTTTTTCTATAATTCCTTAGAAACCTCCAACTGTGTTGCATCACCTTTTTACGATGCATATTTTCATCCAGGTCAAATATTCTCTCCAAATTTCATATAATTAATGGAATATTCTTAAAAATAGAATTGTAAATAGTTTTAAAAACAAAATTGTAAATGATAATATATGACACATAATTCTTTCTATATCAAGTCTTACTTGCTTTTATCAATTTTTCGTCAAGACTCTACTTCTGTACTACAATGTCTACGAGTAAGAACCCCTAGATATGAAATAAAAGAGCTATGGATCTTTTCAGTAGGATTTCTTGCATGATCAAACACAACGACCAACTTTGGTCCATTACCCTTTATTGTATCAACTTGTTCACCATGGTGATGCCCCTTATTTTTTATTTCTTTAATGTTGTTCATCAAGCTCAACAAGATCCTCAAGACGTACATCCTCAATCCAAAATTGACAAAAAAACACATATAGGTCATAAATAGATATAACCTATAAAGTGTGACACAGAAAGATATACATATTGTAAAATACAGAGAGTTTTGATTAAACAATACACAACTTACACCAGCATCTGCAAGATGTTGCTCATCCTCACAGTAATCATCATAACGGTCATCAAACTCATGGTTAGACACCATCTCAAAAAATGCCATATAAAAATAGTCAAACAATGATATATAAGATTATAAAATGTACATCTAACATTAAAAAAAATAAAAACATACCTCTAATATTGAGATATTTTATCAATCAACATTCCTTTAGTGTGATCTCCACACCCATATAAGCAATGCCAATTTCAATATTTGGAAGCCAACTGAGAAAGGACTGATGTCATCATACTTGTCACAACACTCTTCTTCATCTATAGGATCTTCAATGAACTATCTTTTACTATGAAGGACAACAGACCATTTTTCATTTGTAGGATCATCGATATAAAATACTTGCATCACCTATGATTCCATTATGAATGGTTTACCCTTCTCGCCAATCTTTCCAAAATTCACTAATGTGAAACCGAATCCATTTACTACAACACCTTTGGTGTTATCAACCCAATTACACTTAAATACAAATATTTTAAAATTTATGTAGTCAAACCCCCATAATTTTCAATGACACCATAATATGCCATTTTAGCTTCACGTGGACTCTTATCGTTCACACTATAAAAAAACAATGAAGATGCTTGAAGGGTGACCCCGCTGTTTTGAATGACACTGTTATCATCTTGACATTTTGTGTAATATGAGAACCCATCTATGTCATACCCTTCATAAATCATTACATTCATTTTTGGCTTAAAGGCAAGGCATTTGATATTTTTAACAACATTATTTGGCGTTTGAGATAGTTGACATAAGACTTTATCTTTAAACCACCTAATAAATTTTCATTATGCTCTCTAGCAAGCCACATTGAATTAGCTCGAGGATATTGTTTCTTGATGAAATTGGTATGTTCAATGATATAAACACTCACTTCATTTATGTTGTGTAAAATATACAAGTGATCTTGTTCCCATAGCTCATGACTGATTACGTGCACTCATGATCCTAAAGCCTCTTTGCTAGAATAGTCCTCAATATTCTTTTCATTTAGAGGAGATTCATTGCAACTTAGAAAGTCAATGCAAAAGTCTATAACCTCCCTCACCACATAACCCTCAATAATACTCCCTTCCAGACGATAACGATTTCAAACATCACCTTTAAAAACAATCATGTACCATTCAAAAGGATGCATCAATTACAAGAAAACTGGTCCCAAGATTTTCACTCCCTAGTAAAATGGACAACAAGATGTACCATGATATCAAAGAATGAAGGAGAAAAATACATATCAAGCTGGCATAGGGTAGCAACTACTTCTCTTTGCTACTTATCAAGATTCTTAGGTTCAATAACTTTGTTGCATAGAGTGTTGAAGAAGTAACAAAGTCTAGTAATTGCAAACCTTACATGCTATGACAATATAGATCGAATTTCCACGTGTAATATTTGTTTCATTAGAGTGTGACAATCATGAGGTTTAAGACCTATCAGCTTCAAATCTTTCATTGATATCATTCTATGGATATTGGAAGAGTATTCATATGGTACCTTAACATTAAGCAAGAACTCGCAAATGGTTTTCTCTCCTTTCTAGACAACATGTAAGAAGAAAGAGGTAAAATATGTTTTTTGATCACTCCTAACCACTTCTGTTAATTTTTTCTATATTACCATTTCACATAGGTCCATTATGGATTTGATGCCATCTTTAGTCTTACCTGGTATATTCAATAGAGTACCAATGATGCTATCACAAATATTTTTCTCAACATGCATGACATCTCTTACCCACTCCTTGTTGGTGCCATGCTTAATGGTGTTCCATTACCTTTCAATGTGGTTCGCGTGTGCTCGAGGCTTGTCTATGAAGCTTGGAAGAAGTATCTACTGCCATATGAACACCCCGACACCGAGCCGATAGGTGAATCATAAGGTTGACTGGTTGTGTGGCCCATAGAGGGATTTATCTATACTTATCATGGTGTATGCTAGATTTATATTACATTTGTATCTATATATACATGACACTTGATATTAAATTATATATATGCAGGACATAGGGCCTAAGAAACCCCATAGAGCTCATTCTCCTCCACCTCCACCTCCTCCTCAATTACCTGGTTGGCTTGCATAGTACCTATTCAACTTGATAGGTCCTCAATAGAGGGGTATGGCACTATTTATAAGTGAAGATGAAGAAGATTCTCCTATGATGGTTTCTATTAAGGAGGACATTGTAGGTCAACGTTATGATACTAGTATATTTCTACAAGATGTTTTGGAGTTGTTTTGTTTTGCTTGGTTGTATACATCTATGATAGAACTTTAGATATGGTGAGATCTTATATATCTATACACCTCATTTTATATATGGTGATCTATTTTCTTATATATTAATGCATACATGATATATGTTTTACAACCACTTACATAAGTTATGTACAGTGTTTTCAATGACCCATGTGGGATTTCTAGTTCCATCCTTGAATAGCCGTGTAATTAAATACCATGCATTTGTTACCCTATATTGATGTTTCACATTCAAATATTTTGGTAAAAAGAAAAAGAGTGTGATATTAGCTTTATAAAATTTTGGGTAAGTTACTTACTTTTTGTATAATTTTAAGAAATTACATTTCATTCTGGATTTTGAGTTTTTTTTTGCCTTCTTATCACTCATGAATAACCATTGGGTCTTATTGGTTGTTGTCCATGTGATGCTAACTATTTATTATCTATATCCTAAGGGTGACAAAATAAATGATGGGGGACATGATTTTAAAAAGACATTATTCATGTGAGTACATTTGTATATTTATATTTATTAGCATATATATTACTTGACTATTTACTAAATGTCAATTCAATATGTTACATTAATGTATAGGGCTATAAAATGTTTAGGAGGAAATGTGGACACAAAAAAGAAAGAGATAGTTTGGGAGAATGTTGCGATACTTTTTTGACTCCAATGCATAATTATGCCAACTCTACTTACTTTTATTTATTAAAATTTTGTATCTTAAAACTTATAGTGTTATGTACAAGACAATGGTTGGGAATGCACATACTACATGATGTTTTATATGGACATGATTGTCAGATATGCGGCACTAGACATTGATGAGATACATAATGTAATCCATATATATAGTCTTGATCATCATTAGTATATAGTCTCATTAGATAGTATGAACATATCAAACTTATTAATTATATATGTCATTCTCTTTATAGGTGTTCAAAATGAAAGACATCGATTCATGAGAAAAGCTACTATATATACACATGCCCTTTACGAGAGAACAACTAGTGAGACACGAGAACAATGGACAGAAGCCTTCGAAAGGGGAGTAAACTTTGAATTTTTTTGGGGTGAAGAAGATGAAGAGTAACTTTGAATTCTATTATACATGTGGTACTTATGACTTCTTGTAACTCTAAATTTGATGCATGCATATGTGAATGATGATGTATACATATACATGTGTGTGAATGTGAAGATGAATGAATGAATATTTCTACTTGTCATGATAATGAACTTGGTGGATACGTAAATGAAGTAACATGTGTGTGAATGAATGTGAAGATGAATGAATTATGATTTCATATGTGATAAAATGAAATTGGATAATGAATAAAATTATGTTCATATATATTATGTTTGTTATTCCAGGTTTAGTGGTCTATTATTAAGCTGAATTCACAAAATGTTGTTAACCTACAGTTCATAACTGAATTGTAGGTTCTACATCTTGCTGACCAATTAGGCAACATGCTTGCTATTTGGGAAAAAAAAATTAGTCATTGGTTGTATAAAAAAAATGACACTATAGGCCTAAGTCATTCATTTTAGTAAAATAATTGACATTAAAGGACAAAACCAAAATGGTTGTGTTGGACACCATGGCCTCGTTGGGTATCATGTCATAGTCGTCACCTTTTTATAGATAACTATCACTTTGCATCAAAATCGTCAGTTATTGTGGGCTACAACTGACACTTTACATCATGATAGGTGTCAGTTTAGCACAAACTAACGATGTAGGGTCCTTTACTAATTACAAACATGACTTGGTATGGATCTTTCAACGTTGGTCTTTGTCATACATCGACATCTAAGACCCCTATCTTTGTCGTTTCTTTTATTCACACAACTGACGATGAATTTCTGGTGTCAGTTTTGCCTTTCCTAAAGAACTGATGTCTTAGACCTATGGGTATAGTGTTTCCCACTTAGGTGTTAGTTTTTAGCCAATGTAAAAGGGTTGTTTTAACTGACGCCAAAAATGGTTTATATACTAGTGATCTAAATAATCAATTCTAGGGTTTCCATTTACTAGTCACTACTTAAACATGTATTAACCCTATTTTTGGAATTAGGTTTAGAATTAGACATTGAATTCATTTTATTGGTGTTCCTCTCATTTTTTGATCATCTTTCATATATGACATGTCATGATATGATCATCCTAGAAATTATTATAAATATCATTAAAATAAACATGAACTTATCCATCATAACGTGCCATGTGATCATTTGATATATCATTCGAACAAACTGAGTCAGCCAGGACGTAAGGTGTGACAACCTAGAAATTCACTCTTTACATATGTCTTCTACATTTGACCTTTCTCTTGTTCTCAATGTCAATTTCATGTTGGTATGTGTGTAGATGCTCTTTTGATTCATCTAGTGTGCTTGTATCATTTTGGTGATACTCTAATCGACAAAAATCGAGCTTACTTTCATGTCACCCCTAATCAAGTGTTCCCTTGAATTCTAATCATGCCTTTATAAACTATTATATTTTATTCTTGTACTCCTATCGTAGAGTTTTCTCTCACAATTCTAATGAGTCATGTTTCACCCAATTCCGGTCTAAGATGAGAGATTTATAATCCTATTGAATACGAATTTTGACCCTTATTGGGCCAAGTGTGAGGCATGTGGCCCAGTAAAGGGGAGCCCTTTGTGGACATGTCAGTGATCCTTTTGGTTTCTCAACATGGGATTTCAACCCTCCATTCTTGTCCCACAGATCCCCCTCCCTAATCTAATGGCTAGGAGATCATCACCTAGCTTGGTATGTATTGTGCTTCACTAGGGCCCCTCCTAGCTTTGGCCAATAGGCTTCGAATGATAATGCTTTTGATCAATTTTTTTTCCTCCCAAATCCTCCATGACATGATGTCTCCTTCCCCTATATTACCCACCTTGTTTTCCTATCCCTAGAGCCTTTTTCCTCCTCCTCCTCCTTATTTCCTTACCCTAGCCGATGTGGATGGAACCCACAACGTTAGGCCCCCTTTACAACACCAAACTTGCCAATTTTGAGCCCTATGGCTTTGCTCTTTAGAGGCTCGCATAGGTGGCATCCTTATTGGGCTTGTCGCGTGACACACTTGGTCACACAAAGTGACATTAAAACTTAAACCAGGATCAACCAAAAATAGCAGATTGCCGAAAATCATAGGAAAATTAAAAATAATTTGCAACAAGAACCACGAGCTGAGAATCATTACATAAGAGCCAAAACTTGCATTTCATAATCATATTTTCAAGGTTCTACATCATCATATTCCAATCAACATGTTACATAAGATAACAACTCCACATATATATACATACCACCATAGGCACACAAGCCAGAAACCATGTATTGATCACCCTATCAAAAAAACACATTGAGAACACCCCAAAGTACTTGAGTGTACATGGATGACACATAGTACTCTATTGTTAGACACTTTTCATATACCATGATCCATCAGTTGTACTTTTCTTCTTGTATTATCCTTAGCCACATGATCTTTAACTCGGCATGAACGTCCACCTAAAAAGTTATTTAACTAATGGGGTGACACACACAGTCCCAACAAGAGACATAAATCTCCACCAACTCTATTATTATCACATATAACTAAGTATATAGATTAACATACTGAGTAGGTTGAACAAAATTAACCAAATGACAGATATCTCATGGAAGAAGTAACTAGAGTAGTAATATTTTCTTGCCAATGAGTAATAAGACAACTAGTTATTTAAAAAGGAATATTAAGAACATGTATAACCGATACAACTAAACAGTACAAGAGCTAGGCAAGGCTTCATCTAATGTTTTCATGTTTGATCCTATACATTCACACTACATGACTGATTACATATTTATTATGCCCTAGGGATTTGAATCATACGACCAAAAATCCAACCGACCAAAGCTAAGTCAACATTAGTGCCATACAAGGTCTAATGGAAGAGACATACTCCATGACCTCACCTTCCTCGGTCAGTATGAGTGAACATGCAGTGACCTCACTAGTCAAACTGCTTCTAGTGACATATAGTCCAACTTTACAAATTTAGTCCTCCTTGGTACAAGTCAAGGCGTTAGTGAAATTGAGCTACGACTCACAGCCACACCCTTCTAGGGTATGGCTTATAGCCAATCCTACTTTTACATTTCATGTGGCTATGGTCCAAAGTTGTGCTCTTCTAGGTATGGCATATAGTCAATCTTGTGTTACATATTCCTGGACGTAAGGGGTTATTCGTCCTCCACCCTACATATTAAAAACTATGCATTCTAAGATAAACTCATTTCACCATTCAGCAAGTATAAAAATTGAATGGATCTATTGCACATGGCAAACTACAAGACTAGGTTCTACTTGATTAATTAGGTCTTTTAAGCATCTTTCAGCATCAATCAAGTTAAACATACAAACCACAAAAAAATCTTCAAAAGAAAGGGGCATAGTATTACAACCAAAAATATCATTGTATAAACTATAAACTGATTCCCATCATCTCATATCATTGTATCATTGTTAGCCAGAAGGTTGTATCAGTACCAGCCAAAGGATACTGTATCATTGCCATCCATAAGGCTATTGTATCAGTGTTAGCCACAAGGCTATCATCGTCAACATACCATCATGGGATATCAATCCTTCCTTTTAGTGTCATAGAATATCACCTCAAACAGGAATTAAGCCTTTACCAGGTCCTAAGACCCATCACATTACACTTGTAATTCATGGTTATCTCATCATGCATCATTGAGCCTGTAAGAATTACTCATGCCTCACCACTCATGCTACATCACATGTAGTTTCCATAGAAACCATTATCCATTACGTTTAGTGAGAGCATATGTAAAAACATATTAAACACCTTTAGTTAAAATAAGAAAGGCATCATAATATCTTTAATCTAAGATTAGGCCTCATGCTTATTTCAGATAAGGTCCCCAAGCATCATTATACCTCACATCTCTGACATGCACAACCTCACATAAGATAGAGTGTATAAGGCTAAGAATTAATTAGTGTAACCAAGTATACACAAATCACATATTCATACTTCCTGTATTCCCTTATCCAAATTCATAGCCAAAGATTAACATTATTTACCCATCTTCATAACATTCACAAGTTATAACATTTAATTAATCCATTAGGTTATAGTCATGCATTTTAATAGGGAGAACAATATAATTCTTTTCATTCATACTCATTCAATATTATAACATGCCCTCATAATTAGGTTCAATGTTCTTCACATAGATCCAATTAGAGTTTTACTTCATGGTTACACCACCAAACCCTAACCACACCAAAACCCATCTCTCTAAAACTAATTAGGTTTGAATAACATTAGCTAGATATAGAACACTCATTGTACCATCATTACCAGGTATCACCCTTTTATAAATGCATATGTGTATTATCTTCATTAAGTTATGTGTGAGTCAGAACAATGCATTATAATAACATATTGACCATTACACCAATAGGACGTTTCAACATGAGGTGACTCATACTTATTACTTCTTAAAAATCATTAACCACATATCATACTAAGGGAAGTCAATCCTTAGGTCACATACTAGAGTGTTTCACTTCAAACTATTCACAAGACACTTCTTAGGTCATTAGACTTATTTATGTTTTTCTTGCCCAAATGCTATCACCATGTATTCCAACAAGGCCTATCATCATCACATATATCTTCACATAGTTATGTCATTGACCTTATTTGTAACATCCCTGACCTGGGTTATGATTTAACCCTAGGTGTTTTGTTCAATAAAAGTGATTATATGCTTGTTATTATCTTTTAAGGAGTAATTAAGGGTCAATAGGAACTTATATTGTAATTCTAGTCCTTTTTTAATATCGTTGAAATCAATGTTTTGCTTGTTTTGGACTAAAGTGCAAACTACCCAAGTTGAGGGGTTTAATTGCAAATTGTGAATGATAATATGTTCCTCATGTGTTGAAGCATCAAGAGAGTGAATATTATGCATAGGTATGGCTTGTGATAGCCTGAATACCAAGAAAGAGCTCATAAAGCTATATGTGTGCATTAAAACCTAGTTTTGGTGTAATGTGCAATTTACCCAAAACCTAGGGTTAAATATGCAAAAAAGCACTTCAATAAGGTCCCTAATGCTTCTTGGCATCATTTAGAGTAAAGAAATGAGAGGGGCGTCTCATTTGTGTCTCTTTGAAGGAGAGAGAATCTTGATATTAAAATAATCAAGATTTAAGCATAATGGAAACATTAGTTCAAATTAATGCAAGAATAAATAAAATAATTGAAGGGCCTTCAACCAAAGATAAAATGGTTGGATTCCAATGTGTGTGGACATCCTTGATCCTTACAAGGACCACGAAATATCCCAAGGAGGTGAAAACTCCACTCACCATATTATAAGAAAAAGAATTTCCACTCAAATACGGATATTACTATTATAAGGGTTAAGGTGCTTAATTTCTTTTCCCTTAATTCATGGATAATGGAAGGGAGCTCGGTGGGGATAGAGTTGCCTTTGAATGCAAGAAACCAAGGGGGAAGTGGTGGCAACAATTTTGGAATTAAAATATTTTTATAAAACATTTTCTCTCTCATTGATTTTTATATATATAAGAGCCTTTACCACTCAAACCAAGGAATTTTTCAGATTCCTTTCTTCTCCTTGCTTGAAAAAACGATCAAGGGAACTAGGAACAGCAGGAATACGACCCCCAACCTGTTGGTAAGTCCTTGACCTTCGTTCTTCTTGATTTCATGGAGGAAATCATAAAATAATGCATAATTCCTTCATTTCTTCATTCCATCTTCAACCCTAGCCAATCCTTTCACTCCAAAAGCTTGAGAACGGACCTTGGGAAGTTGTTAAACCTTCATCCACCATTGGAGATGTGAAGCTTGAAGATTTGAAGCTCAATTGAAGGCGAGTTATATAACTTGAACCCTTAATCTTTGTCATTGAATTCAATTTCTCAATTCAATTGATTTCATTGTTATTCTTGCAATTCCTTTGCTTGATTGATGGAGTTTCCATGGAAATGGCAGTAGTTTCGTGAGTCAAAAGGCTGAAAATGATAACCTGATCATAAATAGACACCTTAACTAAGAACAAGAGCAAACGGTCTTGGACCTTTGGTCCAAACGGTTTCACCAAACCGTTTGAGACCAAACGGTTTGCAAACTGTTTGGTGACTTGGACTCCAAACCACATGAGAGGGTTGACCGTTTGGTTTAGTTGACCCTTTGAGGTCTGAACCTAATTTTGTGTTGTATGATGATCCAATTGATTGATTCAATGTGTGTACAATCCTTCAATTGGAAACCCTAATCAAGTTGATTGAAGAATCCTTAATTGGTCCTAACGATTTCAAGACAAAATTGGGTCAAATGGTCTTGAGACCATTTGAGCCCAAACGGTCTTGAAACCGTTTGGAGGGTTATTGGTTGATCCTTGACAATTGGATAAATATCTAATGGTATTGATTGATGAATCCTTCAAGTGTATAATCAATAGTCAATTCAATGATGCAATTACATTTGATTGGATTGATGAATGTGCCTAAGAGCCCTTTCAATTTTGGGACTGATTTGGCCCAAATGGTCGTGAGACTGTTTGAGACCAAATGGTCTTGAAACCATTTGGGGTCAAATGGTTTCAAAATAGTTTGGTGTTAAATGGTTTCAAAACCGTTTGGGGTCAAACGGTTTCAAAATAGTTTGGTGTTAAATGGTTTTGAAAACCGTTTGGTGATGAAACCTCAAAACCGAATGAAGGTTGAATGTGGTTCAATCATTTGGAAATTGAAGGTGATGATTATTCCAATGATCCACCCTAATGATGTCTGGGTCACATAAAGAACATGTTGTTGAGAGCAGCGTTGCTGCACTAGGAGGAGGTGCATGAGATCAAGATAGGGAGGAGCCTGTACTTGATCAACCCCAGTTCAACCAAGATGATATGGGGAATCCAACTTTCCAAAATATGTTTGGACAGTTTATAGCAGCTATGACCCATATGACGGATAGGATGCCATTACCTGCACCTAGGGCACCATCCCATGATGAAAGACATGGAGTTGGCAAGACTTTTGAACGGCTTAGGAGGGTAGGAGCCTTAGAGTATGATAGTACAACCGACCCAGTAGATGCTGACCTATGGTTGACTGAACTAGAGAAAGCCTTCAAAATCCTCATGATTCCTGATGATGAGAAGGTGAGGCATGTTGTATATCTCCTAAAAGGGAGTGTTGACCACTGGTGGACCATTGAGGAAGGCAAAAGACCTGGTGTTGTGATCAGATGGGATGAATTCTATGACGTCCCCGGATTTTTTAAAACTTAATCTGATGTGCGATGTCCAAATTGAAATCCTCACCTCAGCGAGAATCCCAATTTAAACATCCCACATGAGGCTAAGAAGAAGAAAATCAAGGGGGTCAGAAGGAAACACATCAGTAGCACATGCACATGAACAATAAATAAACCACAACACATGTTCACCATTCAACATATAATTACAACATGAATTGTTACAACATTTGATATTACATATTGAACAACAAACTTAAACATATACATGTACTACATCTAAACAACAGGATCTTAAGACAACAGGTCCACCTGTACATCAGCTCGCTACACAACTCTCTCTATGCTAGATCTTCAAGAGCATAACCACAACCTAAACAAAAAGATTACATGAGGTACACGTCAGCACAATATTTCAAGAATATTGTACTGAGTACGCCTACGTGTCTTTTATATACCTCTCATCATATCTTGGCAATAAGATAAAACTAATATATTTGGCAGTAACAGAAGAAATATAAGAAAATCATATACTTGCACAAAGATATTCATCAACAAAAGAGAACACATATTTTAAGCACATTTTCCATTATATCATCAAGGCCTTTATGATCACTACCAAAGAGTTGGATCATATGTACACTATGACCACTACCAAAGAGTTGGGTCCAAGCACACTACCAAAGAGTTGGTGCTTCCATATGTACAATGTGACCACTACCAAAGAGTTCGGTCACTTCCAAGCACAATGCCAAAGAGTTGGTGCTTTCATATAATGGAACAGAGATATTATGTTTGATGTGTTCATAGAAGTAAGTATAGAAAACCAACCAACATATCTTACAAGAACAATCATTTCATCCAATACCATATGCCAAGTATTCTACTACACATATAACACAGGCCTATTGTATAATAAGCCATGTAAGAGGTAATAGCGTACCTTCCAAAGAGATATTCTTAATCATCATATGTATTCCTCAGGTCAACTCTAACCTTGTTGAACCTGATCAAGACAACATCATACACTATCATCAGGTTCCCATCATCTTATATCTCATTTAACCCTAATTGTGCTCAGTAGGGTTTTACTTAGTTCATTAGGATATGTGTATCATTACTTGTATTCTTATCTTATGATTATCTCACTGATGTCATTTTCCAGATTACATCTCATTATCAAAGTTCATCATCTGAACATTAGGTTCCATGTCCTTTTTGTGCACATATTAACACTAGTTACATGTATTACTCGAATTAGGGTTTCATCATGTGTATTATGGGTCATCTTCGTATAACATAGATTATGTGTATCATATTGATCTCATATTTAATTCTGAGGTTCCAGATACTGATATGAGCTTACTCTGTAAATTTCATCATTTATTGAGCATGTATGCATTAATTACATATTATTTAGGGTTATGAGCCCTAACTAGCCATATGGAGCAAAATACACGATTTCGTACATCAACCTTACCATAACTGATATCATATGCATTACAAACATAATTATGGAGTTACTGACATTTTCCCATAATTTTAGAACATCACTTGATATTTATTATCCATTATACAAGCATTACTCCTCTTACATGATTACTCTGATAATAGATCGTTGAAAGCCTGATATTATGTTTCCAATGTATTCTACACAATTTTCTGAGAAAAACAGTACCTTATTTGCATTTTTCAGACATTCGAGCTATTTTCTACGAATTTTGGAAGATCTGCACATTATTGAATTTATTACCTTATTAGGCCAATAGGCCGCTGACACGTGGCCACCAAGGACATGGCTTCTACCTCGCGTTGGGCCGTGGTTCACTTGGTCTGGAGTCGGTTCGGGACTGGTCTGGGATTAGGGGTTCTTGCTGGTTCACTGCCTCAGGACCCGGTTGAGCCGGTCCTCCCTTCCTTCTTTCTCCGCTCGACAGGTCCAGAACTCGCGTGCCCCTGTCTTCCACGTGCGCCGCCGCACACAGCCTCTCTGGCGAGCAATCTGTAGGGATCTAGCACTCCATGTCCACTCCTTTGGCCACCATTAGCTCTGCCCAAGCTCGCTCGACGCCGTCGGCCGGTCACCCATCTTCCCGATGCTCCTCCTCATGGGCTCGCGCAGATCGCCGTCGCTGGCTGCTGCCAAGGCGGAACAAAAGGGGAAAACCACCCCAGTCATCCTCAAGCATGATTGAAGGTGTGGAAGCAAACTCGAAACCTCTAGAAACTCACCCGCGGCCATTGTTCGCGGTGGAAACAAGAGTGCAGGGTCCCCGAGCTCTGTCTTCATCTGGAAGCAAGGTGCCCTTCGGCCACCCTCAAAACCACCACGATCGTCCCTGGGAACAACTGGGTTGGGTTCCTCTGGACTCGAGCTTCCTTTCCCTTCTCTCCTCTTCCTCTGATCTACCCTCTTCCTCGGTATTCTCATCCCAGCCACCACCTGCTATGTGCGGTGGAGAGGGCAGCGAATGGGAGAGCTCGTTCTCCCTATTGGGATGGTCTCGCATCTCCCTTAAGGGGTCTTCTCACTCCTCTAGTTGAGTCGAACATGACTGCCCACTTCACTTCTGCCCCTTCAGGCCACGACCAAGATGTGTGGTCCTGAAGATGACCGTAAAGCTAACAGCTCATTGCCTTGCTCCAACTGCAAGGTAGGAGACAACCTGGTGACCCTCGATCTAGCATCCTAGGGTCCCAGATCACCTGCCACTCGAAACAATCTGTGGGTTCTTCAGGCTGTTAGGCACAACCACTAGATCAAAAATCTAGGGCACACAAGAGGCCACGCAGCCCGACCCAAAACAAAAAGGGGCGTGACATATCCATTAATCCATGACTTAGTTCAATGAATTCTCACATGTACACATTATTTCACAAATTCAAACCTTCATAACTTCATCTAGGGACATCTGATTGCCACCAAATTTTAACCATAGCTTCCTTACCTCTCTAGATACCTTCTATTCAAATGTGGTGACAAAACTCAACTATTGGACCATTCAATTAAATTCCTCAAGCAGGCATAAAAAGAGGGATCTTAACCATGATATCAACATCACCTCAACACACCTACTTTGTCAAAACCTTATAACTCTCAATATTATTCAACCTTATGATTTCACTTATGTCATTGGATGATTAAGGACTCTAAAAGTCCACTCCACCATGAATTCCGGCATGAATTCGTCGCTAGATACTTTCCCAAGACGTATCTAGATGAGAAAATCTCTCAATTTGAGAGGTTGAGGAAAGGACAAATGAACATTAGCAAATATGAAGCTAGGTTCATGGAACTTTTTCAGTTTTGTCTGCATATGGCATCTACAAATGAGGAGAGAGTTCGGCAATTCGAGAAGGGGTTGAACGTTGAATTGACCACTCCAGTGTCTGCTCTGGAGAACCAGGAGGGGTTTGCCACTTTTATGGAGTCTGTAAGATGAATAGAAAGGTCTATGATTGAGAAGCAACAGACCAAGGGTAAGAAAGAGTACCCACAGTTCTAAGTATAGAGTTCTGGAAGTTTTAAGAAACTAAGGTATTATGTGCCTACACCACCACCAAGGTTCAATACCCATATGCAATGGACGTCAAGTAAGGGTAGAGGTCGTAGTTTACCACCAAAGGGAGCTCACAGCTCAGCCTCAATGTCATTAACAGGACCACCCAGACCCTAGAGGGGAAATGTAACCTGTTATAGATGTGGAAGAGAAGGCCATGTGGTGAGGGACTATCCTGAAAAAGTAAGGAATGTGACCCAGAAACTGAGGCAGAGTCAGCAAGGCTCTCAGAGACAGCAGTCTGGAAGTGGTGCTAGAGGATGTGGACAAGCATCCCAAGCTAGATCGTCAATATCCAATAATCAAGCACAGGGTCAACAACAGGCAACAGATAGATTCTATGCAATGAATCATACTGAAGTAGTGTCAATCCCAGGGTTGTGTCAGGTCAGATGGAATTATTTTAGTCTAATATGTCTTAATCCTACTTTGTATCCATTTTAATTGATCTGGGTGCTACGCATTCCTTTATCACTCGAGAAGTGATATATGACTGCAACATGATTGTCAGTCATAGAGTAAGTAGTTTGATGCTAGAAACCCCTTTGTTGGGATCTACAGTGTTGCAGGAGGTGTGTTCTCCCTGCACTCTTATCTTTTCTGAACACCACATTTAAGCAGATCTTATACCACTTGAAATGCACGGGTTCAATATAATTCTTGGGGTGGACACCTTTGAAAAGTATAAAGTTGTCTTAGATTGTGATTCCAAGCAAGCTTTATCCACAGATGATAGTGACACATGGATCTTTTAGGGAGATAGAAAGATTCTTACAACATGTCTTGTGTCAGCTATGGTAGCTCAGAAGTTGATCAGATAAGCATGCTTTGCATTCTTAGCCCATATAGTTGATACCACAATGGAGAGCCCTCATCTTTCTGAAGATCCAATAGTCAGGGAATTTGAAAATGTATTTCCTGAAGAACTTACAGGTGTTCCACCGCCCCAAGAGATTGATTTTGAAATTAATTTGATTTCGAGCACGCAACCAATAGCACAAACGCTGTATAGAATGGCACCTGCTGAAATGGCAGAACTCAAGAAACAACTGCAAGAGTTTCTTGAGAAGGGTTTTATCCGACCGACTACTTCACCATGGGGTGCTCCGGTTCTTTTTGTTAAAAACAAAGATGGGTCTATGAGATTATGCATTGACTACAGATAGTTAAACAAAGTAACTATAAAGAACAAGTATCCTTTGCCAAGGATTGATGACTTGTTTGATCAGTTACGTGGTGCAACTGTCTTTTCCAAGATAGATCTGAGGTCATGATACCATCATTTGCATATTAAGGAGAGTGACATACCTAAGTCCGCCTTTACGACAGGGTATGGTCACTATGAGTTCATATTTATGTCGTTTGGACTAACTAATGCACCAGCTGCATTTATGGAACTCATGAATAGAATCTTTTGACCTTTTCTTGATCAATGTGTAGTCGTATTTATAGATGACATCCTGATATATAGTAGAGATTCTCAACAACATGAGCATCATCTCTATCAAGTTTTGACTTTGCTAAGAAAGCATAAGTTGTATGCCAAGTTTAGCAAATGTGAGTTCTGGTTATCTGAAGTTTCTTTTCTTAGACATGTAATATTTGCTTCAGGTATTCGTGTTGATCCTAAGAAAGTAGAATTGGTCCTGCGATGGAAACAACCTAAGACACTGACAGAGATACGTAGTTTCCTAGGACTGGCAGGCTATTACATGAGGTTCATTAAGAACTTCAGTTCAATAGCCTTACCCCTAACCAAGTTGACCAAGAAGGAGATTCCTTTTGTCTGGAATGACAAGTGTCAACAATCTTTCTAGTTGCTGAAGGAAAGGTTACTAGTGCACCTGTGTTAGTGCTACCTGAGCAAGGGAAGGAGTATATAGTCTTCTGTGATGCATCTAAGAATGGCTTAGGATGTGTGTTGATGCAGGATAAGAAAGTGATTTCTTTTGCTTCTTGACAACTTAAGAAACACGAGGAGAATTATCCAACACACGATCTAGAGCTAGCTACTGTGGTCCATGCTTTGAAGATCTGGAGACATTATCTCTATGGAGAAACATTCTAGATTTTCACATACCATAAGAACCTAAAATATATCTTTTCACGGCATGAGCTAAACATGAGGCAACGCCGCTGGATGGAGTTAATCAAGGACTACAATTGTACAATTGATTATCATCCAGGGAAAGCCAATGTGGTTGATGATGCTCTAAGTAGAAAATCAGCAACACCAACCTTAAAAAAAGAATAGTTGAATTCCTTAGTGTGCTTTAAGAAGGATATGTATATCTCCTTGAGGCAAGACAATGTACATCTTAAAGCATCATTGTTAGTCGGGTTGTTAGCTGAGATGCACATAAAACCTACTCTGAGACACCAGATTAAAGAAGCACAACAAACTAATGTTGTAGTTCAACAGATTAAATCAGAGTATGATAGTGAGAAACGAGATGGCTTCCATGATTCATATGATCATGTAGTCTGTTACCATGATAGAATGGTAGTACCTGATGCTGATAACTTAAGAAAGTTAGTCCTGGAAGAAGCTCATTCTTCAATGTATGATATGCATCCAGGGAGCACCAAGATGTATCATAACTTGAGAGATATGTATTGGTGGCCTGGACTAAAGAAATATGTTGCTGAGTTTGTTATGCGGTGTCCGGTGTGTCAGCAGGTCAAAGCTGAACATCAGAAGCCCGCAGGAACAATGCAACCTCTGCCTATACCGCAGTGGAAATGGGATCATGTAACCATGTACTTTGTGGTTGGTCTGCTTAGAATAGATGAAATCCATGATTCCATTTGGGTAATAGTTGATAGGTTGACTAAGACAACACATTTCGTACCTGTCAAAACAACCTACACTTCTGAGAAGCTTGCACAGTTATACATAGAAGAGATAGTGCATTTGCATGGGGTTCCAGCTACTATTGTATCTGATAGAGGTCCCCAGTTCACAAGTTGTTTTTGGGAATGATTGCATAAAGCTTTGGGTACGCAGTTAAGGTTTAGTACAACCTTTCATCCTCAGACAGACGGACAGTCTGAGAGGACTATACAAACCTTGGAGGACTTGCTTAGGGAATTTGTCCTTCAGTTTGTAGGCAGTTGGGATCTACATCGTAGCCTGATAGAATTTTCTTTTAATAATAGCTATCAACACAGTATTAATATGGCACCATATGAAGCTTTATATGGTAGACATTGTAGATCTCCCTTATGTTGGTATGACACTAGAGAATATCAACTTTTGGGTCCTGAGCTGGTTCAATAAGCAACTGAGAAGATTAAAGTTATACAACAATAGTTGAAAGCTGCCCAGGATCGATAGAAATCATATGCTGATAAGCATCGTAGACCCTTAGAATTCTAAGTTGGAGACAGAGTGTATCTCAAGGTCTCACCGTGGAAAGGTATCCTTAGATTTGGAAAGAAGGGAAAGTTAGCTCCTAGATTTATGGGACCTTATCCAATCATTGAGAGGATGGGAAAGGTAGCCTATAAGCTGAAGTTACCATATGAGATGCATAGATTGCACCCAGTGTTCCATATTTCCATGCTGAGGAACTAACCTGTGGAGGTAGAACTAAATGATGACATATCTTATGTTGAAGGACCTGTGTTGATTCTTGACATAAGAATCAAGAAGTTAAAAAAGAAAGACATTAGTCTTGTAAAAGTTCTCTGGAAACACCGTGGCATTGAAAAAGCTATGTGGGAGCTAGACGAAGATATGAGGAGGAAGTATCCTTCTCTTTTCTCTTGATGTTTTGTTGATGATTTCAGGGATGAAATCCTTGTAAGGGGTGGATAAACTTGTAACATCCCTGACCTGGGTTATGATTTAACCCTAGGTGTTTTGTTCAATAAAAGTGATTATATGCTTGTTATTATATTTTAAGGAGTAATTAAAGCTCAAGAGGAACTTATATTGCAATTCTAGTCCTTTTTGAATATTCTTGAAATCAATGTTTTGCTTATTTTGGACTAAAGTGCAAATTACCCAAGTTGAAGGGTTTATTTGCAAATTGTGCATGATAATATGTTCCTCATGTGTTTAAGCATCATGAGACTGATGATGATGTAGAGGTATGGCTTGTGATAGCCTGAATACCAAGAAAGAGCTGATAAAGCTATGTTTGTGCATTAAAACCTAGTTTTGGTGTAATGTGCAATTTACCCAAAACCTAGGGTTCAATATGAAAAAAAGCACTTCAATAAGGTCCCTAATGCTTCTTGGCATCATGTGGAGTAATGACAATGAGAGGGGCATCTCATTTGTGTCTCTTTGAAGGAGAGAGAATCTTGATATTAAAATAATCAAGATTTAAGCATAATGGAAACATTAGTTCAAATTAATGCAAGAATAAATAAAATAATTGAAGGACCTTCTACCAAAATTAAAATGGTTGGATTAAGATGTGTGTGTACATCCTTGAGCCTTGAAAGGACCACGAAATATCCCAAGGAGGTGAAAACTCCACTCACCATATTATAAGAAAAAGAATTTCCACTCAAATATGGATATTACTATTATAAGGGTTAAGGTGCTTAATTTCTTTCCCCTTAATTCATGGATAATGGAAGGGATCTCGATGGGGATACATTTGCCTTTGCATGCAAGAAACCAAGGGGAAAGTGGTGGCAACAATTTTGGAATTAAAAGATTTTTATAAAACATTTTCTCTCTCATTGATGTTTTTTATAAAAGAGCCTTTACCACTCAAACTAAGGACTTTTTCGGATTCCTTTCTTGTCCTTGCTTACAAAAACGATCAAGGGAGCTAGAAACATAAGGAAGACGACCCCCAACCTGTTGGTAAATCCTTGACCTTCGTTCTTCTTGATTTCATGGTGGAAATCATAAAACAATGCATAATTCCTTCATTTCTTCATTCCATCTTCAACCCTAGTTGATCCTTTCACTCCAAAAGCTTGAGAACGGACCTTGGGCAGTTGTTAAAGCTTCATCCACCATTGGAACCATGGAGCTTGAAGCTTTGAATCTCAATTGAAGGCGGGTTATATGACTTGAACCCTTAATCTTTGTCATTGAATTTGATTTCTCAATTCAATTGATTTAATTGTTATTCTTGCAATTCCTTTGCTTGATTGATTGAGTTGCCATGGAAATGGTAGTAGTTTCATGAGTCAAAAGTTTGAATATGATAACCTAATCACAAACAAACACCTTAACTAAGAATAAGAGCAAATAGTCTTGGACCTTTGGTCCAAACGGTTTCACCAAACCGTTTGGGACCAAACGGTTTGCAAACCATTTGGTGACTTGGAGTCCAAACCACATGAGAGGGTTGACCATTTGGTTTAGTTGACCGTTTGAGGTATGAACCTAACTTTGTGTTGGATGATGATCCAATGGATCCAATTGATTGATTCAATGTGTGTACAATCCTTCAATTGGAAACCCTAATCAAGTTGATTGAAGAATCCTTGATTGGTCCTAAAGATTTCATGACAAAATTGGGTCAACCGGTCTTGAGACCATTTGAGCCCAAACGGTCTTGAGACCATTTGAGCCCAAACGGTCTTGAAACCATTTGGGACCAAACGGTTTCAAAACTGTTTGGAGGGTTAGTGGTTGATCCTTGACAATTGGATACAGATCTAATGGTGTTGATTGATGAATCCTTCAAGTGTATAATGAATAGTCAATTCAATGATGCAATTACATTTGATTGGATTGATGAATGTGCCTAAGAGCCCTTGCGGTTTTGGGACTGATTTGGCCCAAACAGTTTTGAGACCAAATGGTCTTGAAACTGTTTGTGGTGAAACGGTTTCAAAACCATTTGGTGTTAAACGGTTTCAAAATCGTTTGGTGATGAAACCTCAAAACCGAATGAATGTTGAGTGTGGTTCAATCATTTGGAAATTGAAGGTGATGATTATTCCAATGATTGATAGTGATGATAATCAATGAAGGTACAAAGGTTGAAACCCTAAAAGTAATTAAGTGATTAGTGCCATTTGAGGAATGAACCCTAATTGCTTATAAGAACAATAATTTTGTACACTATGGCAATCATAATTGTATGTACTTGATTGAAGGCCTAATATAACCCTAACCAAGTTGAGAGGATGATAGAATGGAATTCATACATGGGTATGATTCATGTGGTGATTAAGGGTATAATCCTTAAGTAAAGAGACCATGAAACCCTAGTCATGAGCATAAACCCTAATTGACAAGGTTATTGAACCCTAACCCTAATTCAGGGCAATTCTGAGTGAAACCCTAATCCAGGGTAAGGGTGTAACCCTAATCTAGGGTGATGATATGTGTAAACCTAATTTAGGGGAATGTGATGCAATATCCTAATTGGGATGAATAGTAAACCCTGGTTATGGGTACTTGAATAGAAAACCCTAATCGGGATGAATAGTAAACCCTAGTTATGGGTAATGGAACATGAAACCCTAATTGGGATGAATAGTAAACCCTAATTGTGGGTTATTGAATGTAAATCCTATTCTAGGGTGAAATTTATATGAAACCCTAATTTAAAGGTGATTTTATGAGAAACCATGATGTTTGATATGATGTGGAACTCAAATCCAGGGTGATACTATGTAATGCTTGATGAACCCTAATCTTGGGCAATATGGTGATAAACCATAACCCTGATATGGTTAATGGGATGATTATTATCAAAAGACATGAAATGGGAAACCCTAACCCTAGGAAGGGAATAGTGGTGTTACCCTTGAATAGTGAATCCATATTTTTTTTGCATAAGTACTTATATGTGATTGCAGTTACTGTTATCATCTTCACTAACCATGCAGGTATTTTGAGATGGTGGTCATGACCAGGTATGAGCTATGATGTTTAATTCACTATTTTTTTATTGGGACTTGTGTGCCATAATATACCTCTCTGCCTCGTAAAGAGGTAACAAGAGAGTTAATGGGCCTCAAGTACCATGAGTGATGCTTGTAATAGCAAGTATCATGTTTATATTGGTCAAATGACCTGAAGGTGATGGTTACCTAGAAAAGTGGTAACATTGCTTAATGAAGAGCTAAGGGTTTGAATACCCAGAACCATATGATTGTGATAATGAGATTGTGAAGGGATGAGAATTCCCAGTATTAAAAAGAGGGACTGAGTTCCCAATGTCTTTTTAAGACTGTTAAGTGACTGATGAAAATAGTGCATGTTTCTTTATAGCATTGTTATAATAAGTTATGTTTGAGAACCTGGCTGATGCTAAAAGAATATGAAAATCTACTTAATTAATCAAGTGAAATATGTTTATGTAGTGCTTTGACCATAGATCCATCATCGTCAAAAGTTGGTGATGGTGAAATAGGTTTTCCTATGGGATTTCCTGGAATTCATTTATTTTGAATGTGGGGTAAATGGGCAAAAATATCCTTATGTCTTTGTGAAGAGATTGATGGAAGGTAAACATTAAACCTCTCAATCCTTCATGTGTTAGGATGGATGTATCACAAATCTCCTGATGGTTGGGATGGATGTATCATTAATCTCCCAATGATATTTAATGTCAGGTCGATGGAGATAAACATTAATTCTCTCGATTGCTGATGAGAGTGCAGTTGACATTGTAACTCTATAGCGAAGTTACTAGTATACCCTGGAAAGCTATTTTGAGTAGTCGACATAATCCTACTTGTGGTCCCGTACTGACCAGGATGTGGGAGGTCATGGGAATCCAGCTCTTCCATTGACCTATGTATGGTACCGATTCGATTTAGCAAAGGTCGGTTGGAGTATGAGTGGTATACCTCATCTCCTCAGAGCTTAGATATGTTTGAAAAATGTAATCATCCGTGTAGTGTATTTGCATAAGATTGAAATATGAGAATCACTGGTTGATGTTAGTTGACTTAGTATATCCTGAATGGATGAGTGTTATAAATGTTCTTCAATTCTGTATTGAATAATAGACATGTTGTTATCCAGTTACAACTAATAAGCTTAAGTGGGAATGTTGCTCTAATCTGCTATAAATAAGTGAATTACCTGTTGTTAAACTTATGATTCTACTGCTCAGTTTATTTCTATTGAACTGCAATGATAATGTTTTGGTAGAGAGTTATATCTCCCGCTGGGGCAATTTTTATAATTGTCTCACCCCCGTGGAATCCAACGTTTTTAGGTAGACGCAGACAAAGAGGAAGAACCTCTGTTGCAGAGGAAGAGCAGCAACAACAACAACAACAACAAGGACAATAGTAATATCCTAGGTGGGGATACTGGTTGTCAGGCTTTGTACATAAAGTCCTATGTGTCATCTCTGTACTCTCAGGTCCTAGGAGTCAGTAGTTTGTGATTTTATAATCGATCTGAAGTTTTGGCTTGATGTCTCGAGGTTTTAAGTTGCCTATGTACAAATTTAATAAATCAGCTGTTGTATGTAATCCTCGAGAAGAGATGGTACAAGACATGTACATTATGAACCAGAATGTAATGATTTAATTTGGTTCTGAATGAAAGAGTTTTCCTGTGAATGGATCTCTTGATAATGGTTTTAATTTTTAGTGATTTTCAGTAATCCACTGTTAACGACCACTTCCGCATTAGTTAATCTTGTTTTGGGAATCGTATGCCACATTATTCCCCAAGTTAAGATTATAAAAGGGAAATCTGATTCACACTTGCCATGGATTACAATTTTTTTTTTGGTGACTGGGGGAAACCCAACTCCCCAGGTGGAGGCCTAGATAGCAGATCTGGTACACCCGGGGGGACCCTACGGCCCACTTAGTAGAGTTGCCCCATTTTAAATCACATCAGAGGCTGGCTGACGTGGTGGGATTAAATGTTTTCCGAACAGCACGACCAGCGTGATTTGAACCCAGGACCCTTTGTGAGGGGCCCTGTGCTGCGAACCAACTGAGCTACTGCTCACTGGCTGGATTACAATCTTTCATTAAGATAAACACATTGCTCATATTATTCCATGATAATCAACCATTGAATCCTATATCCATTACTTCCCTCATTGTTGAAGAGTTTAGGGCTAAGATCTAAATTAAATATGGATCACTCATATCAATATCATCCTATGATGTACTAGATTTAGGAGAAGAAATTAAGATTACTCATACATTATTCAAAGAAACACTTTTCTATATCATGCATTAATCATGTGTGTACATTGTTGAGTATCCAAGCAACCCTTCAATCCTCATCAAGTGGTATTGGTTTCACCCCATCAACCAAAGGTATCAGATTAGACCCTCCTGTGGTGTATCGGTATGGACCATTGTAACGACCCCACCTCCCAATAACCCCCAATTAAGGGAGACCCGAAGGTCAGAGCCGTTATTCAATTAACAGGATCAAAGGTTCGATAAATAATCAATAATAATTATGAAATTCTACTAACTAACTGGAATTTGGTATTAAATTAAAACTTTACTTACCTTTGAAAAACTTTGGAAATCTATCTATCCAGAGCTTGAATATACTCTATCTAATCCTCCTTGCACTTTATGTTTTATTTTCACAATGTGACACTTTACCGTTTGTTCATTTTAGGTTCATGAGGTGTATCGATTTAGGGCATCTTGTCCAATCATGTTGGGTTCATTCACATAAGGTGTGACAGTTTAACTACACTAGAGGTGTCAATTATGCACACAAGGGATGTATCGGTTTAAATCCTTTAATGTATGATGAGAAACCCCTCTTGAAGGTGTGTCAGGAATCAACTCTTAAAGGGGGTTACTGGGCATCACTATCCTAAGTTGTGACGACCAACGCATGGTGTGATGGGCATCCATTCATGGAGGGGTGTCGGGCATCACATAGTGTGACGAGCATCATCTCCTAAAGGATGTGACAGGCAGCACTAGAGTTAGGGTTCGGTTATGACAACCATTTTCACAATCATGGGAATCATGACAAGCATTCTAGGAAGTCAACTCACACAAGGGGTCCTCATGGTTATGACAGGCTAGCAAGGTGTATCGTCCTAGCCCCATATAGGGCATGAAAAGTAACAATTATCAAATCCTATTAGTTTGGAAACACATAGATTTAAGTACTTCTAGAGCATTATGGGTTGACTCTTCCACAAGGCATGTCGACCTAACCATTCATCTTGGCTTGGGCACCCTCTAGGGCGTGATGATTTATTATCCTTCCAAGTCTATCGGCCTAAACACCCCCAAGTCATGACTACTTGCAACATGTTGTGCCGGTTTAAGCATCATTAGTCATGATGAACATTCACCACCTAAGTGTCGACTTAGTCATCTTTAACCTTAGGAAATTGGTCACTAGTCCATCTACTAATCAAAGCAAGAAAGAGTAAGACATGGCTAGCAACTTAAAAAGATTTCTTTCAACAAAATAGTCCTCAAAACAAAACACTAACTACTAACATATAAAAGGCTCATGATCTAGATATGAAGAACAACTTAAGCATGTAAAGACTGATAACAAGAAAATAGGTTAAGAGTTATATAACCCTCCTCAACAAGGTCTCCATCAAGAGTCCAAGATTCCATGATCAAATCTCAAAATCACACATTCCTCAACTTGAAGATGATCCATCAAGAGTCCCAACTCGATTTCATCATCACCTCAAGAAAGAAGAAGAAGAAGATGTCATGGTTATGGTAGCTCAAGAAGAAGGAAAGAAGGAGCATCCTAGTCAAATTTCATCCAAGGTATCATCTGTGGTTGAGAGAGAAAGAAGAAGATGAAGAAGAGAGCACAAAGGAAATGGCCATCAAAGAAGCATAACTCACCATGATGGAAGTTGAACAAAAAATCACCATGAGCAAGGAACTCGACCTCCCAAGCTCCATGGGGCTTTCTATAGCTCCTTAATCTTCCAATCTCATCCACCAAGAGGAAAATAATAAGAGTCAATGAAAGGGTTTACTTGTGTCAAGGAGGAGGGGGTTATATACTTGAGGGAAGAAAGAGAGATCAAAGGAGAGGTGCCATCACCTTAGGAGCTTAGGTGACACTTGTCCATGAGAAAGGGGCCACATGAAACAACATGAAAGGCATGGTGATAAGATATAGGTTATATCTCTTCCACTTTATCTTCTACCAAGGTCACAGACAATGTGCCAAATCTCTACACCCTTCACAAACTGATATGGCAAAACCCAACATACTCACAAACTGATAGAGCACAACCCTACACACTTCACAAATTGATAGAGCACAACCCTACACACTTCACAAACCAATAGAGCACAAACATACACACCCAAAAACCAATAGGGCACAACCCTACACACCACCAAATTGATACGTAGCCTCTCCAAGGTTCTCAAACCTGAGATAACTCGTCAAGGAGCAAGGCACATCTCACACATGTGCTCCATATATCACCAAAGATGTCACCACACAACGAAGATTCAAACAAGGTGTCCACCTCTTCCTATATCCTCTAAATGATTCCAAGAGAGGGAAGGAACACTCTAGATATGGTAAATTTCATGTTAACCCTTCACTTTGGGTAAATTGTAATTTACACCAAAACTAGCACATATAGCACAAGCATCAACCATACAAGCTCATCTTGATACTTAGGCTTTCCACAAGGCACCCATAGAAACATTATCTCTATTATGATGCTGAAGAACTAAGGGTACACTTATCATGTGACATATTTCAAGATAACCCCTCATCTTGGGTAAATTGCACATTGGTCCATAATAAGCAAACATTGCTCAAATAGCATTCAAACATAATAGAAATTGAAATATAAGTGTGTCATGTGATTACAAAGCACCTTAAAGGATTATATTAAAGTTATAAACAACTTACTTAAGAAAAACAAATAGGTTTAGCCCAAAATCCAGGTCAGGGTCCTTACAAGTCATAAACCCCTAACAAGCATTTCGCCCCCAAAATCCTAGGAGAAAGGAGATGGATACTAATCATGCATCATACCTTCAAACTTTCACACAATTCCTTGATGTTAGGGTGATGTCACAAGACTTGACTAACATACTATTCTTGCATCCAAGATCAACACAACATCTGTTGCACAGGACACATATTCAACTTATCCTTTCCATTATTCATTACAGAGTCAACCTTATTCCAGGTGATACTTTCCTGGCCATAAAATCATTATCTCATTTATCCAACTCAGGTGTCAACTCTTTCTTATGTATCACCTATTCATATTATAACATTGTATGATAAAATTCTTAACTTTGGGAGTTTACCATACCCTCCTCAAACCTTAGCATGTCTCTTCCAAAGAAAGACTAGAGATACATTTTGCAATCCACTTGGAACTACAAAACCCATCATACTGACTCAACACTAGTCTTACTCTTGACAACTATCCTTCCAACATACTCACTCTTAGTTGTACATTCTCATGTCATAATAAGAGGCCATTTATCCAAGAAAACTATCTTAGAGATAAATCAAGATGGTATATGTCACCTTATCTGACCTAGATAGGGTGTGGAAACCCTACTTATCCATCTATATCCAAGGCACAATCTTCTTGGAATATTTCTTACTTGCAAATTGGATAGGAGTACTCTAAGATATTATACTTAGTTTGATGAACTTTACCCAAGAAGATCTTGCAACTATCTCTTCAACCTATGCATCCTTGTTAATGTTACATTTATGTGGAGCATAAACCCCTAGCTTGTGATATCCATATTATAGGTTGGGTACTTGTAACCAGATTGATCCCAGAGTCAACCCTATCAAGTAGACAAACACTTAATCATCCTATCAAGTGACATGTTCTCACTCTCCTATACAATTGGCACCTTTTGGGTACTAGGATTCCATACCTTAGTACCCATCACATGTGTCAGAAACACATCACATCCTCAACACATCCATCCTTTACTCCTACTGCAAAACCTAAACTTATCATAAGGGTCTTCCTTTCATCTCAAGACATCTCCTATCACAGATATCCCTATCTTGGAACAAAAATCCAAGACCAACGGATACTTACTAGAGTATACATCTTTAGATCACTTCTAATGTTTGCACATCAAAGAACATAAGATCCACTTGAACACCACATCCTTGAAAGGTCATAACACAGAGGAACATATTCCTCTTATGACTAAATCATTACCCAGAGTTTGCTTATCAAGGTGAAGGGATTATCATTTTCTTTGATTATTTCAGAAGTTTTAAACTGTTCATGTATTATTTTAACTTGTTTCATCTTGGTTTCCTTGTCATTAGCATAGGAACTGCAAAGATGTTTACACTCCATTACTCTTTCCTTGAACATTGTTCTCCATGTTCATGAACATTTCCTTTTTTTACACATTTTTCATCTTTACGTCATGGAAAGGATCATTAGTCTTTACATATTCTTTATTGATCAAGGATTATCTCCCTTGTTTCCTATCACATATTATGAGGGTCACACCTAATACTTTCTTATGCTCATGGGTTGGTCTGATATTAACTCAGATTCCATCTTATGTATTCATTATTCATTATTCATTCTCATTTCTCTTCTTACTTCATTCTTATTTCAAGAATATCCTTCATCTGATGTGAATTTTACACCTTGACTTACTTTATTAGCACATATTCACCTACCTTTTTCTTCATACATTTCTTGAAATTAAAACTTCAAGAACTTTTCTTATCATACTCACACTTAGATTTACGTTTCAGGGAGCTGCATCTTTCTCTTTTAATCACCAAACATTCAATTTTTAGTGAATTAGGATGCAGTTCTTATTCCTTTTCATAGTATGATGGAAGTATTAGCATCATAATTTCTGACTGTTATGCTCTTTACATTGTTCCAAAATGATTACATGATCAAGGTAAACAAAGAGAAACCAATCTAAGGTCTTCATACTTACCATTTCTTCAACATTTGAATACCTGGCCAGGGAACTCAGGTACTGAGATTTGCTAGTATGCACCATATTTTATATCATGTCCTTATCTTAGACACCATCCTAATCCTAGTCCTAGTGTCCCTGTAGACTCAGGGAACCTAGAGATCTAATACCAACCAAATGTGACACCCTTTTTCACACAAAGAGAGATTACTCAAAACTTAAACCATGATCAACCAAAAACAACAGATTATCGGGAATCACGGGAAATTAAAACCGTTTTGCAACAAGAACTAGGAGATAAGAATCATTACACAAGAGCCAAAACTTGCATTTCATCATCATATGTTCAAGGTGCGACATCATGATAGTCTAATCAACATGTTATATAAGATAATAATTCCACATATATATACATACCACCACAGGCATGCAAGCCAGAAACCACATATAGATCACCATGTCTACAAAACATATCAAAAACACCCCCAAGGACTTGAGTGTATAGGGACAACACATAGGATTCTATTACTAGAAACTTTTCATATACCATGATCCATCAGGTATACTTTTCTTCTCGTATTATCCTCAACCACATGATCTTTAAGTCGGCATGCACATCCACCTAAAAAGTTATTTAACCAACTAGGTGAGACATACAATCCTAGAGAGATATATAATTCTCTACCAACTCTATTATTATCACAGATAACTAAGTAGATAGATTAACATACTCATTAGGTTGAATAGAATTAACCAAATGACATATATCTCATGCATGAAGTAACTAGAGTAGTAATATTTGCTTGTCAATGAGTAATAGGACAACTAGTTATTTAAAAAGGAATATGAAGAACGTGTATAACTTTACAACAAAACAGTACAAGAGCAAGCCAAGGCTTCATCCAATGTTTCTATGTTTGATCACATGCATGCACACTGCACAAATGATTATGTATTTGTTATGCCCTAAGGATTTGAGTCGTACCACCCAAATCCAATCGACCACTGCCAAGTCGACATCGGTGTCATACACGGTATAATGGAAGAGTCAGAATCCACAACCTCAGCTTCCTCAGTTAGTATGAGTGAACATGTAGTGACCTCACCAGTCAAACTACTTTCAATGACATATAGTCCAACTGTGCAAATTTAGCCCACCTTGGTACAGGTCAGGACGCTAATGAAATTGAACTACGACTCACATCTGCACTTTTCCAGAGTATGGCTTGCATCCAATCCTTCTTTTAAATTTCATGGGGCTACAGTCTAAATCCGTGCTCTTCCAGATATCGCTCACAACCAATCTTGTATTACAAATTCTTGGATGTAAGGGGATATTCGTCCTCACCCCCGTATATTCAACAATATGTGTTCTGAGTTTAACTCATTTCACCATTCAATAAGTAATGACACTGAATGGATTTATGGCACAGAGCAAAGTACAAGATTAGGTTCCACTGGATTTATTTGAGCGTTTCTAAAAAAAGCAAGTTCTTGTCCCCTTGCAGCCCGTCGCTCTGGCGATTAGGGTTACAAGCCGTGGATGCTTCTCCACCCTATAAGGTATCATCTCTTACATGTTCAAGTGACTAGCTTTCTTCTAGTCCTGTCTCCAAGATGGAGGTAGAGTTGGTAGATATATGTGCAGGTCTTTGGCTGACAGATGAGGAAGAAGAACCTATCGACGTTCAACCGATAGGTAGGGGCGACGAGGAGGATCACACAAAACTAGCCCTGGTAGGGAGACTATTGACGCACCGAACTTTCAACTTCAGAGTGATGGAATGTACACTGACCCAAGCATGGAGTCTGCATGAGAAGGTGGAATTCAAGCAGCTTGAGCGATACATCCTCGTTATCCAATTCATGCACTGGGGGGATAGGCAGAGATTCATTGACGGGGTGTTGTGGAACTTTGATGGATGTCTACTCTTGTTCAAAGAGATGTGTAAAGAGGAACAACCATGGCATGTTTTCATTAACAGAAGTTCGTATTAGATATGAATGTATGGCCTCCCCCTGGGATATAGAGGGGACACCACCTTCAGAGAGATAGCAGGACAGGTGGGCAACGTGATGCAGGTTGATTCTAATGGCACGAGGTGGGACCCGTCGATCTATGTCAGGCTACTGTTGGATGTTACGAAGTCCTTGAAGAGAGTGTTGAAAATTAGGGTTAAAGGGGGAAACGTTGTCGAGATTGAGGTGAAATATGAATGCCTCTCCAATTTCTATTTTGTGTGTGGTTAACTAGGTTATGTTGATAAGGATTTCCAGTGCATAATGACTGAGGGCGATCAGGTGCAACACTGGGGGAATTGGCTTAGGGTGTCACCTTGGAAGCAATGACAGACGGATCGGGAAAACCCAGGGAACAACAGGATGATGAGGCACAAGCTAACGTTGCAGAATGACACTCAAGGGGTGTCGTCCCAATGGGAGAACATAGAATGCAACATTATCGATGACAGGAAAAGTGGACACAATCACCATAATGGCGGGGATGTCACACCACAATGCTTACCCAGACATGGCGTTGGGGACGCGACTAGTGAGATAGACTAAATAGATGGGGCAGAGGATGCTGGCGGGCAATCGAGGGTGAGCGAGTAGGTTTCTTGGAAGACATCAGAGGCAGGCGTTACACTAATGTTACACGACGGGGCATTGCGAATGGGGGAAGAAGCAGCACCATTGGGGGCCAAAACGACCCATCGGGTGAGGCGTTTCTCTAAGGATGACCTCCTTGCACTACAAGAGATGGGAAATATAGATGAGCAGGCACCAGTAGAGGAGGAGAAGGGGGACGACTGGGGAACGACATGTCATCCACAAATGGCACACAACAACGAAGTGCAATCACCTGAGGGGTGTTACACCCAGATGGGGACGACGTCTAGTCAGGCATAGTACCCAGATAGCCCTGATGCCACAAAGGCAAGGGGTGAACTTCACACTGTAATGAGGCTACAAAGAAGGAAAGCAGCTAGTTTCGAGACAAAGAAATGCACAAATCCAAACTAAGAGAAGAAAAATCACCATCCTTGGGTGTACTAGATGAGTAGATGTGCACACCTTGGCATTCCAAAAGATGAGGTGGTGTGGGAACAAACAACCGGGAAGAGGAACATAACTTTTGAATGGTGTGACATGGACCTTGATGATCAATCAACCCCTAGCACCGGAGATAAGAAAGCAAAGAAAAAAAGTGGAGGTGAATCTGATATAGACAGGGTCTTCGAGACTCAAGTAGAGGAGATTGGTGGTGCCCAATCCCGCAAAGGATAATGAAAATATTCAGCTAGAACTGTCAGGGAATGGGCAACCCTAATATGTGCAAGGCTTTCCGATCATGGTGTTGGAGAGAGCGTCCAAACATAGTTTTCATTATGGAAACCATGATTGTAGGAAAGAAACTAGAAGTAGTATAAAGGAGTTGTGGTTTCAAAGATGGTATGTGTATCTCTAGCAATGGGTGGGTGGGGGTGTTGGTTTCTGGTGGAAAGATGTAGAGGTGGAAATTCTCAACTACTCCAACAGACATGTGAAAAAATTGTTAAAGACGATGTTGCAGGTGTCAGATGGAGAGTAATGGGAATCTACGGCTGGAAGGACCAGCAGTGCAAGACAAAGACATGGGATCTGATGAGAAAGCTAAAGAATGTGGCTAAAGATCTGGTAGTTTTCTTTAGGGTTGTCAATGAGATCGTCTCTAATACGGAAACGAAAGGGGGTCCACCGAAAGATGAAAAGTTCATGTAGAATTTCTGAGACGTCATTGATGACTATAGGCTATTGGACCTCGGCTTTGAAGGGAATATCTACACGTGGAAAAGGGGTTTAACAGAAAGGACCCTAGTGCAGGAACGGCTTGACATATTTCTACCTGAGCTAGGATGGAGAGACTTTTTCAGCTACTGTAAGATTATTCACCTCCCTACTTATTAGTCAGATCATGCCCCTATCATCTTAACAACGAATAACAAAGATAGAAAAGGGAGGAAGAGGAGAAGCTACTTTGCTTTTGAGCCCATGTGGGATGGTGAGGAGGACTGTAAACACACTATAAAGGAAGCATGTACATCTATAGAAAGTGGGGATTTAAAGGCAAAGATGAATGCGTGCAAACATCATCTCAAAAGGTGGGTGCAAACAAGTTTGGGAATAGGAAGAAGAAGGTTCAAGAACTTGAACATGAACTGAAGAAAGTACAATCTCTCCCCCCAGATCAAGGTATACCACAAAAGGCTAAAGAAAAATCAAAAGAGTTACAATACTGGCTATAGAAGAATGAGGAGTATTGGGAAGCATGTGCATGAGTGAAAAAACTTAAGAAGGGAGATCGCAACATGGCTGACTTCCACCAAAAATCTACCAACGGGAGGCGCAAGAACTGGATAGAGGGCCTTGAAGATGAACAGGGGGTGCTCAGAACAAATGAAGAGGAGATTATAGACATTGTCACGAGCTACTTCTCTCAGCTTTTTTAAACTAATAATCCCACAGGGTTTGAACAAGCAGCAAAGGGCATTCGGGAATTGATAAATGAGTCATAGAAGGAGGATCTGGAAAGAGAAATCACTACTGAAGAAATCTAGACAGCCTTAAAATAGATGCACCCGAATAAGGCCCCGAGACCAGACAAAATGAAAGTTATGTTCTACCAAAAATATTGGAACATTGTGGGTCAGGATGTGACAAATTACATCAAGGGATGGTGGAAAGGAGAAAGGAGTATGGAGGAGCTAAACGACACACTGGTGGTGATGATCCCAAAAACTGAAAAACCCAAAATAGTAGGGGAATTCAGACCTATTAGTCTTTGCAATATTCTCTAGAAAATTGCCTCCAAGGTGATGACTAATAGAATGAAACCTCTCATGGACAAAATCATTTTGGAAAACTAGAGTGCTTTTATCCTAGGGAGAATGATTACTGATAATGCCCTTATTGCATATGAACTTTTCCATGCTATGAAGAGGGACAAAGGAAGAAATAAAGGTAGCCTTTCTCTGAAGTTGGACATGTCCAAAGCTTATGACAGGGTAGACTGGATTCCTAAAGCTGCTCACTTCCTTTGGAGAGTGTGCTCCGATTGTCTAGCAATAAAAGGAAGGTTGTTTGATCTCCATTGCATCAATGATGGAGCTTGCCAACTATGTATGTCAGAAAAGGAGTCAATCCCTCACATGTTATTCAGCTACCCGAATGTGATAGAGATATGGGAACAAATGGAACATGGAATCCAAAAGTGGGTGGACGACTACAAGGATGCGGACATCAACATCACTATGGGGGCAGAAATGGAAAGAGATGATAGGGAATCAATCGTTGTTTCTATGTGGGATGTCTGGAGAGGGAACAACATGCATGTCTTTCAAGACGGCAATGTACACAGTGGGTATTTAATATGATCAGCTTTGGCCATGATCAAGCACACAGGTGGAGAGCAACGTGCATAGAGGAGTTGCAACACCCAACTAGGTAGCAGCATGACGCCCAGGTGGAACAAACCACCGCAAGGAAGAATAAAGGTGAATGTGGATGCATCATGCGGGGAAGATGGGGTGATGACAATTGGGATGGTGATGCGGGATAGCAAGGGCGGAGTAATAGGTGTTGCATGCAAGAAGATCAACAACGACACTGGGATAATGACAACAAAAGCTATCTCCATGAGGAAAGCATTGATGTGGGTGAGCAGCCAGGGTGCCGAACATGTGGAAGCGAAGATAGACTCTCTTGAGGTCATTCAAGTGTGCAGCGATGCCAGCTAAAGGAGAGACTACTTGGGAATTCTAGCAGAAGATATTATTACTTTAAAGAAGAATTTTTCTTTCTGTAGTGTTTTGTTTGTCAGTCGTACCTATAACAAAGTTGCTCACGAAGCTTCCACTATGACACGCAGAGGGAAAGTAGATAGGTTTTCCTTTTTTCAATCTTTCCCTTCATGTATCAAAAACCTTGTTATGGCTGATTTAGTTAATTAATAGACGACGGGGGATCCCAATCCTAGGATCCTCCGTCCTTCCTAAAAAAAATATTAGTTTCCACTTGATTAATTAGGTCATTTAAGCACCTTTCAGTATCAATCAAGTTACAACGTACAAACCATAAAAAAATTCTTCAAAAGAAAGGGGTATAGTATTACAACCACAAATATTATTGTTTGAAATATAAAATTATTTCCATCATCTCATAACATTGTATCATTGTCTACCACAAGGCTACTATAACATTACTAGCCACAAGGCTAATGTATCACTACCAGCCACAAGGATACCATATCACTATCAACCACAAGGCTATTGTATCATTGCCAACCACAAGATTATCATCATCAACATGTCTTCATGGGATATCAATCCCTCATTTTAGTGTCAGAGGATATCACCTCAACCAGGCATTAAGCCTTTACCAGGTCCTAAGACTCAACACATCTCACTTGTAATTCATGGTTATCTCATCATGCCTCATTGAGCATATAAGCATTAATCATGCCTCATCACTCATGCTACATCACATGTATTTTCAACAGTAAGCATTATCCATTATGTTTAGTGAGAGAATATGTAAAAACATATTAAACACCATTAGTTAAAGTAAGAAAGGCATCATAAGATCTTTAATCTAAGATTAGGCCTCATGCTGATTTCACATAAGGTCCCCAAGCATCATTCTACCTCACATCTCTGATATGCATTACCTCCCATAAACTTGAGTGTATAAGTCTAAGAATAAATTAGTGTAAACAAGTATACACAAATCACTAACCAAGTATACACAAATCACATATTCATACTTCTCGTATTCTCTTATCCAGAATCATAGCCAAAGCTTAACATTATTTACCCATCTTCAAAACACTCACAAGTTATAACACTCAATTAATCCATTAGGTTATAGTCATTCATTTTAAGAAGGGGAACAATATCATCCTTTTCATTCATACTCATTCAATATTATAACCTGCCCTCATAATTAGGGTCAATTCTCTTCACATAGAGTCGATTAGGGTTTTACTTCATGGTTACACCACCAAAACCTAATCACATTAAAACCCATCTCTATGAAACCGATTAGGTTTGAATAAAATTATCTAGATATAGAACACTCACTGTACCATCAGTGCCAGGTATCATGCATCTATAAATGCATATGTGTATCATCTTCATTAGGTTATGCGTGAGTCACAACAGTGCATTATAATGACATATTGACCATTACACCAATATGATGTTTCAATATTGGGTGACCCATACCTTATTACTTATTACAAATCATTAACCGCATATCATACTAAGGGAAGCCAATCCTTAGGTTACATACTAGAGGGTTTCATTTCAAACTATCCACAAGACACTTATTAGGTCATTAGAATTGTGTATGTGTTTCCTTCCCAAATGCTATCACCATGTATTCCAACAAGGCCTATCATCATCATCATATATATCTTCACATAGTTTTTTCATTGACCTTAGGAACTGGGTCACTAGTCCATCTACTAATCAATGCAAACAAGGGCAAGACATGGGTAGCAACTTAAATAGATTTCTTTCATCAAAATAGTCCTGAAAACAAAACACTTACTAATTGCATATAAGAGGCTCACGATCTAGAGATGAAGAACAATTTAAGCATGAAAACAGTGATAATCACAAAGGAGGTTAAGAGTTATATAAACTGCCTCAAAAAGGGTCTCCATCAAGAGTTCAAGCTTCCATGATCAAATCTATGAAGCACATGTTCCTCAACTTGAAGATGATCCATCAAGAGTCCCAACGCGATTTCATCATCACCTCAAGAAAGAAGAAGAAGATGCCATGGTTATGGTAGATAAAGATGAAGGAAAGAAGGAAAGAGAATCATGTCCTAGTCAACTTTCATTCAAGGTATCATACATGGCTAAGAGATAAAGAAGAAGATGAAGAAGAGAGCTCAAAGGAAATGGCCATCAAAGAAGCATAACTCACCAAGATGGAAGTTGAACAAAAAAATCACCATGAGAAAGGAACTTGACCTCCCTAGCTACATGGGGCTTTACTCTAGCACCTTAAGCTTCTAAGATCATCCACCAAGAGGAAAAGAATAAGAGTGGATGAAAGGGTTTACTTATGTGAAGGAGGAGGGGGTTATATACTTGAGGGAAGAAAGAGAGATTAAAGGAGTGGTGTCATCACCTTAGGAGCTTAGGTGACACTTATCCACGGAAAAGGGGCCACATGCAACAACATGCAAGGCATGTTGATAATATCTAGGATAGATCTCATCCACTTGGTCTTCTACTAAGGTCATGGCCGATTTTCCAAATCTCTAAACCATACAGAAACTGATATGGCAAAACCCAACATACTCATAAATTGATAGAGAGCAACCCAACACACTTCACAAACCGATAGAGCACAATCCTACACACTTCACAGACTGATAAAGGACAAGACTACATACCCAAAAACTGATAGGTCACAACCCTACACACCCACAAACTGATAGGTAGCTTCTCCAAGGTTCTCAAACCAGAGAAAGCCCATCAAGGAGCAAGCACATCTCATACATGTGCTCCATATATCACCAAAGTTGTCGCCACACAATCAAGATCCAAAACATTTGTCCACCTCTTCCTCTCTCCTATAGATGATGCCAAGAGAAGTAAGTAACACTCTAGAGATGGTAATTTCATGTTAACTCTTCACTCTGGGTAAATTGCAATTTACACCAAAACTAGCACATATAGCACACGCATCAAACATACAAGCTCATCTTGATACTTAGGCTTTCCACAAGGCACTTGTTACAACCTCAAATTTTGCATGTGTTTTCATAATTGAAATGTAATGATTTTGTGAATTTTTTGCTTAACTAAAAAGGTTGTAAGCTTTGCTTCAAAGGATGGGTTTCCTTACAAATATTCCTTTGGATAGGAATTTCTTGATTCCCATTATTATATTAATCCAATAATGGATATAAAAGAGAAGAAAAGAAGAAAAGTCCAAATATTAGAAAAATATACAATATAATGAGTTTTAAGCAAAGTATTTATAAGAAATACTTGGAAATATCTAGAAAGTGGCATTAATGGCCACCATTGAATAAAATTCGTTTCTAATAAAAGAAATATGAAAAGAGGAAAAAGGAAATGAAAGATAAAGAGGAATCCTTAAAAAGAATAAGGAAATAAGTAAGATAATAAGAAAATGGATAAAATATAAGTAAAAGGCTAAGGGATATTCCCAAGATGGGATTTCAAGCCATTAAGGTTCCTTGAGGTTCAAGGAACTCAAAATAATAATTTAATGGCAGAGGAAAGAGAAAATAGTTGAGAAATATACATAATGGAGTAATAATTACTTTTTGGATCGGGTAAAATATTTTACTAAAGTGAAACAAGTATAGGTCAGCCTATACTATACATAGGGAGGCTTAAGTACAAAAAACCCCCACTGCAAAAGAGTTGTGATAACTACAAAAAACCCCAAAGAACCTAAGGACACTACTAAACAAGGGTTGTGTTAACTACAAAAAACCCCATTATAAACTCAGGACCTGGTCTAAACCCTTATAAATCATAGGTTTATCCTTACAAGCCATGCACAAAATCTCCATAAGAGAGTCAAAGCATTTAAATTTATCAACTTCACCCCCTCCATGGATGTGCCTGTTTCACCCTTGTCAGATACTATACGTTAAGGCTGCCAAACTCATACCCCCGAAACACTGCATATTCTTTCTCATGGTAGTCTTGGCCAAGAGCCATGCTACCCCATCCGATAGCTTTACCGGTGGTAGGCTGCCCCATCCACATTTTAGAGACCAATGTGTCCAGATATACCTTGAGTAAGAACAAGAGAAGAAAAGGTGCTCACGAGATTCCTCCTCTATTTTACATAGTGGGCACATGGGATTAACCACCAGGCCCCCATTGATAAGCTTGTCCACCATAGGGAGACACCCCAGTAGAGCTCTGTAGAGGTAGCAACTCCACCTCAGTGTATGAAGATTATTCCACAGCAGGTTCGCCCACAATACGTCCTGGCCAAAGGGTTGCCGCAGCCAAGGTTTACCTTCACTCCTTGAGTACCAACCCATATCATCACAGGAGTAGTCAATCCTCACCGTCATCCACCCATGTTTCATACGTCACCAGACCAGGGAGCCATCGTGGTCCGCCGTCGTACTGTCTAGGTTATTGTACCTCCATTTCATCCACAAAGCCCAGATGGACTCATTCGTCGTCAAGAATTTGTCAATCCTTTTGAGTGTAGCACTTTCATCCATTCTTCTGGTATCCTTCAAGCCCAGGCCACCTTACTTTAACTCCCTGGCGATGGTGTCCCAGGAAACCCCATGAGATTTCCCACCCCGTAAGAACCCGCTGATGAGGGACTTCACCTTGTCAATGATGAAGAGAGGTAGCTCGGTTTGGTTACACCAAAAGCGGAATTTAGACATATTTTCACAACACAATGCATCCAGCCAAGGAAATGGAAAGCCCCGCCCATTTGCCTATCATTTTGAGATGCTCATCAATCAGAATACCATAGTTTCTGCCTCTTCCCCTTCCTCCATGGATAGGAATCCCTAGGTATTTTGTGGGCCAACGCCCACGTGTTAAACCTACAAATAATCTGAGTCTCCCCCTTCGGCTATCACAAGAGTGGGAGAGGAAGATCCTGGATTTAATTTCACTGATGAACAACCCAGTAAGCTTGCCAAATGCCTCAAGAGTTGTTCTGACTCTGTGAATATACTTGCAATGGCCTGCTGAGAAGTTCATCACATCATCTACGAAGATCAGGTGTGATATGGTAGGTGTGTTCCTGACCTTGAAATTCTTGAGATTCCCCTCCTCGACATCCTTATTGATAATGTGAGATAGCCCTTCCATAATGATGGTGAACATCATAGGTGATAATGGGTCACCCTGACGTAGGTCGTTAGAGGCGCTGAAGAGACCATGGGGTACACCATTCACTAGAACTGAGAAGGATGTAGATTCCACACATTGTTTTATTAATCTGATCCATCTGTCTGAGAAGCCCATGGCGATCATGATTTTCCATGAAGTTGACCACTCAACATGGTCATAGGCTTTACTGATGTCTATTTAGAAGTAGACCTTCTTAGTCGAGCAAGCACGGTTGAAGGTAACCAGGAATTCTGAAGCTAAAAGTGCCCCATCAGCTATGGACCTCCCTTGCACAAAAGTGAGTTGGTTTGGGGATATGATACTACGAAGTAACTTTTTGAGCCTGGCCCCTAGAACCTTGGAAATAATTTTGTAGAATGTAGAGTACTAAGCTATGGGGCGGTAGTCAGCCATGGACGAAGGACGATTTACTTTGGGGATCAATCTGATAAATGCATGGTTTACTTGCTACAAATATCATGCTTGATAATGTCCCAAGTTGCCTGAAAGAATCTGCCATTAAACCTGTCAGGCCCGTGGCTTTTAGATGGGCCAATGTTGAACACCACATCTTTGATATCCTATTCACCAATTGGACCACAAAGGTTCATGTTCATCTCATCAGTAACTCTGGTACTAGGGAGGCTTCACTCTCTTGTCTGGTGATTCTTGTTATATAACTTGTTGAGATAGTTAACAGCTTTAGTAGCCACATCATTGGGTCCTCTAGCAGAAGAACCATCCTCCTTAATGAGCCCATGTATACAATCCTTCATGTGATTACTTTTGGTAGCATTGTGATATATTCTTGTATTATGATCACCATCTTTGATCCATTATAATCTGCTCCGCTACCAATGGTAGAGCTCTTCCACCTTCTATAGTTGGGCCAATCTCACTCCCTTCTGCTCCTCTTCTTTCATTCTATTTGGATCAGTGGGATGGTACCTTATCTCGTGAGCCGCCACCCTATACTCCTCTTCCGCATCTTTGACCAGGTTATGCAGGCTAACCAAACCTCCAGACCACTCTTTAATAGTAGCCTTGGTTCTTTTTAATTTCTCGGCAATGCAATAAATGGGGTTACCAACTACCTCCTCCTTCCAAGCTTTACTTACAGTATCATAGAAACCCGACCATTCCACCTAGAAGTTCCAAAATCTAAATGGTTTGTTCTTCTTAATGTTACCCACTAGCTTCACCATCAACCAGGCATGATCGCTATTTAGATGTCCACCTAGGGACACATTATCTTCTGGAAAAATATCCAGCCAAGCAGCGTTGACCAAACCCCAGACCAGATAACTTGAAATCTTGTGTGCTGGTATCCTTTTGTTATGCCAACTCATGACCCCACCTTCCATGTTGAGTTCAAAGAGATTAGTGGCATTGATCGCTTCATTAAATCTGCACAGGATGGAGTCTGGGATTGTGATGTGTGTCGTTGTACACGCAACAATCACTAGGAAAAGTCCTAGAGTTTAACCTTCTAACCCGGTTGTCAACTTGTTGTGAACAACAAGTCAACTTAGTATAGATAGGTATCGATCCAAGGGATGGCAAAAAAGAAAAGTTGAAATCTAAATCCAATTTCAAGTACAAGAATTAAATCCCGATTTGAGAGAGTTATTAATACTAAGAACAAAAATAAAAGTGCTGAAATAAAGTTTAACTAATCAAAAAATAAAGATCTGGGGTCCGGAAGATTACTAGCAAATCCACGTTCCTATTCAACTAATCAAATTATAAACTCCAAGGATCAAATTAGGACCTTGTGGTTACAAGTCCTTACGGACAAACGCACAAGGGTCGAACTTCCCATGAATCTGTTGGTCCCGGTATTCATGGATCATTGCCCAACCGTCCAACATGTCATTATCCACGGTCATATAAAAAAGCATGTGAATTCAAACCCAAGGCTCACGTGGTCACATCACCAAGGATTATAACAAAAATAAGATTAAATAGATGAAAAAATGATAATCACAATTAAGGGACTATTGTTTCATTCTTACAGAGATCCACGGTCATATCACTCCATAAGAATATATCAGATCATCCAAATAATCACAAAGAAACAGAGAGAAAACATTTGTTCGATGGAGGAATATAATTGATTATATTGAATAGAACCGGGCTAAGGGGTTACTTCCATTCTCCAGAGAGATTTACTCAGACATAACAAGACCAGAAGAAATGCAAACTAAAATGAGATCCAACATTATACAAGATGTGGTCTACAACTAAAAATTGGATGAAATAGAATGAAGAATGGAATGCTTTTACAAGTGAAGAGTCCCTCCTTTTATAGGAGGGGGAGGGGGTAGGATGCCCTCAAAAGAGGGGGAAAAAGAGAGGGAGACTAATTTTTGAATTTTCTGGATCTGGTCAAATCGAAAGTTGATTGTCTTTAATTATCTTGACCATGTAACTCCCTTTAATGCAGATTCTCGCAACAGAGATTTCGAACGTATTTATATCCCATTAAAATCACAAACGCCGTCCAAATAATAGGATTTTATTTTATGAAATTAAATTCCCTTTCCAATGAATACTTGTGCACTCAATTTGGAGTTCAAATGCAAGAGTTATGTCACTTTTGGTGGAGGGTATATATGAATTTAAGGACTGCTGCAAATTGTATAATTTTCCTACAAAACCCAAGAAAATAGAATTAAAAATCCAATTAAAGATAAAAATCTAAAATAAAACAATTAATTATGAAACTAAGAGAATAAATAACAAAATAAACCTAAATAAATATCAAAAATATATAAATAAAAGGGATAAATATACATTTATCAAAATACCCCGGACTTGAATCTTTGTTTGTCCTCAAACAATTAAAATTTCAAATTATTCCAATTTATACTAACAACATGTCTATCCTCACCCTTGTAACATAACTTTATTCCTTACCTCCAAATTTGGCCAAGCAACCCAATCTCCTAAAACCACAAAACACAAAATTCTATATTCTCTATTAAAAATAAATATTATATCTTGGTTCTAAATCAAGATTTTGTAGAAAAACATGCTTCATCTTACTTTTGCTTTGACACTCTCATTTTTATAAATGTATTTTTTTTGTGAGTTGTTGCACAAGAACAAGATGAAATTAGGGGGTGTGAAAACAAAGAAGGAAGTGATGATTTTTTTTTTATCCCTCCTCTATTCAACTTGGGATTTAAATTTGTGGAGTTGTGGCTACATTGGTCACAATTTTTTTAATGTGCACTTTTGGCATCTTTTAATGGTACGCCCCTTTGTGGGGTATGTAATTTTTTATATGGGAAGCATGCCACCCCGGACTTGATTTTTGTCTGGTGGTGATTCTTTGCTTCTCTTTTTTTAGAAAGAAAATAAGGGGGAAACAAAAGGTGTCCTTGTGCTTATAACTTCATACATTTATTTTTCTTTTTTTTTTGAAAGTGTCATTACATCAGAAAGAACATTCATGTCAATCACATTATACAAGATTTATATCAAGTTAATCAACAGTTTAAAAATAGAGAAAATTTGTATTTGGTTTTGATTGATTCCATACGGCTTGCCAACTTTTCCAAGGAGTGATGCTATTTTGGGATCCTAGGTGAAATGGTGGTTTTAGACATGACAATTTGTAATAATTTTTGCAAAAGATTTATTAAATTCAAAGGGGTACAATGATAAACATTTATTCATATTGGCCGACTAGATAATGGCCATGAACAAAGTAACTATATGCAAAACAAAAAAAGGTAGAAATAATGCAAGACTAAAAAAAGATAAGGGGTGGAATAGAAACATACCACCAACCTCCTATCCAGACTTAGATTGTTGCTCGTCCCGAGCAAAATCAAAACCCGAGATGGAGGGAAGAGAAGAGCGAGGATTTCCAGGTGGCCCAGGTAGCTCAAAAAATGTCCAGCTGAAGGGGATGTGTATGAGGGCTGGGACCTTTATCTGAGGAGCTTCATAATGTATCCTATGATAGGGTAATTGTAGAAGCTCAGTGGGGTGCTCATATTTTCTTTCACCTCACATTCCCTCCAATAATATCCATAGATCTTCCTTCGATAGCAAGGGAAGTGTCGAAGATGGATGTGGATAAGGGGAGGTTGACGGGTACCCGACTAGTAATGCCAGTAGAGCATGATGAACTGAGTGGGGTGGAGGATCTGGTTCATGTTTTCCACCATCATGATGACCTGCATATGGGAGAATTGATGCTAATACAAAAAATTTAAAATCATTTATAAAAGTGTTTTGTTTCTCCTTAAAATTAATGCCATCAACATTAGGTTTGGTAAGTTTCATTGTTGATGTAACATATGTCTCTAATTTTTTTGTAAAAGGGTTCCCCAAGTATTTAGGAGGGATGATGATGTCTTCCTTGCAAATAATAGAAGGGGGTGTGTGGGCTTCTTCTAATGGTGGTATCTCCCCTTCTAGATCAGCCATGTGTGGGATGGAAATTGGCTATGACGGCTCGGGAAGAATCATAAAGGGGTTAGATTCTCATTATCTAAAATAGACTCAAAAGAAGGGTATTGGTCTATGGTATCATTCAGATTTATGTTGAGGATGGGAGGAGTTGTTGGATCTTTAGAATGACTCTCCTGCTTTGACATTTCATATTCAAGTAATAGAGTCTCTAAAGGAAAGATAGGGATACCAACGTCCTCATCACACACAAAATATGTCTCCATGGTTTGTTCTATTTCTTCAGGATCTGACATATATGACACAAAATAAGGATCATCATCATCATCGTCAGGAAGAACCATCTTGGGTTGCTCAAGCTCTATAGGGGGAGTTTGTGATTGATCCTCTAGAAAGGTAACGAACATGTATTGACTGGATTCAAGTTTTGCTTGTGCTTCTGCTACCATCTTTTCTAGGGCCTTAAGTCTCTCTTCCAGTTCAAGATCAATTTGCATTTCACCATAGGATTTATACACCCCAAAATTTTGGTCATCCTCGCCACACTCCCCATAGTGTCCTTGGCCATAGTACTCCTCATATTGTTTTGGGTGGCATTTCTCCTCATAATAATCTCCAGAAGATGGTGGATTGTAATTTCCATTGCGTCCATCTTGGTAGGAAGATTTAATATTATAAGGTGTCACCAATTCATGAGGAAACATATTTGAACAATCTATATTTTGGGTTTGGGCTTCTAGTAAGGTGGCCAATAAGGTTTGGCTAGTTAGGAGTTTTGCTGCCATATTCTCTGGGACTTAAGTTTCTCTTCTTGTTGAGGATTACATTGGGTTTCATAAACATGTTCATAACCCCCAAGGTTTTTTTTGTTACACCCCACAAAATTTTGTTGATCATATCCCCCATTAGAATATGGATAGCAAGGTTCCCCATAATGGTTCTCAGAAAAATGTGGATTCACATTATATCCACCAGGATGAAAGGGCTCACAATTAAAAAGGGTGCTATTATAATCATGCGGTAGAGTCAGACAGGCAAGAGATGCATGGTGGTAAAGACCACAATAATAACATTGTGGGGGATATTGGGATGCCCACTCCATTTGAAAAGAAAAATTTCTGAAAGATATTTCAATCAATGAACAAGAGAAGAAAGATTACGAGATAAAAGGTTAGTCAAAAATTACAAAGAGAACTAAAAAATAAAAATCTAATTTTTTTTATAAAATAAACTAAAATTACAAAAAAAAACTAGAAAGCAGTACTGCTGGAATGGAAACTCAGCAGAAAGAGGAGATACACTTCCAGAATTGTGCTCGGAAGGCAAAAAAAAATTACAAAAATCTAAAAGAAATTATAAAAAAGACTAAAGTTATGAAAGTTAGAATAGATCTTCGGATGGGGGCGGCTAGGGTTTCTGGGGGCGTAGGCGAACGAGAGGGGCGACGGGGAGAAGATGATGGCACCTTGAAGGGAGGAGGTACGGTAGATAGCGGAACACACCATGATGATTAGGAGAATCAGACGAACTCATCTAATAAACAAGATGGTGCGCGCGGAGTAAAGATGGTGATCCCTAACACTGGTATTGAACTCCAGTACGCTGGGATGCGAGGTCTGATCAACCAGCAAAGAGACACCACGACTGAGAAGATCGTGATCCGGAAGGAGACTTATGTTGAAGCCTTCCCATCTCTGGGTGGAAGAGAAGCCGGGGCGGCACAGATAGATGATCAAACGTGCTTCACAGAAAAAAGAAATAGGGAACAGAATACTACTTCCTTCGGGGAAGATTCTGCATATATGACAGAAGAACAGCGCTTTTTCATGGGAGACAATAACGAGGACGAAGGGGACCAGTTTCTCGAGAAACTTTTCGAACACAGACTCGCTACAACGGATGTGTCTCTGCAACTCCTAGATGGTAGACCGAGTCTAGATCTCAACCCGATCGCAGAAGAGGAATTAACTAAGCCGTGGCAGTACACTGTGATTGTTAGGCTGATTGGATCCAACGTAGGCTTCATGACCATGCAGGATCGGCTCAAAACTCTATGGAAGCCCGTTGGTAGGTTCAACACTTATGAGGTGTATCAAGGGCACTATGTTGTTCAATTCTCCTGTCGAAGGGATTTTGAAACAACTCTCTTTGGAGGTCCATGGAAATTGTTTGGTAAATGTCTAACAGTATGGCGATGGAGTCCAACGTTCCGCCCTACTAGTGAACTACCAAAACACCTGGTTACCTGGGTTCGCATACTAGATCTACCCCTTCATCTCTACGTACCCACCATGATGGATTATATAGGGTTGGCTTTGGGAACCCTTGTGAAGGTTGATAGCCACACGATGGCCAGGACGAGAAGCAAGTTTGCCAGACTGGCTATTGAAGTCGACACCACAACACCGCTGATAAATACTATATCCATCAATAAGGTGATCTACCAGGTCGAATATGAGGCGTTCCCTGAATCATGTGATTTCTGTGGGAAATTGGGTCACTTGGATTCGAACTGTTACTCAACCCGAAAGCGAGCACCCAGAGAGAACACGTAGAAGGTGGAGGAGGTAAGGAACATGGAAGCACTAGTATGGGACAGGAAGATAATAGAAACAACAGATGGCAGACACAAAAAAGACGTACTATGGCGAACAAACAGAGGCCAAAGAATCAAAATGCTGAGCAATCCACCGAGCCAAACAACAATCACAATAAGTTTGCTACTTTGGTTGAGGTTCAGGAATAGGAAGAGGAGCAGATCCAGCACCAAACGCATGATAAAGAGACGACGAGCACCGATGGCCAGGAGAATATCCCTCGACCTAAAGTGACCCCGAAGATATGGAAGAAGAGAGCTGTGGTCACCGCTGATGATAAGCGTGAAGTTCTGAAGGATACCCAGAAGACGAAAGACAATAAATCTACACAAAACGAGGTGCACAAGGCTGTTAGTCCAGATGTTGATGAAATTATCGATATTGAAGTTCTGGAAGCAAACAAAGAAAATGGAAGCATTACTAATAATGTCGAACAGGCTACAGAGGAGATTAACAAATCTACGCATCAGGAGGAACCAAAGGATAACAATGAAACTAGTACTGATACTCTGATGATTCAGAAGCCCAAAGAGGGCGAAGGGATGGAGGAAAGAGTTCCTCTAAAAGACATTGATCCTAATGCTTGTAGTTTACCCCCTGGAAGGAAGATAAAAGGATCTGGAACCAAGATGAAAGCAGCTAGAGTAAAGCCACCCTATGAACACAGAAGGAAGAGCCCATGTGTTCAGGTGGAAGTAGATGAAAATGTAGCTGAGAGACCTGATGAGGAAGAAGAGAGCACTGAAACAGCTATGGCAGATTAAGCAGTGAGTTCTATCCTGTCCAGCTCTCTTATCTAATTCGTTTTAATGTTAAATACAATCGTATGGAATGTCAGAGGAATCGGCAATAAGGATACTTGTCGTGTCCTCAGAGATTTAATCTCTTCGAAGCAAGCTCGGTTGGTAGGCATTCAGGAACCTCGCATTAGTGGTAGTAAAGCTGAAAATACTATCAAGAGCCTGGGTTTTAACAGATCCTTCAGGTGCGAAGCTAGAGGCTTCTCCGGTGGTATATGGGTCTGTTGGAAGACTGAGGAATGTACTGTCCAAAAAATCAACTGTCATCGACAATTCATTACATGTAAGATTGATAATAAAGTCATGATCACATTCGTGTATGCACATCCTCACATTGCTGTTAGGAGCCTGCTTTGGAAACATCTGGTCTCGATGGGGCAAAGTTTTAACATGCCTTGGATCGCCATTGGCGACTTCAATACAACTCTCCTGCCGGAAGAGAAAAGTGGAAGCAAACATTACAACTACAACGAAGCTCGGGAGTTCAGCAACACTTTGATGGAAGCAGGCCTGACAGACCTTGGCTTCAATGGTCAGAAATTTACCTATATTCATGGAAGACTACAGGAAAGACTTGATCGTGCTGTGGCAAACACTGAGTTTCTTAATACCTACCCTAACTATACGGTGGAGCACCTTCCGAAGGCTTACTCCGATCATTGTCCTATTGCTATAGGGACTACACAGAGTGGTCACAGACCTAAATGGTTCTTTATCAAAGCTTCCTGGTCCAGTTCTGAGAGTTTCCAAAGCACCGTAAAAGCTAGCTGGAACTCCAACTTAAGCTTCAATGATGCTCTTAAGAACTCCCACAATAACATCAACAAGTGGGTGGCAAACAACACGAGGAGATATGGTTATGACAAGAAACGTCTTCTGAGGAATATCGATCTGCTGCAAAAGAATCTTGCTGAACATTTCGATGAACTCACTGCCAACATGATTATCGAAATGGAAACTCAGTATGGTGAAATTTTAAAGAAGGAGGAGGAAGATGCTAGACAAAAAAGCCACATCAATTGGTTGATTGATGGGGATCTCAACACGAAGTTTTACAATACCTATGTGAAGCAAAGAAGACGACATAATACCATTACCATGCTTAAAAATGATAAAGGTGAGTGGATAAATGGTGAAGAGGAAATGAGAGAACTCGTTTTGAGATACTTTAAGAATCTGTTTACTGAACAGTTCACCACTTATGCTACTGAGATAAAGGAATACGTGGGATAGTTTAACAAACTAAATGAGCAAGAACAATTCAAGGTGTGCTCCACGCCAACTCTAGAGGAAATTCACAACACTGTCTCCAAGCTTAATCCGCATAAGGCACCTGGGCCTGATGGCACGGATGGGAGTTTTATTATGAAGAACTAGCATATTGTTAAACACTCTCTGCTGTTGACCATTAATAATGCTCTTCAAGGAGGCGATCTGGATGAAGACTGGTGCAAATCGAGCATAGTGTTGATCCCTAAGGTGTCGAAGCCTGAGTTATGTGAACACTTTCGACCTATATCTCTTAACAATCTCAGTTTGAAAATCACATCTAAAATTATTGTGGAAAGGATTAAAGCTCATCTAACTCATTGGATTTCACTGGCACAAAGTGCGTTTGTTCCAGGCAGAAGAATCTCGGATAATATTGTTATCACCCAGGAAATTATTCACCTTATGAGGAACAGGAGAATAGGTAAAGGGATGATGGCAATCAAGATTGATTTATCAAAAGCTTATGATAAAATGACTTGGCCGTTTGTAAGGGACACTCTTGAAAAGATTGGTATGCTCAACTCCATCTGCAATTACATTATAAATTCTATTTCAACTGGTGGTAGTTCTATTATCTGGAACGGAAGAGAAGCTGGATCTTTCAAATCCACTAGAGGCTTAAGACAAGGTGACCCATTGTCACCTTATCTTTTTGTTCTGTGCTTAGAACGACTAAGCCAAGCCATTGATAAACTGGTCTTGGATAAGCAATGGACTCCTTTCAAACTCTATAACTCAGGTCCCAAAGTCTCTCATCTGTGCTTTGCTGATGATATGGTTATGTTTGCCAAAGCGGATACTAGAGAAATGAGAGCTATTCTCAGATGTTTCACGCAATTTGGCAGGGTTTCTGGCCAAGCCATTTCTGTCAAAAAGTCGTCCATCTTCTTCTCAAGGAACGTGAGCAATAGCATGAGATCCAAAATTGAAAGAATTAGTGGTTTCACAATTATCACTAATTTGGGTAGATATCTGGGAGTTCCTCTGATACATGGAATGGTTAACAAGGATACCTATAACCCCACGTTGAAGAGAGTTGAGAATGCTATAGCTGCTTGGTCGGCTAGATGCTTAAACCTGGCAGGTAGAGTGTGCTTGGCTAAATCGACACTCACAGCTATTCCTAATTATGTGATGCAAACGGCTATGATTCCAACAAAAGTTTGTGAACGCATTGATAGCACGATTCGCAGCTTTATATGGGGAGGCAACCAGAAAGGCCATTCGCTTGCGCTGGTAGCCTGGAACAAACTCACCTGCAGCAAGGAGCATGGGGGGTTGGCATTCGTAGCATGAAAGAACTAAACATGTCTCACATAGCTAAGCATGCCTGGGAGATTGCTACTAAGCGGAGCTCTAGCTGGTGCAACAGCCTTGCTCGAAAGTATGTCAATCATACAGAAGGAAAAGGAAGTAATGTTTCTAGACTTGGCCGCTCAGCTCTTCAATTCAAGGAGTTCATTTCCAATAACTCGACCTGGATACCGGTTAATGGACAGAATATTAATGTCTGGTTTGACAAATGGTGTGATATTGATGGAAGGTTACACCAGTACGAGCGTCGACCTATTCCTGAAGATCTTATGGATCTGAAAGTAGCGAGCATGCTCCACCTGAACAATGCGTGGGACACAAACTTCCTTAATGACTGGTTTCCAAAAGACATTGTTAACCATGTGACCAGAGTTAATATCCCTAGATAGACGGAGGAGGATGATGTCCTGGCTTGGGATCATTCTGATACAGGTCAGTTTACGATTAAGAGTGCTTACAAAATCCTGAGAAAGAACAAGGATATTCAAGTCCAGGGAAAGTGGAGTATCATTTGGAGAACTAAGGTTGCAAGTAGAATCAAGTTTTTCATCTGGCTGGTTGGCCATAATGCGATTCTTACAAACAGAAAGAGGATGAATCGGGGCTGGACTACCTGTGCTACGTTCCCAATATGTGGTGATCAGGAGGAATCTATCCTGCATGCGTTAAGGGATTGCCCCAGGGCCCAAGCGGTTTGGAGAGCCACCTTGAGCAATCAGTTCTGGAACAGTTTCTTTTCGTGCACTGATGTCTGGAGATGGCTTGAGTATGGCATCAATACTGACAAGGATATGAGCACGTCCTTCATGATAGGATGCTGGCAAATTTGGAAGGGGAGAAATGCAAAAGTCTTCGAAGGAACTACTCTTTCTGATGGTTACATTGTTCACCTTATACGAAAGGAGTGTAAGCTTACTGAGCAAGCTTTCAATTCAGCTAGGGGTAATAAGGTGAGACCTCACCAGGAGGACGAAGGATGGCAGCCACCGGAGCTGAATTGCTGGAAAATTAATACTGATGCAACTTTCCAAAGCAGCAAGAAACCCTCAACCATTGTTATTGTCTGCAGAGATTGGAATGGAAGATGGATTGGCGGCTGGGGTAGAAAAGTCTATGCTAATAGTGTGCTGGAAGCTGAGGTTTGAGCTATTCACTGGGCCATTGAAGTGAGCAATGAGTTTACATGTAAACAACTCAGTTTTGAAACTGACTCACAGAAGACTATAGAAGCTATTGTTGGTGACATACAACAGTATCCAAGGTTGTTACCTTGGTTAATCGATATAAAGAATGGGTGGAAGGATGATTGGAAGCTCAAGCATGGTCCAAGAGAGAGGAATAAGGTAGCTGATGGCCTTGCTAAACATCACCAAAAATCCAAGGAAGGTTCCTTAGAATATGGGGTACCTCCTAAGAGTCTAGTTAATATCATAAACTCTGAGTCCTGTAATGGTAGTAGTACTACCAGGTTTATTTCTGCTGATAGATCTATAAGCTGTAATGATCCTAAAGATTTTGCTTGCATGAGAGGGGCGAGATGAATAAAAAACCCTCTGACTTCCCTAAAAAAAAGAGAATATGAACAAAGATTATACAAGATATACAGACAACCAGATCTGAAAAACAACTATGCCATCCCCGGCAGCGGCGCCAAATTGATGCATGTCGTTGTACACGCAACAATCACTAGGAAAAGTCCTAGAGTTTAACCTTCTAACCCGGTTGTCAACTTGTTGTGAACAACAAGTCAACTTAGTATAGATAGGTATCGATCCAAGGGATGGCAGAAAAGAAAAGTTGAAATCTAAATCCGATTACAAGTACAAGAATTAAATCCTGATTTGAGAGAGTTATTAATACTAAGAACAAAAATAAAAGTGCTGAAATAAAGTTTAACTAATAAAAAAATAAAGATCTGGTGTCCGGAAGATTACTACCAAAACCACATTCCTATTCAGCTAATCAAATTATAAACTCCAAGGATCAAATTAGGACCTTATCGTTACATGTCCTTACGGACAAACTCACAAGGGTCAGACTTCCCGTGAACCCGTTGGTCCCAACGTTCACGGATCATTGCCCAACCGTCCAACATGCCATTATCCACGGTCATATCAAAAAGCATGTGAATTCAAACCGGCGTTCAAACCCAAGGCTCAGGTGGTCGCATCACCAAGGTTTATAACAAAAATAAGATTAAATAGACAAAAAGATGATAATCACAATTAAGGGACTATTGTTTCATTCTTACAGAGATCCACGGTCATATCACTAAGAATATATCAGATCATCCAAATAACCACAAAGAAACAGAGAGAAAACATTTGTTCGATGGAGGAATATAATTGATTATATTGAATAGAACAGGGCTAAGGGACTACTTCCATTCCTCAGAGAGATTTACTCAGACATAACAAGACCAAAAGAAATGCAAACTAAAATGAGATCCAACATTTACAAGATGTTGTCTACAACTAAAAATTGGATGAAATAGAATGAAGAATGGAATGATTTTACAAGTGAAGAGTCCCTCCTTTTATAGGAGGGGGATGGGGTAGGATGCCCTCAAAAGAGGGGGAAAAAGAGAGGGAGACTAATTTTTGAATTTTCTGGATCTGGTCAAATCGAAAGTTGATTGTCTTTAATTATCTTGACCATGTAACTCCCTTTAATGCGGATTCTCACAGTAGAGATTTCGAACGTATTTCTCTCCCATTAAAATCACAAACACCGTCCAAATAATAGTATTCTATTTTAGGAAATTAAATTCTCTTTCCAATGAATACTTGTGCACTCAATTTGGAGTTCAAATGCAAGGGTTATGTCACTTTTGGTGGAGGGTATATATGATTTTCAGGACTGCTGCAAATTGTATAATTTTCCTACAAAACCCAAGAAAATAGAATTAAAACTCCAATTAAAGATAAAAATCTAAAATAAAATAATTAATTAAGAAACTAAGAGAATAAATAACAAAATAAACCTAAACAAATATCAAAAATATATAAATAAAAGGGATAAATATACATTTATCAGATTGGCTTGCCCCCAAACTTTTCCCCTGCTTGTCTGACATGGTTGAAGTCACCCAAAACTAGATGTGGTACAGGTTGTTAAGTGGTCTCCATAATCGTATCCCAACACTGCCTTCTTCTATCCTCATCATTATGACCATAAATTCCAGAAAGAACACAGTGGAATCCCCCTGTGGTTGATGCAGCTGGCCACCATGACTTGGTCCATCTCATTTATGATTTGGATATCCCAGACCTCCTTATTCCACCCTATTACAATCTTGTCTCCATCGATCTGGTCCAGGTTGGATGCACACTCCCAGCCTCTAGAAAAGAGCCCTGCAATCTTTTCTTTATATTGTCTTTTTATTCTTATCTCAAGGCAGAGAACCAAGGATGCTTCCTATTCCGTGATAATCCTCCTCACCCTTCTTTGTCTTCTAGGACTGGAAGCCCCCCTCACATTCCAAGTGAGGATAGTCATCTTAACATTTGTTGGACCCCCCCTTCCAGGGGTTGCCACTCTTAGTGAAGTTTGTCTTCCCCTAGCACTGCTGATGCTTACATTGCTTGTTCTGGTCCTGGTTGAGCCAGACAATTCATCGAGCAACTCATCTGGGTCCAGATTTTCCAACAGAGAAAATTGGTTGTTATCTCCTTGTGATTGAGGGCTAACCCCCACATCCATTTCGCCCTCCTCCAGGGCCTTCCCTCTCTCATCATTGATGTTGATCACTGGTTCCCCAGCCTGGGATTCATCGACTACTGTGGTCACCTCTTCTATTTCCATCACAAGCTCCACTGTGACCTGGTTCACGTCCGTCCGCACAGAGTTCGTATGAGCTTCATTATGTCTTCTGCTTCTGTCCCCACGGCGCCTCTGTGCCGGTCTTCGACTAGGTTCCCTGCCCCCATTGGAAAGGAGGAGTAGGAAGGGTAACCCGTTCTCTAGGGCAGTTACCAGAGGAATGGTCGAACACCCTGAAAATATCACAACATTCCGGGAGGGCGTCATACACCACCTTGATTGCCATTTCCTTACCATCGGGCATCTCCAGCATGACCACTGGTAGAGGAGGCTTGTCTGCTTTCATATCCATACAGACATGAGCGGCGCCCGTATACCGCCACGGGGCCATAAAATCTATCAACTTCGGTTCTCCAATGCCATAGATAATGATTGTTATGGCCCGCCTGGACCAGTGATGTCCTATATCTGGAAGCGTCACCAGGCCGAAACTAAGGTTAGAGATGCCCTCCGGATGTCAGCCTCAGGGGACCACTTCCTGGTGATGATGAGATTCCGATCAAAGAACCAAGATCCTTGCTCTAGAGTGACCTTCATATCACCTTCAGAAGTGAATCTCTCTAGGAAGAGGCTTCCCACCAACGGTGAGCACTGGAGCTCACCTGCCGGTCTCCAAGTCCGCAACATCCAACCGTAGAATTTTTGGAGGATGCATTTTGTTCCCATGACCTGGACGATCACATAGTACTTGTGGAAGGAATCCATCTCCTCGACGATCGGCGATGGCATTTTCATCCAAGTCCTATCGTCTTCCACCCTAAAAGTAGGCGCATTCGGGTCCCTAAGTCCTGCCATCGGTTGGTGCATCCTTCTGACCTCCATCTGTTTAGCAGTTGTCGCCGCCCAAGACCACCCTTGGGTCACGTCCAACACAGGGTTACCCCAAGAATCACCCCTAGGGGAGGAAGAGGCGGGGATGTCAGCTCCGTCTCCATTGACCCCCACCATGGACCACCACCTAGAGATGGATCAGAGTGATTCTGGAGAGAGAATGTGCGAACTAAGACTGAGAAGTGTCCAATTGAGTAATAATTTTCAACTAAATTAAGGGACCCAATTTCTTCATATAATGATTCCAAATTTGGCATGATGATATATTAAGTCATTAATAACTTTCCCTCAAAATTTGGGATCAAAAAGCTTAAGGGATTAGGAGATATGGATTTTTGAAAATCCCTAAAATAAATGAACTGTGTGAGCTTATGACTGTGGGATCGAGATCCGATGATCAGGAGATCATCATCTACCTCAGGACAGATAAGGAAAATCAAAAATGTAGAGTAGCATTTTCCAAAGCAGATTTCTTGCACTTGAATGCATAGGCAAACTCGGAAATGATTCCAAAGAATCTGGGGGATCAATCTGAGTTGATCTACCCCTAGTTTCCCTATGTTTCATTGCCTCTAGGCATTTTGCCCAATTTGGGACTTCTCGGAGGCCATATGAGGACCTGTATATATATGGGAGGATACACACCATGTGCATAGCCCCATAGCACCTCTGTGAGTCTGGATGGATGAGGCAAGTTGATGAGAGCAACAGATTGCGGAAGATCTCCCAACCTGTACCCTGACCAGGCCGCCCTTCTCACCGGAGAAGAGCTCTGCCATCTGAGCAATTCAGGCAAGTCGAGGAGCAATAGTGGCAAGCTTTGAGTTCAGGGAGGAGAGACAAAGGTGGGGATGCCCTTGCCATGCACCCAGGTTCATCAAGTCGCAGAGTCAACGATGGAGTTGACCGCAGGCTTGTGCTGGACTGCGCGGGGGAGTTCTATGCGAGGTAGAAGAAGAATAGGGAGAAAAGACTCCCCTACCCCGACAGCCGTGAGAAGGGATCGAGGGTAGAAATTTAATCAAACACTAATGTGTGGATGTTAAAGTAATTCTTGCTTGATCGATGTGTCATTGGCTTAAAAGTAATTAACTTGAAAAAAATCATAGGAAAAGATTGGTAGTTTTGATGAAATTAAGTTGTATATGTAAATTGATCAGAAAAATGTAAGGAATGCAATGAAAATGAAATTGATGCCTAATTCTACTTTCAATTCAAAAAGTATATAAAGATGCTATCTTTAATGGTTTAATCAATAAAAAACCTTAATCATTGATGATTATTGAATTGGGAAGAGTTATGTGGATGATTAAAGTTGAAATTAACTTGTTGATTATAAAAGACACATCAAGATCTATAAGGGTGAACTTTACATGTAATTGAATTAATTTAGGGTTCCATGTGCATAAATGGGCTTTAATGGGCCTTGAAACCCTAATGTTAGTCAGTATGACTCTTAATGGCTTTAATTGCTCAAATTCATAAATAAAGCTGAGATATAACGATTTTAAGCTATTTCGAGTATAAAAGTTCCTAATTGTGGATAAATACCCTTAATATGGAAATTAGGGTTTTCTAATGGATAAAGGTGGAATTAATGATAAAAAAAGTGCATATGTGAATTAAATCATAATGAATTATGAGTTGTTAATCCGGAAGAAACCAAAGATGATGATTGGGCCTAATGATCTTGTCATGAATTAAAAGGACAAAAATGATGGTTTTAATGTAAAAGAGGCATAATGGACTTAATTGATGTTTAATTGTGTCTTTAATCCGAAATTAAGTTGTTAAAGGGGTAACCTTAATATCTTTCGTGAAGAATATATGAGATAATTAGGGTTTGTGAATAATTGTATAAAATTAGGGTTTAAAATAGTATAAATGAAGAGAAACCCTAATTGCAAAGGAAAACCTAAAAGTCAACTAGAAACCCTAGGAAGCAAGCTAGGTTAAATAGATCTTGATGGCATGATTAATTATAGAAAATTTAATGCATATTTCAAGATCAACTTGTGTGTGCTTACTTGGTTTCTTAATTGGTTGAATTATTTCTACAATCAAGTCAGCCTAATAGGTAAGTGGTTAATTATGGTTAATTGCATTAGTCTCCCAAAGAGTTTCTCAGATGATTCATCGCATTGAATGCAACTTATCAGTTAGATGTTCATACTTGCAAATTATAAAGTCACTGTGATTATAACAATTGTAAATTAAGTGTGTATTCTCGCACCTACATGCCACCCTGATGGATGATGCAAAAGGTGAAGACCAGAAGGGAAGACCAATGGGCACCATGAGAGGTGACCCCAGGCACCAAGCTCAGGATTGAGAAGGTGGCCTATGATATTGCATGACTAAAGGGCACCATGAAGGGTGACCCTAGGCACCAAGCTCGGGATTGAGAAGGTGGCCTTAAGTCAATGGAAAAAGAGAAACCCTAAAATGGGTATATAAGGGCTAGGGCAAAAGCGGTGGAGAATGTCACATTAAAAGTGTAAATTGGCTTGTTAATTAACTTTATTGTGATAATTAGATTGTTAGCCATATTTGTGAAATTTTGGTTGTCCCCACATACCGACATATTTCTATATGCTGACTAACGTTTTGTTTGTCGGCGTTTTAGGCACAAGATTGAAAAGGACAATCAGTAAAGAGACATATGTAGAATTAAATAAGAGTTAAAGTACAAAGGAGGACTAGTTAGAATTCACTTTAGATGTGGATAGAAGTAGATATCCAAGTTTTTGAAAAAGGTATGCAAAGTTTTATTTCATTACAGCCTTTCAGTTTAGTTGGTAGAATTTCATAATTGTTATTGATTATTTGTCGAACCTTTGATCATGTTAATAGGGATAATGGCTCTGACCTCTTGGTCTCCCTTGATTGGGGGTTACTGGGCGGCGGGGTCGTTACATTTGGTATCAGAGCATAGGTTCCTCATTGAATCTTTAATAATTATTAAATTTTACAAACTCTGTAGAACCCAAGGGAGTTATTAGAGGATTTTCCAAAAGAGAGAGGTGTCTAGAAAAGGATCACATCTGGGGGCTAGCAAGATTTTCCTCTGCACTGCTAGTCAGAATACGAGGACTCCCAGATTAGTGTGAGTGTCTGGCCAAAGTCTTAAGATTTGACTTGAAATAAGATACCTTTAGGACTCTCTCATATTGTTCATCCCTTCACAACTCAAATGCTATAAAGGACCTTATGGATTAGGGTTTTCTCTCTTTTTCTCGCCTTCCTGAGGGATGGGTAAGGTTGATAAGGATTAAGGAATCCTCCACCAAATTAATGAAAAACATGTAAATAAGATGTCATGGACATAAGCTTAATAGGTTAAGAATAAACTAAAGAATAGATACATGCTTAGGTCGTATGACATAAGTTGTCATGCCCTCAGGAGAGACCAGAGGCTAGAACTTCTTGTCATGAGGATAAGTAAAGAGAGTTAGTCTTGGAGGTAGAGATCTCTATTACAAGTAGAGACCTGACACATCCTCTGAGGATGATATTAACCCTAACCCTAAGTGAAGGTTAGAGAGAGAGAGATGACATGATGAGTTAGATGTCATGGTAGACCAGGTGTTTGGATAGACATGCCTTGGATGCCATATGATCCATGAGAAGTTGGATGACCGAGTGCCTTTGGCGAACCAACCTTGGAAAGGGTCGTGCATGGTTAGAGAGAAGGATAGCACCTTGTTTGATGAGGTTAGAGAAGAACCTATAGAAACCCCATGAGCTTATATGAGCATGTCATAGTAGGCACCCATAATATGTCAGTAGTGCGAGCAGTAGGTTGAAACCCTGGCCAAGGGAGTATTTTGGATAGCTGATGAGATCAGCATAAAGGGCTAGGGATAACCTTGAGCAAACATAAGTTTGAACATAGGCTTCACCCACGTAGAGGTATGCTTGTGAGATTGATCCACCTTCATGGAGAGTGGACCTTTAGTATAAGCCTGGTTGTGTAGTTAGCTCTAGAGAGAGAGAGAGAGAGCAGGACCCAAGCAAGAAGGTTGGAAGCCTAGACTCTGATATATGAGGAAACGTGGGGAGTTGAGGATGATGCAACTTAAGTGGATGTTTTTGGTTGCCTCATGCTTGATCCCTGGAGGCTGGTGATGTCTTGGTTGCAATGCGAGGAAGCAAACCCTAGAGAGAGGATGAGTCTGCTGGTACCTCTATACCTTTGGTATAGATGAGGAGAAGAGTTCCTTAGACCTGGAGAGGTTTAGTAATAGGTTGTGAGGCCTTGTACCTAGTTGGTTGTCCTTGAGGAGGACTCAACTCTAATGTGTTGCTCGAATAAAAGGATCATGGGAGTGCATGTCATACCTTGTGGCTAATTGGTTCATGGTTAAGAGGTTGAGCATGCAGTTGGACACCCAAAGAGTGAACCTAGGGTTCCTAGACCTAAGAGAAGAAGTGGTGTACCTGATGCTCATGACAAAGGTTTGAGTTTCTATAGATTCGAGCATGGCACTCCTCATAGTTAGAGGAAAGGGAAACTCCTTAAGTTTAAGGTGTGTTTGATGAACCCCTCACAACTAAGTTGATGACATGGGAAGGTATGATCTTGATCCAATGTTAAGGACAAGAACAAGTGTGACCTAGCTAGGTTTAGTAGGTGGTTTGCTTATGACTTAGTAGCTTTCTAAGGTTGAGCATGCTCATGTGGATGTAAACCCTAGACCTAAGGACGTTTGTGACCTTTGTTATCAAATGTAGTTCCTCCCATCTAGGGAGAGAGACCCTCTTGTAGAGGGTATACCAGTTTTGTTTTGAGGTAACCTAAAGAGGTCTCCTAGAATCTTGAGAAGCTAAGTGAAAAGTACATAGTATGGGGATGAACCTATAAGACACATAGATAACCATCTCAATGTGCATATGGATGTGTTACCATGGAGGTAACCAATATGGGGCCTATCCAAGGTAGGTATGTCGACATGACCCCTATGAAAGGATGAAAGTCAGCCCATGAACACAGAGAGAGATGATGAAGGCTTGGGTAAGGTTCCCAGTTGGACATGTGCTATGTTAGGATCCTAAGTCTATCCTACGGTCAAGTAGGGATAAGACCGATGGAAGTAGGAGTTGCCTAATTCCCTAGTTGCACATGACCATAGGGTCGGGAGGTAACATCTATCATTGACTGAAGGCCATTTGTTAGGAGATTGATCACCTTCATAAACTCAAGGGACCCAAAGGGCAGATGAGTAGGGCACTCTCTAGATGGATAAGAGAAGAGGGATGACCCCAAAAGTGCCGACACTCTATAGACCTAGAGGAGATGACTAAGGATTTTGTGGTGACCCAAGTAGGTTCCAGACTAGTTTTCCATGGAAGTAGCTTTGATATCAAGATGTTTGTGATGTAGATACATATGTTGCATGTTTCAAAGGCATACTGGCAAGGTGGGATGTACCATCTCTACTCTTGGAATGGGAAGATCTTTGTATTTGGACTACAGCCAAATGCTTATTTCCTCCTATTATGGGAGTGCGAGATAGGACAATACGCATGTCATACACCAAGGATAAAGATGATGTGAGTTGGAGCATTACTATGAGGTATGAGGATAGAGATGATAACATACCCTTATGGAGTAAATGATATGGGGATGGTTTACAAACATTAAGAGTATTAAGGTAATCATCTTACAAGGATGTTTTATCATGGGCTAGGTGGAATTTGCGAGTTATACAAGGTTGAGTTGATAACCAAGAAGACGAGCTCAGAGTTTTCTTGATGAAGATATATTTAGAGTTTGAAATGAGATAATAGGTGGAATACATGGAGGTGTATGTCTTCAACATTACCCTACACCTAAGGATGTGAAGTGGTAATGGATGCTCTGGTTGAGATGCAACTGCCTAGTTAACTAGAGGATACAAGAGGTTGTTAGGTTAACCCTAAGTTGAAAAAAAAAGATATGTTTGGGCTAACACTCAGATGTAACAAGATCTGTTGAACAAGTTAGTTATTGTTTGGTTAGCCAACATAGGCCTTGATGCAATGAAAGGATGGTTGTAGGACTTCAGATGCACTTATTTGGAAAAGAAAGTGATGAAACCCCGACTAGAGAGGTTTAGGGTTTCTGATGAATCAATCTTGAGGAATCATGACATACAAAAGATCATGATTTAAGATCACCATATACCATGGTACTATCGAGATAATAAGAGACAGTAGTACTTTGGATGCCTAAGATGAGGTTGCATGGGGTATGTTTCCTTGTAAGACAGGGGGTGAAGGATGAACAACTATAACCCAGTGTATTGATATAGAGGTTAAAAGAATCCCCAAGAGAGAATGGGAGATCATCACTAAGGATGTTGTGGTAAGTCTCCCCTAGACCAAGGAAGGTCAAGATGCAATTGTTGGTATGTATGCCCTGAGATCCAATCATGGGATGATTGGTGGGATACATTAAGATTGATTTGATAAACATCAAAGGCAAGATTCCAATTCTTTCTGGTTCAGTCATATGAGATAATGATAGAACAGATTGAATGTCTAGAGAATGACAGTACTCAATGTAATATGCTTTCAGGCTAAGGACCTAAACGATGAGATCATACAGATGCTAAGAGTTTGTACATTCTTATTACGTCCCTAGTCAAAAATGTAGATAGACAAAAATGACACACAAGACTAGATTGTGGTGTTGGTTGATGACAAAATTTCATTAATCATGATATGGAGATATCAAACCAAACACATAGGTACTTGTTAGAGAACAAGTTTACCGGACAGACCCACCATGAGTTTGACACATGGAACCATGACATGGTAGTCACAATTAGTTATCACAGTGATGGTGGTGAGTGTGATTCTCTGACCTGAAATCACTACACTCAACACGTCGTTGGGTACACTTTGACATCATCAAATGCAGTCCTGAAACATGGGTTGTTATAAAGGTGATGATTGGGTGGCTTTGACACATGGAGCTTTTGATGGGTGAGTGATAGATATGAGATTTGTACCTCTTGAGGGAGTTTGATATCCATGCCACTTGATGAGCAGGATTGATATAGGTGTGTGCATGCATGTGTGAATCAGTATGTGATATTGATGTCATACATATCTCCTCCAATCTACTCTGAGATCAAGAAAGTGAATGAACGTTGACAGGATGACTGTTCCATGCCTTGAGTTCATTCGGGATATCAGTGACAAAAGAATTATACATTCGATGTAACACCATTCACAGATTGTAGGATTGAAAGTTGTTCTCCAACTTTCTATTTCACTTGGGTAACACTAATGTACGACTAGGCACCACTCTTTGCTTGTGAAGTCATAAGTGTTATGGACTTTCACTGCCAATGTGAAATGGACCTACAGGGTCACACAGATAGGATTTAACTTGGAAGAGGAGTTTATCCACAAATGATGTTTAGATTGATTACTAAAGGAGTTTAGTAGTTCAATTAAACATTCAATCGATTGATAGCTCAATATCATAGTGTTCAAGGTGTTGGACTGATTGATTAGAGTATCAGATTGATTGAAACTACAATTGACTAATTTGCACAAGTCTTCTTCCCCAACCGATTGGCTCATGAGATGAACCAATCGGCTCAGGTTGGTGAACCGATCAACTCATGGGATGAATTGATCAACTCAAGACAGGATGAACTGAGCGGCTCAAGAGTTGAATCGATCAGCTCAACTGGTCCAACCGAAATCATTTGGAAAGTCAGAAGACTATTTTGTAAATACAATTTGTTTCACTTGTACAAATTCGATTTGGACAAGGATTAATATTTGATTAATTGGAGACAAATTTGAAAGTCAATTTGAGTTGGACCAGGACCACGAACCGATCGGCTCATGTGATGAACTGGTCGGCTCAGGTGTCCCAAACGATCGGTTCAGCTAGAAACGATCGATTGAGGTCACCAAACGATCATTTTAGGGTTGAAACGATCGGTTCAGTTGGTGCAAATTGTTTGTTTTGTGGAAAATCTCGAACCCTTCTACTCCTATTTAATCCCACATTTCCCGGGATAGAGAACTCTATCCCATGACCCTCCTATATATACAAGTAGTGGGGACTTCTCTGGTGAATAACTCAGTGCAACAATTGCTCTTCAAAGTTGTCATTATCTCTAGTTTTGGTAACTGAGAGAGAGCCTGAGCAAGTGCTACCCGATAAGGGAGGCACAACAAGGGAAAGGCAACTATAGAAAAGCAACTAGTTGTAGGAGAGTGTGTTGGTGACTAGTACGCCAACAGGAGGGTGCGACTCCTTCTGATTCCTTGTGGGACAAGGAGATCGGAGTTCTAGGTGGTCTGTGTAGACTACTTCAGAGACGAGAGACTTCTACTGCTCAGAGGATAGCTATCAATCCCGACAGTCCCGATGAGACCAGGAGGTGTCAGTCCCGGTGTGACCAGGAGTTGCACAGACACCGTCTAAGACCATAGGAGAAGACTGTGCAAGCTGTGAGGTAAAGTCGCCAAGCAAGCCTCGGGATAAGGTACGCCTCCACAAACCATCCTTCCTATTGTATATACGTTGACGCGTTTCCTTTGTTCTGGGTTTGGGAGAAGAAAATTTTTGTTTCTGTTGCCTTCTCTGTCTCCCCTAAATCCCAACAGTGGTATCAGAGCCACGTCAACTGCTCTATACTTTAGGATTACCGATATGATCAATTTTGGTTTGTCACCTTTATTTATTGCATATGATGCGAATAAAATTGGCTTTATGCATGTCCAATCCTAAATCCACAAATCCCAATATACATATATGATATGTAATATGAATGCACTCGATACACATTGCCCTTAAATGAGTATTGTGGTGGATGTATAGCGTGGTTATGGCCAATAAACCCTATGTTTGTATGCTTGGTTGAATGTGGTTTCTTGCATCTCGGCCTGTGCACTGATTCCTTATCTCCTATTCCTAATGTAACTCAAGATAACTTGAGATTTCTTTCCTACCTTTCCTCCCCCCAAATGTAACTCGGGGTTTCCCAATTCAAATGTAAATAGGATATATTTTATTTTATGTTATGTCAAAGAACTGTGGATAACCTCACGACAACTGAGACGACCGGTTCAAGGAGTGAACTGATCGGTTGGTGAGCCATCCGACTGGTTTGAGGAGTGAGATGATCAGGTGGCGGCCATGAAGAGATGCACGACGACCAGCCGAACTGATCGGTTGGAGGAGCCAACCGATCGGCTGGTGGAACCCAGACGACCGGCCAAGACGAGCAGGTCATTCATGTGATGAGTTGATCAACTCGGACGGCTATAGCACAGTGTTCATCTTATACAGGGTTCATGTGATGTAGACCTAGATGACCGTGATTCTTCTTCGCATGAGGAATCACATGAGGATGTCCATAATCATCGCTTTTATCATTTCACATGTTTTCTGTGGGATATAGCATGTATATGATACATAATATATAATGTGGTGATTGGATATGTATATGTACCTATAAAACCAAATCCCTCATCTAAATATTAAGTCTTTTATGCCTTACATTAGCGGCACACATGAAAAACTTGATCGACCAAGCGTAGGTTATGCCAAAGCATGGTGCGCCGTCTATCTCGTGGAAGTGTGAAGGGTAAACAAGTAGGTTCTGCCAAAGCAGGGTGCATGTTTACCATGTAGGCTTTTGGGTTAGACTTAACTAGTGATTCTTAGAGCATCTAAGCCCATAGGCATGGAATGTTCATGGCAAGGTGTTGTGCATGTTCATTCATCAAGAGTTGCATATGATGCAATTGGCATGATGGCCTACCTAAATAGTCAAGATTGTGGGCGATCAGCCAAAGCTGACTCATGACTTGATGAAATATGGATCTTGACCCACTAGAAGGTTGTTAGCTGCAATCTTCCAAATTGATGGTGAGGGCTATCAATTTGAACAACATAGTGGGAGCGCTAATTAATTAAAGTCCTAATTATATCGTCAACCTTTTCAAATCAATCAAATAAGTCAAAAATGAGTTTTGGACTAAAATTGCATATATTTCCTTTTGTAGTTCAAATGACAATAAACAACAATCACTTTGTGTTGCGATCAGTCCTTGAAAAGGACAAGCTGAATGGGACTAACTTCCATGACTGGTTTAGGACATTGAGAATTGTTCTCACTCAAGAGCAAAAGCTTTATGTCCTGGATACTCCATTTCCAGAGGAACCTAGTCCTACCGCACCAAAGGCAGAAAGGGATGCTTATAAGAAGCATTCTAATGATGCCATTGATGCAAAGTGCTTGATGTTGTGCTCCATGAACCACGAGTTGTAGAGACAACATGAGAACCTGGGTGTCATTGAGATGATTCAGCATCTCAAGAACATGTATGAAGACCAAGCACGACAAGAGAGATATGATGTCTCCAGGGCACTGTTCAAGTACGTCATGATAGAAGGAGATCCAGTTGGTCCTCACATGCTCAAGATGATTGGGTATGTGGAGAACCTGACGAGACTGGGATTTCCCTTGAGCCAAGAGTTGGCTACTGATGTGATACTACAATTTTTTCCAGAATCCTATAGTCAGTTCGTGATGAACTACAACATGAACAACTTTGACAAGTCGTTGACAGAGTTGTTGGGCATGTTGAGGATAGTCGAGACACAGATGAAGAAGGACAAGCCTAAGTCAGTGATGATGATCAGCAGTAAGAAAGGCAAGTCCAAGCACAACGGCAAGGGCAAAGCTAAGAAGGGTTCTGATGCTAGCCAGGAGCCCAAGGCGTCTTTAGCTCTCAAGGAAAAGGGAGGTGTGACCAAGAGAGGAAATTGACACCATTTTCAAAAGCTAAGACATTAGAAAAGGAATTGTCCACTCTATCTGGACGAACTAAAGAAGAAGGAGGCGACAGATGTCTCCACTTGAAGGTGTCATGAAATAAACTTGTAACATTTTTGAGGTATATGATACCAAGATATAAAATTTAAAGCACTCAATAAATGGGGCAAGTGTTGCCGCCATAGATAGGAGTTCTTTAGTTTATTTTCAGCCTTAAAGGCATGTAATAGAGTTATGAACTGCTATTTCATATTTGCCAATGGATAGAAACACATTATTTTTCCATATTGTATGACAATAATAGCAATTAATAAAGTTGATGTTTCAATCTCAAAAGATATGATCTTTATGGCAATGCCTTGTTTATCTTGTGGTACTTGTTATGCATAAGATAAAATGATACCTAAAAGTTATTGATAACTCAAACAATCAAATTAGCATAAATCATGAGAAGTTCATTTCTAGTTTCCATATGATGGATAAGCTAGACTCTTTTGGTTAGAGAACCAATAAGAGACATGAATCTCTTAGATGTGATCAATCAATCTTCACTAATAGTAGTGGGAGAATGATTATCCTATTAGGTATAATACATGTGATGCATTTACATACCTATTGGACCTAATGCTATTACTTCAAACGGTGTTTAGAGAAATACCAATATAAATATCTTGAAGTGTTCAAGAATATCATATGATGAAGTATGAATTTTGGTAAAGTGTTAATTCTTGATGAGATCAATGAATGAAATACTTGAACTAAATGTTTGAGATCCTTATGAGTGATTATGATAGTGTATCATAGTGAACTCATGATTAAGGCATGGTGATGTCTAAATCAAAAGGAGTCAAACTCTAAGGAGTGAGAGGATGATGATCAAATAACTAATTTCTTCTTAAATAAAGAATACCCTACACTAAAAAAGGACATTAAGAATCACAAGAGTTGTGAGTTCTTATATCCCTGACAGATACACCTCAATTATCTATGTGATGAGTTGGTCATATGATGAGTCAACCATCTAGATAAATATGAGGAACCTGATTTTGAGTTATGGTTTAAGACCATTACATCCTAAATGACTTCCATGTGAACCATAAGGTATGACCTTAATGGTAACACTCATTGGGATGAAACCCATAAGTACAAATGAGTCTTAAGCGTTAAGACACATGGATAACATTTTGAGAAGGATGATGCTTGTTGATTGTAACTTAATGACTAGGACATTTGGCATAACGGATACTAAAATTGCATTCCTATGAGGAATAAAACAAGGATGTGTACGTGACACAACCTATAAGGTTTATGAATTCATTAATGTAGATGAATTTTATAAGTTATAATGGACTAATCAATGTGATTGATTAAGTACAAGCAACTCAGAGTTGGATCTTTACTTTGATAATATAGTCAAAGGATTTGACTGATATGTCAAAGATAAAGAAGGGATATGTAACATACTAAATCTCAGGGTCATTCCTGCAATTTACCCACTTTTGAGCTTTTCTTTGCCTTCTAGTCCATTGGGACATTTTTCATACATTTCCCATCCTTTTGAATCATTTTTTGGACTCTATTTGCAATTTGAGCATTAATGATGATGAAATTCCATTTTTGCCCCCATTCATGTTTATAAAGGCATATTTGCACAAATAATTCACTTAATGTAATAATTGAGGACTAATAATGCAAAAAAAAAGTTTTATGAGTGATATAAGTAGATAATATTAATTTGGAGCTCTTTGGATAAATATATTAGTAATAATGTGTATTTGAGTTAATTAATGAGAATATTAACCTTAATTGTTTCCCTCTCCTCAAAATATGATTTTAATTCATGAAAATATGTTATTTAATTGAGAAATTATTATTTAAATCTTAATGTGCTTAATATCTCGAAATTTACTCACATGTTTCATAGAAATAAGTCTTTTCATATAACTCATTCATTTTAATATATTAATATACACTTTAATGAGCAATATATTTATTAAGGGTCATATTATGAGTAAAACGAGAATATAATTGCATAGCATTGTTCTAGATTTTAATATGAGCATGTGGTTAAAATTGGGTGGCTTTTGGAGTTGGTTTGACCCCTCAAAACTATTTAATACACTTTTAATATAGTGTAAATTAAAATGGTGAATAATAACCCACCTACATACCTCACTCTTCATATGGGCTAATAAAACTTGCAAATGTATGCTATTAGTGAGTGGAGGACTCTTGGACTCCAAATCTCAAATTTGGGAATCAAGGGTTGCTTATAAAAGCAACACATAATTATTTGCTCAAGCATTATATTAATATGTGCTTTAATAATCAAAATAATTATTGGAGGCCAAAAGTTGGGTGAAACACAAATCCAATTATATATCATGAATCTAGACGTCATTAGAAACCTAGGGTTAAAATTTGAAGTCATTTGGAGTTCGTTTGACCTCCCAAATGCATTAATCAATTTCCTAATAAAGTATGACGTTATAACATAAAGATATCAATGTTACATGCACATTTAAGCTAAGGATCAACTTTATTTGATCTGTCATGCATGCGGCCCATCATGGATCACGATCCAATGGTCCAGGATGGACGCGAACCTCATCCGACGTCCGACACCTTGTCTTCTACCTTCGGTTAATCGAAGCAGGCAACGAGCAGCCGCGGCTCGCTTCCTCTCCACCGTTCTCCCTCGTCTCTTCACCTTTTCCAGAGATTTCCTCTCCCACGAGTTTGTGAGGACCTCCTGCATCGAATGAGCCAAGTCTCTTCACATCCCGTGCACTGTAGGCAAAATGCCATTCGTGGCCGGCCGTAGCTCCTCACGTCCACCTTCTCTTCGACTCATCTGACTTTCCCATCTATATATGACCACCTACACACATCTGTCGGCCCCTTAGCAACTTGCACAAACCATCAATTTCATTCGAGATCGCATGTGTAGCCGGCAACACGGAGTTTTTCTAGCTATGCTTGCAGCACCTCTCCCCGGAGCTAGAGTGCTTGTGCGTCGAAATTTATTGGTCTGGTGAGTTCGTCTTTTGATTATCTTCGTTTCGAGTACCTACACGATGATTTTGGTGGAGAAATGCAAAAAAGCCCAAACTACCTAGCTACACCCACGGCACCATGGGTGCACCCCGAGCTTGAAGAAGCTCGGGTGCTTTTTACCATTTTGCCCTCGCGCGCCCTTCCTCCCTGATCCTCTCGCCAAGGGCAGATCCGTCAACTGAAACCTTGTTTTTTACCCATTTAGCAATTAATTGGTCAATCTTGTTTAATTAGTAGAAAATCGATCGGTTATCGAACAAAATACAAATAAATACTCGTTGGAAAGATAAAATCATGTAGAATCCGAATTTTTCATGTTTTAAACCCTGTTTTCCATTACAAACTTGATAATTAATTCAAACTATAATTTAAATGTATAAAGTGGTAAAAAATGATAATAATAGTGTTTTAACTCTGTTTTTTACAAGAAAATATGTTTTCTTGAGTAGAAAATATTAGGGATCGTTTGGCCCTGTTTTCATAACCAAAATCCAAAGTCTTGATCCATGGGTTATAAATGTGGACATTTTACACTTAAAGTACATTTAAGTAACCTAATGCATGCATTAATATTTGAACCTAGGTTAAAGTGAGTTTGGACCTGATATCTTAGTGGATAAGGGATAATCTAGAAAGCAAGAACAGGTATGTGCATTCTAACACCTCATTTGGGCTTCCTATCATGTTTAACCTAGTTTTCCCATATGAGGCATACTTATGATAATATTCTCCATCTTCTACTAAGACATGAAAATTTGTAACTATGATGCAAATTCTTGCTATAGTGTTACTCCTTGATGAATATGGGTCATGGGACCCCACTTGCCTTGTTTATGTGATTGAGATCTTGATATATACATGTTGCCCTTAAACTTTTCATTTGAGTATCCAATATGAAATCTTGTTGTATGAACATCTTTTATGATTATCTCATTGAAATGTTTGGGTCATTGGGCCCCACTTGATTTATTGTTATTTTCTTTCTTTGCCAATGTAAACTGTAAGCATGATAATGATAGTTTGACTAGTTAACTAATATAGCGTACATGAGTACAAGTCACCCATAGGGCACTGGGGTTTTAGTCCCCCTGCCATAGGCACTGGGGTTTTAGTCCTCTGCCACTTTATATATATTTTTGAGGTTTGGGATGTTATTTCCCCTCTCCTCCTGGTTGAGGTTGGTAGGCGCCTCACCCTATGTTAGTTTAACTTAGTCATAATGAATCATGTTTTTTCTACATTTGACTTATATGTTTAGCAGAAATCCTATTTGAATTATATGCCTCATACTCTTGAACACTCTTAGTATAGAAAGTCTTTATGTTTCCATTCCTTAAATATGCTTCTTGTACCTTATCATGTTGTGACACATACTTTTATCTTTCTCTTGCTAGATGACCCCAACCATCCAAGCTAGGATCAGAGTGCGCATGGAAGCTTGGTGAACCTATGGCTAAGGATAGAACAAGAAGAAAAAGGAGCATATAGCTTGCATGAACATAGTTGTTTTTATATATAAGTTGTTTTGTTTGGAGACAATATTGGCTTAGTCTAAGTCTTCCTCTACCTAGATCCTTTGTTCTTGTATAAAGATGTAACCCATTTGGGAAAATTTTTGTAATGTACTCTTTATACATTTTGAATAAAGTCATGTTTTAATTCTTCCGCTGCCACACAATTGGTGTTTTTGTTTGCCATGATTTTTAGTAGAGACTTGGTCTTTACATCATGGTATTAGAGCATCAAGGTAGTCAGATTCTTGACTAATTCAAAATTGTCTCCTAGATAGAACCCTTACCGTATGTAGTTTCCGTTAGTAAGTTTTTCACCTTAGAGTTGACCTATGAGGAAAGTTTGATTTAAGATCATAATAATTTCATATTAAAAATAAAATTTGTCAACTTTTTGGTGAATTGTCTATTGAGAAGCTACTAGAGCAAGAAGTTGAAAGTGATGGTGTCTAGAAAGGGTCAGAGCTTAAGGGCTGGCAATATTTTCCTCCACCCAGTAGCTTGGTAACGAGGACTCCTGAGCTCATATGACCTGGCCTGGCCTAATCTGATACAGACAACTCGAAATAGTCTATCTTTGGGCATGTTTCCTAATTGTTGAATACCTTAGGAAAACCATAAGTGATGATTTTATCTCTTACACAAAAATCATCCTTAAATACCCTATACTCCTATGTTTAGGGTTTAGTGTACCCTATGTTACACCCTGAAGCTTGGTTAGTAAATCCTTTTAGTGTTGAGTTTTACGTACCCTTTTACCCTTAGCTTAGTTTGACTTAGTTGACCCTTTTAAGGGGTGGAGTGAGGGTAATGGTGTGAGTACCCTATTTGGTTTTGCAAATCTGATTTTGAGGATGAAATCCCTTTTTAGGGGGATAGAATCCCAATTAAAAGCAAAATCAAATACCTTTGGAGTTAGAACTCCTATCTATGTGGACATATGTACATAATAACTTATGTGAACAAGAATTTACCAAACACATTATACTTGTAATTCAACTTGTTTGTTTATACACACATGCATATATGTAGTAAGTCATATAGAGATAGTTCATATGCTTGAACCTTCACATAATATTCATGCACATAATAACGAGTTACTCATTACAAATGGTGAATATACATAACATTGACTATTCCACCCTCATGGTAAAATGTGTGTGGATAATGCACCCTAAGGATGCTTTAATATGTAATCGTCATGTTGACCTAAACCCTAATATGTAATCATGTAGCCTTGACAACATATACATATATATACCCTTAATGCCTTTCATGATACATTAGTGACATTAGGTGTCATCATCACATAATATACCTTAATTCATATAAATGGATTATAGTCCCAAAGTTATCAATATATATAAGGTATATCACCTTGTTCCCTAATGAACACCACATCATAACTTGATATATGAAATAATTCATTAATATTTAATGTGTTACATCCTATTCACTAAAATGAGTATTATGACTCAAACATGATAATGAATGATTGTATTCACATAAATATTCATAAATTCCTAATGTGTATTAAAATATGTATAATTTATAATATGAAGTGTATTGGACAAAAATGATTAATTATGTCATTCATATGAGTAGGAAAGATGATATGAAAATGTGCAATATGAACATTATTAGGAATTATTATAGGCTTATAACTTGTTGGATAATATTAACTTTTTCTACAAAATAATTTGTGAAAAATCTACATGATAGTTTTAAGAGGATAATGGAAAATGAATTCATGTTATTAAGGTTTTTGACCTAATACATTAATTGATGTTGAAATGGCTTAGTAAATGCTAATTGGCTTAAAACCCTTGATGAAGGTAATACACATGATAGAATATTGAGATGTAATTGTTTTGAATAAAATGTGGCACAAGTGATAGTATAATAAATATGATGCCTCTGCATGATGGAGATTATGCTAATAAGACAAAAATGTTAATTTGAGTTTGATAAAAGGCTATAGGTTTTGTGGAAACCTTAGTAACACCTGACTTATCTAGATTTTGTGTTTTACCCTAGATTATGGGTTATAACCTAGTGTTTAAAGTTGGGAAGTTTCACACTCACCCTCTCTTTCCTCTTGTTGTGATTTCGGGGACGAAATCCTCTTTAAGGGGTGGTGTGTTGTAACATACTAAATCTCAGGGTCTTTCCTGCAATTTACCCACTTTTGAGCTTTTCTTTGCCTTCTAGTCCATTTGGACCTTTTTCATAAATTTCCCATCCTTTTGAATCACTTTTGGACTCTATTTGCAATTTGAGCATTAATGATGATGAAATTCCATTTTTGCCCCCATTCATGTTTATAAAGGGGTATTTGCACAAATAATTCACTTAATGTAATAATGGAGGACTAATAATGCAAAATAAAGTTTTATGAGTTATATAAGTAGATAATATTAATTTTGAGCTCTTTGGATAAATATATTAGTAATAATGTGTATTTGAGTTAATTAATGAGAATATTAACCTTAATTGTTTCCCTCTCCTCAAAATATGATTTTAATTCATGAAAATATGGTATTTAATTGAGAAATGATTATTGAAATCTTAATGTTCTTAATATCTCGAAATTTACTCACATGTTTCATAGAAATAAGTCTTTTCATATAACTCATTCATTTTAATATATTAATATACACTTTAATGAGCAATATATTTATTAAGGGTCACATTATGAGTAAAACGAGAATATAATTGCATAGCATTGTTCTAGACTTTAATATGAGCATGTGGTTAAAATTTGGTGGCTTTTGGAGTTGGTTTGACCCTTCAAAACTATTTAATACGCTTTTAATATAGTGTAAATTAAAATGGTGAATAATAACCCACCTACATGCCTCACTCTTCATATGGGCTAATAAAACTTGGAAATGTATGCTATTAGTGAGTGGAGGACTCTTGGACTACAAATCTCGAATTTTGGAATCAAGGGTTGCTTATAAAAGCAACACATAATTATTTGCTCAAGCATTATATTAATATATGCTTTAATAATCAAAATAATTATTGGATGCCAAAAGTTGGGTGAAACACAAATTCAATTATATAACATGAATCTAGACGTCATTAGCAACCTAGGGTTAAAATTTGAAGTCATTTGGAGTTCGTTCGACCTCCCAAATGCATTAATCAATTTCCTAACAAAGTGTGACATTATAACATAAAGATATCAATGTTACATGCACATTTAAGCTAAGGTTCAACTTTATTTGATCTCTCACGCATGCGGCCCATCATGGATCATGATCCAATGGTCCAGGATGGACGCCGAACTCATCTGACGGCCGACACCTTGTCTTCTACCTTCGATTAACCGAAGCAGGCAACGAGCAGTCGCGGCTCGCTTCCTCTCCACTGTTCTCCCTCGTCTCTTCACCTTTTCCAGAGATTTCCTCGCCCATGAGTTTGTGAGGACCTCCCGCATCGAATGATCCAAGTCTCTTCACATCCCGTGCACTTTAGGCAAAATGCCATTCGTGGCCAGCCGTAGCTCCTCACCTCCACCTTCTCTTCGACTCCTCTGACTTTCCCATCTATATATGACCACCTACACACATCTGTCAGCCCCTTAGCAACTTGCACAAACCATCAATTTCATTCGAGATCGAGTGTGTAGCCGGAAATGTGGAGTTTTTATAGCTATGGTTGTGGCACCTCTCCCCGGAGCTAGAGTGCTCGTGCGTCAAAATTTATTGGTCTGGTGAGTTCGTCTTTCGATTCTCTTCGTTTCGAGTACTTGCACGATGATTTTGGTGGAGAAACGCAAAAAAGGCCAAACTACTTAGCTACACTCACGAAGATTCTCTTCAAGCTCGGGTGCTTTTTATCATTTTGCCCTCGTGCGCCCTTCCTCCCTGATCCTCTCGCCAAGGGCAGATCCGTGAACTGAAACCTTGTTTTTTTACCCATTTAGCAATTAATTGGTCAATCTTGTTTAATTCATAGAAAATCACTTGGTTATTAGAAAAATACAAATAAATACTCGTTGGAAAGATAAAATCATGTAGAATCCTAATTTTCAAGTTTTGAACCCCATTTCCATTAAAATCCTGTTAATTAATTCAAACTCTACTTTAAATGTATAAAGTGATAAACAAATGATAATAATAGTGTTTTAACTCTGTTTTTGACAAGAAAATATGTTTCCTTGAGTAGAAAAATATTAGGGATCATTTGGCCCTATTTCTAGAACCAAAATCCAAAGTCTTTACCCATGGGTTTTAAATGTGGACATTTTACACTTAAAGTACATTTAAGTAACCTAATACATGCATTAATCTTTGAACCTAGGTTAAAGTGAGTTTGGACCTGATATCTTAGTGGATAAGGGATAATATAGAAAGAAAGAATAGGTATGTGCATTCTAACACCTCAGTTGGGCTTCCTATCATGTTTAATCTAGTTTTCCCATATGAGGCATACTTATGATAATATTCTCCATCTTCTACTTGGACATGAAAATTTGTAACTATGATGCATATTCTTGCTATACTGTTACTCCTTGATGAATATTGGGCATGGGACCCCACTTGCCTTATTGATATGATTGAGATCTTGATATATAAATGTTGCCCTTAAATTGTTCATTTGAGTATCCAATATGAAATCTTGTTGTATGAACATCTTTTATGATTATCTCATGGAAATGTTTGGGTCATTGGGCCCCACATGATTCATTATTATTTTCATTCACTTCCAATGTAAACTGTAAGCATGATAATGATAGTTTGACTAGTTAACTAATATAGCGTACATGAGTACAAGTCACCCATAGGGCATTGGGGTTTTAGTCCCCCTGCCATAGGCATTGGGGTTATAGTCCCCCTGCCACTTTATATATATATTTGAGGTTTGGGATATTATTTCCCCTCTCCTCCTGGTTGAGGTTGGTAGGCGCCTCACCCTATGTTAGTTTATCTTAGTCATAATGAATCATGCTTGTTCTACATTTGACTTATATGTTTGGCAGAAATCCTATTTGAATTATATGCGTCATACTCTTGAACACTCTTAGTATAGAAAATCTATATGTTTCCATTCCTTAAATATGCTTCTTGTACCTTATCATGTTGTGACACATACTTTTATCTTTCTCTTGTTGGATGACCCCAACCATCCAGGCTAGGATCAGAGTGCGCATGGAAGCTTGGTGAACCTAAGGCTAAGGATAGAACAAGAAGAAAAAGGAGCATATATCTATCATGAACATAGTTGCTTTTATATATAAGTTGTTTTGTTTGGAGACAATATTGGCTTAGTCTAAGTCTTCTTCTACCTAGATCCTTTGTTCTTGAATAAAGATGTACCCCATTTGGGAAAAATTTTGTAATGTAATCTTTATACATTTTGAATAAAGTCAAGTTTTAATTCTTCCGCTGCCACACAATTGGTGTTTTTGTTTGCCATGATTTTTAGTAGAGACTTGGTCTTTACAGGATATGTGATTCAATGGGAGCTTATTCACATTACACATGTTGATGTGAAATGGAAATGTTCTAGAATGGAAATCCAAAGTGGAAATTATCTTTAAGGAAGATAGAGACGTTTCCTATGTGATAGGAATAGAGATCTATGGAGATAGTTCTCGAAGAGAAAGCATACATTGGCAATCTATACTGAAGGGTTCAGTATGCATAGATTCAGTGGGAAAAAATTTGTCCATGTTACATGGAGTTGGTATCCCAAGACTAGGTGTCCAGTTCTTATGAAGAATGGGAACACTAAGAATAGATATGGATCTATCATGTATGTACTCATCCCATCATCTTACATGTGTGGACATGGCAAGAACAAAATGCATTTATCATTTTGTATGATATGCTCGTCCTGATAACTCGTATGTGGGACATGACGAGCGGATGTCTGTCTAGTTCCAGTAAGGGTTACTGGAATACCAAAAGTACTTGAGAAGTACTAGTTCTATGTAAATATGGAAGAGTTCAATGTAAAGAGTTCCACTGATGAAAACTTCCAAAAAGGACAGAAAAATTAATTGCAATATATATGGGATATATATAAAAGTGAATGTTTGTTGATTGAAAACATTCCTATAAAGTTGTTTAGATGGAAAAGCCGAGTATCTGTGTGCTAGAGAACATCAGTGGATACTATATGGATCTAGAAGTTCATGAGATGAACTTATAGTTATCCCGGTCATTGATGACAAGTTAGGAGTGCTTGATCATGCAATGTGGCTAAAGGTTAGCAAAGGAATACTAGATCGCATATTACGACAACTCCATCTCATACGTGTGATGTATAGTGAAGAGATGTGAGACATGCAATTAATACTAACTTTGCAAGGTGTTGCCATAACTCACTATGTTAGCACTAGAGTACAGTAACATGTCAGACATGTTTGAAGATCACTATGAATATGATTCAATGGTGATTGACTCACAGTGCAAGTGGGAGTCTGTTGGTATGTATGCCCTGAGAGCCAATCATGGGATGATTGGTGGGATACATTAAGATTGATTTGATAAACATCAAATGCAAGCTTCCACTTCTTTCTAGTTCAGTCATATGAGATAATGATAGAACAAATTGAATGTCTAGAGAATGATAATACTCAATGACGTATGCTTTCAAGTTAAGGACCTGAATGATGAGATCATATGGATGCTAAGATTTTTTTACATTCTTATTATGTCCCTAGTCGAATGTCATTGTGGAAGGTAGATAGACAACAATGACACACATGACTAGATTGTGGTGTTGGTTGATGACAGAATCTCATTAGTCATGATATGGAGATATCAAACCAAATACATAGGTACTTGTTAGAGAACAAGTTTACCAGACAGACCCACCGTGAGTTTGATACATGGAACCATGACATGGTAGTCACAGTCAGTTTTCACAGTAATGGTGGTGAGTGTTATTCTTTGACCTAAAATAATTACACTCAACACATGTCGTTGGGTACACTTTGACATAATCAATCGCAGTCCTGAAACATGGGTTGTTATAAAGGTGATGATTGGGTGGCTTTAACACATGGGGATTTTTAGGGGTGAGTGATAGATATGGGATTTGTCCCTCTTGAGGGAGTTTAATATCCATGGCCACTTGATGAGTAGGATTGAGATAAGTGTGCACACGCATGTGTGAATCAATATGTGATATTGATGTCAAACATATCTCCTCCAATTTACTCTGAGATCAAGAAAGTGAATGAATGTTTACAAGATGATTGTTCCATGCCTTGAGTTCATTCAGGATATCATTGACAAAAGAATTATACATTCACTGTAACACCATTCACATATTGTAGGATTGAAAGTTGTTCTCCAACTTTCTATTTCACTTGGGTAGCACTGATGTGTGACTAGGCACCGCTCTTTGCTTGTGAAGTCATAAGTGTTATGGACTTTCACTGCCAATGTGAAATGGACCTGTAGGGTCACACACATAGGATTTAACCTGGAAGAGGAGTTTATCCACAAATGATGTTTAGTTTGATTACTAAAAGGGTTTAGTAGTTCAATTAAACATTCAATTGATTAATAGCTCAATATCATAGTGTTCAAGGTGTTTGTCTGATTGATTAGAGTATCAGATTGATTGAAACTGCGATTAGCTGATTTGCACAAGTCTGCTGCCCCAACTGATTGGCTCATGAGATGAACCGATCAGCTCAGGTTGGTGAACCAATCGGCTCATGGGATGAACCGATCAGCTCAAGATAGGATGAACTGACCGGTTCGAGAGTTGAATTGATCATCTCAACTGGTCCAACCGAGATCGTTTGGAAAGTCAGAAGACTATTTTGCAAATATAATTTGTTTCACTTGTACAAATTTGAAAGTCAATTTGAGTTGGACCAGGACCACGAACCGATCAGCTCATGTGATGAATCGATCGGCTCAGGTGTCCCAAACGATCGATTCAACTTGAAACGATCGGTTGAGGTAACCAAACGATCGTTTCAGGGTTGAAACGATTGGTTCAGCTGGCACAAGTTGCTTCTTTTATGGAAAATCATGAACCCTTCTACTCCTGTTTAATCCCGAATTTCCTGGAGTTGAGAACCCTATCCCATGACCCTCCTATATATAGGGGTACTGGGGGCTTCTCTGGTGAACAACTCAGTGCAGCAGTTGCTCTGCACAGTTGTCGTTCTCTCTATTTTTGGTAACCGAGAGATCCTGAGCAAGTGCTACCCGATAAGGGAGGAACAACAAGGGAAATACAACTGTAGAAAAGCAACTGGTTGCAGGAGAGTGTGTTGGTGACTAGTATGCCAACAGGAGGGTGCGACTCATTCTGATTCCTTGTGGAACAAGGAGATCAGAGTTCCAGGTGGTCCTGTGGACTACTTCAGAGGCGAGAGACTTCTGCCGCTCGGAGGACAACTTTCAATCCCGACAATCCCAGTGAGAGTAGGAGGTGTCAGTCCTGGTGCGACCAGGAGCTGCACAGACACCATCCAAGACCAGAGGATAAGACCTCACAAGCCGTGAGGTAAAGTCGTCGAGCAATCCTCGAAACAAAGTACGCCTCCACAAACCATCCTTTCTATTGTATAGACATTGATGTGTTTCCTTTGTTCTGGGTTTGGGAGAAGAAATTTTTTATTTCTAGTGCCTTCTCTATCTCCCCTAAAACCCAATAGTAGTATGGGTTATGGTAGATCTCCTTACCTAGATGATGAGAAAGAAAGAGTACTGTCAAGGGACAGATCCAGTTGAACTACATATGAGAGAAAGATGGTTCAACTACACCATGATGTGAGTTCAAGAGTTCTTGGGTATGACCTAAGGGTTCACTTCCATGAGGTGGAAGTAGATACATGAAGAACTCGATGTTAGTACCGCTTATCACCCCTAAATAATGGTTAGTATGATCCAGACTAGAGGGTATGATGAGAGCATGTGTGCTCGTTCAATGTGATACCTAGAGATAGTTCTTGTCCTTTGTAAGATGTGATGATAACCACCATAGACAGTATCGGGATGTAATGAAGCTCTATAAAGGAGGTTGCGTCGGTCACCACTTCATTAAGATGATGTTGGTGAATTGACCTAGTGAAGGTAAGAAAAGGACCACAGTGTGTGCAGATGAAGTTGCTTTTATCTTGCAATGGCTGAAAGAGAGCCTAGGGACAACATGAGTCGTGAGCTGATGCAAGCCAGACTGACATGTAGTTCACTGTGGGAGAGTGTGTGATGTGAAAATATGACCCCTCTAAGATACAGTTGAGAAAGTTGAGTCCCCGATATATGGGTCCATTTGAGATGGATTGGTGGAGATGGTTGTTTTTGGTCTATCCCTCAGGATAACATGATGTGTAATGTGTTCCATGAGTCTGATCTAGAGCACTATGTGAGGTACCCAAGCCATGTGCTAAGCCATGAACCTATTCAGCTTTATGAGAGGTGGAAATGTCCTTAGTCACCTATGAGGGTATGATATACCAAGGTGAGAGAGAACTCAGATGGAAGAATATGAGATGATGAAGGTTCTTGGGAAGCACCATGGAAAAGGGTGAGGCCACATGGGAGCCATGATGGACATAGGAAAGGCTTATCATGTTTGCTTATGTGCCTGGTGGAATTTTGGGGGAAAAATCCTATAAGAGGGGAAGGATGCTACAACCTCAAATTTTGCATGTGTTTCCATAATTGAAATATAATGATTTTGTGAATTTTGGTCTTAACTAAAAAGGTTGTAAGATTTTCTTTAAAGGATGGGTTTCCTTACAAATATTCCTTTGGATAGGAATTTCATGATTCCCATTATTATATTAATCCAATAATGGATATAAAAGAGAAGAAAAGAAGAAAAGTCCAAATATTAGAAAAATATACAAGATAATGATATTTAAGCAAAGTATTTAAAAGAAATACTTGGAAATATCTAGAAAGTGGCATTAATGGCCATACTTGAATAAAATTCGTTTCTAATAAAAGAAATATGAAAAGAGGAAAAAGGAAATGAAAGATAAAGAGGAATCCTTAAAAAGAATAAGGAAATAAGTAAGATGATAAGAAAATGGTTAAAAGATAAGTAAAAGTCTAAGGGATATTCCCAAGATGGGATTTCGAGCCATGAAGGTTCCTTGAGGTTCAAGGAACTCAAAATAATAATTTAATGGCAAAGGAAAGAGAAAATAGTTGAGAAATATACATAATTGAGTAATAACTTACAACTAAAGAAAGGGACCTGATTTCTTTAGATAATGATCCCAAATTTGGCATGATGATAGATTAAGTCATTAAGAAATTTCCCTAAAAATTTGGGATCAAAAAGCTTAACGAATTAGGAGATATAGATTTTTGAAAATCCCTAAAATAAATGACTTGTGTGAGGTTATGACTGTGGGATCCAGATCTGATGATCATGAGATCATCATCTACCTCAGGACAAATAAGGAAAATCAGAAATGTAGAGCAGAGTTTTCCAAAGCAGATTTCTTGCACTTGAATGTATAGGCAAACTCAGAAACCTTTCCAAAGAATCCGGGGGATCATATGAATCTGAGTTGATGTACCCCTAGTTTCCCTGTGTTTCGTTGCCTCTAGGCGTTTTGCCCAATTTGGGACTTCTCGACGGCCATATGAGGACCTATATATATAGGGGGGGATACACACCACGTGCATAGGCCCAAAGCACCTATGTGAGTTTGTGTGGATGAGGCAAGTTGATGAGAGCAACATATTGCAGAGGATCTCCCAACCTGTACCCTGACCAGGCCACCCTTCTCATCGGAGAAGAGCTCTGTCGTCCGAGCAATTCAGGAAAGTCGAGCAACAATAGCAGCATGCTTCGAGTTTAGGGAGAAGAGACGAAGGTGGGTATGCCCTCACCATGCGCCCAAGTTCAGCAAGTTGCAGAGTCAACAATGGAGTTGACCGCGGGCTTGCACTGGACTGCGCGGGGGAGTTCAGCGTGATGTAGAAGAAGAACAGGGAGAAAAGACTCCCCTACCCCAGCAGTCATGAGAAGCGATCGAGGGTAGAAATGTAATCAACCACTAATGCGTGGATATTAAATTAAGTCTTGCTTGATCGATGTGTCATTGGCTTAAAAGTAATTAACTTGCAAAAATTGTACGAAAAGATTGGCAGCTCTGATGAAAATAAGTTGTATATGAAAATAGATCAGAAAAATGTAAGGAATGCAATGAAAATGAAATTGACACCTAATTCTACTTTCAATACAAAGAGTATATAGAGATGCTATCTTTAATGGTTTAATCAATGAAAAACCTTAATCATTGATGATTATTGAATTGGGAAGAGTTATGTGGATGATTAAAGTTGAAATTAACATGTTGATTATAAAAGACACATTAAGATCTATAAGGGTGAACTTTACATGTAATTGAATTAATTTAGGGTTCCATGTACATAAATGAGCTTTAATGGGCCTTGAAACCCTAATGTTAGTCATTATGACTCTTAATGGCTTTAATTGCTCAAATTCATAAATAAAGCTGAGATATGACAATTTCAAGATATTTCGAGTATAAAAGTTCCTAATTGTGGATCAATACCCTTAATATGGAAATTAGGGTTTTATAATGGATAAAGGTGGAATTAATGATAAAAAGAGTTCATATGTGAATTAGATCATAATAAATTATGAGTTGTTAATCTGGAAGGAACCAAAGATGATGATTGGGCCTAATGATCTTGTCATGAATTAAAAGGACAAAAATGATAGTTTTAATGTAAAAGAGGCATAATGGACTTAATTGATGTTTAATTGTGTCTTTAATATGAAATTAAGTTTTTAAGGGGGTAACCTTAATATCTTTCGTGAAGAATAGATGAGATAATTAGGGTTTGTGAATAATTGTATAAAATTAGGGTTTAAAATAGTATAAATGAAGAGAAACCCTAATTGCAAAGAAAACCCTAAAAGTCAAGTAGAAACTCTAGGAAGTGAGCTAGGTTTAATAGATCTTGATGGCATGATTAATGATAGAAAATTGGATGCATATTTTAGGATCAACTTGTGTGTGCTTGCTTGGTTTCTTAATTGGTTGAATTATTTCTACACTCAAGTCAGCCTGACAGGTATGTGGTTAATTATGGTTAATCGCATTAGTTTCCCGAAGAGTTTCTCGAATGATTCATCACATTGATTGCAACTTATCAGTTGGATGTTCATACTTGTAAATTATAAAGTCACTAAGATGATCACAATTGTAAATTAAGTGTGTATTCTCACACCTGCATTCCACCCTGATGGATGATGCAAAAGGTCAAGCCCAGGAGGGAAGACCAATGGGTACCATGAGAGGTGACCCCATGCACCAAGCTCGGGATTGAGAAGGTGGCCTATGATATTGCATGACTAAAGGACACCATGAAGGGTGACCCTAGGCACCAAGCTCAGGATTGAGAAGGTGGCCTTAAGTCATTGGAAAAAGAGAAACCCTAAAGTGGGTATACTAGGGTTAGGGCAAAAGCAGTGGAGAGTGTCACATTGAAAGCATAAATTGGATTGTTAATTAATTAGATTGTGATAATTAGATTGTTAGCCATATTTGCGAAATTTTAGTTGTCCCCATATACTGACATATTTTGATATGCTGACTGACATTTTGTTTGTCAGCGTTTTAGGCACAAGATTGAAAACGACAAATAATAAAGTGGCATATGTGGAATTAAATAAGAGTTAAAGTACAAAGGAGGACTAGTTAGAATAGACTTCAGATGTTGATAGAAGTAGATATCCATGTTTTTGAAAAAGGTATGCAAAGTTTTATTTCATTACATCCTTTCAGTTTAGTTGGTAGAATTTCATAATTGTTATTGATTATTTGTCGAACCTTTGATCTTGTTAATTGGGATAATGGCTCTGACCTCGTGGTCTCCCTTAATTGGGTGTTACCGGGAGGCGGGGTCGTTATAGCACTCCATAGCATAATTTTCTCTCATATGATGTTGAATAACTATGGGAACACTCATCATGTGACATATTGCAAGATAACCTCTCATCTTGGGTAAAATGTACATTGGTCCATAACTAGAAAACATTTCTCAAACAACATTCAAATAGAACAAAACATGAAACATAAGAATGTCATGTGATTACAAAACACCTCAAAGGATTAGATTAAAGTTATAAGCAACTTACTTAAGAAAAACAAATAGATTATCCCAAAACCCAGGTCAGGGTCCTTACATGTTGAGTTTTGTTGAAGGCACCAGCTTGGGCATCAAGAAGCCTTGACCACAAGGTCAAGCGTTGTAGTTGCACTCAAGAGATAGATAGAGCGGGGAAGCTAGTGATCGTCAGATCCAAGCACTCAGCTAGATCCAAGGGTTGGTGGGGGTTTGTCCTTCACCCTATACCTTCGACCCTCGTAGTGGTGCCCAATAGCACATATCGGGGGGTTATAGTTGCCGACCATGAACCATCACCCCACGTGTCTAGGAGCATCATCCAGCCGCCGGCTACTTGATCCAACCAATGCAGGATGTGAAGTTGGTGGGTCGGGTTCCCATTAGCAGAGCGGCCCAGCTGGGGTGGAGGTTTCCCAAGGGGGAATGCTCTCTCACCCTTAGAACTGGATCAAAGGCTCTAGAATCGCCATCTTTGAGGCAGATTTGTAAAAATCTTATAAAATCCCTCCCTTTCCAAAATGCAACATATTATATATAGTTTTTTACCATAATAACAAGCCCAGTCCAATAAAAATACTTTCTTAGTCTATTAATGCTCATAGATATCTTGATATCCTATAATACATGTTTTCTTTGTCTTTTTGATGTACTTAATGCTATTCTATGCACTAACTTACTACCTTATGCCTCAAAATATGATCCTAGTCTGATATCAGTATATTAAACATCTTATGTGTTAAGATTTGACCTTTGGCTCGCCATATTAATCCTAATGTGATTTTTGTTGCGAAAATGACATAAAATGTGCTTTTATGCTTGAGACCACTTCTTGTATGTTATAACTTATTCAAATGTGTTTCAAATGTGTATGAATGCTTTGAATTAGTAGAGTTTACCCTCAAATGCAATCATTTTCTATCTTGGCCCTTCTTAGACCCTAATGAATGTCTTGTGACACTTCATGTGGCTAAATGGCCTAACCTTGACTTAAATTATGATCTAATGGACATGTTGATAACTGGATCTCTAGTCTTGTCAAATCTTGCTCTAATGATCATCCATGCTATCTTACATTGTGAAATTAGTAACCTATTGATGTTTATGATACCTAATACAAATATAAGTCATCTTTACTCTAGTGATGAAAATTGTGCATCATAATGACTCTAAATGACTAGTTATGACAATGTTGATGTTGGTCTTACTTATCTTGCTAAAATCTTATCATTTCTCAATTTTGGATCTTTAAACTCTAATCATACATCCCTAATCTAGTTGTGATGTATCATTCTAAGTGCGAATGAACCCATGATGTACTATGTTCCTTGATAATGGTTATGCATGACCTAGTTGAGACATTGAAATCAATGATGAATAATATGATACTTAGATCTAGGTGAAACATCCAACGGCCATTATAATGATTAATGATGCCTTATCTTGTTGATGTTAATCTAGGTGCACTCATTTCAAATGTTAGGATCTCTATGTTGACTCAATTTCTAAGATCTAATCAAGTGCTAGTTATGATTTTCTAAAACCAATGCTTAATCTGATACTCTAATCATAATGTAAGCTTACTCTATTGACCCAACTATAGTATTGACTTGTTTTTATGTATGCTCATATAAATACTTGTATAGGTAATGACTTGTTTGAGATACTTGTTCTTATGATTAGTACATTCATTTTTCTTAAGATATGTTAAACAAACCTCAAACATAATTGAAATTGTCCATTATACAAACCTTGTGTGTCTGCTTGTATTCTTGGGGTAAGGGCACAAGGATGGGTTCCTTACTTGATATGTCAAGATAAGGCATACCATGTTGATAAAAGGGTTGGGTAATCTTGAGCACACTATGGACCCTTTTAATGGGAATCTGGTCAATGGTCATGATATGTTGTTAAGTATAATGGAAATGTACTTAAAACACACTTTTTATTGAACAACATTATTAAATATTCACGCCTTGTTTCCACTTCTTGCTTATATGATGTTTCTAGCCAGGAAACTTTTATTATACTATTACACGGTTTACATGCTTTTCATAACATAATGCTTTAGCATTAATATGTTTTGTTTATTAGATTTATAGTTGCCAAATGAAGATCGACTGTACTAAAGATTATACGATATGAAATGAAATATCAATGTGATACTTGAAATAGAAATGGGTACATATTTCTCTATCCCCTTTAGTAACTTGTTATATCTTTTTTTTACTACTTTTACATTTATACTACCTATGTGTAATATGTTATGAGATCCATTGTAGGGACGGACGCCCAGGTCCAATCGCCTTTGGTTGTGTATTCATTAGGAGTGTGGACTAAGGGTAAAAAACAGTTTCGTGACAAATGGTATCAGAGCCATATACATAGGCCTCTACGTATGTTTATTGCATAACATATAATTGAACTTTTTCATTATACACACCATGTGTACCTACCTATATTCTCAGGGTAAGGGCACAAGGTTGGGCGCCTTACTTGAGATGTCAAGATAAGGTAGACAATGTCAATAAAAGGGTTGGCTAATCTTGAGCAACCTATGGACCCTTCCAATAGGAATCTAGTCAATGGCCATGATATGTTGTTAAGTATAATGGAAATAAACTTAAAACACACTTTGTATAAAACAATGTTGTTAAATGGTCACACCTTGTTTCTACTTCTTGCTTATATGATGTTTCTAGTCAGGAAACTTTTATTATACTCTTAAATAGTTTACATGCCTTTTCATAGTGTACTTAACGCTTTAGAATTATTGTGTTTCGTTTATCGGATTTTTAGTTTTAAAATGAACATTTTCTGCACTCAAGACTCTACAATCTGAAATTAAATACCAAAAGGGTACTTGAAATAGAAATAAGTACACATTTCTATATCCCCTTTTAGTAATTTGTGATATCTTATTGTTACTTCTTTTACATATATACTGCATGTATGAAATATGTTATGAGATCCATTCTAGGGATGGACGCCTAGGTCCACTTGCCTTTGGCTGTGTCGCCATTGCGATTATGGACTTAGGGTAAAAAATAGCTTTATAACATCAGGCATGAGCCTATGGGATCATGCCACATTGGCATCCTGCACCTATGTGGCTAGGCTAAGCAAAGAATAGAAAAAGGAATGAAAGGACATAACTACCCTTACCTTATTGTGGTCGATTCAAGGGTAGTGAAGTAGTTTCCCACATACAAATCTTCTACCTCATGATCCTTCTCTTATCACAACCGGTCTTTCAAGTGGGTCAATGAAGATATTGTCTCCATTATCCAGGGAGTCTGAGAGATGGAAAAAGGCATGAGTTCCTCCACAGGGTCTCGCCAAACTCCTTTATGGTCTAAGTTCATCTGAAGAGAGTATGGGCAGGGGAAACGAGGGTCGTGTTTCATTAGTGGATAATAGGGAATCGAGGCAAAGCTTGCAAGCAGATTCTTGCACTCAGGGACTGTGGACACTTCTACTCCCTCTATGGAAGAAGTTCCTTGCTTCAAGACCAAAGTTTAGGGGCTATATATAGGGGGGTAACCGAATACCATGGGTTGTAGCAAAAGTCAGTTGCAAATTGGGGAAACTCCAATATCTCATGAAAAAGGTGGAATCAAAGGATCAACAGATTTAGATTTTCCTCCCAAATCTAATGGGATTTCTTTTAGAAGAGGACGTGAATCAAAGAGAGAGGGAGAGACATTAATGGGTACACAAATTTTATTGCCTGGTTTCCTATTTATTCGGGAAGTAGAGGACAACTGGATGTCTATTGATATTAGATCCAATGACACTAGGATCTTGTGACCTAAATATAATTCTAGGCCTAAATCCTGGATTAAATGTCACAAATGTCACCCTTAAATGATTAACCTCTCACTTTAATGAAATGTCTAAAATACATATCACTCACATCCCTTCTCTAAAAGATCCAAAAATTTTAAATGAAACCTTATAATAACTTAATCTCATTATTGGAAAATATTGGGTATCCAATGGATGCTTGTAGATGCCCTTTTCTCTCTCCACAAACAAGGAAAAATATTTACTTATTTCAAGTAGGTCACTCATCCTTCATGATTTTCCATAGGCTTCTAGGAACCACCTTTGCCTGTGAAATTTGGAGGGCAACTAATTTATGTCTTCCCAACTTGAATATAAATATTGGGACATCTAGGAATAGTTTTAATAGCAGAAACTTGCTTCTTTAGTATATTCTTAAATTAATTATACATAAGACATGGAAATTCCCTTCTTCTTCCAAATTTGAGAATTCTCTTCTTTTCATTATTATTTTCAAGTATACCAAAAGGTAGACTGAAATAACACAATCTAATGTCATAAATCTTGTGTTGCTATTCATTGCTAGATAATTACTCTTTAATTATCTAAAACATCACAAATTTTATTTTCTTTTGAAATATTTCACATTATCTCATATTTTTGTTATCTAATAAACCATAATGCCATTATCCTTTAATTAAGCATGAAATCTCTTATTTCTTAATCATGTTCCCTAAGGATCTATTTGTAAAGAAAATAGGTTTATGGGCCTCACTTGTGCATGGGTTGCACCCATACCACAAAGTCTTATATTAATATATTTCAAATTCACAAAAAATTGAGGATATAACATTTACCCCTCCTTAACGGGAATTATGTCCTCAAAAATTCAAAGCTAGTAACGTTAAGGTGAATGAGAACTTATCTTAGTTTCAAACCTTAGGGTTATAAACCCTACTTAGATATCTTTAAAAAAATTATTTATATGCAAATTCCTCATATTATTACTAAAATTGGTACATGAATTCAATTCAAGGTACGTGCACATCCATAGTATTTACATGATATCATCTCTTGAAGATTATAGTTTCATTTATGATTTTAGTTTCACTTGGTGATCACCTTTTTACCTAAGGTTCCAACCTATTCTTCATTTATTTTCACATAAGGGTGAGGTAACACCTCAAAATCTAGATCATTTCATTAAAACTCAACCTAGGGTATTCATCCCCATATGTCAATTTTAAGCATAACATGTGTCTACTCAATCTCTCTCACCTATAATGGGATGAATAAACACATGGATGCTGCCCAAATACAAAGTTCATCCTGTTACAAGAGTAGAGATGGTGTGCCCACACATCATCTCAAAATTTCACATTTTAGGTTGAATCATTCTCAATATGACTCTAATCCATACCTAATTTTTAATTCCACAACTTTCTTATATTTCATGAAGTCAAGTGCCTTTCTCAGTCTTGAGTTTGTACACAACTTCCTTTAAGATTTCTCTATTACATAATTTCTTGTATCTTTTATATTTACATCTCATATATCATTAGCCTTAATAATTTGATCAAGGTTCTTAGGGGTATAGGTACCTTTGGAGTGATCTTCTCTTGGTCGATGGGCCTTATGCACTTAGGGAGTGCCTCTCACATATACCCCTTAGGGCTCATGAACTCATGAAGGTGACCAACCTCCTGACCCATCAGTCTCAGGAAAATATGTATGAATAACTCTTGACCCCAAGGTCTAATGCATATAGGGCATGATCACCTACCATCCTCATCAGTCCTATGTACCCTCAATCCTCCCTACTTGACCTTGGTATTGAATTAGGGATCTACCCTTCCTAGGGTTTATAAATATATGACAACTTTAACCATTTTTATCACATTATACTCTTATGTCTTTAACCTGATATTTCCTTTATCTCTTGGGTACACATTACTCACTTTATGTCCCATCATTGGGCTCATGACAACCTTCCTTTTCTAACTTGATCTTTGTGGCCACCTTCCTTTCCCAGATTAGCCTATTAGTGACCATGATTTTCCAAATTCGTCACCAGTCATTGCAATGACTTATTGTCATATCAACTTTCCTATCCTAGATTGGCATATTGGTGACTTTCCTATCATGGCTTGATCACCAGTCATTGCAATAACTTCCTCTTATATCGGTCTTCATAACCTAGTTTGGCCTATTGGTGACCTACCTATCCAAGATTGATGTCATTGTAATGACTTCCTCTTATATTTGCCTTCCATTAAAGCTTAGCTTACTGATGATCTTCCTATCCCAGCTTGATCACCAATCATTAGAACGACTTTCCTTTTTACATCGGCCTTCCTATTCTGGCTTGGCCTATTGGTGACCTTCCTATCCCGGCTTGGTCACTTTCTTTCATCCACTTCCTTTGTGACTTTTCTTATGTCATTCAGAGATGGCAAACTTGGGTTCAAAGAATGTATGTTCTTTCATATTTTTTATACTTAATCCTTTACAGTTTAGATGACATCCAATATTACCTCAAACTTCAAACTAATTTATGATCTCACTCTTTTAGGCAAGATCCTGATCTAGGGTGCCTTCTTGACTCACAGGAGGAGGTTAGGCTCTCTAGCCACAACCTAACACTATGGATTTAGGGATTTGCCTCCCCTATAGGTCCTTTTCCCACCTGTGGGTTGACCCACCCTAGGTCAGGACACCAACCCTAAAAGTTGAATTAAGGGCTTCATATTTCCATTTTTATGTAATCATTGGTTTCTTATGCTTCTTAAAACCTTTTACATGAATGTCTTGATCCACATACATGCGTACATGGGATACTGGGTCACCTAAACTCGTTATGAGGATTGTTATGGGTAGGGTTTCTATCTCACCTACACCACTCCGATTACCCAAAAGTAAAGTTTAGGGTTAGGGCTAGGGACTACACCCTGCATCTTGGGGTTTCTATATACCTTGAACCACTAGGGTTTTCCTAAACAAACCCTAGACCCATCTAGGATTTACGCTATCAAGGAAAACCCATAAAACATTTTCTTTAGTTAATAATTATTTCCACATTACATGAACAATATTTGGTGGAGGATGCAATGATCCTACTTCTTATAAAAAAACCCTAATTTGAGATTAGATGGGAAGTATCTCTTAGGGTTTACTAAGAAATAGGATGTTAAGTGGATGAATTTAGAGATGAGAATACTTAGAGGCAATGTTACTTCATACAAACCCTAGGTTCTGTCCAGGCCAGTATCGCATTGGATAAGGAGTCCTCATACACCAACTTAATGGTGTAGAGCAAAATATTTTCAGCCCCCAAAACCATGACCCTTTCTAGACATTATTACCATCAAGTCACACCTTAACAAGTTTCCTTGTATTTCTACAGATTCCTCAAAATAATAAATAATTAAATATTATTTGAAAAAATTGGGTCTCTGATATCAAATGTAACGACCTCACTTTTCAGCATTCCCCAATTTAAGAAAGACCCAAAACGTTGAGAGCCATTACTTGAAATTCCCAAGGATCCAGATTTAAACCAATTAGCAAATAATAGCAACTAATTTCCATTAATTCAAATATTGTTTAAAAAATGCTCCTCTAAGAAGTTACATGAATTTCTATCATCACAATTGTACATATGAGAAGAAGTATCCATCTAATCTCCCTACACTTAGCTCCTCTATGAAGTTAATTGAATTTCGACATGCATTTCATTTGGTTTATCATGTATTGATATCTTCTAATCTTGCATTTAACTAAAATAGTGTGAAACAAAAACATAGATCAGTATATCGCTATATTGTGTACGTGGGTGCATGTAGAAGTGTGCAAATAAGCTAAGAATATATAATCAACCAATTACTTGCAAATAAAAATTGGCAATTTCTTTACATATTCTAACTCGTACTAGATATTCTCTCTTGGGTGTGATCACTATCCCTCTGGGATCGTGTGCATCATCCCTTGATGCATGTCATCCTAGGGCTCATAATATGATATCTTTCTTAATGTGATATTCATAATGGCATTATAATTGAACATAGTGTAAACAAACAACCAATAGTTTGTTTGAAAAATCTTCTAGAAACACTCAGCAAACCATGCCAATCGATATTGTGGGTATTCATAGTCGTTACCATGTACCTCAATGTATAACCATACAGATCTTGCAGTCATACTTTAAGCATGTTATCCAATCAAGGAAAGAAATCAAAAATCTACTTTAATTTGCATGTATGCAAATCCTGAAGTGTCACCATTCATGTTATTCAAGTCAAACCTTACTCTATTCCTAATCTATGGTTTTGATTTTGGATAAGGAATAAGGGCACAAACCCTATTTCCATTGCATATTAAACATTAGGTGCAACCCTAATTGTTATATCCATCATATCCTAATTAAATTTTATTAAGTTCAATAGGATCATCACAGGTTATGATATGTATACCCTAATTCTTCATATGCATGATTTTCCACTTTATGAAACTTATTTATCATATTATCATCATCATCTTGATTATCATTATATTCATAAATAGGATATTACAACATGAATAGTAGTATTTAGTGTATTCAATACCTAAATCATCAATTGTAGTGTTTTGATTTATAATCACTAATCAAACAAGTATTGACCCTATTTTTGGAATTAGGTTTAGAATTAGGCATTGAATCCATTTTATTTATTTTCTTATAATTATTTTCATCATATTTCATATATAACATGTACAAGTTTGATCATCCTATCAATTAGTATAATGATCCTAAAAATAAACATTAACTAACCTTTTAGAATGTGTCATGTGATAAGATGTTATATTATTCAAAAGAACCCTGTCACCGGCGGGGCCGCACCTGATCCTATGGCTTCAGGCCCCATTGGCATCCCACGTCAATGTGGTTGGGATAAGCAAAGAACAGAAAAAGGGCTGAAAGGACATAACTTTGCTTAACTCATTTTGTTGGATTCAGGGACAACAAAGTACTTTCCCATGTACTCATCTTCTCCATCGTGATCCTTCCCTTCTTGGGATCATGATTTTGAATGGGTCAATTGGGTGTTGACTCCTTGATCCAGGGCATCTGAGATTTAGGCAAAGGCACCAGTTCCTTGGCTAGATCTTATTGAACTCCTTTGTGATCTCAGTTCATCTGGAGAGCATATGAGTAGGGGAAAACAAGGGTCAAGTTTTATTGGTGGATAATAGAGAATTGAGGCAACTTCAATCTTTATGATCAATGGACTTCTTTGCTTGATGTCGAACCTTGGCCATTAGGGGTAGGTTGAGGGAGCTTTAGGGTCTTCTTTGGACCCCTCCATGAGTGGGGGAACACTAGAACTCCTTCCTTCTCTTTCATCCATCCAAAGCATGGTCCAAGTACCTGAAAAGTATGTAAAGAATGCCCATAAGTGCATTTGACAATAATACACATATTGAGGAATTTAACTTGCATTCAACTATGTTTAGATGTCAATAAAGTACAAAATGGCACAAGATGAAGCCCTAAAATAGGGATGCATCACCACCCCAAACTTAAAACATACTTGTCCTCAAGTATGCTCCAACTTAATCTCTCTCTCTTTAGTTTTCTTGATAAACAAGAATGACAAATGCATAGCAAAAGATGATTATTGACTATATGATCTTGGAAGTGACTAAGTACATGTGTACCACCTCTCTCCTCTCTACTTTCACAAACCAATCATAAAATGAGCACTAAGCATACAAACTTTAAATATAGAGAAAAGAATACACAAGCTTTCCATATGTCCTTCATGCAATTCTGGGTAAATTGTTTCATGTTGGCATTAATCAATGATGACTAGGAGTGTTGTTTCACTTTCATGCATTCAATCTTATGCCACAAACCACACCAAATGACCCACATGGTTGTAGAAATGGTAAAATGAGCTAGATTTGATGTTTTCTAGCTCAATGAGTTTAAAAATAGAAGAAAGGATTGTGGAATGATTTTGGAGTGCTTTTACACACTCATCTTTTCTTTATTTAGATGCTTTTAAATGCGAGCATTTTTTTATTTTCTTTTTGCTTTTTCTTTTCTTTTGCCCTTGGTGTAGGGCATATGGTGGATAGAAAGAAGTGCAAAAATGTAGATATGGCCACCCCAAACTTTTGGAGTGGCCAAGGATGAATATGTGCTCTAAGGCATCCTTTCATGAGGTGAAGAGGTACGAAGATGGTGAGAGAAGAGTCAGGTAAAAGAAGGGCCATTAGTGTAGTCCTCCACATAAGGTTTCTTGCATGAAAACTAAGCCAACACTTCATCAAATGATATCACACCACATGATTGAACAACATGAGATCGACATTTATATCAAGTGATTCCATAGGCTCTAAGTGTGCATAGCTTGCTCAATTCACAATTCAACCAAAACATTCACAAACTTGAGAGAAGTGATGCACATATAAAAAGTCAAGAATCAAGACCATATAGTAATAAACTCTAAGAAAATGGCATACATTTTTCAAAGACCAAAATTTTCATTTCAAACAGTGGACATTAAGTTAAAACATGTGTTTAGGCAAGAACATTTAGATTTGGGCAAAATTGGCCAAAATGGTGCTAGTTTGCATTCAATCACATCTAAACCTGACTTTAGGGAAACTAAAACATAAAGCTGCAAATCCTATTTTAAAATACACAAAAATTACCAAAATCAACATGGGAATGCAATGCATGACATGGAGGAACAAACAGAGCCAATTTTTTGAAAAATTACGCAAAAATGCATGAAATTGAACTACATGTATGCATGGTTGCAGGCAACAGGAAATCTATACTAAAAAGAGAAATCAACAACTAAACAGAGATCGGGTAAGATAGACATCAACAAAATAATGTAAGAAAGAGGACATACCACCCCAAACTTTTGAATCATGTTGTCCTCGACATGTAACTAAAGCTTAGGGATTATAGGGTAGATGTCACTACTCTGGCAGTGTGGGATCTGAGGGTGGGCCTGAATGTAGAGGTGGATGTTGGTAATAGTGGCCCTAGTAGTCCACCTGTGGAGGTAGGTATGTCTCCTGGTAGCCAGATAGTCCTCCCCAAAAATCCTCCTCCCATTGGTGATTTCTCTATACCTGCCCATGTTGATACTAGTAAATGTGGTTGATCTGATGATGCATCTATTGCTAATCTAACCACATGGCCTGCTATGTCTGTTGAATTTCCTCCAACTGTGCATGAACGAATGGCATGTTGTATGCATTTGTTGGAGGTGGTTGCACATCAAAATCCTCAAATCTTGGTCGTGTGCGATGTGGCTGCTCAGGCACATTGGTCTCCCCTCCTTCTTCAGGTAAGTCCATATTTTGTGTTCTGAACCCCTCTCTTTGATGCTCCCCCTCATATTATGTTATCACCTCATAAAAGTTCTCTGGTGGTCCCACATCCATGAGTAGGGGAGTGGCATGGTAGGGATCTCCAAGGTGATTCCAGGGTACCCGGGGTTTAGAACATAAAAGATTTTACTATCTCTAAGGGTGATCATTTGGGACCTAGAAAGATAGTTTAGATCAACATATTTTCTTCCTTCTACCTTGTTAAGCCCATCTAGATTGCAGCCCACTTCCTTTTCCATTTTGGTGATAATCACCCCCATGATGAATGGATTTTTACTCTTAGAGGGGATTGTCTTCAAGTGGTCAATCACCACGGCTCCAATGTTTACAAATCCCTTACTTGCTACTATGGCCATCACATACAAGTGAACAACAACCTTGATTGTCATAATGGCCAAACAAGGTGTTTGCTAGTACCTTCTATAGGTATCTCATGAAGGGATTATAAATCTTGCTGGTCTTGGATTTTCCTATAGAAAAAGTTGCTTGACCAGTAATAGCCTTCCACATCTTGGAGTAATCTACTTTCCCATTCTTGTCAAGCCTTTCCTCATTGAAATTCTTTGCCATTTCTGGATTGGGGGAAAAGATAGCATTGATTTGGGAAACTTTTAGCACATGTGTTGAGCTATTCATCATGAACCTGATGACATTTTCACCTTGGTACTGTACTTTCTCCAAAGTTGCAAAGAACTCATGAGTCAACTCCAAGTAGGTTACTCCAACCTCGTTCAAGATCTTATAGATCCCACATCATTTCATTTTGTCCTAATACACATAGTTGATCTCTAGAGCTTACATGGTAGCCATACATGCATATCTAGTGGGCATCACCCTCCTTGTCAAGCACTCGGGGTGGAGGGGTCTTGAGAACTTTTCTTATTGTGCCTCTCCCATAAGCACTTTCCTCAGGTTGCTTCCCGACCTAATTCATCTCATCCTCCTCTAGATTGGACAAAAATTCCACTAGCTCATCTTCCATATCCTCACTTTTAGTGTCATCTACCTCCTCCTCCTCGTATGTGTGTGACCACAAACTTATATCCAAGTTTAAGGGCACCATCTGGAATGGTGCACTTCGACCTCTTCCTCAATCACCAATCAACGCCTAATGGGTTGTTGAGTGGAACATGGTTGTATCGATGATGTGGAGTGTCTTGCCAGAGTCAGGCATGGAGGTCATGAAGATGATGCATAAGTAGCCTTCTTGGCCCTAGTCTCTTGGGATGGTGCGTCGATGTCTGCTGAATCGAAGATATTCTTCTCCTCTTCTTCTTCCTCCTCATCTTCTTCATCAGGGTTGTTGTAGCAAGGATCTGACATGTGGCCGTTGGAGTAGGATCGGTTTTGGGATGCACTCATCAAAGCCAACCGTCAGAGTGATTGCAAAATTGAGTTTGACAGTGACAACGCACTGTGGGACTACTGTGACACATTGGAGGCCCGCTTGTGTGGCTTTTGCCTCCAGTGAGGATGGCCATCCTCTTCTATACCCCGCATGTGCTCTTCATCTTTGCATGGATCTTAGGTGAAATATGAGCAAGAAACAACACTAAATGTGCTTCCAACTGTAGGGGCAGATTCTCCTTGGATATGGAGAAATAAATGGTAATGGAGGGTGGAAAATGAACTCAAATATGGAGTTTTGGATCAAGAAGAGGTGATTTGGGGGTGAATGGATTTGCCTTAATTGCCACTCCATGCATAACGACCATTTTGGGTCACAAGAATGACCTTTGGGTCATGTTGGGTCGGGAAAAATTGAGCAACTTAAGTACTGGACCCGGGCCAGAACGGCTGCTCTGACGAGGTGCCAGCACAGCCATAGTGGCCAGCACGGTCGTGCTTCCCGTGCCCAAAACTTGAAAGTTACATATTGGAATGCAAAATGCCACCATAGTTGTTCCATGTCAGCATGGCCGTGTTGGGTCCTCCAAGTTCAAAAACATCAAAATTCATCAAATCATTCCAACACTTATATTCCAATCATTTTAATCGACCCACTCAATGTTTCATCAATCATTTTGCATTGAAATGTGCCTCCTTTCTCAACTTCCACATGTCTCACCTGTCAAATCATCAAAACTAAAACAGAACTATCAAGCACAAGTGTGTGTGTATTCTTGGAAACATGTAAAAACAAAGAAAAAGTATCAAAATGTGAAGGTTGGGTGAAAACATTCCTGAACCTATGTGGGTTGCCTTCCACTAGCGTTAAATTTTACGCCTTCAGTTGGGGTTATTGATTCTTGAATTCAATTACTCTCATGGGATTCTCAAAGCATATTTTAAGTAGATATCTCTCTCATGTTCATTCAAGAACATCTCCTCATCAAGTTGGTGTTCCTCAACTAATGTCAGGATATCAAAACTTTGGTTTGCTCTATTCGGCCCAACTTGCACAACTGCTTTCAGCCTTTGACCATTCATAGTATATTCTTTTGCTCCTTTCTCACAAATCAACACAGCCCCAGATGGATACACCTTTTTGATTAGATAAGGCCATTCCCATCTAGACCAGAGTTTTCTAAGAAAGAACTTCATCCTTGAGTTATAAAACCATACCCATTTTCCAGGCTCAATGTCTTTCTTCTTGATCATCTTATCATGTAGAAACTTCGTTCTCTCTTTGTAGCACTTGGGCAATTCATAAGCTTCATGTCACATCTCCTCTAATTCATTCATCAAAAACTTCCTCTTCATCTCGGCATTCACTCCATGAAAGTCCATGGATTTTAAAGCCCACAATGCCTTATGTTGCATCTCAACCGGTAGATGGCAGCTTTTGCCATAGACAATCCTGAATGGTGTGGTGCCAATCGGGGATTTATATGCATTCCTATAAGCACATAAAGCCTCATTGAGACATAATGACCAATCCTTGCAGTCCAGTCTCACCGTCTTCTCTAAAATGAGTTTTATCTCCTGATTGGCTAACTCAACTTGACCACTCATTTGGAGGTGGTAAGGAGTAGCCACACGATGATTAACTCCATGTTTCTTGAGCATCCCTTCAAATTTTCGATGGATAAAGTGACTTCCCCCATCACTAATCATTGCTCTTGGAATACCAAACCAGCTAAAGATATTTGATTTCACAAAATCACACACTACTTTGTGATCATTTGTTCTAGTTGCAACTGCCTCAATCCACTTTGACATGTAATCCAAGGCAACCAAAATGTAGACATATCTGAAGGAGGAAGGAAATGGGCCCATGAAGTCAATTCCCCAAACATCAAACACCTCCACCACAAGAATGGGTCATAGAGGCATCATGTCCCTCTTTGAGATGGTGCCTACCTTTTGGCACTTCAAACAACACTTGCAAAATTCATTAGAGTCTATAAACAAGGAGGGCCAATAGAATCCACTCTGGATAACCTTGGCAGCCTGCGTTTCCCACCAAAATTGCCTCCACATACCTCGGAATGGCACATAAAATTTCTTACTGCTCCATCTCCAGAACACATCTCCGAATAAGTTGGTCAGGGTAATATTTGAAAAGATGAGATCATCCCAAATGTAATTTTTGACCATAGAAAACATCCTTTTGCTTTCCTCCCTTCTTCATGTTCTTGGTATCCTTCCTCTAGATAAGAAGTTAGCTATATGTTTATACCATGGTCTTTGAGAGGATGAGAGTAGGAAGATTTGTTCATGTGGCATTTTTTCTTTAATTTGACTTGTATCATCAAAGGGTGCTTCAATTTGGGAGACATGGTCGGCAGAAAAATTTTCCACTCCCTTCTTGTTCACAATCTCAATATCAAACTCTTGAAGCAACAAAATCAAATAGATCAACCTTGGATTTGAGTCCTTCTTCTCCATGAGACACTTCAATGCAGCATGGTCCGTGTATATCACTACCTTGTTTTGCAAAAGATATGATTGAAACTTGTCAAGAGAAAAGATAACCAGAAGTACTTCTTTTTCTGTAGTAGTGTAGTTCCTTTGTGATCTATCTAGAGTCTTGCTATCATAATAGATGGCGTGTGGAATCTGGACAACTCTTTGGCCCAGCACAGCCCCCACTGCCATATCATATGCATCACTCATGATCTCAAATGACAAAGAGAAATTTGGGGGCTGCATTATAGGAGTAGAAATGAGTGTTTGCTTCAAGTGGTTGAAGGCTTCAACACACTTGTCATCAAAGTGAAATTCAACATCTTTTTCCAAAAAATGAGATAGAGGTCTTGAGAATTTGCTAAAATCCTTGATGAAGCAATGATAGAAGCATGCATGTCCCAAGAAAGACTGGACATGTCTTATGGTAGAAGAAATGGTAATAGTATAAATGAGTCCCACCTTGGCCCTATCAGCCTCAATACCATCTTTTGAAACCCGGTGACCCAGAACTATGTCTTTGGGTACAATGAAGTGGCTCTTTCCCAAGATATAATGAGGAAAACCTTGACACATCTCTCAAGAATGGCAGCCAAGTAGAGCAAACACTCATCAAAGGTTTTACCAAAAACTGAGAAATCATGCATGAACACTTCAAGTGATGAATCAAGCATGTTTTCATAGACGGAAGTCACACATCTTTGAAAAGTGGAAGGGGCATTACACTGCCCAAATGGCATTCTTAAGTAAGAAAAAGTACCATTAGGGTAAGTGAATGTCATTTTTTCTTGGTCTGTAGGATGAACAACAATCTAGAAGTATCCAAAGTATCCATCAAGAAAGAAATAGAAACTTTTCCCTGTTGACCTCTCTAGAATCTGATCAAGAAATGGAAGAGGATAGTGGTCATTCTTGGTCTTCTCATTGAGCTTTCTATAGTCTACACACATTCTCCATTTGGATTGTTCTCTAACAGGCATCATCTCACCATCATCATTCTCTACCACTATGATCCCATCATTCTTTGGTACAACTTGGATGGGACTCACCCATGTGTTATCAGAAATCGGATAAATAATCCTAGCATCTAACAAATTCACGACCTCTTGGGTCACAACTTCCTTTAGTTTTGGGTTCAACCGCATTTGCATTTGGTGGGTTGGCCTTGCATCATCCTCCAAATAAATTGTATGCAGACAAATGGAGGGGTCAGTACCCCTCAAATCAGCAATGGACCATGGAATGGCCTGAATGTTCTTCTCTAGGACTTTCATCAATGTGTCTTCTTGTTTCAGAGAGAGAATAGAAGAAATGATCACTGGGAGGGTGTCATTGGAATCTAGAAAAGAATAATTCAATCCTTCGGGGAGTGACTTGAGCTCAAGAGTTGGAGGTTCTTTAAGAGAATTCTTTAATGGCTTAGAAATGGATGGGAGGTCCTTACTTGCAGCTACTAGGGCTAGCTCATTCACTTAACCCACTTCATCATCATCATCAGGAAACTCAACAATGGCCTCTAAACATATTCCTTGAGTGGTAGTTTGAATCCACATAGGTAGGCACTTCTCCACAATCTCATCAAGGCATTCAACAAGATAACAATGTTCTTCTGTGGCACCTATCACCTTGGTTATAGCTGAAGACTTGAAGATGTTCTATCGGATCTTCATGTGCATGAATGTCACATACATGGTGCCCATTCTCATGTGTATCACTGTGTCATCTATGGCCAAGAAGGGTCTCCCCAAGATGATATGTACTCTTCTTATATCTTCTTCCATATCTAGCACAATGAAGTCAGTGGGGAAGAATATGGAAGTCTCATCAGCAAGTCTAACTAGAACATCATAAACACGCCCTGTAGGCGTCTTCGCCGATTGGTAGACCGACTGCAAAGTGCAATGAGATTGACCTAATTGTCCCATTTGGAGCTCGACAGACACATCATATGGCATCAAATTCATGCCAGAACCCAAGTCTAGAAGGGTTTGGTCTAAACGGTGTGCTCCAATGTAACATGAAATGATGGGAGCACCAGAGTCTTTCTTCTTTCTTAGCATGGTGTGTTTTATAATTGAGCTCACTTCCTCAACGATCTTGACTTTCTTTGGCATTCTCCCCATTGTTTTCCTTTTAAACGTTCACAAATCTTTTAGAAACTTGGCATAGGAAGGGATTTTCTTGACCGCATCAAGCAAAGGAATGTTTAGCTTCACTTGTTTGAAAGTTTCCATGATATCTTTAGTATGCTTCTTCTTTCTTCTCTGAACAGAAGGCTCCTCATGAGAATCAGCAAATGGGGGAAGTTGGGATCCCAATCGACTCGGATCAACGATATCATCGGAATCATGGTATCACTTCTCGGTATCATGGTGTCACTGCTCGGTATCACACTATCACTACTTGGTATCATGGCTTAGTGGCATGGTATCAACTCTAGTTCCTATCACAATATCACCTCTATCCTCACTGGTTGCCCTATCAACAACAGTACCATGGGGCGGCTCCAAGGTCCAACCACTCCTCAATATTGTCACCACCTTCACATGCTCATGGGTAGTGGAAGAAGAGGCTTGTGGAGGGGGTTGTGGCTATTTAGGTGTTGGTGGTCTTTGGTGGGGTGAGTTGGGATTTTGAAGGATGAACTATGGTTGTGGTTGCGGGTGATATTGCGGAGAAGGTTGTTGGTGTGAGTGAGGTGGAGGAGCATATTGATAGTTGAGAGGAACTTGAGGAGGTGTGGATCATAGGGGTTTGGTGGTGCTTGATATGAAGGTGGAGCATATGAACTTTGAGCATTTCCTATGAAGGTGCCATCATTGTTTGGATTTGGCATTGATTGAGACGAGAGTCTTCGTTCCTCCCTTCTAGCAAGTCAAAGTGATATTTGGTCCAATCTTTTCTCAAGATGGTTAATGGACTGCCCATGAGAGGACACATCTTTCCTTACCTCATCCAAACTTCTCAATCTTCCAAGCACTTGATCTTCAAATTTGGAGCTATACCTTAGCCTGGGATGCTCTTGTCCTTGACCATCCTCATTTTGTTGTTTCCATGAATAATTGGGATGGTTTCTCCACTCAGGAGTGTAATTGTTGGACATAGGACCTTGGTTGTTTCGATTTCTAAAAGAGTGAAAATCATGAACTTCTTCTTCTTTAGATTAAACTACCATGGTGGATTGACTAGAAGAACCACCAACTTGTCTCTTCATCATATTCATCATGTCTGCCAAGATTTTCATCATGTCAGGGTTGGCAGTGGTCTGGGTTGGAGCTACGAGAGGAGGTGGAGGGATGTAGTTCTGGCTATAATGTTCCCCTTTGGTAGAAGCCTGATGATGAGAGTTCTCAGCAAGGTGCACAAACAAGGGCCATGACTCCTCAAGTAGTTTTTCCATAGAGGTGCCTCCACATGATGAATCAACATTGTTCAGGATCAACTCTTCCAACCCGATGTAGAAAGCTTGGACCGGATCCCACAAGGGTACCTCATGATGGGGGAAGTCACGCAGGAGCTTTTGGAACCTTTCTCACACATCGTGGAAAGCTTCATTTTCTTTTTGGGAGAAGGAGGTGATACATCTTTGCATTTGGGTCAGCTTGGCAATTGGAAACAACTTCATGAGAAACTCATTTTTTACCGCATTCCACATCACCAACTCTGGCTTTAAGATGTACCATTCTTTGCCCTTTTCTTTTAGAGAGAAAGGGAAGAGAGTCCTCTAGATGGAATCATTGGTGGCAACAGGTGTGCGGAAGGTGGAACAAGTCTTAAGGAAGGCACCAATATTATGGTAAGGGTTTTCATTCTCCATCCCATAGTAGGTAGGGAGGAGTCCAAGAAGTGTGGGTGGAATGCAGAATTTTTGACCAGGAATTTGGTCAAAAAGGGTGGCAATGGAGGAATTGTAGCTCCCTGGGGTGGAATACTCGTGGAGGGGGTGGTTAGGTAGCAGCGGTTGAGCATTTCCATGAGGTATTTCATCTTCATGGTCACCCATCTCAGTTTCTTAGTGTTGGCTGCGGTGGCTTTGGCTTTTCCTTCTACCTATCATGGGGTCATATAACACCAAGTCACTACAAGTGGAACCCTTATGACGCATGCACATTTGTCACCTAAAAAATATGCAAACAAGCAACAAAAACCAAGTTCGAATGGCAATATGCAAAAGTGAACAAAGAATAAAGAATATCAATGATGAGGGAAGTAGGAAAGGCTAAGCTACACTAACTAGCTAGGTCAAGCACCTCTATCCCCAACAATGGTGCTAGAAAGCATGATGCATTGTTGCACGCACGTATGATATTTCAATATTTATAAGGTCCCTAGACTAGGTTCACTCACAACACTAAAATATGCTCCCACAAGCGCATGGGGTCATATTATAGCATAGATGAGAGGCAAGCAATGGGGGTCAAACCACAAGGATAGAGGGGGCACTAGAGCTTAGTTGGTGTTGGCTACATTCCTAAAGTAGATACTAGGGTTGAAGGGTTTAAAAGTGGGTTTTGGTTTGATTACACTACGCAAGCAGACAAGTAAATGCAATATGAAAGCTAGATTATTGAAAACTAGGTTATCTTAAGCAAGTTAAGTCTAAGAGACTACATAAAGAAATCAACTAAACAAGATCAAGATGGTCTACACTACTCTAGCAAGGCAATTGGCAACTAAGAAATAAGCTAAACACTAGAGCAAGCAAGGATCTAGGTTAACCATAATTAACAACAGGACACAATTAGCTAGAGTGAACAAAGGTAAGTAAGCTAAACTAGCATTAACAAGCTAAGATGACTAAGGTGGGTTTCAAGCAATGGATTGGATAGATGGGTTGTTTGGGAATGTGATTTGATATTAGTTGGGGGAAGGACAACATGACATGCAATTATCACAATTCAATCTAGATCACCAAACCAAAAAACAAGGCAAGTGTTATTAGAATATACCCTACACTACTAGTTGCAGAACTAGGGTTAGGTGTAATTCTAGTAAGACTTGGCAAGTCTAGGTTTCTAGGGTAAGTGGTATTATGGAAATTGAGATCTAAGGGTAGGAATGGGAGTAGTGGTGAGGGTGTTTCACCTCATGTTACTTGCCATCTAGCCTTTAGGAAGCTCTAGGCAGTTGCACCAATCACATTTACACTAGCTACTTAAATCTCACACTCACTTGTAGGAGAAGGGAGATGTATGTAGGAACAGAGGTGGCTGGCTAGGGATCCACTAATTGGACCTAGGAGCCATTCCTAAGATTGCTACATACATTCCAATTCCCCCTAGAAGCTAAGTGTCATCAAGCATCACAAAGCAAGAAATTTATGTTTAAAAGCAAAAACCACATGCAAGATAATAGGAAATGAGATAGAAGCAAAGGAAATCATCATAGAATAAAATTATGTTCATTACAGGTTATTTTCCCCCAACATGGTATCCAAGTCACATTTTAACTCCAAACAGCCCACCACTAGGGACTTAGCTAGACATAATCAAAGAAAAGATAAAAGAAAGGGGAAGAAGAGGATAGGACTCCATGGAGCTCAAAGTAGGTCCATCTCCTTCACCTCCTAGCTACTGTAGGGCAACCTCCCTCCTCCAAGGTGAATGATGGGCATGGAAATGAAAGGGATTACAGTAGAAAACCTAGAAAAATAGGTTTCTATGGTGGAAATGAGGTGGAAATGGTGGGTGGAGAGCATAAATGCAAGGGGATTGTACTGAATGCTCAATATTTGGTGGAGAGGAGTAATGGAAGCTAACCTCATGCTATGGCCGCCACCCATGTATATATAGGTGGTGGTGGAAGCACTAAGGTATGTAGGGACATTGTTGGAAAAACAGTACAAAAAATGGTAGGGTTTAGGTGGTAGCACGGTTGTGTTGGGTAGCACGGCTGTGGTGGGTAAGGGTAGGAATGGGCATGCTGGTGTGGAACGGTCATTCTAGAAAACTAGAAAAATCATAGGTTGAGGTGGTACAATGGAGGCTGGTAGAACGACCATGTTGGGAAGCACAACCATGGTGGAGGCTAGGTAGAATGGATGTGCTGGGTAGCACGACCTTGGTGGTGGAGTTGGAGGTGAGGTCGTTACCTTCAGCACACCCATTTTGTCTTCAGCTAGCATGACTGTGTTGGGTAGCATGATCGTTTTGGGGGCTTCATGGCATGGTCGTGCTAGGTAGCATGATCATGGTGGTTGAGTTGGTGTAGCTTAAAAATTTTGGGATTTTCCCTATAACTTTTGCATTGGCCGGCACGGCCATTCCTTGGCACCATGGTTGTGTTGGGGTCTTCAGTAGCAAAATCAACTTCAATTTTCATGATTAATGGACTTCTTTGCTTGATGTCGAACCTTGGCCATTAGGGGTAGGTTGAGGGAGCTTTGGGGTCTTCTTTGGACCCCTCCATGAATGGAGGAACCCTAGAATGCCTTCCTTCTCACTCATCCATCCAAAGCATGGTCCAAGTACCTAAAAAGTATGCAAAGAACGTCCATAAGTGCATTTGACAATTTTACACATATTGGGGAATTTAACTTCCATTCTACTATATTTAGATGTGAATAAAGTACAAAATAGCACAAGATGAAGCCCTAAAATAGGGATGCATCACATACCACATGTAAAGTCATTTTTCTTCCAAATTCTAGAATTCTCTTATATTCATTATTATTTTCAAGTATACTGAAAGGCAGACTGAAATAACACTATTTGATACCATAAATCTTGTGTTACCATTAATGACTATATAATTATTCTTTTAATTATCTATAACATCAAATATCTTATTATCTTTGTGAAGATTGCATATTATGTCATATTTTTGTTATCTAATAAACCATAAAGCCATTATCCTTTAATTAAGAATGAAATCACTTATTTCTTAATCTTGTACCCCGAGGATCTATTTGCAAAGCAAATAGTCTTATGAGTCTCACTTGGGCCAAGGGTTTCACCCATGCTGCAAAGTGAATAACATTATTATTCTATCAATCATAATTTGAAATTTTCTTATCAAATGAAGTCTGGTATTAATATATTTCAAATTCAACAAAATTTGAGGATATAACAAGTGCACTAGCAAATCTCCCTCCCTTCATTATGGAAATGTTCTTCCTTATCCATGGTGGTCTCATTGTATCTTGTAACATGGTGCTTACCACAATTACATGGATGTCTAGGATCTTCCAAAGTACTTCTCCCCTCATCCTTTTCCTTTTGAGTCTCCATAGCAGATGCCGACATGTCACCCCATGTTTGGGGTATAGATTCTTATTTTTTTTATGTGTAAAAATTGGTAGGATTACTCAATATAGGCAAATTATATACCAACCTTATCAGGAGAAAAATTAGAATCTAAATAAAATAGTAACTTGACCTGGATCTTAATGCATTATTATGTAATGATACATGGAAATCTTAGATAAGATAATTAACATGTTGATTATAAAAAAAAACGTTTTGTTTTCATATAAACTAATAATTGTCTATAATGAGATCTAAGATGATGATGATAAGGATGGAGAATAATTATGACTTCCAGACCAATAATCCCCAATATGTATAATTAAGATTTTAAACACCAACAATCTAACTTTCTATGACCTTTAGGCACATAATCTGATATAAGTGTTCATGATGCAATACCATGGTCGTTCTGATAATAATGATTAAACCTAATATGAATTAGGGCTCTTGAGTAATTATATCAATGAACATGGGAATTAGGATATTGAGGAAACCTAAACCCTAAAATAAAGCATGATTTGTATTTTGAATATGATTGGTGATACTTTAGAGTAAACATATATGTAAATAATGTTAGTTGATTATGTTGAATGCTTGGATATTTGGATATATACTCAAAGTACATTCTGCATGGTTTTTGCATGGAAATAAAAGTATGTGGTTACACCTATGAATACTCCCCTTAAAAGAGTTATGTGGTTTTTTTAAGTTTTCTAAATGGATTGCAATTAAAATGCTTGATTGTTTATTTACTTCCTACAATCTGTAATCCCACTATGAGTAACATCTTATATAAATGTAACTTTCTTGAACCCTAAATAGTTATCTTGCTAAAGTTAAAGAGCATGTGGTGAAAGAATTCATTATGGGAATGACGGGTGATCAAACTTGGAAAGGAAGATCACCTCATTCCATGCCCGGAAATGAAGGCCTATGTTTAAAACCAAGCCATGAGGGAAGGTTATAAAAGTTCACTGTAGGTACCATAACCTAAAGAGAGTTTTCCCCATAGATAGGCTCCCCTAAAGAGAGGGCACACCACAAAGAATTAAAGGATAAGGGTTGAGGAGTTAGAAAATAAAATACAAGTTTGATTATATAATGATAATCGTTGTTATGGTTGTTTATATTGTTAGACAGATATACACATATCTCAGTTGCAACCCAGGTACATAGTATAGCAATATACCGACTTGTGCTTTTTTATGCAGTTTTAGGTAAATGTCACATGTGAAGGTAGAAAGACATGATAAATCAAATGGAAACAACTAAATATATTTAATTTAATTAAAGGAGGATTAATTAGATTTTTTTATTCTCATATGTATTAGTTCCATAGTTGGTAGATCATATAACTCCTTAGAGGAGAATCTTGTAAACAATATTTGAATTGATGTAAATTATTTACTATTATTTGATGTTTGTTATATATAGATCTGTTGGAATGTAGGTAATACCTCTCAACTTGAAAGTCTTTGCTTAATTGGAGGACGTTGAAAGTGTGGTCATCATAGACCCTTTGTCCTTTAATTTTATGTAGAGGCGTGGAAGCGTAATTCCACTAAACTAGGAGCACTAACCTTCCCTTTTTCTTCTTTTAAAAATTGTGCTACTATTTTCCAAGAATAATTGTTTGTGGCCTTTAAAAGAGGTAGGCCAAGGTACAAAATCAATTCAACCTATCTAGTCATGTATGCAATCAATGAGGGAAATAATTTTCCAAATTGAAATAGAAATTTTGTACCTTTGGACAAAAGTATGCAAAATTGTAAGTTCCAAGTATTTAGCTCCAAGAATTTAATCAAAATAGAGAGATTTACAAATGTAGAGGAATATTTGTTAGTATGTGGTTTGGAATCATTTGTTTGTTCAATCTTTTCTATGTAATGTTTTATTTCCCATATAGAGATATTATTATTCTATGGTTCTTCCATATTTTCTAGGATTTCTAATTGAATTGTACATATAATCAATTTTATCAGTTCATCCACCTTATACTATAGATAACCACCACAACGCATTATCAATCATCTCATTCCATTTTTTCTTGAGGTTTGTCATGTTATTAAGTGGGCATATGATACTTAACATATTAATGGACATTCTTAGTCATCCATGATTACCTACATACTACTATTTATTTATGGACTATAAGTTCAGGTGAGTATATCATCCTTATAGCTATGTATTCAATTATCAACTTTCACAGTTTAGATTTTTACCGAATATTCAACTTTTATATTATATTTTAGAACACACATTTCCTAATGGATATAGTCACTCATTCATTCACATATATTGTATTTTTTACTATAGGGAACTTAATATGTGCTTCTCATTAATGTCTCACCAAAGAATATTGGATTTTTGAGTATGTTATGCATGATACATTATAGATCCTACATCATTTGATGCAATAATACATGGTACCTAGGTTCAAGACACTCATATTTTCTATTCTAATAGTATGTATGATCATCAAGGTTCAACCTACGTACAATTATATTCTAGTACCATGCCATCAAATCATAAGTTCATACTATATTCATAATTACTTGATTTTAAAATTTCAACTTACTCATACAAGTATGCCTGCATGACCATCCTTCTATAATCAACTCCTTGATATATTATAAAAACTCCTATATAGGCGTGTTTGATTATTGTTGACTCTTTTATCCACTGGATATCTATTTACTTGTAAAGAAGTGAAACCACCTCTCTATTAAAAATTTGAACAATAGAACCTCCAGTCCAAACACACTTAAAAGGCATGCTTGGAGCGGATGTAACATTTTCAAATCTTTATTAATGGTATACAAAACAACCAAAGTGTAGTATGAGAATAAAAATATGACTATATTCAATTATAAAACAAGGGAACATCTTAAACTTACATCATAAGGATCCATATAGAGGGAAATCTAAACCACCTCAAGATTGTCTCCAAGCTTTAACTTCTCAAGCTAAGTCCAAGTCCACATGCCTTTTCATCCAAGTCCTCCACCTAGGGTTGGAAGCATACCCTGGCAAGAAGAGAAAAATACAGACATTGACAAAGGCTGGTATGTGCATACTAAATAGTAAAATGAGAAATATAAGGAAATAAGGACGTCAAATAATAAGAAGATTCCCATAGAAGAGAAAAATACCACCATAATGGGTATCAATAGAAAGAATCACAATAATAATGATACTTGCCATAAAATAACATAAAAAGATTGTGCCATATATAAATCCACTACCATGATGGGAAATGAAGCACATAACATCACCAACCTACATGCATGTGAGATAATCATAGCCCTAGAACAATATAAAGACAAAGGCGGCCAAGTCTCATAAACTTGAAACCTGATAGAGAAAGGAATACTACCAATCTCCCAAATATATAAAAATATGGGCCAAAAATCACACATCCTGCCCTGGGTATGAGATTCCTTTCCATCCCAAAAGAGTAGGAAATATCACATCTGCTCGGCAAGAAATTACACATCTTCCATACACAAAACCAATGGCACTCTAGTGCTACTGAATTACATAGCATGTTAATTGTCGAGGCAAGTAGAAAGTATAGTCAAATTATACAAACTATTCACCACATAAGTGAGAAACATATACATCCACCTCGTAAGTGGGAAAAAGACATCACATGTCATCATATAGAGTTCCAACATGACCAAATCATGTGAAAAGAGTCCAAAAGAATATCCATGATCACATGATCAATAACAAGTAAGGTAGTTTACATGAACCATGATTTTCAAAAGAAAAGACATTGTGTATAGGCTAATGTCCATAGGACCAAGAAAAAGAAGAAATATAGGTTAATTGCTCAAAATAATAATTGAGGATGCATACATACCTCAACTTCAGAATCCAAAGTCCAAAGTCACTTCTAGGTCCAAGCCTAGACATCCAAAGAACCTATTAAAAATATAGGTAGATTTTGTGTCAATTTCATATTCATTAATCAAACCCTTAAGAACCACCTTTATCAACATATGTGAATTAGGTTACCAAAACCATGCCACATTTTAGCATATGTTTTTAGTGGTCCAAAACATATTTTATGATATTTTTCCTACTTACTAATAATTAGTTATGATTTTTACAAGTTACTTACTTTTAATTAGATTAATGAAGAAACACATGTGATTAATCATTGGATTTAGTTATCAAAACCTATGCCATTAGTTAGATCTTATTTTTCTGATGCCAAAAAGATTTTTTCCATATTTTTTTATCATCAACTAATTAGTTATAAATTTTTAAACATCGACCAATCAGGAAATTAGAAAAGTCCATGTTGTCCTAAAATTCAGTTAGTGGATAAGGCATTCTGACATGGCCCAATAGGAATAGGCCAATTGGGTCGGGTCAAACATGAGACAAACAAAAAAACTCTGCGCTGAAGAGAGGTACATCGAGCGGCAAATGAAGAAAATACCCCTCATGGAAAAACACAGAAAGAAAGGAAAGGAAGGGGGCAAAACGGAGAATATACAAGGGGGATTCACCCCCTTCACCCACCTGCCATAGTTGTTCAAAGAAAAATGTGTGGCCTGGAAGAAAAAGGGTGGATCTGCTAGACTCAAAGAATCACCAAAATGAAAGCGCAGAAAGGGGAAAGGACCTCCGACGAATCTACTAACTACTTCAATTGGGATAAAAGGGGGTCCAAGCACAGGGGAAGGCGCCATAAAAGCACAAAATAAAATGAAACAGTGACTTACAAAACACACATGATGGTCGAATTGAAGGCGTCAAAAGATCTACAAGATCGTAGGGGAACTTACCGAACAAGAATGGATCTTTGTGATCGACTGATGAGTCCTGGCGAGGTCGACCTCCCAAGCCTAGAAGTCTTCGACTAGGGAGATGCATCTGAGAGAGAGTGGGACCAAACCAACAACGGGAAATGACTCTTGTGGGGGTGACGAAGGCTAAGGAAAACAACTCAAACCGGCCCAAAGCGGCTGGCTCGAAAGAACAGAGGAAAGAGAAGAAGAACAGGGATACCACAATGACTATGGTGGTCAGGATTATATAGGGCTCCATAATACCATAAACCCAAGATGGATGGGTTCGGGAGGGAGAGAGAAAAGTGATGGAGGGGGGTTTCAAGGATGATGGCACCACAGATAGGGAACAAGGAAAGAGGAGGAGAAGTTGTTATTGTATTCCCTTTCTGACTAGGAGTCGGGTGAAGGGGAAATCCTCGATGTCGTATGTGAAAACCGTGAGATCAAAGGACAGATAAATATCCATCCAATCGAATCAAAAAAGGAAAATTGAAGAAATCAACCTGTGTGATAGCATAAATGAAATACTAAACTGATTTGAATAAAGTGAGGTCATATTAATGTGCCTTTTTCACTGTCTTTGATTAAGGGTTCATACTTTCTCCAAATTAAGTGAAGTTTGGCACAGAAACCAATTAGGACATGTAGATTCCAATTATGTCATTAGATTTCACTTTTAGAAACTTTAGATGCATTAATTATCAAAATCTTAGTTCCATCTCCTCATGCATTAATGACATTAGGATTATCCAAATTAGGTGAAACATCATCCATAAGTTAAATTTGGTGTTTTGAATATGAATTTGGCATTATTTCAATCTTTTGAAATTATATATCACATTATTGAGCATTAAAGCCTATTACCAACTTTCTCTTTCTAAACTTACCTTATTATTTCAAGGTCCTCCAAATTAGATGAAAACTGACATGTAGGCTCATTTTGATATGTAGATTACGAATTTGAAGTCCATTTTCACTTTTGAGACTTTCTTACATGTGATATGTCTTATGGCCCAATAGAGGCTCATTAGTTCATTATTATTCCAATTATGTTTTGATTACCTCCATATGTGTCATATATTATTATTAAGCATCAGTTGTTATGATACAATTCTTGTGACACATTTTAGATTTCATTATTTGATTGATTACACTTATTAACTAATCCTTTTCTGGCTAAGTCAAAGGAGTCAAACTTCTAGGGTAGGGTTCAAGATCTGGTATGTTACACTACTAGTTTTTTCCACTAGATCATTCATTTAAGATTCTAAGATATACATATCTTAAGTAAGTAAACATGTATGAACTTTAATAAATAAAAGTTCAACTAAACTAGATTAGTATTTTACAATTTTGTTAAAATATGTATCAATTTTAAGATCAATTATTTGTATACTCATTTAAGATTACATATTTCATTTACATTGTATTCATTGGTAACCACAAACTCTTATATGTAGATATTCATATTGGTCTCACTAACCTAACCAAGTTTAACTAAGTATCTATCTTCCTTAACATTTACCCTACAGACTTTATCAGTTGATTCCAAGAATTGAAACTATAGGATAGAGAGAATACGTTTTTTTAATCATAATGATCAACTAATGCATGAACATTTATGAATCTTTGAGATTCATCAATATATTGTTCCTTGGATATCCCTCTTCCTAGCTTGATCTATCTCAGTCATGGTGGTTTCTTAGTTGATAGTGATTGCATTAGGTCTGGTGGTTCAAGGGCTAATGATGATGTGCATATCACTAAGGTGGAAATGGGTTTTGCAGGTTAGGGAAATAAAGGGAAGTTGATGATGTGGTGGATTCCAATAGGCATCAGGGTGACACCACACCAAGTCTACAATGTTGTTGGTCTGCAATAGGAGTTAGGATCTAAGGAAAACAACAACGGAGTTCTAGTGGTGGCAGTGATGTTAGGGTTGTGATGATCAACCAAAAAAGAAGGCTTTTCAGTTTAATTGACCACGGGGATCTGAACTCAATGTCGAAGATTGATATTCGACCATGTCAACATGTACGATCAGAGGCACTGTCACTCAGGATAACTAACTACTGGATTCCTCTCTACTGTCAGGTTCTAGGGTCGAGAGGATGGTGATTTCTTTGCCAACTAGAGTGAATATAGAAGTGGATGTTTAGGTTACACATGATTTGATGTTGATTCAGGGACATGTGTTAGAAGATTCTATGGAACTGGTTTCCTTGGCTAGGGTTGAGGTGGTAGTGATCAGATATGTGGTTGGTGGTGGGGAATCGTAGGTGGTGAGGTGGGATTTTTGTAAGGATTAATGGAGAGGAGATGTCGAATGACATATGTAGATGTGAATCTACAAAGCTTAAAATTCATGCAAAGGTCAAAACCCCATGGTGGTGGAGGCCTACGATGGTGAAGAGGAAGATATGAGAGTTGGTGTGACATTTTTTTGAGTAGTGAATGCATTACATATCTACTATGATTACAAGAAGTTTAGGCTTGATGATGGCAATAGGTTTCAACGTCGACTTGGAGACTTAGATCTAATCATGGTTGAGGGCTAGGGTTTTTGTAACTAGCTTCATCATTGAAGGTTGAATAAGACCACCCTATGATCTATGGGTCCATGGTTTATAGTTGTATGCACAGGGATTAAGGTATTGGTCATGCATATACATTTATGAAGTTTAGGGAGAGTAACAATGAATTCAAAGGGAGTCTGGTTTATCACTGATGAATTATGGTTTTTATTACCATTATTGTATATAGAAACATGGCCAGGTCTGCTTAAATCATATCATTTATTAATGAGTAATATTAGTCTTGTATATGTATTAATTACCAAGATTATATCTACCGATTTCTGGAACCATTTTGTGTGAAAGAATTTTCATCATCTTCTCTTTAGATCATTTAATTTCTAAAATTCTAATTTCCTACATTAGAGTTACGAATTGATTAATTTATTTTCCAAGAGTTAAATACCCAAAGATTGATATCCAATTATTCAAATAATGTCTTTTAGATAATTCAAAACCATTAGTTGAAATAATATGTATTATCAAAATAGAATGTCTTCTCAAAGTTTATGAGCACAAGGTTTTCAGCTTTGTATTAATTTATGTCATGAAGATACATCGAGGGACTTGTTTGCAAATATTTCTCATGTGAGGAGATTCAACTCATATAGACATAATAAACTCAAAATGTGACAAATTTGTCTTTAAAAACTTGAAAAATCAATCAAACCAATTGACAAGATTTTGAATGAAGTACAATATTGCAAATAAGTGCAACTTATGAGAAAGTATGAATTATAGTGTAAAATAGATTTAGTGCCAGAATTTTGGTACATTACAACTTTCCACTCATTAAAGAGGATTTCATCCCACAGCTCAATCAGGTACTACTCTCCACCTCTTAAAAGGATTCATCTAGAAATCAAAATAGGTGTATAAATCTACATTGTAGTATCCATACTAACTCTAGGTTTCTCCTCTAGGGTTTTTCTCATAACTCCTTGATTATGACTTGTCTTAGGAAATCATCGACAAAATTCTTGGAAATCATTTTTCCTTTTACATATAATATTTAAGCAAAATAATATCTCGATGGGAAAACTTTTTGATACAAAACTAAAAAAGTGGTCAAATTCAATATGAGAACCAAGTCACAATCACCTTGTATCTACAATAAAATTATTACCTCGTGATGGATTATTCTAATTTAGTTAACAAATTTTATGTTACATCAGTCCTACATATATTTTAGGGTTCTAATGGAAATTATCAATTTTATGAAATTGCTATTCAAAGTTTTTGTAAGACTCCTGATCTAGATTAATGCTTAATTGTGTTTACTTATACAATGAGATGCTTAAACCTTAATCAAAGCTCTAGATATGTCTTAATATCATGGAATAGTCTTATATTTTCATTTTGGTTCAATTTGACTAATGTTTGAAATATCTTGCCATATATGTGTATGTTTTGGACTAGTTTGCAATTTACCTAAGAGTGAGGGTTATCTTGCTAAAATGTCACATGTGGAGAGTGTTCCTTGTACTTTAGCATCATGAGAGAGAATATGATGCAATGGGACACTTTGTTAGAATCATGGATGATGATGTGACATCATAATGGGATATTAGGGTTTCTATGGTTTGCATAATTAATATGGTGACTGAGTTAGGGTTTGATGTTATGACCCTACATCACTTTCGGTGAAGGTGTCAACCGCAACACACCTTGTGTAGTGTTTTCTTGACCAAGACAACCTAGAGGTGAGGTTTGATGGAGCCTCCACTCGCGTGCAGTTGCATGCACCACTAAAAATCTTAGAGATAGTAAGTCTCTAAGTTTAACCTTGTGTGTGCTATAATAAGATCTCCACCCACGTATGCTAAGGTATGCGGAAGTCTTATCGTAGGACAGTTGAGGGTCGAATCCATGAGAAAACGGTCTTGTTAAGGATTTAACAAGATGGAAAATGTTATAATTCTATTTATCTACTTAAGAGTTGATATTTAGATCGAAGAGTTGGGTTGATGATTAAACTAAAATCCAAAAGCAAATTAAATGGCATGAAAGTAAAGTTAAGGTTGTAAACAATATTTAGAAACCACTAGGATGTGATCAAGTTTCACCACCGCTACACAAGGATCATAACATGCAACATAATTACATGACTTGCAAAAAGGGGTCTAATCAGTTAGTATCTTTGTAGACTTAGCTTTCTTTTGAATAGATAACTATGAGAAACATGGAAGTTTTTCAATGCCAGCCATCCCCAAATGAATGGTCACTTACTTTGTATCACTTCCTTCACAAAATGTGTTCCTCAACCTATCAAATTTGTACTTCCATACGTCAACTGACTCCATTTCATAGTATGAAAGTACAATGTTGGAGGTGAGTTTACTCCACTCTTTGAAAAGCATTCCTAGATACCGAAATAGATATATGGTGACTACATACATCAAGAACCAACATACAATCGATAATTGAATCTAAAAGCACAAATGTAGAAAATTTGCACTAGTAGATAATAGATAACACAGGTTGGTGATCGAGCAACTAGTATTCATTAATCGATTGATGTTGAACTGAAAAGATAGTGTTTCTCTATAGCAAACTCATGAATTACAATGCATGAAATGAAAACATGGATAGTGGGGCTACTCCCCACCTCCTAGTGTATGGAACTACTCGCTCGTGGCAAGGACAAAGAAGGAGGCAGGAAGAGAGACAGAAAACATCATCTCCACGTAGGAAGGAGGAAGATTGACCCCTAGGAGTAGAGAGAAATTGTCTTCACTCTGTGTAGTTGCCTTAGTGATGAATCCTTCACTTCCCACCTTCTTTGTCGATGAGAGAGAAAGTAGCTTGAGGATGGAGTGTGGATCTTATCCGGGTAGCCTTGGGGCATTGGATGAAGGTTGAAATAGCTCTGGAACAATTGGTGCGGCCTTTGGGCATCCCAGACTCTCCGCTGAATGAGGAACCCTTCGGTCCTATTTATAGGATACGAGGAGATCTTGAATGATCTTGGGTTATTTGGATCCTCATAGTTTGTAGACCATTTGGACTTCATACAGTCTTGGGATCGTTTGGGTTTCATATGGTCTTGGGACCATTTGGACTTCATACGGTCTTGGGACTGTTTGGGTTCCATACGGTCTTGGCATCGTTTGTGTTCATACGGTATTGGGACCGTTTGGGTTCCATATGGTCTTGGGACTGTTTGAGTTCATATGGTCTTGGGACCGTTTGGCTTCATACGTTCTTGGGACCGTTTGGCTTTCATTCGGTCTTGGGACCGGTTGGCCTTCATATGGTCTTGGGGCAATTTGGCTTTATACAGTCTTGAGACCGGTTGGTCTTCATACGGTCTTGGGACTAGTTGGCCTTCATACGGTCTTGGGACCGTTTGGATCTTTAACGGTTTGGAGACTGTTTGAGCTCTTCACGGTTTGGAAATTGTTTGGGGTTCTTCATGGTCTTGGGACCGGTTGAGTTCTTTTACAATTTTTTTGTGTTTTTCTATAAGAAGAAAGGGGAAAATATTTGTTGATTGGTATATTCACAATAATGCGGAAAGGTAATTATTCTATCTAATTTATCTAAAAGAGAGTATGGAAAACTAAGAAAAAACTAGTAAGACAACATCACAAAATGGGAGGCTATCACCCCCCCTAATTTAGAGTCTAGCTTGTTCTCAAGCTGCGTAGAGCTAAGGCACGTAGTGGCGAGGCAATTTTATTTAGTGAAGATTTCCATACTCTTGCTTCAGTTCTAAACAAGAGATCTTCCAAAGTCTTATCGGGGCTTCTACTTGCACTACAGACCTTTATTGGCACCTTATATAGGTCTGTATGCATGGCACAACTCTCATGTTTTTATTCAACACTCAGGCTTTTATTCATATGCTCACCGGCTTAGGAATTGGGTGTTTTAGGGATTTTATTTCGGCTGCCAAGCCTCTTTTTTTTAAAAAAAAAAAAAAGAAAATTGTTTCTTAGAATTTCCCGTCATGCATTTGTTTTGGTTTCTTACTTGGTGGTGCACTTACGAGGTTCCTTGATTTGGATTTCACCTGGGTCCCTTCCGTCCTTGAGAGTGTTAACTTGTTTCGACTGCAGTTTTGACCTATGGAGAGTCTGATGTAGAATTGAAGCAAAAGCATGAACATCGAGTGTGGGTGTGATTTATTAATTCGCCATTACATGCCTAAATGCTACTTATGTAAGTGCTTCTGGGGACTACTTTGTCTCTACTTTAGTTAGGCATGTCCCCTTTCCAAAACGAATTTTTCTTATGTACAACGGTTATTCTGTCAAAGAAATTATCAGAAAAGCTAATTGTCAAAAAAAAGAAAAATTTGTACAGAAGAACAAAGGTAAATGAAAAGTTAGAAAAATAAGGTTTGAAAATGATACCTCGACCCTTACCCAGTGTACTCCCCCCTAACTTATCACTCACTCTGTCCTCATAGTGTCAAGGTGATAGGTTGAGAAGAACATGGTTGAGCTTTGGTCGCGTGGGAGCAAAAAAAGAATGGAACAGGGTTCGCGTGAGAGAAGGTTTTAGAGTCAAATGAAAAAAAAGATAAGGGGTCAAGTAATATTTATAGAAAAAGGAGGGGTGACTGTACAAATTCTCGTTAAGCTAATGGTCTTGGGACCATTTAGGTCCAAACAGTCTCAAGACCGTAAGGACAAAATGGTTTCAAGACTGTTTGAGTCCAAACGGTTTCAAGACTGTGAGGACCAAATGGTTTCGAGACCGTTTGGGTCAAATGGTTTTGAGATCGTTTGAGTCCAAATGGTTTCGAGATCATGAGGACCAAACAGTTTCAAAACCGTTAGGATAAAACTATATTGGTTATTGATTTTTATATTTTTAAAATTGTTTTTGTTGCTAATGTAAATTTTAATATTTTTTGAATAAAGAAGATAGGTCTAAGAAAAAATCAAATAAGAGACTAGAAAATTATCGAGACTAAGAAAAGTAAAATAGAAAGGTGATACTCAGTTCTTGGGTTGCCTCCCAAGTAGCGTTTTGGTTCTATGTTGCTGGCTCGATGAAATCCTAGCTTGGTCAGATTAATGTAGTGGGATCATAAATCTCAATGGTTTGTCTTGGAGTTTTATCAGCTGTAGTAAAATATTTCTTAAGTCTAAGACCATTAATAGTCCTTTCTCCTCCATTGTCATCAAGGATGATGACAGCTCCAGTTGGATAGATGTGTTTGATGGTGAATGACCCGGACCACTTTGTGCGAAGTTTTTTGGGAAACATTTTGAGTCTAGAGTTAAAAAGAAGTACCTTGTCTCTGACGATGATATCTTTTCTTTTAAGGTGGCTATCATGCCACATATTAGTTTGCTCTTTGTAAATCCTGGCGTTCTGGTAACCAGACATTCTTAGTTCTTAAAGTTCTTGTAATTGAAGTTGTTTGTATTCACCAACACTTTTAAAGTCGAAATTCAACTGTTTAATAGCCCACCAAGCCTTGTGTTCTAGTTCAACTGGAAGATGGCATGACTTTCCATACACCAAATGAAATTGAGTTGTTCCTATTGGTTTCTTGTAAGCAGTACGATATGCCCAAAGAGCATCAGGGAGCTTGATGGACCAGTCTATATGGTTTCTATTGACAGTTTTCTCTAAAATAGCTTTCAGTTGTCTATTTGAGACTTCAACTTGACCGCTTGTCTGTGGATGATAAGGTGTGGCGACCTTGTGTGTTACATCGTATTTTTGTAGAAGTGCTTCAAAACTACGTTCCAAGAAATGTGACCCTCCGTCGGATATGACTGTTCTAGGAACACTGAACCTAGGGAAAATAATATCCTTGAATAGCTTAATAACCGGCTTAGAGTCAAAGATATAGTAGGTATAACCTCTACCCATTTGGATACATAATCCACATCGACCAATATATAGGAGAATCCATATGATAAGGGAAATGGACCCATATAGTCCACTCGCCATACATTGAAGAGTTCAATTTCCTGCCACAGAGTTAGTGGCATTTTGTTTCGCTTGGATATCCCTCTAGAGAGAAGATATTTACTACATGATTGTACAAATTCATGTGCATCTTTTTCTATTGTCGGACAGAAGAAACCAGACTATAAGATTTTAAGAGCAGTCTTTTTTGAACTCATGTTCCCCCCCAGTAGGACCAGAATGACAGTGTTCCAAGACTTGGTGATTTCTTCTTCAGGAAGGCAACGACGGAATAACCCGTTTGCACATAAGCAGAAGAGGTATGGTTCATCCCAGTAGTTTTGTTTAACATCATGAAAAAAATTCTTCCTATCATGATAGGATGAAGAAGGATGGACTATTCTTGTAGCCAGATAGTTTACTATGTTGGCATACCAGGGAAATCCAGTGGTGACCTTCATGAGTTGGTCATCGGGTAGACAGTCGTGGATAGGTATATTGTCCTCATCTTGAACCTCAATCTGATTCAGGTGATCAACGACAATATTTTCCACCCCACTTTTGTCCATTATTTCCAAGTCAAACTCTTGAAACATCAGCACCTAGTGAATAAGTCTAGGTTTGGTGTCTTGTTTCTGAATTAGATATTTTATTGTTGAATGATCTATGTAAATTATAACCTTTGATCTGATCATATAAGAACGGAATTTCTCAAAAGCATAGATGACTACCAAAAATTCTTTTTATGTAGTTGTATAGTTCTTTTGGGTCTCATCAAGCATTTTTGATGTGTAATATATCATGTAAGGCTCCTTGTCTATTCTCTTCCCCAGTACTGCTCATATAGCGTAGTCACTGGCATAACACATTATATCAAAGGGCTATGACCAATCAGGGGCTCTTAGTATAGGCAAAAATACTAAAGTGTTCTTTATGGTCATGAAGTTGTGTAAATATTCTTGATCAAAATTGAAGTCTGCATCCTTAGTTAATAGGAAAGTCATAGGTTTTGCTATTTTTGAAAATTCTTTGATGAATCTTTGCTAAAATCTGACATGGACCAAGAAGGCTCGTACTCCTCTGATGTCTTTTTGTGGTGACAACCTTGAAATGACGTCTATTTTTTCTTTGTCTACTTCAATCCCTTGTTCACTTACCTGATGCCTGAGTACAATACCTTCTTTCACCATAAAGTGACATTTTTTCCCAATTAAGGATTAGATTTGTTTCCTCACATCTTTGCAGCACTTTACTAAGATTAAGCAGACAATTATCGAAAGAGTCTCCATAGATTGAGAAGTCATCCATGAATACCTCCATGATAGATTCAGTTAAACCCACAAATATAGCAGACATACACCTTTGGAATGTAGCATGTGCATTACATAGCCCAAAGGGCATTCTTCTAAAGGCGTAGGTTCTGAAAGGGCAGGTAAAAGTTGTCTTTTCTTGATCTTTAGGGTGTATCATAATTTGATAAAACCCTGAGTAGCCATCGAGATAACAAAAGAATTTCTAGTGAGCTAAATGTTCAAGAAGATTGTCAAGAAAAGGTAAGGGGAAGATATCTTTCCTTGTTGCCTTGTTTAATTTTCTATAGTCGATGCACATCCCCCACCTGGTAATAGTCTGGGTGTGAACCCGTGCATTTTTATCATTCAAAACAATAGTGGTTCCCCCCTTTTTAGGGACCACTTGAACCAAACTTACACATTGAGAGTCAAAAATTGGGTAGATAATACCAACTTTTAGCAGTTTTAGAACCTCAAGGCGAACTACCTCTTTGAGATTCGAGTTTAGCTTCCTCTAGTGCTCCCGTGATGGTTTAAATTCTTCCACCGTAGGTAATATGTGCATGCATAAAGCTGGATTTATCCTGGTTAGGTCAGTCATCTTATATCCAATAGCTTTCTTGTGCTTACTTAACTCAACAAGGAGTCTTTCTTCCTAGTCATCTACCAAAGTGGAACTGATAATGACCGGACATAGTTTTCTTCATCTAGAAAGACGTGTTTGAGTCCGGCAGGTAGGACTTTCATCTCAGGTGCCTTGAGCACTTCAGTGGTCTCCAGAGTGGTGAAAGATTTCAACTCCTCAAAAGCAGCTTCTGGAACTTCTTCGACATGTTCTAGGTATTGCAGACATTGTTGAACCAGTTCGTTGGTTGAAAATTCTACTTCTAGATTCGTTAAGATGTCATCCAGAGCATTAGATGGTTTAGGAGTTGCTTGCTATAGATGGGACATTTTATCTATTGCCTCAAGAAGAAAAACTTCTTCGTGGATGATAGGACTTTTAAGGCTGTCAAAGACTCTAAATTGAACAATTTCTTTCCCCATCCTTAAGGTAATTGTTCAATCTTTGACATCAATTAGTGCTCTGGCTATCGCAAGAAAAGGTCTGCCGAATATTATTGGATACCTCAGATCTTATTTTATGTCCATGATAAAAAAGTCACAAGGAACATACAAGTCTCTTCCTACTCGCATTGGGATATCTTCAATAATGCCCAAAGGTGCAGTAATGGTACTATCAGCCAGCTGGATTGTCATTGTTGTGGGTAGAAAATTAGTAAAGCCCAATATTTTCCACATACAAAAGGGAATGATAGATATGCTAGCCCCCAAATCAGCTAATCCTTTCTTGCAAGAGGTATTTCCTATAGAACATTGGATGTCGAAGGAGCCAAGATCCTTTTGTTTTTTTTTTGAAATTTTGTTGAGAATGATGTCATAAGTAGTTTGAGATAATTTGACGGTCTCATGTTCTTCGGTCATGTATTTCTTTGATTGAAAAGTCTTTAGATATTTGGACCAAGCTAGAATTTCAGAAAGAGCATCGAGGAATGGAATATCGACATATAACTTCTTCATTGCTTCCTTAAACTTTTGAAATATAGAATCCAGTTTAGTCTCCCTCAATCTCCCTGGATAGGGTATCCTGGGCTTGTATGGTGGGACCTCTGGTTCCTTGGGAACTAGTTCATTTTCTTTCTCCTTTTCAGCCTCTTGACCTGTGCTTACAGTTGGGATGATTTTAGTTGTACCTTCTTCTTCTTGAGTGGCTTTGGTAGCTTCAGTAAGAACATGACCAGACCTTGTGGTAACTGCATTTAGTTGTTCTGGTCTGTGTTGAACATGTCTTGGATTTATTTCCGGCTGACCAACAAAAGTACCTACCGGTGGTTTCAATTGGGCTGCAATTTGTGCCAATTGAGTCTCTATAGCTTTCTGTTGAGCTTGTTGGTTGGCAAGCATGGTCTATTGAGATTGCAGCATTTGCCTTATCAGAGACAATTCATCTATTAGCGAAGGTGGAGTATTCTTTTGTTGATACTGTGTAATTTGTTGTTGTCCTTAAGGTTGTTCTTGTTGAGGAGCTGTCAACTGTAGTTGTTGAATATGAGGTTGTTGCAATTGAGGGTGCAGTGGAGGGTGAGTGTATTGATAATATGAAGAGGAATTTCTTGTGTGGACAAATCTTTGAAACCCACCTCTATAGTTTCCTTGGTTTCGGTTAAAATTACTCTAGAATCCAGGTGGTGATCTATTAGAGGATCCACTTTGTGTTTGGTGTTGTGGGTCGGCAGTCCCCGCGGGATTCCCATACTGAAACCCAGGGTAGTTTCTCGATTGATTTGGGTTATAGAAAGCTTGACCCGGTATGGTATGGATGGAATTAACTTGCTCTGGTAGCTGATCCTCGGGTTGTTCAATGATTGGTTGATATTGTGGCTGAGGTGTCTGCATATTCATCATCACATTGTATAAAAGGCCACATGATAATGTGGGATGATCTGATGCATGACAAGCTTCACAATTCTCCGTTGCTACTTTGACTTGTTGAACTTGTGAGTTCTTCTTTCTGTCATATTCTCCAAATGATGTTTCAAGGGCTTGCTATTTATAAACTATGGTTTTCAAAGCTTCAGCAATGGCTTTAATTTCTATAGATTCTTCAGCCTTACAGACTTTTAGGACTCCTCTTGTGGATGACCTTCCCCAATTAGATTGGTTCTCGCCTCCGAGTGTAACAATCTTCCAGGCATCCTCATAATTATGTGTCATGAAATTTCCTCCAGATGAGGAATCCAAAAACTTCTTTATTCCATCACTTACCCCTCTATAGAATGTTTCTATGCGCTGGTTTTGTGAGATTCCGTGATGTGGCATTTTCTTAGAAGTTCCTTAAATCTTTCCCATGATTCTGCTAGTGATTCTCCAGGAAGTTGGGAAAATTGGTTGATCTGTCCTCTAATCTGGTAAGTCGATGAGGGGGGAAGAACTTTTCCAAAAACTTTTCTTCCAAATAAGGCCAGACGGTGATTGGCTCTCCATCTAAAGAATTATACCAACTCAGTGCCCTTCCGGACAAGGTAAAGTTGAAAATTTGGAGCATAATTGCATCAAATGTAGCTCTGGCTTGTGGTACTAATCGGTAGAGTGCCTTAAATTGCTTTAGATGATCCATGCAATCATCTCCAGGGTTTCCAGAGAACGAGATACCTTTCATGATTTGGATCCATTGTGTTCGAATTTCAAAGTTGGGAGCGTTAATGAGCGGTGGTTGGACTGGGTGATTGTCCTTAGAATTTTTAAGAACAACATAATCTCAAAGTTGCTTGTTCCTGATCAATAACTGAGCAGCTATTGTGGCTGCCTCATTTTTAGCTTGGATGCAAGCTTGCTCTTTAGTTCAAACTTCAGCTTGGATTTGAGCACGTGTATCAGTGATGAGTTGTTCTCTCTGAGCTGCTATAGCTGCGTTGACTCTTTCCAGTACCAGGGCAGCTTGGCGTTGTTCTTCGACCATCTGTCTGGCTTTTTGGCGGTTTAGTCTAGTGTGTATATGGAAGTTTCATTCTACCTCAGAGTCATACTCAGGTTTAGGGGAGAATATGTGGTTTTGCATACACATTTCCTACCTGAGTAGAAGAAAAATCACACTTTAGATGATTTGGAAAAATGATAGAATCAAAAAGATATGAAGTAGTTATCAAGGTAAAATGTAAAATCCTAATCAACTAGCAAGTTGACAAATGAAATTAAAACATTCCATTATCCCTGGCAATGGCGCCAATTTTTTATGGAGCCTCCACTAGTGTGGAGTTGCGTGCACCACTAAAAATCCTAGAGATAGTAAGTCTCTAAGTTTAACCTTGCATGTGCTATAATAAGATCTCCACCCACGTACGCTAAGGTATGAGGAAGTCTTATCGTAGTACATTTGAGGGTCGAATCCACGAGACAACAGTCTTGTTAAGGATTTAACAAGATGGAAAATGTTATAATTCTATTTATCTACTTAAGAGTTGATATTTAGATTGAAGAGTTGGGTTTATGATTAAACTAAAATACAAAAGCAAATTAAATGGCAGGAAAGTAAAGTTAAGGTTGTAAAGAATATTTGGAAACCACTAGGATGTGATCAAGTTTCACCACCGCTACACATGGATCATTACATGCAACATAATAACATGTCTTGCAAAAAGGGGTCTAATCAGTTAGTATCTTTGTAGACTTAGCTTTCTTTCAAATAGCTAACTATGAGAAATGTGGAAGTATTGCAATGCCAACCATCCCTGAACGAATGGTCACTTACTTTGCATCACTTCCTTCGCAAAGTGTGTTCTTCGACCTGTCAAAGTTGTACTTCCATACGTCAACTGATTCCATTTCATAGTATCAAAGTACAACGTTGGAGGTGAGTTTACCCCACTCTTTGAAAAGTGTTCCTAGATACTGAAATAGATATATGGTGACTACATACATCAAGAACTAACATACAATTGATAATTCAATCTAAAAGCACAAACGTAGATAATTTGCACTGGTAGATAATAGATAACATAGGTTGGTGATCAAGCAACTAGTATTCATCAAACGATTGATGTTGAACTGAAAAGATAGTGTTTCTCTATTGCAAACTCATGAATTACAATGCATGAAATGAAAACATAGGTAGCGTGGCTACTCCCCACACCCTAGTGTATGGAACTACTCGCTCATGGCAAGGACAAAGAAGGAGGCAGGAAGAGAGAAAGAAAACATCATCTCCACGTAGGAAGGAGGAAGGTTGACCCCTTGGAGTAGAGAGAAATTATCTTCACTCTGTTTAGTTGCCTTAGTGATGAATCCTTCACTTCCCACCTTCTTTGTCAATGAGAGAGAAAGTAGCTTGAAGATGGAGTGTGGATCTTAGACTAGCAGCCTTGGGGTGATGTATGACGGTTGAAATAGCTCTGGAACAATTGGTGCAGCCTTTGGGCATCCTAGAATCTCCACTGAATGAGGACCCCTTCGGCCCTATTTATAGGCCTCAAGGATATCTTGAACAATCTTGGGTTATTTGGAACCTCACGGTTTGGAGACCGTTTGGACTTCATATGGTCTTGGGACTGTTTGGGTTCCATACGGTCTTGGTCCCGTTTGGACTTCATACGGTCTTGGGGCTGTTTGGCTTCATACGGTCTAGGGACCGTTTGGCTTTCATTCATTTGGCTTCATACGGTCTTGGGACCGTTTGGCTTCATACGGTCTTGAGACCAGTTGGCCTTCATACGGTCTTGGGACCAGTTGGCCTTCATACGGTCATGGGACCAGTTGGCCTTCACATAGTCTTGGGACCATTTGGCTCTTTAACAGTTTGGAGACCGTTTGAGCTCTTCATAGTTTGGAAACCGTTTGGGGTTCTTCACGGTCTTGGGACCGATTGAGTTCTTTTGCAAATTTTTTGTGTTTTTCTGTAAGAAGAAAGGGGAAAATATCATTTTATTGGTATATTCACAATAAAGCGGAAAGGTAATTATTCTATCTAATTTATCTAAGAAAGAGTATGTAAAACTAAGAAAAAACTAGTAAGATAACATCACAAAATGGGAGTTTATCAAGGGTTTTCAATATGAGTTGTCCTCTAGTGTCACGACCATGCACATGTATGATCTAGGGTTTCAACCTTGAAGTATCTTGATCGAGACAAAAAGAAGGTGATGTCTTGGTGAAGACAAAGGAGCAACTGACTTAGTAGGTCATGACACCATGTCTGGATAAACATGACTTTTCTATTTTTGCATGTGAATTGATGAAATATTATCTCTTTGAAGGTCGTGTGTTCCTATGATGATCTAATATTTTAACACCTCAAACACCTCTACTTCTCTCTTCTTTGGGTATATAACCAATCTTCTTCACAAGAAAGCTATCTTTTTTGGCGCACAACCCTTTCTTCTTCCTTTAGATCGCCCTTGGAGCTTCAAGATCAAGGAAGGTTAGATCTTGGACCTTAGGAGGCCAATCTATCTTTCTTTATTGAAGATATTGTGCTAGATCAACATGTGGTCTTATCTTGGATATTTCCTCTTTTGGTAAGTGATCTTACTCTTGATCACATTTCCTCTCTTCTGAAACCTTCACCTTCTTCCTCCCTCTCAGTCATGAGGTTGTAGACCATCCATGGTGGTCATTTGATAGGATGACTCCATATCTTTATCTTTTCTCTTTTGGGTTCATCTTAGATCTGATCTCCTCCTTTCTTGAACTCCATTGTGACCATGGTTTTCTATGTCTTGGAGGTGATCCCATGGATAAGGTTTTGAATTTGTTTTCTACTTCTTGGAGGTGATCCCTTAGATAAGGTTTTTAATCTTAGTTAAAGATTTTAGAGCTTGAGATCATGGGAGTTTGCTTCTCTCCAAACCAGGTAGGTTGTATAACTCTCTACCTCTATTATGTTCATATTAAGTCTAATTTTATACCACCTTCTATACAATTCGTTATAATTAAATAATAGGAGGTTCTGATCTTTTATATAAGCACATGAATATTGGTTCTCTCTATATATACATGTATGTATGTATCCTTTGATGATCTTTGATGATCATGTTAGGGTATGTTGAACACCTTAGTATAGGGCGTTGTGCACCTTGTTGACATTTGGTTTGATCTTGGTTCAAACGTCGATTATGATCTTGGTTTAGATTTTCTATGGGTGGTGTAGGTGGTGGAGAATAATTCTTAGACTTCTGTCATGGTCGATATTACTTGGTTGGGTGGTTTTGGACATGACACCCTCCCTTAACCTTAGATCGGTCTCTACCTATTATCTTGGTCATGATGTTGCATTGTTGTAGGGTCTGTCTTGGTTGTCGGCTAACGTTGTGGCTAAGATGACTAAGCTTGATGGTAAGGACACTTGATTAGTTGGTGTGAAGGTTGTAGCAAGTTAAGGTCAGATTTTTTGCAGTCAAAACATGTTTATGATGGGTCAAAACACTTGGTATATAAAAGGTTGTATCCCGAGGTTGCATGTGTTGATATTGCAACACACTCCTTGGTGTAGCGGTCATGATGCTCTGTTGCATTTTGATCGCGACACCTCTTGAGTCACAGTCGCGATGTCGTGTTGGACGACCCTAGTGTCATGATTGCAATGTCATATAGATGAGGAGTCGAGATGTCCTACTTGGGTTGAGTCATGATCATAACCAAAAGATGATGTGTCATTTTCATAACTCATTTGTATAGAGGTTTAGACTCCTATGTGTTGTGATGGACGATATTATGTGGGATGGTGGTCGTAACCATGGAGTGTGTCTCGGTCGCGACAACCCATTGCTGGTTAGGTCGACACCTATATGTTGAAGGGTCAACACACTTGTATAATGAGGGGTTGAGTTATATGTGTTAAAGATGGTTAAGACACATACATGTACGTATGAACATAATCAGTACATAGGGTAATGGTATACCTAAAAGTGTTGTGATTATGAATGGCTAACCCTCAACAATAAAGTGATGGAATTAGGGTTTAGAGGTGGTATGATGCTATGAAACTCTAATCGGGTACATATAGACCCAAACCCTAATTTGATGATAACATGATGTGTGTTCTCTTTATTTGAATATTGTTACTCTATGATTATATTTTCTCTCTCCTACTTGTGTAACACCAACTTGAAGGTGAGATGACATAGCTAAGTGTATGCTATGGTGATCCAATACAATACAAAGTGGTGATTGTGAGTAATGTCGAGGCTTTTTATGATATTTAATGTGTAGGAGTATATGAATTGGTCTAATGACCTAGAAAATGCCTTGTGCATCAATTGAGAGATTGATATCCCATAGTGACGTGTCATTGTTAATGACCATGTCAATGGTAGTATTACAAGTTCCATGAGGTGTTGAGACAAGTCTTCACTTACTATGTTTTATATCTTCTGAAGTTGCACTTTACCTTAATTTTGTAGAGTTAGTTTAGGCTTAATATGTTGTAACTTGATTGATGCATTAAAAGATATCTGATTGGCATATTTAATCACGTGAAACCCTAATCATGTAGTATCCATGTACCATAGATCCATCTTCAGCGTTAATATCTAGCTAGATGGTGAAATGAGTAAAATCTATGCAAAACTCAGAGTGCATATTGTTGAATATGTAGGTTTTAAGTGATATATTTCCGCATATCCTTAAATTCTTGAAATATTAGTATATTGTTTATTATTGAATATCCATGTGTGAGCCAATTCTCTAGTGTTGTGCCATGTACTAAGGCTGACTAGTTGTCTGTAGGACCATATCCTTGACTATGAGTTGTTGTATCTATAGGAGTGTAGACTTGACTACAAGTTGTTGTCTTTAGCAGTATGACTATATGTCACTGCATTGTAGACTTGAATTTAGCAACCAGTGAATTTAGAAACTAGTGCCAGGGATGATCATGAAGTCCAACTCTTCCATTAATCTTGTATGGTACGGATTTCCACTTAGCAGTGGTTGGTTGGATTTGGGTGGTATGCCTCAAATACTCTTGGCATAAAAAATTTTAAACATCCATTTAGTATAATTGTTTAGGGTCACATGTGAATCACATTGGATGACAACACACCTTATTTCTTATATTGTTTAGTCTATAACAGTCATATATCTTCTTCATATACCTTTTAATAGTATAAAATGTTCTACTACTCGGTTGTAACTACTCAAACTGCTCAAATAGTATTACATGCTTTATTTAGTTATCTTTATAGTACTATGCTTATAATAAATGTTGGTGAAGAGTTATATGTCTCACTGGGATGTTTGGTCTCACTGTGTGGGTTCCACTACCTTTTAGGTGGTGGTAGACGAGGAGGTCAAGGTCGTGGTGCAGGTGTTGAGCAATAGAGTGGACAGTAGCTAATATAGGTTGGACATGCTACAAGTTAGAGTCTTTTAGTAGAGTCCTATGTATCATCCATGTACTCTAAGGTCTTTGAGGAAACTTTGTTGTGTTGTACATGGACACATAGAATTTTGGCTTTATGCCATGTTTATGTATAAATGGCATGTATGTATCAAAAGGTTGTGAAATGTAACAATTGTGGCTTGATAGCCTCTGAACATAAATATGTATCATCTTTTGGTATATATTAATATAGATGGCATGTGTTGAAGGCTTGTTGTGATAAACTTCTACTTGAGACATTGAATTGCAAAATGATTTTAATTTACCCTATTTTGTGGTGATAGTAATGATAATAATAACTCTGTGCTTTGTTTTTAGTAATCTCTCTTTGTATGGTTATGGTCATCATAGTTAGGTTGGTTTCAAAGCTATATGTTTAATGAGTATATAGGGTCATAGGACTAGGGTTTGAATTTGTTGTGGTGTCCTCCAATATATCTTATGGTCACATCTGCTTATGAAGAAGAAGAAGAATAGAAGATGAAAAATTGTCTAGAGAACATGAATAACATGTTGTAGAAAGTAGTGTTGTTGCACTAGGAGGTGGTGTAAGAAGGCAAGAACGGGTTGATATTGTGCTTGAGATGCCTCAAGTCATCCCCGCTGATGTATCCAAACCTACTTTTAGGGATATGTTTGAACAATTTATGGCTACCATGACATACATGTTGGATAGGATGCATGTAAACCAACCTAGGGCAACTATCACAGGTGCTAAAACCCAAAGTTTTGGAAAGAGCTTTGAGAGATTTTGATGTGTAGGAGTGTTGGAGTATGTGGGTACATCTGATCCAATCGATGTTGATATGTGGTTGGCTGAGCTGGAAATGGCATTTATGATCTTAACATCCCTGAGGAAGATAAGGTGAAACGTGTTGCATATCTGCTGAAAGGGAGTGTTGGTCATTGGTGGACCATTGAAGAGGAGAAAATTTTGGGTGTCATGATTACCTGGGAAGAATTCCAATGAGAGTTTGTAAGTCGGTACTTTCTAGAGACTTAGATGAAAAGATTATATAGTTCAAGAATATCAGACAAGGAACCATGTCAATCAGTGCTTATGAAGCTAAGTTTATGGAGCTTCTTAGGTTTTGTCCGCATATGGCAACAACAAACAAGGAGAGGATTATGTGCTTTGAGAAGTATTTGAGTATTGAGCTATCAACCCTAGTGTCATCTTTAGAGAACTGAGAAAGGTTTACAACTTTTGTGGAGTCAGACCAGAGGGTAGAATGATCAGGTATAGAAAAAGCATGATTCAAAGGCTAAGAAGAGGTTGTACAGTACCAAGGACTATAGTGCCAAGATGGAAACATTTGTATATGGTGTTGTTTCATGGGTCTTTCAAGGTGATAGGAAGATTCTTCCAACAAGTTTTGTTTCCTCCATGATAGTAGAAAAGTGGATGATATAGGGTTGTGATGCATTCTTTGCACATGTGATGGATACCAAGGCAAAGGGTCCTTGTATTCATGAAGTTCCAGTTGTACGAGAATTCAAGGATGTGTTTCTTTATGAATTTCTAAGTGTACCTCCTCCTAGAGAGATTGATTTTGAAATCAACCTAACTCCCAGTACCCAACCTATAGCACACACACCATATAGGATGGAACTATCAAAGATGAAAGAACTTAAGAAATAGTTGCATGAACTTCATGAGAAAGGTTTCGTTAGGTCGAGCATGTCACCTTGGGGTGCTCCCATTGTTTTTGTAAAGAAGAAGGATGATCGATGAGGTTGTGTATTGACTACCCATAGGTGAATAAGATGAAAATTAAGAATAAGTATTTGTTGCCATGTATAGATGATTTGTTTGATCAGTTATGAAGTGTCACAATCTTTTCTAAGATAGAGCTAAGGTTGGGTTATCATCAGTTGAGGGTTAAGGAAGATGATGTACCTAGGTCAGCTTTTAGGACAAGGTATGGTCATTATGAGTCTGTGGTTATGCCATTTGGGCTAACCAACACTCCAGTAGCCTTTTTAGATATGATGAACAAGGTGTTTAGACCCCATCTAGTTAAGTTTGTAGTTCTATTTATAGATGATATCTTGATCTAATCTATAGATGGTCAACAACATGAGAAACACTTATGTTAGTCTTTGACTTTGCTGAGGAAGCACCAGTTATATGCAAAGTTTAGTAAATGAGAGTTCTTATTAAAGGAGGTAGCCTTTCTAGGGCATGTAAGATCTATCAAGGGAGTCTATGTAGACCCAAAGAAAGTAGAATTAGTGGTGGAATGGTATTAACCAAAGACACCTACAGAGTTTTGCATCTTTAGAGGATTAGCAGGATATTACACGAGGTTCATTAAGAACTTTAGTGAAGTAGCCTTACCTCTAACAAAGTTAACCAGAAAGGATGTGGTGTTTGTCTGGGATGACAGATGTCAACGATCGTTTATGACTTTGAAGGAGAGACTGAGTAGTGCACCAGTGTTATTTCTGCCAGATTAAGGAAAGGGTTATATTGTCTTTTGTGATGCAGCTAAGAATGGTCTGGGATGTGTACTTATGTAGGATAAGAATGTGATTTCTTTTTCTTCATTACTCCTTAAGAAACATGAAAAGAAATACCCAAAGAATGATCTAAAGTTAGCTTCCATGGTCCATTCCTTAAAGATATGAAGACACTACTTGTATGGCGAGAAGTGTCAGATCTTCACAAAACACAAAAACCTATAGTATATCTTCTTGAAACAAGAGTTGAACATGCAACAACATCGCTGGATGGAGTTAATCAAGGATGATGATTGTACAAGAGATTACCATCCAGGGAAGGCAAATGTAGTAGTAGATGCCTTGATTAGGAAATCTTCTTTGTCATCATCTGCTGAGAAATCACAATTGAGTGCTTTGGTATGACATAAGAAAGACATGTTAGTATCCTTGTGACATATGAATGTATAGTTAGAGGTGTCTACGTTAGCAGGTCTACTGGCACAATTACAAGTGAAGTTGGCATTGAATCAGTAGATCAGAGATGTGCAATGGAATGATATTGTGATACAACAGATTAGGGAACAAAATTGGGTAGTAAAAAGTGTGAGGGATTTCATGAATCTAATGATGGGACGATGTATTGTCATGGCAGGGTAGTTGTACCAGTTTTGGATAATATGAGGATGTTAGTTCTAGAAGAGGCTCACTCTTCTATGTATGTTATGAATCTAGGTAGTGCCAAAATGTATCAGAAACTAAAATATTTTTATTAGTGGCCAGGATTAAAGCATGATGTAGAAAAGTTTATAGCTAAGTGTGCAGTGTGTCAGTAGGTTACAGTTGAGAATTATAAGCATGTAGGGAATCTGCAACCATTGCCTATGCCTCAGTGGAAATGGGATCATATTACGATGGACTTTGTGGTTGAACTTCCAAGAACAACCAAAGGTTAGGATTCCATCTTGGTAATAGTGGACAAGTTGACTAAGTAAGCCCACTTTCTAACAGTAAAGACAACATATACAGCTGAGAAGCTTGTGTGGGTGTATATTGATGAGATAGTACGTCTACATGGAATCCTAGATACTATAGTGTCATACATAGGTCTTCAATTACATAGTCATGTTTGGGAATGTTTGCATACAATGATGGGTATGCAGTTGAGATTTAGTATTGCATTCCATCTACAAATAGATGGACAGTCTAAAAGGACAATATAGACTTTGGAGGATCTTCTGAGAGCTTATGTGTTGTAGTTTATGGGAAATTGTGATATTCACCTTAGCTTGATAGAGTTCGCATACAATAATAGTTATCAGAGAAGCATCAACATGGAACCACATGAAGCGTTGTATGGGAGACATTTTAGATCTCCTTTTTGCTGGTATGAGATGGTGGAATATTATCTTTTAGGTCCTGAGCTAGTGTAGCAAACAATAGAAAAGATTAAAGTCATTAAGTAGCAGCTAAAGGCATTACATGAAAAATAAAATTCATATGCTGATGACCGTCATAGACCTTTAGAGTTCCATGTAGGAGACATGGTGTATCTAAAATTCACTCCTTGGGAAGGTGTTCTAAGGTTTGGGAAGAAGGGTTAGCAAGATACCATATATATGGGACCTTATCCTGTAGTTTCATGTGTTGGGAAGGTAGCTTACAAGTTGGATATGCCATTTGAGTTGTGAAGGTTACTTCTTGTGTTCCACATCTTTGGTGATGATCAGGGATTCCATCTCTTCCATTGATCTTATATGGTACTAATTTCAATTTAGTAGGGTCGGTTGGATTTGAGTGGTACACTTCAAATCATCAGGGGAAAAAAAACGGTTAAACAATTGTATAGTATAACCATTTAGGGTCACATACGAATCACATTGGATGATATCATTCCTTATTTCTTGTATTGTTTAGTTTATAACAGTCATACATGTTCTTCATATTCCTTTTAATAGTATAAAATGTTCTATTGCTTAGATGTAACTATTGAAACTGCTCAAATAGTATTACCTGTTATATTTATATCTCTATATAGTACTATGTTCATAATAGATGTTGGCAAAGAGTTATATGTCTCATTGGGATGTTTGGTCTTAGTCTGTGAATTCCACAACTTTTTAAGTGGTCGTGGACGAGGAGGTCAAGGTCATTGTGCAGGTGCTGAGTAGAAGAGTGAACAGTAGCCAACAAAGGTTTGACATGCTACCAATTAGAGTCATGTAGTAGAGTCCTATGTGTCATCCATGTACTCTCATGTCTTTGCGGTGATTTTCTTGTATTGTATATCAACATATAGAATTTTAGCTTTATGCCATGTTTATGTATAAATGGCATGTACATATAAACAGGTTGTGAAATGTAACAATTGTGGCTTGATAGCCTCTGAACATAAATATGTATCATCTTTTGGTATATAATAAATATAGATGGCCAGTGTTGAAGGCTTTTTGTGATAAACTTCTTCTCAATACATTCAATTGCAAAATGGTTTTAATTTACCCTATTCTATCGTGATATTGTTGATAATAATAACTTTGCATTTTGTTTTGAGTAATCTCTCTTTGTGTGGAAATGGTCGTCATAGTTTTACTATATTTGTTTATTCTTTTTTTTGCCTTTACTTGTAGTCATACCTAACTAAAGGAACTCTATGGTACTCTTTCCATTTGTATACTCGGTGGTGATTTAAGTGTTTCAAGGGCCATACTCTAATATACATACTTGTGTCTTAATCACTTCTTCCTCATTAATATATACATATCAATCTATGCCTAGGGAGTGCAAAAGCTAGTAGATGAGCTAGGTACACTTCATTAAATTATAAAGTAAGGTACATACCTCACATCCTAGTCTCTTAGTATATCCTACTTGTACTCTACATGCATCCCAATATTTAGGCCAATGATATTATGTCTTCTTGTGAAGTATTTTTCTGAGATCTAGATGTATTGGTATTTAACCCTAATTTCCATGAGAGATGCATGATTGTTGACTATTTATAGGCTTTGACACCATGTTGTAAAGACCCGATTCTAATCAAATATTAAAATTGCACCAGAAAATATAATAAATTCTTTTTATAATCATACTTTAGATTAGAGACGTGGGAACTTTACACAAGATTACATAATTTGGAATAAGAATGATCCTATCTAGTATTCCATGAGGAAAAACTCTTGCATGTCATTTCTAGCTCTTCTCTGATCACCTTCTCATGAGTTCCCAGAGGGAACAAAAACCACACATGGGCACCAATAAGGGAAACATGGGTCAGGAAAAATGGTATAAAATCGATATCTGGAATGTAAAGCAATATGAACTTGTCTACCCATGATTTTTATGACAAAGTTCAAGGGAATAAATAATGTAGGTAAGTATCAAAAGGTGGCAATGTCTTCTCAAATTTAAAAGGATTCAATATCCAATTTTTGAAACTAGTGAATCAAATTTTCAATAGGTAGCACAACCAATGTCTACTTCTTGGGAAATCCATGTATTCTATCCTGCAGAGAACGAAAACACACGAAATGAATTTTGTAGTATACTGAAGGACCCTATGTCCTTTAACTCTGTGTAGAAGCATGGAAGTGTAACTCCACTAAACTAGGGGCACCAACCTACCCTTTTTGTAGTTTAAACCTTGTGCTACTATTTTCCAAGATAAGTGTTGGTTTCCATCAAAGAGGTAGGCTAAGGTACAACATCAATTTTTAGCCAACCAACCTATATAGTCATGCATTCAATCAATGAGGGAAATGATTTTCCAATAGAAATATAAATTTTGTACCTTTGGGCCAAAGTATGTGAAGGTGTAAGTTCCAAGTATTCCACTCCAAGAATTTGACCAAAATAGAGAGATCTACATATGTAGAGGAATATTTGTCACTATATGTCTTGGTTTATTTGTAAAATATTTTCTATGTAATGTTTTCTTACCCATCTAGAGCTATTATTATTCTATGGTTCTTCCATTTTTTTCTGGGAATTCTAATTGAATTGTACATCGAATCAATTTTATTACTTAATTCACCTTGTACTATAGATAATCACAACACTTTACTATCAATCATATTCTATTTTTGCTTGAGGTTTGTTATGTTATTAAGTGCACTAATTATACTTATCATATTAATGTGCATTCACAATCTTCCATGATTACCTACATATTATTATTTTAATGTAATATAAGTTTAGGTGGGTATGTTATCCTCATAGTTATGCATTCAATTATCAACATTCATATTTTAGACTTTGACCTAATATTTAACTTCCTCTTTCTATTATATTTTTTAACATAAATTTTGTAATGTCTTTAGTGGCTCATTCATTCGATTCATATATTTCATTTATTAAAATAATGAACTCTATATGTCTTGTCATCAATGTCTCATCATAGGATATTCGATTTTTGAGTATGTTATACATAATACATTATAGAGTCTACATCATTTGATGCAATTATACATGTCACCTAGGTTTAAGACACCCATATTTTCTATTACAATAGTTTATATGATCCTCAAGTTTCAACCTACATACAAGTATTTCTCGTACCATGTCCAAAAAATTATAAGTCTGTATTATATGCTTATAGTAATAATTAATTGAGATTTCAAAATTTCTACTTACTAATATGAGTATTCCTACATGACCATTCTTAGAAAATCAACTCTTGGACGGATCATAAAAACTCTTATGTAGGTGTATTCTATTATTGTTGACTCTTTTATTCATTAGATATGTATCTACTATTCTTTTGACAATATATCATTCAATTACAAATCAAAGATGTACATATCGTATATAAGTATACATACGTGGCAAGATTTGGATGGTTTTCAAGACCCATATCACTAGATATTATATAACTAATACAAAAAAGAATCAGAATTTTATCACTGAGCATTGCATAGTTGTTGACTTGAGGTGTTGCACAAGTTTCTCACCCCTAGAAGATCATATCAGTTCAAGTATAAGTATTTTAATATACTTGATCAATTCTTATTGTTCTATCAAATCTCTTTTGAATTAGTCAGACTATCCAAGAGACTCGAAAAGAAAGGTGTGCACATACATGCACATCCATTGGGGTTTGGTGGTTATGCCTTGTCCCACCAAAATAAGGAGAAATTTTCCTTATCTAGAGATGAATCAAGCACAAATCCAACTCCACATTTACCCCAACATGAGGAGTGGATTGATGCTAAAAAAACTCATTTAGGAGAAATTCCCTACCCCATGAAAAAGGATGTGGCACAAACATTGGTGAGAGATGGCCCTCACAATGGCATGTTTATTTTCTTTGTAGTTGTAATGTTTTACTGAATAGTTTCATTAAATGTGATTAGTGAGGGTCTGTTAGAAAAGAAATTATGAGAAGTTCATCCCTTAGGGACAAAGGGATGAATAAATAGATTCTCTTGGCACTCAAGAGCATCCTAGAAGTTTTAAGCAGGAACTCACATGGGACTGAAATCATACTTTGGATCCTCCTAATGACACTAAACATCTAGTCAAGAAGGTATTATGTCATCTTAGGAAATAGAAGATCAATACAATAGAAAATGTGAGAAGCAATAATTACATTTCAGCCTTCTCAACCTCTTCCATACCAACACATAGTACAACACTCAGGTGACAGGGTACAAGATCGTACATGAGATGTAAAACTCAATGGGAGTACTCCAAATGACTGATAGACCACCTTGATGAAGTTCATTGGTGCATCATATCATGCCATTTCAATATACATGTTGTAATATTTGTATAAATCCATTTAAGTCATTTTTGGGTACCTTTTGACATGTGGTTTGCATAGCCTAAATTTAATATTGCGGCAAAGGGAAAGGTCTATTTTCATATCGATGAAAAATTGCATCTGGAACTAGTACATATTGATGTTTTAACGTATCTAACATACTTTCTTATGTGGAAATGGGAGTCACACCAGTACAAATACTTCATTGCACATATAATACAATAGACAAGAAGAAGGCAGTATGGTGGGGTGCCTTAAAAACATAGTTATCTATGAGAAGCTTTATCAATTTCTCATTATGTCTATATTAGTGAATACTAATTGCTTGTCTATGTATAAATTTGATTAATACAAGGAGCACTTGACACATCCAAAAATATAAAATATAGAAGCTATCTATAGGTCTTCCTTCAATGTCTAAATTTTATTTAGTCACAACCCATGTTTGATACTGTGAGGAGTAAAATTAAATCCTTATGTTGATTCTTAGAAAATCAAAAACCATAGTTAGATAAGGTGATCCATATACTCCAGGATGTCATAGGCCAAGATCTTGACATTAGTAGCTTCCTTCTAGATATTCTGGAGTTGTTTGAATATGACTTGCTAAATATCGATAATAGAAGTATGGATATGGTTAGATATTATAAATGCTACCAGGTATACTGAAATATAAATCTTTAATTATTTTCTATATATTATATAAATACATATTTCCTTAAAATAACTATATATAGAGACTTTTGATAATTAAATAAGAAATGGCAGATTCCAAGTTCCTTTAGTAATTAGCATGGTGGAAAGTTGATAAAATTTTGTATTTGATTTTTTCTCAACTTCCTTTAAGCCTTTTGGTAGTATGGATAAGAACTTGATTCTAGTTGCCTATGTATTATAATAAGTTTCCATTATGTAATCTACTTCTTAAGTTGTAATTTTAACTTATAGATTTGTCTACAATATGGTAGCTTATTTTTCCTTTGGTTTCCTTGTTATATTTTAGCAACAAGCATGGGAGTTTTTGGTGATTCTCCAAGCTTCATGAATATGTATTTTCCTAACCCATTAGATAACATATTGACAGGACACACATTAAAATTCAATGTTTTATATTAAGTACACATGTTTAGATGTCAAAATATTAATTAATATGAATTCATCATGACATATGGGTACATAAACACTATGTGAAGGCAAAGGAAAGATAGATATCAGTTTAAATCAGTAAGTTGGAAGAATCTTTAAGTAATTTTATGGGTTAAAATGTAATGCCAACTCTTCTTATAATAACTTATTAACATATCTCTCTTAACTTTCAGTGCCCTATATAAGATAATCATTGGATGTGTGGATATATAGTATGTAGTATACAAATGTCCTTCTTATGACATCATCACAAGACATTCAAAATATATAATATGTAATAAATATTGTTATCATAAGTTTATAATTTAATTTGATTTTTAACCATACTTTTATTAGTATCATTATAAAGCTTCACGCATCACTTTTACATCTATTTAACACTCAAAATATGCATTAGAGACTATAGATGCCCTAGGGAGGAATGTCTAGATGTTTATGTCAAAGAAATTGACATCAATTTTTTGTACAATAATTTACAAATGGTTTTGTGAATGTCTAACTAATAAGTTCTTTTTTTTGTCAAATATGGTTAATGCAATCTTCTAGTGCTTTATTGAATATCTAAAAGTGATATTTACAATCGTTTTTAATGTAAATGATGAATAATTTATGAATTTGTGTATGGTTTATTGAGTGGATCATGTGAATGCAAGTGAATATGTTTGTGATTTAGTTAGTGGGTCATGTGAATGCAACTAAAATTTCTATTACTTCATAATTGAATCATGTAAATACAAGGAAAATTGGAAATGGTCTGTTGGGAATGTGCATTCAAGTGAATTGTAGGTTGTATGTGTTTTTTGTTGCAAGTTTTGTAGGTTTGTAGATGGCTTGATGAAAAACAAGTCTATAGCATGTTGTTGTTATGTTAAAAAATCATGTATTCTATCTTGATTATTTTTTGTAAAACCAAGGCTATAGGTAACATAATTGATTTTGTTATATGAAATTGACACCAAAAATGGAGTCAGTAGTGCCAACTTTGGGCTCAAACAAAGGAAATAGTTATACATCATTGGTTTTACCTCTAAGAAATCAACAATATATATTTCTACAGAAGTACTGTGAATATGGACTCTGTAGCAATAGTTTATCTGAGAAACCACTATTATATGTTGTTGTAGTGTGGGTTTAAGTTACATTCTACAATCGACGAGATGCCTATGGTATCTATTTTTCTAAACTCAAAATTCTATGTTTTATATTATGTATTGTAGTGTATTCCACTAATGTAATGCTTTTCAATAGAGGTTGTAAGCCTTATATTACCAATGCCATAGGCTTTTTGTGTACTAGTGTACAATTACAACAAGAATTTATCCTACCTTGGAACCTATGTTTTAAATTATAGAGTTCATAAAGGCATGAAGAGTGTGATATAGATTGTTTCTCATGATCATACACTTGAATATTGCCTTTTAGTCCCACATTTGGAGCTTCAAAGGAAAATTTTTATGTTGAATTAAAAGAAAATGCTTCAAAATTTGACTGACTAGATATGACCTCTACTCCATTTGTCTTTTTTTCATGGATAGCATTGGAAATTTAGTGTTATTTTCCATGCTTCACTTGGTTGAGTCGTCCGGCTATGGCTGGTGTGGTGGATGGTTCTACCCTCAATTATTTGATTTTGTTTAAATGCATGCCTAGACTTTTAAATCATTCTTTCATTTATCTATATCTGACCATGTTGGGTTGTTTTAACATGGGTGTCCACATGTATTTTTCTATTTTATGATTTGATTAGAATTCAATATTTTACTATAGATTCATGCATGCTTAGTAAAATTTTCAAAAATACATGTTGAAATTTGTTTAATACAAGGAATCTATCTAGCATAGTCTCACATTTTGTCATCCCTAATTTAATGATCTCATATAAACCTTATGTCTAATTTAAGAACTAAAAATTGCATAAATGTAATGAAATGAATTCCAACTCGGTAAATTAAGATCATACTGACCATTCAAAATAACCTAATTATAAATAATAGACATAATGAAAAATGGAACATGACTGAACCTAAACTAATAAATGTGGTGTAATTAAGGAATGATAAATCATGGGAAGTAAATATCATAGTATAGAATAATAATCATTGGGTTACTCTATTGAATACATATTTATGTTAGATAATGTGGACCTAATAACTAGTGATGCAAAAAGAACACATATGATCTATTACCTAAAACCATAAAAATTAATGGACAATACATTCATTTATAATGTTAGACATTCTACATATGAGGAAACATAATATGAATTCCAATCTAAGACATGAAGAATATACCTACTAGGATAGAAACCTAATAATGAGTTAACTCTAAATAACTTAAGTCAATGTTTAACCCTAAAACCATTACCCTAGTCTAACCTAACCTTGTCCTTGGGTCAATAAATGGTATTGATGTGGTTGGTTAAATGGTTACATGATATAAGGGTTTGAATAAAGAAGTGTCAAATATATCCTATATAATAGGTAACAAGCCCATGCACGTTATGTATGAATAATTGAATTATTCATGAGTTATTGTATAATGGTGTTTTATAAATATATTATGATTATAAATACTCAATGTTGTGGATAGATTACCCAGCATTAACTAAAGAGATAGTATTATGTTTTATGCTTTCAAGTTCTTATTTTAACAAATTCATCTATTGTTCATTTAATATAAATTTACAGATAAACATTTGAAGTAATTGAAGATCATGAAACATGTACATTAACTTTTCCTTATTTTTAAATGTGAGCCTTAATCCTTATGAACTTTCTAGAGCATACATGAGACATGTGGTGTAGTTTAATGAGCTCTCTGGATCAATTTTTATGTCAAGTTGATCCTCCCTACCCCTTATGAAAATTGAGGTGCCTATTATACGAGCTCTTGTGGCCTCATGAACTTAAAGAACAATTTTTGTTTAGTCTTCATAGGCGTCATGCGCATTTTGGTGTAAAATATTGTATTAGATGAGAGAGTGATTAACCGAATGTTGATAGATGTAAGGTATCACAGTCATGGGTAGTATTTCATAATATTTCATGAATTTGTATATTATTGTCACTATATTTATAATTTACTATGGATACTTAATGATGCTAACACTATCATCAATTTATTTACAATAATGATTGGAAAAATATGTATGTAGGTAGGGAGTACCATGAGGAATAGACTCGAGGAAATAGATTCTTAGCTTTGAGATGTTTTTAAGCTCAAGTACTAGGTGTTTTACTATGGTGGGTGTGCCAAAATTTATATTGAAGTTTTTAAATTTCCTTTCAATCTAGTGATCTTGTAGTGGATTTATGTTTTACATTTATACCTAGTTGTGTTAATTAAGAATCAAAAGATATATCTATCTCTTTTATTGATTCAATTGAGTTTATTCATGCAATGATCCTCATATGTGGGACAATACCATTATCATTATATAGAATTGATGCTTTTGATCATGAATATGTATGTTCTAAAAAAGTCAGGCATAATAATATGGTCCCCACCACCATCATCATCATCTAATACTTGATCTCAACCATGTTGGGTCAGTTATATTAATGCTTCTTTTTTAATCTACTTTTGTATGCCATATTTGGTTCAAGATGTAAAGATTAAAAATAACTCCTATAAGCTCTTCCCAAGTTAATTTGGGTATGCCTCTTCTTCTTATAACTATACTTAACTCAATATCATTTCTTCGAATGGGCATGTTAGTGGGTCTGTGTTGCACATGTCCCTATCATTTTGGGCGGCCCTCACACAACTTACACTCAATACTCACCAACCCCACATTGCTCCTAAGATAGTCATTTCTCAAGAATCTTTCCTTATGTTCCCACACATTCATCACACCATATGGATTGCAACCACATTTATCTTGTTGAGGCCTTGTTTCTTCACCAACCAACTTTCACTCCTCATATAACATGGTTGTCTATGTTAATGTTATATAAAACTTGTTTTTAATCTGAAGAGTAATCTTCCATTGACATAATACTCCAATTGCACTTCTCCATTTCAATCATCTCATTATGATCATGTAAAAAATATCATCATGGACGTCACCATCCATTTTAATAATACAACCTGGCTAAAATTTCAATGTATTGTTAGAATATTACTTTGAAAAAATTTAAATCCATTATATACCAAATATCTCCTTCAAAGTTCAACTTGATCATTTTTTTATTCCTCTAGTTTCATCAATTAGGACAATATCATTAGAGAATAACATGCACTATAGAATAGCATCATTAGCATGCTTTGTAAACTCATTTATAACATGAATAAATATATATGGGCCCAGTTTTGATCCTTGATGTACTCCAACTATGATAGGAAATATTTGTATCTTTCCTTCAGATGTTACAACATGGTATCAAAGAAAAATATAGTGGCAATTAGACTTTTTCTAGGTTTGTTATATTGCTCATGTTCACTTTTGATATGGATCCTAAGATAGAAACCCCATCATCTCCATTGATATAGCTTCCTCTCCCTAATAACAATCTTACAATGAAGAGATGCCAAATGCATCATTATACATGTTGACAAAGATACATGCCACAACTTTAGGAAAGGGTAATGATGGAGTCAAATAAGGGAACCCTAGGGGCAACCCTAGCAATATTTTTTGAAGATCAAGCCTAAATTGTTTTCTGGTGCAGATTGGGTTAAAACATGGATGTTGGTTCTATGAGCTAAACTTCCCATAGAAATACATGTCCCATCGAAGAACCCACATGATGAAGGAAACAACTTGCACATGACTCATGACAGACACATGTTTACATCGACCTAGGCCAAGTTTGTTGTAGTGTTTTTGAGTCACTATGTATAATATGGTATGATTACAAAGAAAAAGAAAAAAAAATTGAATCTCGTACAAAATGGGGACATATTAGTCACACAATTTATAATGAAATTCTATGTTGTGTAAAATTATGGTTATGGGATTCATGAAGTACAAAAGATATGAAGATGTCCTGAGGTCTAAAGCCTAGGCTTTTCCTTATAAGTAAGAGGTATATGAACTATGCATGTTGCACTTCTCAGAGTTGTAGAGAAAGAAGGGCACCCTAGATGAGATAGGAAGAAGGAAGTCCCTTATATAAGAAACTCTCAATGACAACAACCACCACCAAATGTAAGACTCCTAACCTACATGTGTGCTTAAAATTGGTTTCCTTGCATAACAGATTCTTAAACTTTAATTTAATTTTGTGAAGTGCCTTAATATCATGTGACATGTCTTTGATTTCAGTTTGGTTCAATTTGATTGATGTTTGAACCACCTTTGTTATAAAAGTGCTTATTTTGTACATTTTTGCAATTTACCCATAATTGAGGGTTAACATGCAAAATGTCACATGAAGAGAGTGCTCCTTGTACCTTGACACCATGAGAGAGAAGATGGTGACATGGGGCATCTTGTTTGATTGATGTTTGATGATGGAACACTTCATGTTGTTCTAGGGTTTCTAGGGTTGTTATGTATAAGTGGTGACTTTGCTAGGGTTTGGGTGTAGCGAATGTTACCTCACACATGGGAGGGGGTAGCAACCGCAACACCTTCCCTACCGGTTTTGCTTTTTTCCTAGATGACCTAGAGGTAGAAACAAACCCTTTTCCTTTAGTGTTTCAACCTTTCTTTGATATATTAGGGTTTTGGGTCGAAACTAGGTGAGTTTGGATGTGTTACGACCTTGATGATGGTAGCAACCATGGAGGTCACTACACTTTCTGGATAAATATGAAATTTTTATATTTTTGCATGTGGAAGAGGATAAGACCATAGGTTTGAAGGACATGTGCCCTTGGGCGATCTAGAATGGTGACACATCACAAAATGTTTTCTCTCTCTCCCTTGGGGTATATATCCCTTTCTCTTCATGTGTGAGAGACTTTTTGAATTCCTCTTATTCCTCTCTTGAATGTGAACTAAACTTGGAGATTCAAGTAAGAAGGAGTAGATCTTGAAGCTAGGGTGTCTGATCCATCTTTCATGAGGCAGATTTGGTGCTAGATCATCTTCTTGGTGGTAGTTTCTTGGAGAATCTTTTCTCTTGGTAAGTGATGCAAACCTTGGATCTATTTTCCCCTTCCTTATTCATCTTCTTCTTGCTCCATCTCGAGCATGATGGTTGTGTATTGTCCTTGGTGATTTCTCTAGGAGATTTCTTCTTCTCTTGGGCCAAAATCATGCTGTAACCTAGGGTTTCTTCATCTTCTACCTTGGTTTGAAGTTAGTGTTTGGGTTTTCTATCCCTGGACTCTACTTTAACCATGGTGTTCCTCTATTTTGAAGGAGATCTGGTGATCAAAGGTTTGAATCTAGTTTCTTCTTCCTTTTCTTCTTTTGAGCTTAAGATCATGGAGGCTTGGATCACCAATTTTAGGCAGGTTATATAACTCCTTACTCTTCTATTATGTACAACTTAAACCTGATGATATGTAGTTCATATATTGTTGTTATAGATCTTACCAATTTGTTCTTTTGGTAAAATAAGTGATGATAGTTATGTCTGAACCATGTTGTATCTCAAAAATGATGAACACTTCTTGTAAACCCTAAAATCCTCGTACCTAGTTTGAAGATTCTTGGGAGATGAATGATGAGATCTTGTTCTTGTTCTTAGAACCGCTCTATTTTGTCTAAAATCAGTTCATCAAAATATAATTGATGATCTTGATAATAGATTCATGTGTGAGAAACCTTTTTTTACACATTCTTATCACAATCATTAAGATGGGATTATTTTAAGGCATGAAGAATACCCTAGTGTAGGGTTATTATTCTTGGATTGACGATTAGTATTCCTTGACCTGTTACAATCAGTTAGTACCAAGTTAGTCATTTTTTAGGTCATAACCCTTGTGGAATGAGTTTGTAACACTTATATTGATGTTTGTTTTCGACCATGCACTTATTTAAGGGTCAAAACACTTAGGGTTTTGAAGGTAGAGACCATATGAAAGTGTCATACTTGATACCTTTATGTTTAGGGGTCAAAACACTTAGGGTTTTGAAGGTAGAAACCATACGAAAGTGCTACGGTCGATACCTTTATGTTTAGGGTCAAAACACATGTGAAGATGATGGTTTATACCATGAACCTTGCTACTACTGATACACCACATTTGGTTGAGGCTAAAACACTATCCCCTTGTGGGTTGATACCATAAATGGTTAAGGTCAAAACACTTTGAAGTATGGAGGTTGAAACACTTTGGTTGGAGATCAAAACACTCATGTCTCATGAGGTTAATACACCTATAATGGTTGAGGTCAATAAAACATCATGATCTAGGGTTGAAACATCAAGTGTTGTGGTCATGACACATTGAGTGTGTCTAGGTCGTAACACATGTATGGTGATGGGTCGATACACCTACATTCATACATGTATATATGATCAATACATAGTGTAATGATAAACATGAGATGATGTAACATGAATGGTTGATCATTAACCATAATGCTTGGTTCTAGAACTTTCCAACAAAGTGAGAAGTGATGGCATTAGGGTTTTTAGGTTTAGCAGTGTTATAAGACCTTAATTGAATGCAATTGAAACCCTAACCCTAATCCATTGTTCATGTGATATATGTGATTGATTTACTTGAATATTTTTGCTCTATAATATAATTCTATCTCTCCTATCTTTGTATCCCTAAATTTTCAAATGAGATGAATATACATATCTATGATAACACTATGGTGAACCTTGTACAATTCATGGTAGTGCTTATAAGCATACATTAAATGTTGAGTTACCTTATGATATTGATTACACGGGTTTCATGTAATGTGAACATAGTGAATTTTTGAGTTCCTTGAGCACAGTTCAAGAGGTGAAATCCTCCAGAGATGGAATTGATGGGTTGATACCCTATAGTAATGTGACATTGATAACCTTGTAATGGTTGTGATGCAAGTATCTTGAGATAATGAGACAAGTTCTCACTTTGTACATTTTATACCTACTATAGTTGTACCTTACTCTTAATTTTGTAGTATATTTTTAGGATTAATACATTATAACTTGTTGGTGCATTAAAAGACACCCAACTAGAAGATATAATCAAGTGAAACCCTAATCATGTAGTTTCCTTGTACCATAGATCCATCTTCAGCGTCAGTATCTAGTTGTATGGTGAAATGAGTAACTCCTATGGGAAACTAGGAGCGCATATTATTGAATATGGGAGGTGCCATTGAATTATTTCTATGTACCCTTAATTGTTGAAATAGTGATGTGATACTTTGTTATAGAGGAGCCATGTGTGAGCCAGTTCTCTAGTGTTGTGCCAAGTACCAAGGCAGGCTAGTTGTTTTACAGAACCATAGTTTGACTATGAGTTGTTGTCTCTATAGAGCTATAGTTATGACTATAACTTGTTGTCCTTAGTAGTTTGACTGTTATGTCACTGCATTACATACTTGAACTGAACAAGTAGTTTTGGTGATGATCATGGAGTCTGACTCTACTAATGATCTTGTATGGTACTTATTTTGACTAAAGAGTGGTTGGTTGGATTTGAGTGGTACGCCTCAAATCCGAAGAGCAATAATAATAAAAGTCCTAATACAACCATGTAGTATATTTCCTTAGGGTCAAATATGAATCACATTGGATGACCCCATACCTTTTTCTTATATTGTTTAGTTTACAATAGACATACATATTCTTCGTATTCCTTCTAAAAACATATGATGATCTACTATTCTGTTATAAGTACTTGAACTGCTTAACCAATATTTATTGCTTTACTTAATTGTTCTTATTATAATAGATGTTGGTGGAGAGTTATATCTCCCATTGAGAGGTGATCTCACCCCGTTGGTTCCATAACTTTTTAGGTGTTCGTGGATGAGGAGGTAGAGATCGTGGTACAAGTGATGAGTAGGAAGAGGAGTAATATTTCCTAGATGTGGAATATATTGCTAGAGTTTTGTAGTAGATGTCATATGTTTCATCCTTGTACTATTAGGTCTTTTGGGAGATTTTATATTTTGTATATCAACACATAGATTTTGGCTTTGTGCCATGTGTGTATAAATGGAACATATGTGTAAACAATTTATAAGTGTTGTACAATAATGTCTTGATAGCCTTTGACATGAGATGTAACATCCTTTGGTATATATATGAATCAGAGATAGTTGGTTTAGTAAATACGTGTGCTTGATATATTAAATTGCAATTGGTTCGACTTTTACCCTAATTTGTGGTAATATAGTGATTAGTGTTAATTCTGTGTTTCAATTTGAATAATCTTGATTTGTGTGACAAAGTGTGTCACAATATGTTGGTATCAGAGAATTAGGTTCACTAAGTCTACAAGGACATAGGATTAGTAATAGTGCATGTTCTAGTATCTTCCAATATATCTTATGGTCACTTCTTCTTATGTAGAAGAAGGAGAAGAAAGAGAAAAGATGTCTGTAGAACATGAGGAACATGTTGTTGAAATTGTTGCTACACCAGAAGGTGGTTCTAGGAGGCAAGAGATAACTGATGCAGTGCTAGAAGTGCCTCAGGTTGACTCAGACAATGTAGCCAATCATGCTTTTGAGTCCATATTTGGATGGTTTATGGCTATAGTGACACACATGGTGGATAAGATACCTGCAATCCAACCTAGGGAACCTGCCTCTGTGCTGAGACTCGTGGTTCTAGGAAGACTTTTAAAAGACTTCGACGTGTAGGAGTGTTGGAGTATGTTGGTACTTTTGATCCAGCTGATGTAGATATGTGGTTGACTAAGATGGAAAAGGCTTTCAAACTTCTAAACATCCAGATGAAGATAAGGTGAAACATGTTGTGTATCTATTAAAGGGAAGTTCTGGCCACTGGTGGGCCATTAAGGAAGAAAAAAGGATGGGTGTTTTGATCACATGGGAAGAATTCCGATGGGAGTTTGTTATTCGGTACTTTCTAAAGACCTACTTGGATGAGAAGATTGTACAGTTTGAGAACATTTGACAAGGACCTATGTCGATTAGTGCTTATGAAGCTAAGTTTGTGGATCTTCTAAGGTTTTGTCCGCACATGGAATTGACAGACAAGGAGAGGATTAGATGTTTTGAAAAGGGTTTGAGTTCATAACTGACAACTCCAATATCATCCTTAGAGTACAAGGAAAGGTTTGCCACCTTTGTCGAGTTAGTTAGGAGAGTGGAGAGGACTGCGATAGAGAAACATGAGATGATGGCCAAGAAGAGGCCAATGCAGTATCAAGGACAGTCTTCTGGAGGCTTTAAGAAACCTAGGGTCTCAATGCCTTAATCACAGAAGAGGTTAGTGACTCGGTCATAGTGGACAAGAGTAGATGCAGGGGTCATAGTTTTTCGCATACACAAGCTTAGAGTGAAACATCAGTGTTTGTAACATGGCCATCTAGTCTGTGGTACGAGAGTAATGCTTGTTTCAATTATGGATAGGTGGGATATACTAAGTGGTATACATTGTCATGTAAAGGATGAAGAGGTGACTCAGCAAACAAGGTAGAGTCTGCAGGGTCACAGCAGCGACGGCAACACAATGGTTATGGTAGAGGACGTAGATAGGCATCACAGGCTGGTTCCTCTAGACAGGCTGGCAGAGGAAGAGGACAACAATAGGAGATGGCTTGATTCTATGTGAGGAGTCATCCAGAAGGAGTCGTTAACCCTCGAGTCGTGATACAGGTCAGATGAAGTTATTTCATTCTGATATATCTTCTTCATGTTTCATATCTATTTTAGTTGACCTGAGTGTGATGCACTTATCACTAAATAAGTGATAGCTAGTTGTTTCTTGCTCGTTAATTCTAGACATGGTAGTCTTCACCTTGAAACTCCTTTAGTTGGTTCCGTCAAGCAGTGGGAAGTATGTCCATCCTGTGTTCTTTCTTTCTCAGGACATAGCATTCAAGTGGATCTCTTTCCACTTGACATGCATGGTTTCGATGTGATTCTTGGCATGGATACTTTGGAAAAGTTTTGTGTAGTATTGGACCATAGTGCCAAGGTGGCGACATTTGCTGATGATGACACTTCATGGATTTTCCAAGGTTATAGGAAGGTTCTTCCAACATTCCTGGTTTCACCAATGACTGTTGAAAAATGGATGAGACAGGTTTGTGATACCAAGGCAATGAGCCCTAGTATTCAAGAAGTTCCAATTGTATGAGAGTTTGAGAATGTGTTTTCTGATGAATTCCCAGGTGTACCTCCTCCTAGAGAAATTGATTTTGAGATCAATCTAACTCTGATTACTCAACCCATAACACAAACACCATATCGGATGGCACCAATGGAGATGCAAGAATTGAAGAAGTAATTGTAGGAATTACTTGAGAAAGGCTTCATTAGACCAAGAACTTCTCCTTGGGGTGCTCCCATTCTATTTGTAAATAAGAAGTAAGGATCAATGAGGTTATGTATTGATTACCGATAGTTGAATAAGATGACAGTTAAGAATAAGTATTTGTCACTATGTATAGATGATTTGTTTGATAAGTTATGAGGTACCATAGTATTTTCTAAGATAGAATTGAGTTCTGGTTATCATCAGTTGTGGATTAAGGCATACGACATACCTAAGTCAGCTTTTAGAACAAGGTATGGCCATTATGAGTTTGTGGTTATGTCATTTGGGCTAACTAATGCACCAGCAGCCTTTATGGATCTGATGAATAGGGTGTTTGGGCCCTATTTACACTAGTGTGTGGTTGTGTTTATAGATGACATCCTAATATATTCTAAGGATAATAAACAACACTTACATCAGGAGTAGACTTTGTTGAGGAAACACCATTTTTTTTATTTATGAGAGAACCTCCCCCGTAGAAGCGCCACAATCATGACCCCCCCAGACAGCGTAAACTCTCGGGACATAAGAGGGTGTGGTATGGTCACCCCCCCCACCCACGCCCAATCAAATTCCTATTACTTTTCATGGAGTGCATTTGGCGTGATTCAAACCCGGGTCCTTCATCTAGACTTACCGAGCCGTAACCAGTCAGGCTACTCTGGTCGGACATTGAGGCAACACAACACCATTTGTATGCAAAGTTCAGTAAGTGTGAGTTCTGGTTAAAGGAAGTAGCTTTCCTAGGGCATGTAATATCTGCTAAAGGAGTCTGTGTAAACCCCAAAAAAAGTGGAGTCAGTGCTGGAGTGGGATCAGCCAAAGACACCTACACAAGTTCATAGCTTCTTAGGTTTAGCAGGATATTACTAGAGGTTCATTAAAAACTTCAGTGCAGTAGTGTTACCCCTAAAAAAGTTAACAAAGAAGGATGTGTCATATTTATGGGATGACAGATGTTAGTATTCTTTTCAGCTTTTAAAGGAAAGGTTGACCAATGCACAGTTGTTAGTATTTCCAGAATGGGGAAAGGATTATATTGTTTCATGTGATTCTTCTAAGAATGGTCTAGGTTGTGTGCTGATGCAGGATAAGAATGTGATTTCTTTTGCTTCGTGACAGCTTAAGAAACACAAGGAGAATTATTTGACACATGATATATAGTTAGAGACATTGGTTCATGCTTTGAAAATATAGAGACACTATATGTATGGTGAAGTGTTAGATCTTCACTGACCACAAGAACCTAAAATACATCTTTTCAAAATAGGAGTTACATCCGATAGTGATGTTGGATGGAGTTGATAAAGGACTATGATTGTACTATAGATTACCATCCAGGGAAGGTGAATGTAGTGGTAGATGCCTTAAGTGGGAAATCCTCTTCATCATTATCTGGTGATAAAGCACAGTTGAGTATTATGGTGTGCCATTGGAGAGATATGTTGGTCTCTCTAAGATAGATGAATGTATAGTTAGAGGTTTCCATGTTAGTAGGTAGGCTGGCATAGTTACAAGTAAAGTCGACATTGAGTCAGCAGATCATAGATGTACAACAGAATGATAATGCGGTACAACAGACCATGGCATAGTTGGGAAGTGAGAAGCGTGATGGATTCCATGAATTTGAGGATGGGACAATGTCTTATCGTGGAAGGGAAGTTGTGCTAGATGTAGATAATCTTAAGACTTTAGTTCTAGAAGAAGCTCACTTGTTTATGTATGTTATACATCCAAGTAGCAAAAAAATGTATCAGAATATGAAAGATATGTATTGGTGGTCAGGATTAAAGCATGATGTAGCTGAGTTTGTGTCTAAGTGTGCAGTGTGTCAGTAGGTTAAAGTAGAACATCAAAAGCATGCAGGGACTTTGCAGTCAATTCATATACCTCAGTAGAAATGGGATCATATCTACAACGTCCCCGAATTTTCACCTTCTCAAAACCCCATGGAGATGAGAAGACAAAATCCGAAAATGTTAATCAATTGTAATAGAGTGCATTGCGGAAGCAATTTGCGCATACATGAACATACAACCATAACATACTCAACATTCAACATGAATATTAATTATAACATTAACTATTACATATTACATTTACACATTGAATAGTACATAAGTCTATGAACATGTATGCTAATCAGGATCTTAACACAATAGGGAAACATGTACAACTGCTCACATCCCATCCTTTTATCCCATGCTATCTCTGAACCTAAAACATACGTGAAACAGTGAATCAAACATAAAGTTGGTATGTGGTTGAAAGATATTATATTATGCTGGCATATTTAAAATACTTGAAAAAGAAGAAAGAAAAATGAAAGCATTATTTAAGGCAAAAAATTCAGGTAAACCCAAGTTATTAACCATATTTCAATGGACATGTATTACTATGGTGGACTTAGCACAAACATATATTATTGGGCCCTATACCCGCGTACCTTGTACCATTAGGGATCTCCCCGCGTACCTTGTACCATTAGGGAGGTGCTAGTCAACATTAATACTTTCCCTCTCTAATAGGGATATTAATGAACCATCAGTAACTACATTCCATTTTCTTTCTTTAGTGTTCTTATTGTTCAAGGTAGAAATGACAATACATATAGATGTACATCCAACAAGATATTTAAATACATGCAAGCAATTACTTATAATTATCATCCAGCAAAAACTAGTCGTATACTTATATCCACATACCCGAGTTTAGAGATTCATACTTATATTCGGGATCATCTACATCTCTGGTCATCACCTGATTAATAACAAATAATCATCATCAATACAAAGTTCACCATTATTACTGATATTTTAGGTCCAAAATAGGGTTTTGGTCAAACCTAGGTCAATATTATGTTAGCGTGGTGTCTAGTATTTTTACTCTTATCTATATGTCATTATTAAGGTCTGGTACGAATTTCATATTTTTTTGATGCCTCATCTATTATCTATAGTTAATATAAGGTTAAAAGCATATAAAATACATAAATTGGAAAAGACCTAGTATTTTGACAATATAGTTTTGATCATGTTCAAGATATTGTTTCTACATGATATTAGGGTCTGGAATAAAGTTTCTCAGAATTTATGTTGATAAATATCATTTATTACATTTTATATATCCTAACAAAGGCATCATCTTGTAAATTAAAAACTAGTAATAAAACTACTTCAAAAGTCTGATCTAAGGGTTTCGTCATACATAGGGCATTTTTCTGAATCCAGGAGTATTTTTGGGGGATTTATAGGACAATGGAGCTATTTTTAATGTATTTTCTAAGATCTGTACTTGAATTGAGATATTTACCTTGCTATGTGGGGTCCATCGCCCAGGGTGGTGGTCTGGGATTGGCCCACGTTGGCAATTAGAGTGGGATACAGCTTAGTGGAGTGGTCTGGCATGGACGGGCCGGTCTAGATGGTATTAGGCCCGATCTGCCTCAACTCCCAGCTCTCTCCTTCACGCCTGCGTGAGAGTCCCCAGGCTCGATTCTCAATCTGCCAACCAGTTCCACGACGGCACAAGACTACTGCATTGGATAGACGCCTCTGGCTCTAATCCTAGAAGTGAGGTATAGGGCAATGAAGCTCCACCACACCGTAAGGATCTCCGACAATTATATTTTGCAGTGGGAGAGGATGTGATCCCATAGATCTTCCTCTCACTAAGGAAGACCAGCCGCCAGAATAGAGATTCAAGGGATGTACTTTGCGCCTTCTAGTGGGTCCTCAGGTCTCGACAAGGTCGTGCAGCTCCCCATCAAGATGAAGCTATTATAGGTGACGGTTTAGTTCAGTGGTGGGGAAGGAGTAGTGCGAAGAGGTTTCCTGGCAGTAGGAGACATGCTTGCCATGGGGCTTGGAGTTTTGAAGATGACCTCACATAGGTAGACACGGGGCAAATCCATTGGCTCGGTTATGAGATGCCAAAAGATCCATTGCCCAAACTTGAAGGAGGTCGATCCAGAAGTCGACGATGCGGGAAGTACGTGTGAATCTTCTTGCTCTCGGGCTCATCTTTCTTAGTAAATCACATCGCCTTTGGATTTGTGAGGTCTCCAAGTGCTGGAACAACTCTTAGCAGTGAAGAAAGGTACTCAAATCCTCTCCAGCTTCATCTGAATCTATAACAAGGCTGAGGAAGAAGAAGGCCATTGCTTTAGTGCCTCCATGGAGAAGGTTTAGGTTGGTACGATTTGGGGTATTAAAGGGCAACGAGCAGGCTAGCATATTGATATCACCCTCTTGGTTCAGATTGATAGCCAGTTGATGGACCTCTCATTGATGTTATGTAGAGGAGGGTGGTGTGAATTTCGTTCCTTGAACCTTTTAACCTAGCCTACCCATTTGTTGTAGGTGGTGGAGAGTGGAGTGTGAGGGGTCTCCAGATCTAAGGAAATATGCGAAACAACAACCCACATCATTGGTTGATGATATCCGGAAGGAGAGGCGTAATAGCTATCCCAGATTCCTCACGAAGACTCTTTCCTTAACAGTCCACATTGCATCCACATTCTCCTCAGAATTTGGATCCAGGATTTGATGAGCCAAGCGTGGCTTTAGTACTGCCACATATTGATTGAATAGGAGTGGCCGTGTGACATATATGAGAACCAAATCTAGGTCTGAAATCTTATGAAACCTTTAGTCCTCTAATGAAATTTTCAAAAATAAATCAAAATTTGTTCAATGGCTCATCCAAATGTCATGAGAATTTAAACCTTTGTGGATAACCATGAAACGTTGCTTTTGAACCAGTTCGATATTGATCATGTTTATATTTCTTCAAAAAAATCCTCAAATATTGCTCAAACAAGTCCAAAAATATGTATTGTGGTCTTAGCATACCTTGGGATTCATTAATGTTCTACTTGACTCTATTAATACTATTAAATGGGCATCTTGTCATCATAAGTACCCAATCAATCAATACAACTTATACATCATAATTGAACTAATTTAGTTATCATCATCATCATTGGTGTCTCTAAGTGCACTTTTAGTGAAATTATTCTTAATTGAATAACTGAGTCTGCAACTACTAAATTGGGTATTAAAACCCTAAAATCTAGGATATCACATTCACCCCACCTTATAATGAATTTCATCCTCGAAATTCAACTAATGTCATATTCTTTAGCTGATATTAAGGAGTTGTGGATGCATCTAACCATCACTTCTAAGTGCCAAGCATATCATTGTTCTATATTCATTCTAAGTTGCATCTTAAAATATTTAAGCATGTAGGGTGTACCCACCCCACCTTATATAGGTTGAAGCATCATTTTGTTTATAGAATTGTAAAATCACTTAGTGTCTTAGTCATCACATGTCATTATTGTATTTTAGGATTTACATCCTTAGGGCCCCTTAAGGATAAGGGTTTATGCATACATATGAAGTCTAAGTTACCACTCATGGTTTCATATTTCACCCTACTAATCATATGGTGATGTCAAGGTTTCATGCGATTATTTATTTGAATTATCAGACTTAACATCTTTAATGTGATTTATGATCAACAACATGCTAGGATTTTAGCATTAGAGAAGGGATTGTTTTTTATTTTCTTATTTACCTATTAGGGTTTCACCCTATTGTGTGAGAGTCATTCTCAAACTTAGAAGCATAAATTGAGAAGGATTAATGTTAAGAACTGTATTTTGTGAAAAGGCAAGCTATGATCCAAAGATATCTTTTTCTTTAGCTCATGATTTCAAACTTGTATCTTTCATGCATGATATCGAGGGAAAAGGATATACTAAGCCAATCTTATCATGATTTCAAACTTCGATATACATGTATGATATAGGAAGGGAATATATAATAGGTCAAGCTTACATGAATGACACTTCATACATAATCATCCAAATAGCTCAAGTGAGGTTTTTAACATCATATATAGAGAAAGAGAAGAAAGAGAGACATGTATTGTTGAGTGTCTTATGCACAAGTCATTTTTTTACTCCAAGAACTAGCATTTCATATATCACCTCACTTACAGCTAATGATGAGCTTCACAAACATAAGTCACTCAAGCTAGGACCTAACTTAGTGAAAGGATTGTTTTCTCATTATGAGTCACCTACCCATCGCTTTTACCCAACTCTCACATATAGGATTGAATCATGCAAAGGGACTCAACTCATCTACTCAGGAGTAACCCGACTTAGGACACATCATTTCACATATATCTCAGGGTACGTCCTACGACCCTCTCCTTGTGGGTCTCACTCTTTCTGGAGTTCACCACATATCTTGTCCTAACACTAGAGGTTGTAAAAGAGCTTGAGGCTCATGCATATTCAACTTTATCTTAACTTAGCTCATCTTAAGTAAGAAAGAGTATGTACTTTTATCATCAAGACTTAGCTTAGATTATCCAAAATTGGATTTAGACCTCATTTACAACTTAGATCTTTATAAACAACATATACCTCAGAGATCAAATTTATATTAGATCATCCTTGCTTATATCATATATCATTCTATTATATATCCATCTATCACATATCCTTATAAGGCTCTAGACATCTATTCTAGATATACTCTCTCTTCTAGACTGATGTCACCCCATTTCACTTAGGTTGCATGAACACTTAGTACTCTCCAGTGTGAGGGACACATTTTATATTTACATATATTAAATAAAATATTATATAGTTTTTCTCCAAGAAAGAAGACGTCAGAGAAAACTATCGAGGTGTGAGCCGATTGGGAAACAAAACTAAACTAGCAAACTCGAGTGTCCAACACACAATAGATAGTCTGGCTCCATGTAACCTAGTGAAATGGTGAGAACAAAGTGTAGACTAGTGTAGCTACCCCATACATATGAGCTCTATATGGAAAGGGTCTCACACACTTGTCTAAACCTAGTTCTCAAACATCTAGGTTCTAACCTAGAGGCTAAGATAGAACTTATTCCTATAGAACAACTTACTAAGTTCTAGGGTTTAAAGTGAAAGGTGAAATTATGTTTTATGTTTCATGGTGAGAAATTTCCAGGCGTAGCTATTGTTCATGTTCTGATACCAACTATAACGTCCCCAGATTTTCACCTTCTCAAAACCCCATGGAGATGAGAAGACAAAATCCGAAAATGTTAAGCAATTGTATCAGAGTGCATTGCGGAAGCAATTTGCGCATACATGAACATACAACCATAACATACTCAACATTCAACATGAATATTAATTATAACATGAACTATTACATATTACATTTACACATTGAATAGAAAATTTTACATAAGTCTATGAACATGTATGCTAATCAGGATCTTAACACAATAGGTAAACTTGTACAACTGCTCACATCCCATCCTTTTATCCCATGCTATCTCTGAACCTAAAACATACGTGAAACAGCAATCAACATAAAGTTGGTACGTGGTTGAAAGATACTATACTATGATGGCATATTTAAAATACTTGAAAAAGAAGAAAGAAAAATGAAAGCATTATTTAAGGCAGAAAAACCAGGTAAACCCAAGTTATTAACCATATTTCAATGGACATGTATTACTATGATTGACTTAGCACAAACATATACTATTGGGCCCAATCCCCGCGTACCTTGTAACATTAGGGATCTCCCCACGTACCTTGTACCATTAGGGAGGTGGTAGTCAACATTAATACTTTCCCTCTCTAATAGGGAGATTAATGAACCATCGGTAACTACATTCCATTTTCTTTCTTTAGTGTTCTTATTGTTCAAGGTGGAAATGACAAGACATATAGATGTACATCCAACAATATATATAAATACATGCAAGCAATTACTTATAATTATCATCCAGCAAAAACTAGTCTTATACTTATATCCACGTACTTGAGTTTAGAGATTCATACTTATATACTGGATCATCTACATCTCTGGTCATCACCTGATTAATAACAAATAATCATCATCAATAGAAAGTTCACCATTATTACTGATATTTTAGGTCCAAAATAGGGTTTTGGTCAAACCTAGGTCAATATTATGTTAGGGTGGTGTCTAGTATTTTTAGTATGATCTATATGTCATTATTAAGGTCTGGTACGAATTTCATATTTTTTTGATGCCTTATCTATTATCTATAGTTAATATAAGGTTAAAAGCATCTAAAATGCATAAATTGGAAAAGACCTAGTATTTTGACAATATAGTTCTGATCATGTTCAAGATATTGTCTCTACATAATATTAGGGTCTGGAATAAAGTTTCTCATGATTTATGTTAATAAATATTATTTATTACATTTTATATATCCTAACAAAGGCATCATCTTGTAAATTAAAAACTAGCAATAAAACTACTTCAAAAGTCTGATCTAAGGGTTTCATCATACATAGGGCATTTTTCTGAATCCAAGAGTATTTTTTGGGGATTTGTAGGACAATGGAGCTATTTTTAATGTATTTTCGAAGATATGTACTTGAATTGAGATATTTACCTTGCTATGTGGGGTCCATCGCCCAGGGTGGCGGTCTGGGATTGGCCCACATTGGCAATTAGAGTGGGACGCAGCTCAGTGGAGTGGTCTGGCATGGACCGGCCGGTCTAGATGGTATTAGGCCCGATCTGCCTCAACTCCCAGCTCTCTCCTTCACGCCTGCGTGGGAGTCCTAGGCCCGATTCTCAGTCTGCCAACTAGTTCCACGATGGCACAAGACTACTGCATTGGATAGATGCCTCTGGCTCTAATCCTAGAAGTGAGGTACAGGGGAATGAAGCTCCACCACACCGTAAGGATATTCGACAACTATATTTTGCAGTGGGAGAGGATGTGATCCCACAGATCTTCCTCTCACTAAGCAAGACCAGCCACCAGAATAGAGATTCAAGGGATGTACTTTGCGCCTTCTAGTGGGTTCTCAGGTCTTGGCAAGGTCATGCAGCTCCCCATCGAGATGTAAGCTATTGTAGGTGATGGTTTAGTTTGGTGGCGGGGAAGGAGTAGTATGAAGAGGTTTCCTGGTAGTAGGATACATGCTTTCCATGGGGCTTAGAGTTCTGAAGATGACCTCACATAGGTAGATACAGGGCAAATCCATTGGCTCAGTTATGTGATGCCAAAAGATCCATTGCCCAAACTTGAAGGAGGTCGATCCAGAAGTCAACAATGCGGGAAGTGCGTATGAATCTTCTTGCTACCGGGCTCATCTTTCTTAGTAAATCACATCACCTTTGGATCTATGAGGTCTCTAAGAGCTGGAACAACTCTTAGAAGAAAAGAAAGGTACTCGGATCCTCTCCAGCTTTATCTGAATCTACATCAAGGCCGAGGAAGAAGAAGACCATTGCTTCAGTGCCTCCATGGAGAAGGTTTAGGTGGGTATGATATGGGGTATTAAAGGGCAACGAGTAGGCTATCATATTGATATCACCCTCTTGGTTCAGATTGATAGCCAGTTGATGGACCTCTCATTGATGTTACGTAGAGGAGGGTGGTGTGAATCTCACTGCTTGAACCTTTTAACCTAGCCTACCCATTTGTTGTAGGTGGTGGAGAGTGGAGCGTGAGGGGTCTCCAGATCTAAGGAAATCTGCGAAACAACAACCCACATCATTGGTTGATGAGATCCAGAAGCAGAGGTGTAATAGCTATCCCAGATTCCTCCTGAAGACTCTTTCCTTAACAGTCCACGTTGCATCCACATTCTCCTTAGAATTTAGATCTAGGATTTTATGAGCCAAGCATGGCTTTAGTACTGCCACGTATCGATTGAATAGGAGTGGTTGTGTGACATATATGAGAACCAAATCTAGGTCTGAAATCTTATGAAACCTTTAGTCCTCTAATGAAATTTTCAAAAATAAATCAAATTTGTTCAATGGCTCATCCAAATGTCATGAGAATTTAAACCTTGGTGGATAACCATGAAACGTAGCTTTTGAACCAGTTCGATATTGATCATATTTATAATTTCTTCACAACAAATCCTCAAATCTTGCTCAAACAAGTCCAAAAATATGTATTATGGTCTTAGCATACCTTGGGATTCATTAATGTTCTACTTGACTCTATTAATAATGTTAAATGGGCATCTTGTCATCATAAGTACCCAATCAATCAATACAACTTATACATCATAATTGAACTAATTTAGTTATCATCATCATCATTGATATCTCTAAGTGCACTTTTAGTGAAATTATTCTTAATTGAATAACTGAGTCCTCAACTACTAAATTGGGTATTAAAACCCTAAAATCTAGGATATCACAATATCACAATGGAGTTTATGGTTGGACTTCCAAGAATAGCCAAAAGGTCATGATTCCATTTGGGTAATAGTGGACATGTTGACTAAGTCAGTGTACTTCTTACTGGTAAAGACAACATATACGACTGAGAAGCTTGCACAAGTGTATGTTGATGAAATAGTACGTCTACATGGTATTTCAGCTACTATAGTGTCAGATAGAGGTCCACATTTTACTAGTCATTTCTGGGAACGGTTGCATACGAGAATGGGTACACAACTAAAGTTTAGCACTACATTCCAACCAAAGATAGATGGACAGTCTGTGGACGATACAGACCTTGGAGGATCTGTTAAGAGCCTGTGTGATACTTTTTTGGGCAGTTGGGATATACGCCTTAGTCTGATAGAGTTTGCCTATAAAAATAGCTATCAGAGGAGCATTAACATGGCACCATATGAAGCATTATATGGGATACATTGTAGATCTCTTTTGTGTTGGTATGAGATGGGATAATATCATCTTTTGGATCATGAGCTAGTGCAACCTACAAAAGAAAAGATCAAAGTCATTCAACAACAATTAAAGGAAGCACATGGTAGGCAGATTTCTTATGTTGATAACCGTCATAGACCTTTAGAATTCCAAGTGGGGAACTTGGTGTACCTCAAAGTCTCTCCTTGGAAGGGTGTTCTAAGGTTTGGGAAAAGGATAAGTTGGCTCCCAAATATATGGGACCTTATCATGTGGTTGCATGCGTTGGGAAGGTGGCCTATAAGTTAGAGTTGCAACCTAAATTGCACAAGTTACATCATGTGTTTCATATCTCTATGTTGAGGAAGTGTCACCCTGATACAAAGTTGATACTTCAACCTACTGAGGTGGAGCTAGATAATGGCATATCTTACGTGGAAGGTTCTATTATGATCCAAGATAGAAGGATCAAGAAGTTGAAAAATAAGGGCATTGTGCTTGTAAAAGTTTTGTGGCATCATAGTGGCATAGAAGAATCCATGTGGGGGCTTGAGGAATAGATGTGAAAGAAATATCCGTCTCTTTTTGTGTAGGATTTCGGGGGTGAAATCCATGTTAGGAGTTTATAGTTGTAAGACTCTTGACCTAGCTTTGTGCTTAAATATGTTTTCCTTGCATAATGAGATTCTTAAACTTTAACTTAATTTTTTGAAGTGCCTTAATATCGTGTGATAGGTCTTTGGTTTAATTTTGGTTCAATTTGATTGAGGTTTGAACCACCTTTTTTATAAAAGTGCTCATTTTGGACAAGTTTGTAATTTACCCATAATTGAGGGTTAACTTGCAAAATGCCACATGAACAGAGTGTCACTTGTACCTTGACATCATGAGAGAGACGATGGTGACATGGGGCTCCTTGATTGATTTATGTTTGGTGATGGAACACTTCATGGTGTTCTAGGGTTTCTAGGGTTTCCAAGGTTGCCATGTATAAGTGGTGACTTGACTAGGGTTTTGGTGTAGCGATTGTTACCTCACACTTGGGAGAGGGTAGCGACTGCAAAACCTGCCCTAAAGGTTTTGGTTTCGACCTAGATTACCTAGAGGTCATAACAAACCCTTATCCTTTAGTATTTTGACCTTGATTTGATAGTTTTGGGTTTTGGGTTGAAACAAGGTGATTTTGGATGTGTTGTGACCTTGATTGTTACAACCCCAATTTTTTGGGTTTATTTGGTGAGAAATGTAATTTCTCATATTAAAGATATTTGAACAAACAATCTATTTTGAATAAATGGATTTCATTTACAATAGCCTTGATGATTGTTTTGTGGGCTTTATTGGCTATTGGGCCCAATAACAAAGAAAGAACAAAAGAAACTCTACTATTGAGTAAATAAGAAAATAGAGGAAAGAAAAGTGTGGAAACCTCTAGAAGGAAAAATAATATAATCCAAAGAGGTATTTCGTACCTCTTGGATTCCTTGGGTTCTAAGGAGTCCAAAGTTGCATAGAGAATGCAATAATAAAAGAAAAGATCAATTAGTTATTTCTTTATTAAGAAAGAAATTGAAAATAATGATAAAATGTGGAAAATATGTGAAAAGAGGTACAATCGAGTTATCTTTGATGGATTTTCGTATCCATGAGGTTTCTAATGATGAAAGGAATTCCAATAAGGAATATAATAAAAGAGAAATTATCAAAAATGGATATTTTAATAAGAAAAGTAAGATAATAAGAAAAAGGATGAAAGATAAGGAAAGAGGCTAAATAAATATTCCCAAGAAGGGATTTCGAGCCATTAAGGTTCCTTGAGGTTCAAGGAACTCAAAATAATAATTTTATAGCAAAAGAAAAATAAAATAGGTGAGAAATACGCATGATTGAGTAATAACTTAAAACTAAATAAAGGGACCCGATTTCTTTAGATAATGATTCCAAATTTGGTATGATGATAAATTAAGTCATTATTATGATTCCCTCAAATTGTGGGATTTTTTGGACGTTTTGTTTGGGAGTTATAACTTTTACAAGATTCCCTAAAGTGTTGGGTTTATAATAAATGTCACAGTTAGAATTAAATTGAAATTTCCTTTTTAAGGGCGTGTGTGATATGCACCGTTGATTTGAGATCCAATGGTTGGCGATCATCCTCTAGCTCCAGATATGAACAACGGTGGGAAACAGGATGTAGTCTTTTCCCGATCAGTTTCCTCTTCACATGATTCACATACGAATCTGGAAACTTTCCCAATAGATTCGTAAAAGGAATCCGCACCCGATCATCCTAAACTTTGATTGCTTTGGAGGACAATTAGTGTTTCCCCAAATCTAGTCCATGCAGGAATCTACCTACAAAAACCTTTAGTTAAAGGAGAGGGCTACAAACCCCTCTGTGATCCCATACTTATAACCCGAGCATCGATTGCTCGCCCAGCTCTTCCACATCTCCTAATTTCATCCCTCGCCCCCTCCTGCTTCTCGAGCGGCAGCACCTGCACCTGCAAAGGAATGGCCATCTCGGTCGGTGGTTGGGAACAGCTAGCGAGCAATTGGAAGGCTCCAGCAAGTCTGTAAGGCTGTCGCGAAGGTCGCCCTGCCCTTGCTTTCCGCTTCCGGGCTCCAGCAGCGAGAGTCAACCATGGGGTTAACTCGGCCATGGAGCTCTGCTCGCAGGCGCTGCGGTGCAGGGGAGACAAAGGAGAGGTTGGGTAAGGATAAAACAAATTGACACAAATACCCCTCTGTGTGCGTGGGATGCCTGAGGGCACTTGAGTCCTTTCGTGAATTAAAAGGGAAGAACCGACGACGTGTCAAGGCCTAATTGGCTCAGGTAAATTAATCTTTCAAAAATTATAGAAATCAATAGGATGCTCAGAAAAAGACATGTCATACATGAAAATTTATCAGAAAAATACAAGGAATACAATAAAAATATATTTGAAGCCTTTTTCTGCTTGTAATTCAAAAAGCATGTAAAAATGCTATCTTTAATAGTTTGACCAATGGAAAACCCTAATCTTTGTTGATTAATGATTACGGAAGGGTTATATGAATGATTAGAGTTGATGTTAACCTATTGGTTATAAAAAGACATATTAATATCTAAAAGGATGTACTGTACACATAATTGAATTAATCTAGGGTTCCATGTGCATAAATGAGCTTTAATGGGCCTTGAAACCCTAATGATGGTAATTAAGACTTCTAATGGCTTTAATTGTGCAAATTCATGAATAAGGTTGAGATATGATGGTGCTAAGCTATTTTGAGTATAAAAGTTCTTAATTGTGGATAAATACCCTTAATGTAGTAATTAGGGTTTTCTCATGAATAAAAGGTGGAATTAATAGCAAATCGAGTTCATATGTGAATTGGACCATAATGAACTATGAATCGACGATAAATGCGTATAATGATCTTGTCATGGATTAAAGGGATAAAAATAATAGCTTTAATGTAAAAGAGACTTAATGAAGTTAATTAATGGTTAATTATGCCTTTAATCTGAAATTGAGAATTAGATGTGGAAATAATTAGGGTTGCTGATCAATTACATTAAATTAGGGTTTAAAATAGTAAAAGATGAAGGGAAACCCTAATTGCAATAGAAACCCTAAAAGTGAATTAGAAACCCCAGGAAGCGAGCTAGGTTTAATGGATCTTGATGACATGAATAATAAAAAGAGAATTACGTGATTATTTCAGGATCTTGTTGAAAATGCTTGCTTGCTTGGATTCTTATTTGCATGGATATTTTTGTTCAAATCGTTGGATCAGGTATGTGGTTAATTATGAATAACTGCTTTAGTTTCCCGAAGGATTCTCGGATGTTTCCTCGCACTGAATGCAATCTAAACTGTTTGGATGATCATACTGCAACTATAAAGTCACTATGGCTATCCCAGTTATATAGACATGTGTATTCTCGCACCAACATGCCACCCTGATGAAAGATGCCATCAAGGTCAGGCCCAGGAGGGTAGACCCATGGGCACCATGAGAGGTGACCCCAGACACCAAGCTCAAGAATGAGAAGGTGGTCTATGATGCATGACTATGGAGCACCATGAGAGGTGACTCCCAGGCACCAAGCTCGGGATTGAGAAGGTGGCCTTAAGTCAATGGCAAAAGAGAAACCCTAGAGGGGTATGCCAGGGTTAGGGCAAAAGCAGTGGAGAATGACACATTGAAAATGTAAATTGTCTTGTTAAATAATTTGATTGTGATTATTAAATGGTTATCCATATTTGCAAGTTTTTGGTTGTCCCCACATACCAGTATATTTCGATATACTGACCGACGTTTTGTTTGTCGGTGTTTTAGGTACAAATGAAAATAACAAATGGTAAAGTGGCAGATGTGGAATTAAATGATAAATAACGTACACAGGAGGATTAGTTAGATTCGCAACTTCATAGATAGAAGTTTAGAATTCCCAATTTTTCTAAGGTAAGAAAAAGTTTTATTTTATACCAGTTTTCAGTTTAGTTGGTAAAGTTTATTAATTGTTATTGATTATTTGTCGAACCTTTGATCCTGTTAATTGGATAACGTCTCTGACCTTCGGGTCTCCCTTAATTGGGGGTTACTGGGAGGCGGGGTCGTTACAATTGTTATCAGAGCATAGGTTCCTCATTTAATCTTTAATAATTATTAAATTTTACAAATTCCATAGAACCGAGGGAGTTATTAGAGGAGTGTCTGAAAGACTGAGGTGTCTAGAAAAGGATCACTTTCGGGGGCTGGTAATATTTTCCTCCGCACCGCTAGTCGGAATACGAGGACTCCCGGATTGTGTGACTTCCTGGCTGATGTCTTAAGATATGACTCGAAATAAGATACCTTTAGGACTCTCTCATCTTGTTCTTCACTTCTCAACTCAAATTCTATTAAGGACCTTCAGGATTAGGTTTTCCTCTCTTCTCCTCACCTTCTTGAGGTATGGGTAAGGTTTATAAGGATTAAGGAATCCTCCACCAAATTAATAAAAGCATGTAAGTAAGATGTCATGGACATAAGCTTAATAGATTAAGCGCAAACTAAAGAATAGATACATGCTTAGGTCGTATGACGTGAGTTATGATACCCTCAGGGGAGACCTGAGGCTAGACCTCCTTGTCAGGAGGATGAGTAGAGAGAGTTAGTCTTGGAGGTAGACACCTCCATTAAAAGTAGAGACCTAGCACATCGTCTAAGGATGATGTTAACCCTAACCCTAAGTGGAGGTTAGAGAGAGAGATGACATGATGGATTAGATGTCATGGTAGACATGCCTTGGATGCCATATGAGCCATGAGAAGTTGATGATCGAGTACCTTTGGCAACCCAATCCTGGGAAGGGTCGTGCATGTTTGAGCGAAGGATAGCTCCTTCATGGATGAGGTTAGAGAAGAACTTATAGAAACCTCTTGGGTTGTTGCAAGTAGGATATAGCTTGCACCCAGAGTGCTTCAGTAGTGTTGACAGTTGGATGAAACCCTAGTCAAGAGATCATGATGGATGGCTTATGAAATAAGTATAAAAGGGCTATGGATGATCTTGAGCAAACACAAGTTTGAGCATAGGCTTCGCCCGCGTAGAGGTATGCTTAGGAGCTCTATCCTTCATGAAGAAAGGACCTCTTATAGAGAGGTGGGTTGTAGGATTAGCTCTAGAGAGAGAAAGTAGGAACCAGGCAAGAAGGTTGGAAACCTAAAACCCCGTAATGTGAGGAAGAGTGGGGAGTTGAGGATGATGCGACCTAAGTGGATGATATTGGTTGCCTTATGCTTGACCCCTGGAGGCTGATGATATCTTGGTTCACTTTAGAGGAACCAAGCCCTAAAGAGAGAATAATGCTTCTGGAACCTATGTGCCTATGGTAAAGGAGTTTACCTGCTGAGATGAGACAAAGAGTTTCTTAGACCCTGAAGAAGCTTAGCAGCAAGTTGTGAGGCCCTATACTTGGTTGGTTGTCCTTGAGGAGGACTTAACTCTGAGGTCCTACTCGTATCAAAGGATCATGGGAGTACATGACATACCTTGGATGTGCTTGATTCATGGTTAAGAGATTGAGCATGCGGTTGGACACCCGAAGGTGAACCTAGGGTTCCTAGGCCTAAGAGGGGAAGCAGTGTACCCAATGCTCATGATGAGATTTGAGCCTCTATAGTTTCGAACATGGTATTCCTCATGTGTAAAGGGAAAAGAAACCCCTAAGTTAAGGGTATGTTTGATGAACCCCTCACAACTAAGTGATCCAGTATTGAGGAAAGAGAACAAGTACGACCTAGCATGGTTTAATAGGTGATCAACTTGTGCTTTAGTAGATGTTGGGTTGGACATGCTCATGCGAAGGTAAACCCTAAGGACGGTTGTGACCTTGTCGTCAAGAGTTGTAGTTTCCTCCCATCCTTGGAGGGGGACCCTTTGGTAGGGTGTATACCAGTTTTGTTGGTTTTGAGATGACCTAAAGAGGCTTCATAGGATCTTGAGAAGCTAAGTGAAGAGTACATGCAATGAGAATGAACCTATAGACCCATAGATAACCATCTATATGTGCATGTGTTACCATGGAGGTAACCAGTGTGGGGCTTGACCGAGGTAGGCAGGTTGCCATGATCCCTATGAAAGGATGAAAGTCAGCCCATGAATACAGGAAGAGAGATGATGAATGTTTGGGTAAGGTTCTAAGTTGAACATGTACTATAAGAGAATCCTAAGTCTATCCTAGGGTCAGGTAGGGATAAGACCGATGGAAGTAGGGGTTGCCTAATTCCCTAATGCGCATGACCATAGGTCGGGAGGTAACAACTATCATTGTCTGAGGGCCATGGGTTAGGAGATTGATCACCTTCATGAACTCATGGGACCCAAAGGGCAGATGAGTAGGGCACTCTCTGGATGCATGAAGGAAAAGGGATGACCCCAAAAGTACCGGCACCCTATAGACCTAGAGGAGATGACTAAGGATTGTGTGGTGACCCAAGTAGGTTCGAGATCCATTTTCCATAGAAATAATGTGGATATCAAGATGATGGCACGTTTCAAACTAGATTTGAAGGTGTACTGGCAAGGTGGGATGTGTCATCTCTACTCTTGGAATGGGAATAACTTGGTGTTTGGATGGCCGCCAAATGCTTATTTCCTCTTGTTATGAGTGGGAGAGATGGGACAGTACGCATGCCATACACCAAGGATAAAAGATGATGCGAGTTGGAACGTTGCTACGAGGTATGATGAAAGAGATGATAACATACCTTTGTGGAGTGAATGATACATGGATGGTTTACAAACACTAAGAGTAAGGTGGTCATCTTATAAGGATGCTTTTATCATGAGCTATGAATCAAACAAGGTTGAGTTTTATTACCATGAGGATGATCTCAGAGTCTCTTGATGAAGATAGACATAGAGTTTGAGGTGAGACGATAAGTGAAATACACGAAAGTGCATGCCTTCAACATTACCTAACACCTAAGGATAAGAAGTGGTAATGTATGCTCTAGTTGAGATATAGCTGCCAAGTTTAGTTGGAAGCTAGAAGAAGTTGAGGTTGTTTGACTAACCCTAAGTTTGGAAAGAAGATGTGTTTTGGCTAATACACAGATGTAACAAGATATGTTGAACAAGTTATTTTGGTCCTTGATATAGTAAAAGGATGGTGATAGAACCTCGGATACACTTCTTTGGATAAGAAGGTAATAAAACCGTAATGAGAGTGGTTTAGGGTTTCTAAGGAATCGATCTTGAGGAATCATGACATCATGGTTTTAGATCACCAAACACCATGATACTACAAAGATATTAAGTGATAGTAGTACTTAGGATTCTTAAATTGCATGTAGCATGTGTCCATGCAAGTCAGGAGGTGAAGGACGAACACCAGTAACCCAATGCATGGATATAAAGTATAAAGAGTTCCCGAGAGGGAATGGGAGTTCATCACTGTGGATGATGTGAGTCTCCCCTAGACCAAGGAAGGTTAATATGCAAAATCAATTATGGTAGATCACCTTACCTAGATGACACAAGAAAGAAAGAGTACTGTCAAGGGACAGATCCAGTTGAACTACTTATGAGAGAGATGGTGCAACTACAACATGATGCGAGTTCAAAAGTTCTTGAGTAAGACCTAAAGGTTCAATCCCATGAGGTGGAAGTGGATACTTGAAGGACTGGATGTTAGTACAGTTTAGCACCCCATACTGATGGTTAGTATGATCCAGACTAGAGGGTCTGATGAGAGCATGTGTGATCGTTCAGGGTGATAGAAAGAGACAGTTCCTAAGATGTGATGTTAACCACCATAGCCTTTATCGGGATGCAAGTAGGAGGATGTGTCGGTCACCACTTCATTAAAATGATGTTGGTGAAGGAGGCCTCACGAAGGTCAGAAAAGAACCCCAGTATGTGTAGATGAAGTCTCTTGATTGTACAATGGCTGAGAGAGAGCCCACTGGTGACATGAGTCACAAGCTGATGCAAAGCAGACTGACATGTAGTTCACTGTGGGAGAATATGTGATGTGAAAATCAGACCCCTCTAAGCTACAGCTGAGAAAGCTGAGTCCCCAATATAGGGGTCCATTTGAGATGGATCGGTGGAGATGGTTGTGTTTAGCCTTACCCCTTAGGATAACATGAGGTATAATGCATTACATAAGTCTGATCTAGAGCACTATGTGAGGTACCCAAGCCATGTGTTGAGCCCTGAACCTATTCAGCTTTTGAGAGGATGAAATGTCCTGAGTCGCCTATGAGGGTACGATATACCGAGGTAAGAAAGAACTCAGATGGAATAATATGAGATGGTGAAGGTTCTTGGGAAGCACCATGGAAAGGGTGAAGCCACATGGGAGCCATGATGGACATATGAAAGGCTTATCCTGTTTGTTTGTTTGCTTGATGGAATTTTGAGGACAAAATTCTTATAAGAGGGGAAGGATGTTACAACCCCAATTTTTTGGGTTTATTTGGTGAGAAATTTAATTTCTCATATTAAAGATATTTGAACGAACAATCTACTTTGAATAAATGGATTTCATTTACAATAGCCTTCATGATTATTTTATGGGCTTTATTGGCTATTGGGCCCAATAACAAAGAAAGAACAAAAGAAACTCTACTATTGAGTAAATAAGAAAATAGAGGAAAGAAAAGTGTGGAAACCTCTTGAAGGAAAAATAATATAATCCAAAGAGGTATTTCGTACCTCTTGGATTCCTTGGGTTCCAAGGAGTCCAAAGTTGCATAGAGAATGCAATAATAAAAGAAAAGATCAATTAGTTATTTCTTTATTAAGAAAGAAATTGAAAATAATGATAAAATGTGGAAAATATGTGAAAAGAGGTACAATCGAGTTATCTTTGATTGATTTTCATATCCATGAGGTTTCTAGTGATGAAAGGAATTCCAATAAGGAATATAATAAAAGAGAAATTATCAAAAATGGATATTTTAATAAGAAAAGTAAGATAATAAGAAAAAGGATGAAACATAAGGAAATAGGCTAAATAAATATTCCCAAGAAGGGATTTGGAGCCATTAAGGTTCCTTGAGGGTCAAGGAACTCAAAATAATAATTTTATAGCAAAAGAAAAATAAAATAGGTGAGAAATACGCATGATTGAGTAATAACTTGAAACTAAAGAAAGGGACCCTATTTATTTAGATAATGATTCCAAATTTGGTATGATGATAAATTAAGTCATTATTATGATTCCCTCAAAAATTGGGATTTTTTGGACGTTTGGTTTGGGAGTTATAGCTTTTACAAGATTCCCTAAAGTGTTGGGTTTATAATAAATGTCACAGTTAGAATTAAATTGAAATTTCCTTTTTAAGGGCGCGTGTGATATGCACCGTTGATTTGAGATCCAATGGCTGGCGATCATCCTCTAGCTCCAGCTATGAACAACGATGGGAAACAGGATGCAGTCTTTTCCCGATCAGTTTTCTCTTCACATGATTCACATACGAATCTGGAAACTTTCCCAATAGATTCGTAGAAGGAATCCACACCCAATCATCCTAAACTTTGATTGCTTTGGAGGACAATCGGCGTTTCCCCAAATCTAGTCCATGCAGGAATCTACCTACACAAACCTTTAGTTAAAGGAGAGGGGTACAAATCCCTCTGTGATCCCATACTTATAACCCGAGCATCGATTGCTCGCCCAGCTCTTCTACATCTCCTAATTTCATCCCTCGCCCCCTCCTGCTTCTCGAGCGGCAGCACCTGCACCTGCAAAGGAATAGCCATCTCAGCCGGTGGTTGGGCACAACTAGTGAGCAATTGGAAGGCTCCAGAAAGTCCGTACGGATGTCGCGAAGGTCTCCCTGCCATTGCTTTCGGCTTCCGAGCTCCAGCAGCGAGAGTCAACCATGGGGTTGACTCGGCCATGGAGCTCTGCTCGCAGGCACTGCGGTGCGGGGGAGATGAAGGAGAGGTTGGGGAAGGATAAAACAAATTGATGCAAATACCCCTCTATGTGCATGGGACGCTTGAGGGCACTTGAGTCCTTTCATGAATTAAAAGGGAAGAACCGATGACGTGTCAAGGCCTAATTGGCTCAGGTAAATTAATCTTTCAAAAATTATAAAAATCGATAGGATGCTCAGAAAAAGACATGTCATACATGAAAATTGATCAGAAAAATACAAGGAATACAATAAAAATATATTTGAAGCCTTTTTTCTACTTGCAATTCAAAAATCATGTAAAATTCTATCTTTAATAGATTGACCAATGGAAAACCCTAATCTTTGTTGATTAATGATTACAGAAGGGTTATATGAATTATTAGAGTTGATGTTAACATGTTGGTTATAAAAAGACATATTAAGATCTAAAAGGATGTATTGTACACATAATTGAAGTAATCTAGGGTTCCATGTGCATAAATGAGCTTTAATGGGCCTTGAAATCCTAATGATGGTAATTAAGACTTCTAATGGCTTTAATTGTGCAAATTCATGAATAAGGCTGAGATATGATGGTGCTAAGCTATTTTGAGTATAAAAGTTCTTAATTGTGGATAAATACCCTTAATGTAGTAATTAGGGTTTTCTCATGAATAAAAGGTGGAATTAATAGCAAATCGAGTTCATATGTGAATTGGACCATAATGAACTATGAATCGACGATAAATGTGTATAATGATCTTGTCATGGATTAAAGGGATAAAAATAATAGCTTTAATGTAAAAGAGACTTAATGAAGTTAATTAATGGTTAATTATGCCTTTAATCTGAAATTGAGAATTAGATGTGGAAATAATTAGGGTTGGTGATCAATTACATTAAATTAGGGTTTAAATAGTAAAAGATGAAGGGAAACCCTAATTGCAATAGAAACCCTAAAAGTGAATTAGAAACCCTAGGAAGCGAGCTAGGTTTAATGGATCTTGATGACATGAATAATAAAAAGAGAATTACGTGATTATTTCAGGATCTTGTTGAAAATGCTTGCTTGCTTGGATTCTTATTTGCATGGATATTTTTGTTCAAATCGTTGGATCAGGTATGTGGTTAATTATGAATAACCGCTTTAGTTTCCGGAAGGATTCTCGGATGTTTCCTCGCACTGAATGCAATCTAAACGGTTTGGATGATCATACTGCAACTATAAAGTCACTATGGCTATCACAGTTATATAGACATGTGTATTCTCGCACCTACATGCCACCCTAATGAAAGATGCCATCAAGGTCAGGTCCAGGAGGGTAGACCCATGGGCACCATGAGAGGTGACCCCAGACACCAAGCTCGGGAATGAGAAGGTGGTCTATGATGCATGACTATGGAGCACCATGAGAGGTGACTCCCAGGCACCAAGCTTGGGATTGAGAAGGTGGCCTTAAGTCAATGGAAAAAGAGAAACCCTAGAGGGGTATGCCAGGGTTAGGGCAAAAGCTGTGGAGAATGACACATTGAAAATGTAAATTGTCTTGTTAAATAATTTGATTGTGATTATTAAATGGTTAGCCATATTTGCAAGTTTTTGGTTGTCCCCACATACCAGTATATTTCGATATACCGACCGACGTTTTGTTTGTCGGCGTTTTAGGTACAAATGAAAAGAACAAACGGTAAAGTGGCAGATGTGGAATTAAATGAGAAATAACGTACACAGGAGGATTAGTTAGATTAGCAACTTCATAGATAGAAGTTTAGAATTCCCAATTTTTCTAAGGTAAGAAAAAGTTTTATTTTATACCAGTTTTCAGTTTAGTTGGTAAAGTTTATTAATTGTTATTGATTATTTGTCGAACCTTTGATCCTGTTAATTGGATAACGGCTCTGACCTTCGGGTCTCCCTTAATTGGGGGTTACTGGGAGGCGGGGTCGTTACATTGATGATGGTAGAGACCATGGAGGTCACTACACTTTCTGGATATATATATGAAATTTTTGTATTTTTTCATATGGAAGAGGATAAGATCATGGGTTTGAAGGACATGTGTCCTTGGGCGATCTAGAATGGTGACACATCATAAAACGTTTTCTCTCTCCCTTGGGGTATATATCCATTTCTCTTCATATGTGAGAGGTCTTTTGACTTCCTCTTCTTCCTCCCATGAACATGAACCAACCTTGGAGCTTCAGAAACAAGAAGATTCATATCTTGAAGCTAGGGTGGTTGATCCATCTTGCATGAGGCAAATTTGGTGCTAGATCATCTTCTTGGTGGTGGTTTCTTGGAGAATTGCTTCTCTTGGTAAGTGATTTGAACCTTGGATCTGTTTTTCCCTTCCTTCTTCATCTTCTTCTTCCTCCGTCTCGGCCATGGGGGTCGTGTATGGTCCATGGTGATTTCCCTTGAAGATTTCTTCAACTCTTTGGCCAAAATCATGCTTTCTTCATATTCTACCTTGGTTTAAAGTTAGGGTTTGGGTTTTATTTTCCCTATACTCTTCTTTAACCATGGTGTTCCTATATTTTGAAGGAGATCCATTGGTCAAAGGTTTGGATCTAGTTGGGGCATCCATTTCTTCTTTGGAGCTTAAGATCAAGGAGGCATGGATCATCAATTATAGGCAGGTTATATTACTCCTTCCTCTTCTATTATGTACAACTTAAATATGATGATAGATAGTTCATATGTTTTTGTTACAGATCTTAAAAATCTATTCTTTTGGTAAAATAAGTGATGATAGTTATGTTTGAACCATGTTGTATCTCAAAAATGATGAACACTTCTTGTAAACCCTAAAATCCTTATATCCGATTTGAACATTCTTGGGAAATGAATGATGAGATCTTGTTCTTATTGTTGGAACCGATTTGTTTAATCTAAAATGAGTTCATCTAATTATAATTGATGATCTTGATAATAGATGCATATGTGAGAAACGCGTTTTCCACATTCTTATCACAATCCTTAAGATGAGCTTGTTTTAGGGATTGAAGAATACCCTTGTGTAGGGTTTTTGTTCTTGGATTGACGGTTAATATTCTCTGACCTCCCAGCTGTTATGATCAATTGGTAGAAGGCTAGACCTTTTGTAGGTTGTAACCCTGGTGGCATGAGGTCATAACACTTGTATTGATGTGTGGTTTTGACCGTGAACTTATTTAGGGGTCGAAACACTTAGGGTTTTGAAGGTAGCGACCATATGAAAGTGCTACGATCAATACCTTTATGTTTAGGGGTTGAAACACTTACAGTTTTGAAGGTAGCGACCATATGAAAGTGTTGTGGTCAACACCTTTATGTTTAGGGTCAAAACACATGTGAAGATGATGGTTTAGACCATGAACCTTGTTACAGCCTATACAACACATTTGGTGGAGGTTGAAACACTATCCCCTTGTGGGTTGAGACCATAAATGGTTAAGGTCGAAACACTTTAAAGTATGGAGGTCGAAACACTTTGGTTGGAGGTCGAAATACTCATGTCTCATGAGTTTAAAGTACCTAGAATGGATGAGGTTGATACAACATCATGATCTAGTGTCAAAACACCAAGTCTTGTGGTCGAGACACATTGAGTGTGTCTAGGTCACAACACATGTATGGTGATGGGTCGATACACTTACATTCATACATGTATATATGATCAATGCATAGTGTTATGATCAACATGAGATGATATGACATGAATGGTTGATCATTAACCATAATGCTTGGTTCTAGAACTCTCCAACAAAGTGGGAAGTGATGGCATTAGGTTTAGGGGTTTAGTAGTGTTGTGAGACCCTAATTGAATGCAATTGAAACCCTAACCCTAATCCATTGTTCAAGTGATATATGTGATTGCTTCACTTGAAGATTCTTATTCTATGATAGAGTTTTCTCTCTCTTATTTATAAATCCCTAACTTTGCAAGAGAGATGAATATACATAGCTATAAGAATGCTATGGTGAATGTTGTACAATTCATGGTAGTGGTTATAATAAAACATCAAATGTTGAGTTATCTTATGATATTGATTGCACATGTTTCATGTAATGTGAACATAGTGAATTGTTGAGTGGCTTGAGCATAGTTCAAGAGGTGAAATCCTCCAGATATGGAATTGAGGGGTTGATACCCCATAGTGATGTGACATTGATAATGTTGTAATGGTTGTGATACAAGTATCTTAAGATAATGAGATAAGTTTTCACTTTGTACATTTTATACCTTCTATAGTTGTACCTTACTCTTAATTTTGTAGTATCTATTTAGGGTTAATACATTGTAACTTGATTAATGCATTCAAATATACCCAATTGGAAGATTTAATCAAGTGAGACCCTAATCATGTAGTTTTCATGTACCATGGATCCATCTTCAACATCAGTATCTATCTGGATGGTGATACATGCAACTCCTACGAGAAACTCAGAGTGCATATTATTGAATATGCGAGGTGAAATTGAATGTTTTCTTTGTACCCTTAAATTGTTGAAATAGTGATGTGATACTTTGTTATAGAATGGCCATGTGTGAGCCAATTCTCTAGTGTTGTGCCATGTACGAAGGTAGGCTAGTTGTTTTATAAAACCATAGTTTGACTATGAGTTGTTGTCTCTATAGAACTATAGCAATGACTATAACTTGTTGTCCTTAGCAGTTTGATTGTTATGTCACTGCATTGTAGACTTGAACTGACCACGTAGTGCCGGTGATGATCATGGAGTCTGACTCTTCCATTGATCTTGTATGGTACTGATTTTGACTTAATAGGGGTCAGTTGGATTTGAGTGGTATGTCTCAAATCCTGAGGGAAATAATAATAAAAGTATTAATACAATCGTGTGTTATATTTGCTTAAGGTCAAATATGAATCACATTGGATGGCCCCATACCTTATTTCTTGCATTGTTTAGTTTACAATAGACATACATGTTCTTCATATTCCTTCTAAAATCATATGATGATTTACTATTCAATTGCAAGTACTTGAACTGCTTAACCAGTATTTACTGCTTTACTTAATTGTTCTACTTATAATAGATGTTGGTGGAGAGTTATATCTCCCGCTGAGATGTGATCTCACCTTGTTGGATCCGCAACGTTTTGGGTGGTCATCGACGAGGAGGTAGAGGTCGTGGTACAAGTGCTGAGCAACAAGAGGAGTAATACTTCCTAGAGGTTGAATATACTTCTAGAGTTTTGCAATAGATGTCTTATGTGTCGTCCTTGTACTCTTAAGTTTTTTGGGAGACTTTGTGTTTTGTATATCGACACATAGATTTTGACTTTGTACCATGTGTGTATAAATGGCATATATGTGTAGACATTTTATAAGTGTTGTATAGTAATGGCTTAATAGCCTTTGAACATGAGATATAACATCCTTTGGTATATATATGAATCAAGGATAGCCTGAGTTGAGGCTGGTTTAGAAAATACTTCCCTTTGAGATTTAAATTGTAATTGATTCAAATTTACCTTGATTTGTGGTAATATAGTAATTAGTGCTAATTTCACATTTTGATTTGAGTAATCTCGATTTGTGTGACGAAGGGTGTCACACCAACATTCCCTTCTATGTCGGTTCCAAGAAAATCACCTTTTAGGACACGTTGCTCAAAGTGTATGAGGCCCCATCTTTGACCATGCTTGCTAGGCCAAGTAGTCTTTACTACTACAAGGATGCATGTCATAACAAAGATGGAGTGCCAAAGTCTTGTTTTAACATATGCTATGAGACAAAACCCTAATGTCACACAAAGAGAGGGAAGACCAAAAAAGAGTGTGTTTAACGGTTGCAGCAAAAGAGGAAGGTTATAAAGAAGGTATGACCTAGTTTCTAACCTAGTTCTTGTAGTTGGACATGCATGTATTGTTTGATTAATATATTTGATGAATAGTTGTACACTGTTTGAACAAAAAACATTGTATTATAGCCTACTAAGTGCATAACTATCAACCTATGTAATATGTACTTGGTAGGAGTTTATCGTGGAGATCTTATGTAGATTAAGACTATGGAAGCCCTTAGGGGATGCTAAAGTTTGAATGATAAAATTTCAGTAAGGTAGATATAATTGTAGCATTCCAAAAATTCTATATTTAGTCACATAATTAAATATTAAGACTTTAAATATTTACCAAATTAAATTTAAATTTGGGTCTCCTAGTTCTAAATATTCTAAAAAAATCAAATCAGCATTTAAAGCTTACAAATGAGCTCTTTTCCTCTCTACTTATTTCTCTAATGATAATTATGAATTAATATAAACAAACAAAGTCTCAAATTATTGATATAAAATTATCCATAACAAAGCCAAACAAGAAGCTACCTTCTCTTCTCTCCTTTAATCCTTTAAATCACCATATGGGTGATGCAACTATTATAATTCCCTGTCGGGAAAACAATATTCCATGCATAGCTAGATATCAAGATGAAGGGAATATTTTGGGTGGATCTCTTATTCGGAAGCTAGAGAGAGATTTAAAAAAAGAGTTACGGGTTTCATAAGCGTAGTCTCAGTCAGTATAATTATGAAGGGATGTAGATGTGCCGTACTAGTATTTCTTTCCAATGGGTGTGTCTTACATTCATTACGTATATGCAATTATATCGTGAGTGGTCACAATCTACCATAATTTTCTTAACATGTCCTGTTCTCTTACTGATCATCCATCAACTAGTGCATTCATTGTATATGTTACCTCATCGGCACTCCTGTCATTTTCGAATCGTCTGTTTTGATTAAAACAAAAGGCAAGTTGCAGTGAGGAGTGATGCAATAGTGTTGGCCATGGGTCACCGGCTTCATATATCTCTATTTGAGCAGCAATATAATACGCTTTCGCAGCTTGTTTTTAAATGCGCATGTTGGAGCTTATGAGGACATTCATCACATCGATGGGGAAGAGTGAGGGAAGAGGCAAAGAATTAACAATGTAATATTCACTTCACCTTTAGACCAAATGGGCATATAGAATTAGACGTAATGATATGCCAGAGTGGAGGTTGGTACCGCATGGACTAAAGAAATGAGGTAATCTTTTTCTTTATTTGGTATCTTGAATCACATACATTTGCAACCATCAGTCACACTACAATAATCACTTGTTCGAAAGTCATTCCAAGCGAAAGCTAGAAGAAACAGTACATTGGTAAGTACTAATCAAGTTCACTGATTGGTAAATCCCACTAACACCACTCAATATGTCAAGAAAAAACCTAAAAATTACCAACCCATAAAACGCCAAATTTATTTCCGTTTATCGCCACAATTTAGTGGCACTGTCTCTTAGGCATTGGCGTCTTTTCCTCCCATATGAGCAAGCTGCCAAAACCCAAGTCCCTTTCCTAAAAAAGCTGGTGTGACTGCTGTCAGATGCCCTTTCCCCTCCCCCACACCTTTCCAGAGGTAACTCCCCCAATCCTTATCCATGGAGGCGAGTTTAATGCACCTATCAAACTACTCTCTCTCTAGTCTCTACCCTTCCCTTCGCCTTCTGTCGTCTTCCACACCAATCACAATAATTTCCAGTTCGCCCGTCTTTATTCCCTCCCTGCTTCCAACCCCTCATAGTGCCTCCACTTCCAATCCTGTTGGTTGGTTTCTTCAGACAGATTCCCTGATGCCCATTCATTTCCATGGAGCAATCATCAACTTGCTGTGTGCCAGCACTTCATTGCAAGAGGGAAGGAAGGAAGGAACCCGGCAAAAACAAATCTTGAAAGGCGTAGGAAGACCAACCCACTTTCAGATTTTTGTTTTCCTTCTTAGTAAATAATTAATAATCTGGAACAGTGAATGGAGGAGAATAGAATAGAAGAACAAAGAGACATCGGAGGAAGAATAAACTTGATCTGCACCAAAGCTTTTCAATGGAAGGATGCGGACATGAGAAGCTTTTACAAAATGGCAGCACGGGAACAAACTGTGAGAAGAAGAAGAAAGAACAACCACATGGAACAGCAGGGAAAAAACTAGCTGCGGGGAGCTGCTAATATTTGATTAAAAAAAACTCTATTTCCTCTCTTCCTTTTCTTTCGTTTCCTCCTTATCCAAAGAAGCCGGTCTGCAGCCAGACAGCGTCCCGGACGCGGCTCATGTCGCGGCCCTTGAGCGTGCGCCCGGCGCCTTCAAGTACGGACGGCGTTTTAACCGACCGTCCGCCGCTCGCTGCGTGTTCACGAGCCTGGATGTACTCGTGCGGCGGCATCCACCTGTCTTCCTCATCGGTCCACTCCCAGGTAGTACTGGCGGATGGCGCCTCCTCGGCCGGTTCCGCTCGCAGTATCGATGGCCAGTCCGGGACGTTCACGGGCGCTGAGGCGGGTAGTGGCGGGTGACGATCACGGTGGGTACTGCTGTGACTGTCCATGCCGTGGAATTGGTGAACGACACGAGGAGGTGACCCGCTACCGGCGCCCTCGAAGGCGAGGGAGAGACCGCCGACGACATGGCGATCCTCACGCATGATCCACCTCCGGGCGCGGCTGCTCCGACTCTGAGACGACCGACCTTGATCGGTCCATCCGCCGTCGTCGCCATTGGCATCACCGCTGGACGTCATCGCTGACCAGACGTCCTCCTCTGCGAGGTCCGGCAGCTGGTCAGGGACCACGCCGGCGTCAGCGCCGTAGTCGTTGAAGGACCTGCCTAGCAGGAACCGTTCGTGGCTGTCGGAACTGTGCTTCCAGATCTTAGCCATGCTTCTTCAAGTCTCGACAAGTCTCGAGGGGGGAGTATTAAAGCTGTGCTCCGAAGCCGGGCCAATCCCAAGCCAAATGCGGGTTGAAAACACGGGGAACGTGGTGTACCTGGCCGCCATTTATAGGCGCATGGAATCGTATCCCCGTCATGTTTCATATTTCGTTTCTGTTGTAGGAGGGCACTTCTTTTTAAATCCCTTTCTTTTACTGATCTTTTTTCCTGCAGTGTTTAGGATTTTTACAAGTTTGTAACGACTAATAAATTCTTTACATGCTCCGCTTGAGAAAGTGACTTAGTTTGTTTTTTCTAATAAGACTGATTTTCATGAATTGACACGATTCTAGACATGTTTTCTCAAGTCATAAATATCGGCCTCTTTAATGATTAAAAGACAGACGCTTGACTTTTGCATATCTTCAGTTGAGCTACCAATTCACTATTTTGCCCCAACAAGAAACAAAATTGGTACGATAGTGTAAGTGGCTGTCAATACTGTTTGGTCACTATTTTTTTTGTGACAAGTAAAAGTCTATTAACAAATAATAACTCAAACGCACTTCACTATCATGGTAAACCCACTAAACTTACGGCATAATGGGCTGGAAAATGATATAGCGACAATAACAAGATTATAGGAATATAATTAAATATAAAGATTGGGATTCATTGGCGCCAGGTGCAATCCTTCAAAGTAGCCGGTGTAGTAGGTGACTAGCACAACCTTCCTTTGAGCTTTGCATCTGAATTTTGGACTCTCTCTCTCTCTCTCTCACACACACACGCACATATATATATATACTAGTGAACGCACACGTGCACATGCACGTGACATATAAAATCTGTTGAAAATGTACGGGTAGAGGACTCGTCCGTGAAAGGGCCCCTACGGTTAAAGATATTTATGTTGGTTGTTTGAAAAGAAAGAATCAGAGAACCGTTTCCGTGGGATGGAAAGATACATACAGAATTAAAAATAATAAAATTTAATAGGAGAGTGTGGGAATAAATATTTGTAGGAGCAAAATTCCTTGAAAAAAGGAGAGAAGAGAGTGAATCAAAGAGAGCGCAACATCAAACTCGCTCTTTTTATAGTAGTATATATATATATATATATATATATATATATATATATATATATATATTATGTACCTGAGTATATGTAGTTTAGATGCATCCATATTTATTTATGATTATTGCAACCTTCTAGTGAACAATCTAAACTTCTTATAATGATGTATTGTTGGTATGTATGCTCATAGAGCCAAACATATGATGATTGTAATGGCATAACTTATAAACAATTTGATTAATAATAAAATCAATCTTCTAATTTATTATATTTTATTCAGTTATGAGAAATGATGTTACATGATATATGTCTGAAGAATGTTATTTCTTAATGACGTATGTCTTCGGGTTGAGTACCTGAACTATGAGATCATACATATGTTAAGAGTCTATACATTCTTTTTATATCCCTAGTTGGTTGTTATTGTGTAAGGCTATTAGACAATAATAATACTTAAGACTAGAATGTGTGTTGGTTGATGACACAATCTCATTAGTCATGATATATGATATGAAACCAAACGCATAGATATTTATTAGAGAACAGTGTATCAGACAGACCCACCTTGAGAGAGATGCACGGAAACCATGGAATGGTAGTCAGCATTAGTTGTCACAGTGATGGTGGTGATTGTGGTGCTTAGACCTGAAATCACTACACTCATCACATATTGTTTAATGTACTTTGTCATCATCAAACTTGACCTTGGATAAGGGTTGTCGTAAATGTGATGCTCAAATGCATTATCCTACATGGGGAATGATTGTGAGTGGTGTGGATGGGATTTGTCTCTCACAGGAGTTTGATATCTTGACTACTTGATAAGCGAGACTGAGAAAAGTATGGCCATGCGCACATAAATCAATGTATGATGTTGAGTTCACATATATCACAGATAATTTGCTCAATTTCAAGGAACATGGATTGAATGTTGAAGAGGATGACGATTCCATACCTCAAGTTCTATATGGATATTAGATACAAAGGAACTATAGAATCATTGTAACACCAATCACAGATTGTAGGTCTATGTTGTTCTCCAACTTTCCAAATTACTTGGGTAGAAATGATGTCTTGCTAGATACCAGTCATTACTTGTGATGTCATAAAGTAGTTATGAATATTTACTGTTAACGTAACTTGAAACCTATATGGTCACACACATAGGTATGCACTTGGAAAAGGATCTTATTCATGAATGATGTTTAACATTGATTACAAAAGTGTTAGGTATTCAATTTAAACAATAGTGGCAATTTGCACTCTGAAATGACTAATTCAGCATGTAAATCGATCTGTTCATGTGCATGAACCGGTCAGTCCAAGTTGTAAATCGGCTATTTGGTAGATCAATGAGATTGGATCAAGGATTGGTGTTGATGTCATGTTGAGCATAAAACAAATATTAATTGTCAAAATAATTACGAATGAGAAACATAGTGAAAGGGTCGGTTCAAGTGTTGAATTGATCGTCTCAAGTGTGAACCGACTGATTCATTAGTGAACCAATCTGTTCGACGTTCGTAGAAATTCCATCTTCGACTCCCAGACCCACTAGAAACCCTGACCCTAACCCTCTTATAAATAAAGGGGTAATGGGGGCTTCTCAGACACAACAATAAACTTTGATAATTATTGTCTTCTCTGATTGTGGTAACCAAGAGAGTCCAAGCAAGTTTTATCCGTCAAAGGGAGGAACAACAAGGGAGAGACAATTGTGGGAGAGAAAGTTGATGCTAGCACCTCAATTAGAAGCGGAAACTCCTTCTTGTTCATTCATCTAGAATGATAAGAATTTCAGTTAGTTTGTGTGGACTACTCTACAGGTGAGAAGGTATTTTCTCCGCTAGGAGGATGTCGTCAACCGCTGTCTATGGTGTCCGACTAGGAGGCCAACAATGACAGCCGGGTGTGACTTGAAAAAGGCGTACATTCTCACAAAGGAATTGTCGTTAAACTTGCTCGAGGACCAGATATAACCTTACAACCCTCTTTGTTGGATCTAGAGCTCTAGAGGGGGGTAAATAGAGCTTCAAACATCTCATAAGAATAGTTAGACCTTCTAATTATTCCAATTGAAACAAAATGCTTAAGATCAATTTGAAGTCCTATCTAATCAATCATAGCAAGGATGAGAGAAATTGAAACATGCACTTGGACAAGGTGGTTAGAGTGGTTGCAATCTCCAAACTAGGAGAGAGTCAATCCATTACCTAGAGAGGTCAACCTCTAGGGCTTTGCAATTTGTTTATACTTATATTCCATCATAAGAGATACAAAGAGACCATCATACATCTAAGGGCTTACCTACTCAAGATAAGAGTGTTTCACCTACATAAGGACTTACCCACTTGATCAAGACATCTTCAGTCTTCAACAAGGACTTACCCACACTTGCATCAAGTCTTTGGCCTTGAAGGAATTACCCACTCTTCTTGAATCTTCCTCTTACCCTTCTCTTTCACCTAGAGAAGATCTTCACTCCTTCTTCAAACTTGAAGAAGACCAAAAGCTTCACCTTCACTCGGAGAAGCTCACTTCAACCTTTGCTCTTTGAGAAAGGGGATTTGGAAGATGGAAGGAATTTGATAGCTTTACAAGCATATAGAGGTAGCTCTTTTACAACATGCCTAACTCACTCTTAATCACAGAATGCTTTGTAAATGAGAGAGAGAAAGGGGCTCAAAGGGTTATATCACACTCAACTATAGCAAGGACCAAGGATAGCATGAATGAGAAAACTTAGAATGAACCCCAAGGGGTCCTATTTATAGATGGGGGTGTTCCTTTAAGTGTGGGATCACTTAACACTACTACATTTTTGGCCAGTAACGTTGCTGCACATAGCGTTGTTTTTAATAGAATAACCGACCTAATAGACTACTGCATCGATTTTATCATAAAACCGACCTTATAGATTTCTCGCGGCGAAAATTCGTTCGATTTTGGCTTTGCGCCTCGATCTATAGGGTCGGTTTTTTAAAATAACCAATGCTATAGGGTCAACAAAAAATGCAGGCACCACTTTGGAACTCTAGAGATGATTTTTATATATAATCGACTTTACATATCCTGACCTATAGCGTCAGTTATACTACAAAACCGACCCTATAAGTCTATTAAAAAACGGTGCCCTGACTTAACCTATAACGATAGTTTTTTAAGATAACCGTCGCTATAGGTCAGGTCTATAGCGACGGTTATCTTAAAAAACTGTCACTATAGGTTAAGTCCGGGCACCGTTTTTTTAATAAACGTTTAGGGTCGGTTTTTTTACAAAAAACTGACGCTATAGGTCTTCTACATTGCACATATAAGCCCGATTGTAAGGCTTAGGTTTCCATTTGCTGCTGCTGCTACCCCCGTTCCCGCTCCCACGTCTAAAGAAAGGCAACGCCACCTCTACAAAAGTGACCTCCCCCAACCATCTCCTCATCCAAAAAGAGGCAAACTAGCGCCGCTTTCCTTGGACGAATACGCCCAAGCTTCTTGCCACCATATTTGGCGATGACTACGCTCCTTACCACCATCTCCGACACCATTTTCCTTGGAAGACAACAATGCCTTAGGTGTTGTGTCTCTCTCCAGTGCTTTCTTCCTTGAAAGGCGACGATGCCTTAGGCGACGACGCCTTAGGCGTTGCAAGGGTCGTGCGCATCTCTCTCTGGTTCTTTTCCCGCACAAGCTCCCTCACCGACCGGTTTTTCTCAAGGTATTGTCCTTGCCGCCTCACTCCTCCGTTTACGTCTTACTTTCAAGCAACTGACCAGGTAGCACGGTCGTGCTGGGCAGTACGGCCGTGCTGTGCAGTACGACCGTGTTGACTGAGTTGTAGAATCATCAAAATTTGTCAATTTTGAATTTGTTATTGCTCCTATAAAATTGATATATACTGACCCCTAATTAATACATTATAACAGAATTGAATCGTGTATTTGTGTTGTTGCAGGTGCTATTGACTTGTTGTTGACTTGCATATATTTCTTCTTCAGCTTACAAGTGAGGTATAATATTCTCATTCTCCCAATGTGCCATTTTATTTGACTAGTAAATCAACCAATAATAAAAATATGTATTCATTCATATCTACATTTTGTTATCAATCACATATATAATCATTTAGATAGTCCCCGGTTTGGGACTGTTTTTGGATATTTAATCTCACTTAGGATGTAACTGTATAATGTATGTTTAGTTTTGAAGAAAATTTTAGTAGTATTTCCTCATTTGTTCTCTGGGTACATATGTGAGTGGTTATTTACTTGACTAACAACTCAACCAATACTAGAGGCATGTATTCTTTGAATTATTTATTTTATTATCATTCAAGCAAGTAATCTTTTAAATATACATCATATATCATGTATACCTTATCACTTGTGTTTTTATTATCGCTTATTTTTTTATCATGTATACTTGCAGGTTCTAAAATGGAGAGTGAAGATGAACATTCCGAGAATGAGCATGGGCACCATGAGGATGGGAATAAAATTGATGAATCTTTATTATCTTGACCCAATGGGAATAACAAAAAGGGGCCACAAATTGAAATTGCCAACTATGGAGTAAGCATAAATTTAGTCAATTCTTCAACATGGTATTTCTATTTAGAATGTCTATTTTACCAACTATTGTTTAATTGATAGGGGTATAAAGGCTTTTCGTTAAGGTGGAGGACAAATACCCAAAAAATTAAAGACATTGACTTTGAAAAATGTCAAGGTAGCTACTTTGACAACTTCTTAGTCTTATATGTATTAATTTTCAACGCTTGTATATCAATTGTTATATTCTTATCTCAACTCCTGTTTATAGTAGTTTACTAACATTAAGTATAATTCGTTATTTGTAGTTTCCTATAAAAAATAATGATTGGGCTTGTGGCTACTATGTAATGAAATATATGCAATCTATTGTTAAACAAGCATCATATGACGTTCAGACTATAGATGAGGTAATAAAGAATAACATCATAAATTTTCAAAGTGGTTTTAGTCATTTTATAAAATATTAGCATGTGCATTTTCTGTTACAGATCTTTACAACTCAACCTTACACACTTGAGGACTTAAATGAATTCTGAGAAGAGTGGTGAGATGTTTTTCTAAATGAAGTCAATATAACATTGGATTAAATATGTCAGCTCCATTTATGTATGTGGTTACTCTTTCATATTTACTTTTGTATCTGACATTTAATATCATCTCAGACTTGCAAGCTATCATTTTGTAAATTATTATGTGATTATGTGTAACAAAACTAAATATACGAATCATTTTTGTTATGAATGTGTCGTTTGGAATGGTGATGGTTGAGCATCAATGCTCCCCTCTCTCATATCTTGATTCTTTTGTTCTTCTGTTCTGTTACTATTTCTGCAAAAATTTAAAAACAATTCAACTTCTAGCGTTAGTTTTTCTAAAAAACTGACTTTGCAGGTGACGTGTAGCACGGTCGTGCTGTGTAGCACGGTCGTGTTGGGATATGGTTTCATGGCCGTGCCGCGTAGCACGGCCGTGTTGGCTTCTGGTAGCACGATCGTTCTATGTAGCACGGCCGTGTTGGGTTATGGTAGCACGACCGTGCCGCGTAGCACAACCGCGTGTACAATTTGTAGACTTGTAGCATCAGTTTTCTTAAAAAACCGACCTTAGAGGTTACCTCTAAATTTAGTCAATTCTTCAACATGGTATTTCTATTTGGAATTTCTATTTTACCAACTATCGTTTAATTGATAGGGGTATAAAGGCTTTTCGTTAAGGTGGAGGACAAATACCCACAAAATTAAAGACATTGACTTTGAAAAATGTCAAGGTAGCTACTTTGACAACTGCTTAGTCTTATATGTATTAATTTTCAACTCTTATATATCAATTGTTATATTCTTATCTCATCTCCTATTTATAGTATTTTACTAACATTAAGTATAATTCGTTATTTGTAGTGTCCTTTAAAAAATAATGATTGGGCTTGTGGCTACTATGTAATGAAATATATGCAAGCTATTGGTAAACAAGCATCATATGACGTTCAGACTATAGATCAGGTAATAAAGAATAACATCATAAATTTTCAAGTGGTTTTAGTCATTTTATAAAATATTAGCATGTGTATTTTCTATTACAGATCTTTACAACTCAGCCTTACAAACTTGAGGACTTAAATGAATTCCGAGAAGAGTGGTGAGATGCTTTTCTAAATGAAGTCAATATAACATTGGATTAAATATGTCAGCTCCATTTATGTATGTGGTTACTCTTTCATATTTACTTTTGTATCTGACATTTAGTATCATCTCAGACTTACAATCTATCATTTTTTTAATTATGATGTGATTATGTATAACACAACTAAATATATGAATCATTTTTGTTATGAATGTGTGGCTTGGAATGGTGATGGTTGAGCATCAATGCTCCCCTCTCTCATATCCTGATTCTTTTGTTCTTCTGTTCTGTTACTATTTCTGCAAAAATTAAAAAAAAATTCAACTTCTAGCGTCAGTTTTTCTAAAAAAACTGACTTTGTAGGTGACGTGTAGCACTGCTGTGTTGGGATATGGTTGCACGGCCGTGCTGCGTAGCACGGCCGTGTTGGCTTCTAGTAGCACGTCCGTGTTGGGTTATGGTAGCACGATCATGCCGTGTAGCACGGCCGTGTGTGGTTACAATTTGTAGACTTGTAGCATCAGTTTTCTTTAAAAAACGACCTTAGAGGTTACCTCTAAATTTAGTCAATTCTTCAACATGGTATTTCTATTTTGAATTTCTATTTTACCAACTATCATTTAATTGATAGGGGTATAAAGGCTTTTCGTTAAGGTGGAGGACAAATACCCACAAAATTAAAGACATTGACTTTGAAAAATGTCAAGGTAGCTACTTTGACAACTGCTTAGTCTTATATGTATTAATTTTCAACTCTTATATATCAATTGTTATATTCTTATCTCAACTCCTATTTATAGTAGTTTACTAACATTAAGTATAATTCGTTATTTGTAGTGTCCTATAAAAATAATGATTGGGCTTGTGGCTACTATGTAATGAAATATATGCAAGCTATTGTTAAACAAGCATCATATGACATTCAGACTATAGATCAGGTAATAAAGAATAACATCATAAATTTTCAAATTGTTTTAGTCATTTTATAAAATATTAGCATGTGCATTTTCTATTACGGATCTTTACAACTCAGCCTTACACACTTGAGGACTTAAATGAATTCCGAGAAGAGTGTTGAGATGCTTTTCTAAATGAAGTCAATATAACATTGGATTAAATATGTCAGCTCCATTTATGTATGTGGTTACTCTTTCATATTTGCTTTTGTATCCGACAATTAATATCATCTCAGACTTGCAATCTATCATTTTGTAAATGATGATGTGATTATGTGTAACACAACTAAATATATGAATCATTTTTGTTATGAATGTGTGGTTTGGAATGGTGATGGTTGAGCATCAATGCTCCCCTCTCTCATATCCTGATTCTTTTGTTCTGTTACTATTTCTGCAAAAAAAAATCAACTTCTAGCGTCAGTTTTTCTAAAAAACTCACTTTTGTAGGTGACGTGTAGCACGGTCGTGCTGTGTAGCACGGCCGTGTTGGGATATGGTTGCATGGCCGTATCGCGTAGCACGGCCGTGTTGGCTTCTGGTAGCATGGTCGTTCTGTGTAGCACGACCGTGTCGGGTTATGGTAGCACGGCCGTGCCGCGTAGCATGGCCATGTGTGGTTACAATTTGTAGTCTTGTAGCATCAATTTTCTTAAAAAACCGACCTTAGAGGTTACCTCTAAGGTCAGTTTTTTTAAAAAACTGATGCTACAGGTCTACAGATTGAGCTTGATAACCGAACTATAACCTTGGCCACAATTTTTTTCTCATTTTTTACAGCCTATTGGGTCGGTTTTCTTTAGTTAAAAAAATCGACGCTATAGGTCAAATTCTATAGTGATGACCACTTACGAGTCGGTTAAAAAGTGACGCTACATGCTTAAAAAAACCGACGCTACAGACCATTTCTGTACTAGTGTAAGAACAAAAATTAGTCTTTTTACAACTTGCAACATATCTATTTTCATTTCTAACAACTCTCTAATGTTTGAAATCACTTTTTCTGTGTTATCTATACAGTACATTCGGATGAGTTTTAATAAAGATAACTCGACCAATACACTAACTGACAAAGCTAATTTTCAAACTATTCGTCAAGTTTGTTCTTGGAAACTTGACCAATGAGTCAAAATCAATTTTAGTCAGTTGATCAGTCGGTCGAATTCTGTGAGTGTACAACTCGACCAATTGATCATTTCAAAAAATACATCACTGGATCAATCAAGATTCAAACCCGACCGACAGAGTTACTGTGACAAATTTTCCAAAATAATTTTGAGTGACCAAACATTGGAATTAAGTGTACCTAATTTTTTATCATCTTATTTACAATTCATATCATCAATACAAGCGATTACAAAATAATCTAAGATGATTTGGAGTGATTTCCCAAATTACACACTTGCAATGCTTTTGACCTGAACTTGGACAAGATAGGGATTGTGTAATTTGATCCTTTTCATGTACCTAAAGCTTGAAATCAATCTTAAGCAAACATATTAGATATATAGGAATGGAATGGTTAAGTCATTATCTAATATGGACAATGTATAACTCTCAAGTCAACATTCTCCCCCTTTTTTACAATGAAAAACCATTCCTCAATCATGTTGAAAAGGATATGTAAAGTTATACCTTAGCCTTGTGAATTTACAAGGAGAGTCATGATTTTAACAATGTGAATTTCTCCCCCTAAATCTATGCTCTCTCTCTTTCCTGCATAGTTAGTCTTTCTACACAAAGCAATATAACATGTTACTATATGGTCCTTTAGCAAGTCACATGATAAAGCATATATAGAACAAGAAAAGGATCACACTGGAAATAAAAACAATATGGTTGAACTCCAAAACATTGAACTTCTCTCCCAATTTTGGCATTATAAAAAAGGAAGGGGGGGTAGAAGAGCACAGAAATAGGTCTTCTCCAAGCACAAACAAAACATACATCCACAAGATAAAACATGCAACCTCAAAAGCACATATTAAACAGAGATGAGAGAGACAAGCAATCTAAATCACAATCAAAATATGAGTAGTATAGCACCAAATCATGAGATATAGTCAACCAAAGAGTAAGTGTACAAATGATTAAGATTACAACATTGAAAGCATGTCCTCAAAAACAACTACAAGCCAAAGTGATGAAAACATCATGATGATACAAATAGTACATCTCAGACAATGTGCCCAAATGTTTTTAGTATAAAATAGTCTAGAAAGATATATATTATAAGAATCTATATACTAAAAACTAAAACATATAAACATATAGGCTATCTATGTCCAAGGCATCATCATCATCAACATCAGCATCATCATCAGAGGCTTCAAACTCATAGTCACCGTCTCCATCTGAAGGCGCAGTAGAGATAGCAACTTCACCGTCATCATCAGATGCACCGGCAAAGCCATCATCAGAACCATCTGATCCATCCTTTCCGTCATCCTCAGATGCCTTCTCCTCATAAGTAGCAACATCCTCATCATCCTGGTTTGGCATCTCCTCATCGAAAGAAGGACCGAAGCCACGACCAAGCCACATGACATTCTGCTCAGCCCAAGTCATACCAAGGTCATGCAACTTTTGGACTTGAGGAAAAGTAGGAGAAGAAGTGACAAGTCCTACAAGCAAGGTAACTATAGGACCAACAGGGAGAGGTAGCACAACAGAGGTAGATCCACCAACAACAGAGGGTGTAGCAGTGGAAGAAATAGGTGGAGGGGCTGGGTAAAAGTGATTGTACACATAGGATGCATAATCACCTCCTGGGTAGGGCTGGTAGGCAGGGTAAGGATGAGTACAAGATAGGTTCACAGTAAACATGATAACATAGAGATCTTGATGCATATGCTCATGAACCTGAAGGTTATATGTCTATTGATGCATCATGTAACCCATGAGGGTTTCATTTGATACATGAAAAGAGGCACAGGTAGGTCAGGATGGCTGAGGTGGTGGAGGTGCACGGGTGGAGGTGGAGGCTCTAGGTGTAGTAGAAGAAGGGGTTCGTGCTCTTCATAATTGTGGGCTCATTGATGAAAACTCATTTTGGGCAGGTTTTTAATGAAGGTAATAAAAAAGAGATTTGTCAGTGGTAGTCTAAAAAAGACCACAAATCAGGGATGGGTAGGGTGGGTGGGTTCCTCAGGTGTTCTCACCAGAGTCAAAGTAGGTCATGTGATGGAGGAAATATCTAGCCCACTTGACTTTGATGTTTTTCAAGATATAAACATAATCACCGTGATATTCTATGCAATTTCAGTTGGGTTTTGTTTAGATGAATATTGTAGTTGACTACCAGGGTGAAAATGCAGTTCTTGAGGTCTAAGGCAGAGGAGGGAAGGGTAGACTTCTTCCTATTGGGAAATTGAGGCTTATTCAAGAATGTATGTATGTTAGGGAGAGTGATATCATATTGCTTGTAGATGGCATGAGGGTCTATGATGTCAAAATACACAAGATAATCCTTCCTCCATGAGTCAGTCACATAAATACCAAAGAAAAATATATTCAAGGTATCCTCGGAGACTTGGAATTTCTTCCCAGCTATCATGGAATTAAGAACTACTTGAGCATTAGGTAGGGGTACACAAGTGTCATAATTCCATTGCAAAATTTGCATAGAATTTATGAATGTCTTTGGTGCTTGTGATGGAATTGTGATAGCACACACGCTCAACACTCAAGGTGGAGAGGTGGTGGTCGTAAAGCAACTTGGCAACTTGATCAAAAACCTTTTGTCTACGTGGCCTTGGCTCAAAAAAGGAACAAAAAGGAAAGGATTTCCTAGGAAGGAGCTCCTTGTACCTATTTAGAGCATCATTGGAGACAAAGAATGTATCATCAAAGGGTATAAGGTGTGAGTTAGAGGAGGAGGATGGTGCTCTGGAAGGGGCGTCTCTCTTTCTCCTATTTGAAGCCATGGAGACGAAATAAGAAGATTGAGAGGTCAAAAATGTAGGAAACATCACCAAGAACTAAACAAACATCTAGGGTGATGGGCAAGAGGTCAAGGGAGGTCGAGCAAGGTCAAAATAGGGCTAGGGAGAGAATGTTCGGGGCTAGGGTTGAGAGCTTGAGGGAGCTAGAGAGTGAATTGATTGATTTTTCTCTAGTTGAGAGGATGAAAAGTCAAATGAACCACACTTATGTTTGCTCCAGCCCAACCATCGGTCAAGTTCTGTGACTGGGAAACTTAACCGAATGGCTTTTTACAAAAGCCCTCAACCACATATCGGTCGAGTTGGCAACTCGACCGATGGTCAACCTGAACCAACATTAGAAATTTCAATTTCTACCCATGTGAGTGATAATTAAATTTATTTTTCTACTCTATTTTGCATTTTAAACATAGGCACATATCACTCATCATTGGGTACTATTTTGTGATAAAACAAGTGTATGCCAAAAATACCCAAAACAAGCCAAAAATAAGGCATAAGAACATGAAAGTTTTTGCACTTTAACAAGAAACGTTGATAAAAACATAAGAAAAGCATATACGATAGATAGAAACTAGATAGAAGGCATATCATATTCATCCAAAAAAGTTATGAGTAGTTTAGATCTAATAAAATTAAATTGCTCTCTAGCTAGAGGTTTAGTGAAAATGTCCGCCAACTGATTTTTCGTGTCCACATGTGTGATATAGATATCCTTTTTGGCAACGTGATCACAAAAAAATGATGGTGGGCCTCTATTTGCTTGTATCTACTATGAAATATAAGATTGTAAGATAAATTGATTGTACTAGTATTATCACAATAAATAGGAGAAGCATCAAAATAAATGTTAAAGTCTTAGAGCATTTGCTTCATCCATAGGACCTGGGTACAACAACTCCTGGTTGCAATGTATTTAGCCTCAGTAGTTGATAATGCCACCATGCTCTATTTCTTGGAGAACTAAGACACCAAGCATGGTCTTGTGAGAAAGCAAGTGCCACTTGTGCACTTTCTATTTGTAACACTCGGGCCCACAACCCTAGGCTCTGGTAGAGTTTCAGGAATGACAATTGGCCCCACAGACACCACTAGCCATAACTACATACTTTTTCCTCACTCACGCACAAGCCAGGGTCAACTTTCTGACTGGTCATCCATCCTAGTACTACTCCAAGCTGAGCACGCTTAACTATGGAGTTCTTTAGTGATGGGCTCCTAAAAAAGGAGGTGCACCTTGGTGATATGGGTAGTCCAATCATTCCTTTTTAGATCATTTTATCTGATACCTCAAATCCTGGGACATTACAATCTCCCCCACTTAGACTCTTGATGTCCTCATCAAAGCTTAATTATATGGCCTCATAATCTGGCCACCCATGGACACCCAGTTTCCGATCTTAAATACCTAGAGCAAGGGTGGCTACGTCACCATGGACAACCCTTTTCAACATGCCTAGAATGCATGTCTCTAGACTAGCATGCCACATGCTCATGTGGGTCCCACCCACTGGAGGGGTTTTGGCTCTGATACCATTTATAACACTCATGCCCACAACTCTAGGCTCTAGTAGAGTTTTGGGAATGACGACTGGCCCCACATACCACCACTAGCCTTAAAGGCACACTTTGTCCTCAATCACACGCAAGCCAAGTTCAACTTTCCCACTAGTCACCTATCCTAGTACTACTCCAAGATGAGCATGCTTAACTATGGAGTTCTTTAGTGATGGGCTCCCAGAAAAGGAGGTGCACCTTGGCGATTTGGGTAGTCCAATGATTCCTTTTAAGATCATTTAATCTGAGGCCTCAAATCCTGGGATGTTACACTATCAATCAAGGATCTTGCATAATCCACATCACTATAATATGTAAGAGTAAAGTCCCTTGACTTGGAATATCATAGTAAAAAATTTGAAGTTTTGGCTAAGTACCTTAAAATCCTCTTAACAGTTATAAGATGTGATGTCTTGGGATTTGATTTAAAATGAGCATACAAGCCAACACTAAACATTATATCAGGTCTAGAGGCAGTTAAATAAAGTAAAATTCCAATCATACCTCTATAGAGCTTCTCATCCACTTTCTCACCTTCTTCATCCTTGTCAAGTTTGGCGGTATTTGACATGGGTGTGTCCATCGACTTGGTGTTCTCCATCCCAAAGCACTTAAGTAGCTAACTTGTGTACTTGCCTTGGTTGATTAAGTTCCCATCCTTAATTAGACAGATTTGAGAGCTGAGGAAGAATGTATGATCACCCATCATGCTCATCTCGAACTCACTCTACATAAGATCACTAAACTCCTTATAAAGATCAAGATTAGTTCCGCCAAAAATGATATCATCAACATAAATTTGAATGATAAGAAAATTGTTAGAAGTGTGTTTGAGAAACAAAGTAGAATCTACTTTTCCATGATATACCCATGATCTAATAAAAAGTTCTTTAATTTATAATACCAAGCTTGAGATGCTTGTTTGAGTCCATAGAGAGCTTTTTGTAACAAATAAACATGGTTAGGTAAACTATCATATTTAAAGCTGGGGGGTTGTGCAACATACACTTCCTCCTAAATTATACCATTTGAAAATGCACTGTTAACTTCCATCTGATAAAGAAGAAAGTTCTTGTAACTAGCAAAATCAAGCAACATACAAATGGACTCAAATCTAGCTACAGGTGCATATGTTTCATTAAAATCTATACCTTCCTACTAATTGTAGCCTTGAGCCACTAACCTTGCTTTGTTTCTTACCACCTTTCCGCTTTAATCTATCTTGTTGTGGTAGACCCACTTGGTGCCAATGATCCTTCTATCGCATGGTCTTGGAACTAGGGTCCAAACTTTGTTCTTCTCGAATTGCTCCAGTTCTTCTTGCATGGTTAGGATCCATTCATCATCCCCAAGAGCTTCTTTGATGTTCTTTGGCTCGAGCTGTGAGATGAAGGAGATGTTGGATTGTTCTTTGTTGAAGGCATCTCACTTCTTCACTCTTTCAAATGGGTCACCTAAAATCAACTCTTTTGGATGATTCTTTGCAAAGCGGGGAGTTGGATCCTTCTTCTCTTCATCTTTCTCTTCTTCATTAGTGGCTAACTCTTTTCCCTTTTAGGTGATATTGAGTTCTTTTAGGAAAGGAATTGCCTCACCTACAACATCATCATTTGGAATAATATCTTTGGGAATAGAGGGGCCAGTCTCAATAAACTTAACATTAATGGATTCTTCTACTTTAGCAAGATCAACATTAAACACTCTATAAGCCTTGCTAGTAGTGTTGTAGACAAGGAAGAAAGCCTTGTATGATTTCAGATCAAACTTGTTGAGATAATATTTCATGTATAAAACAAAACAAGGACATCCAAAACATGAAAGTACTTGATAGAAGGCTCTCATGGGGGGTTTCTTCAAAGAAGGAAGCGTGAAGACCCGGTTTTGCAAAAAACATGAGGTACTAACATCTTCATCCCAAAAATTCTTTGGAATGTCATACTCTAAAAGAATGGTCCTAGCGATTTCCTATAGTGACATATTCTTTCTATCTATGACCCCATTTAGTTGAGGTGTTCGAGGTGATGAGAAGTTATGTGCATAGGTAGATTCTTCATGAAAATGTTCTAAAAGGTCATTTTCAAATTCTCCCCCATGATCACTACAGATGGAAACAATCTGAAAAGAAGCTTTGTTCTCAACTTGTTTACAAAAACTAGAGAAAACATCAAGTGCATCACTTTTAGAAATGAGAAAGAAGGTCCAAGTATATCTAGAAAAATCATCGACAATAACAAGACAATACTTGGAACCATGAAGCGATTGAGTTCTCATTGGTCTAAATAGATCAATATGGAGAAGTTCAAAATCTCTCTTGGTACTAAGGACTCCTTTGGATTTAAAGGAGGACTTGGTTTGGTTTTCTTGAGTACAAGGTTGGCATTCCTCCTCATTTTCAAAATCCAGTTTGGGAAGTCCCTTAACCAAGTCCTTTTTTCTCAACTTCTTTAATTAATGCATATTTACATGACCAAGCCGATGATGCCAAAGAGAAATATCATTTGAGTTGACTACTAGGAATCTACCAACAACAAGCTTAATAGAGTCAAGCACAATTACATAAATATTACCAATCCTAGTTCCCTTGTATATGACATGATAAGTGAGGGAATCCAGAATCAATCATTCAAAAGAAGTAAATAGCACAAGGTAACCATTAACACATAATTGACTTACACTTATTAAATTGTGATGTAGGCCATCCACAAAGAGAACATTCTTAATAAAAAAGGATTCACCTACATCACCCTCACATTTTACCTTACCTTTCATGTTGTCCCCAAAAGTTACCGAACCTCCTTTATTCTTGGTGAAATTGTTGAAATGGCCTATATCACCTGTCATGTGTTTAGTACAGACACTATTAACAATCCATCTTCCATTTACCTGCAAGAAAGGAGAGTGTTGGTTCCCAACTCAAATTTTGGGGACTGAAGTTAGCTTGGGGACCCATTTCATCTTTTCATTGGTCCCCTTAGGCTTGTATGGACAATAAGTAGAATAAGGATCATCACTTTTGAAATGTGAACAAATCACATGGTTCTTAGTGTGAGAGGACTCTCAAATGAAAAAGGAGGGTTCCTTACTCTTTTTCTTACCTTTGGCTTTGTTCTTGCCCTTAGGTGTAACATCCCAGGATTTGAGGCTTCAGATAACATGATCTTAAAAGGAATGATTGGACTACCCATATCACCAAGGTGCACCTCCTTTTCTGGGAGCCCATCACTAAAGAACTCCATAGTTAAGCATGCTCAACTTGGAGTAGTACTAGGATGGGTGACCCGTCAGGAAGTTGATTCTGGCTTGCGCGTCAGTGAGGACAAAGTGCAAAGTTAAGGCTAGTGGTGGTCTGTGGGGCCAGTCGTCATTCCTGAAACTCTACTAGAGCCTAGGGCAGTGGGCCCCAGGCATTACAAATGGTATCAGAGTCAAAAACTCCTGCAGTAGGTGGGGCCCACATGGGCATGGCATGCCAGTCTTGAGCCGTGCGGTCCAGGCATGTAGGAAAGGGCTGTCCATGGTTGACGTAGCCACCCTTGCGCTGGTATTCCGTGATCGGGAGCTGGGTGTCCATGGGCCATTGTGGGTCCGCACTGAAATGGGGTCAGAATATGAAGCCATATAATTGAGCCTTGATGAGGACGTCAAGAATCTAAGTGGGGGAGATTGTAACATCCCAGGACTTGAGGCTTCAGATAACATGATCTTAAAAGGAATGATTGGACTACCCATATCACCAAGGTGCACCTCCTTTTCCGGGAGCCTATCACTAAAGAACTCCATATTTAAGCGTGCTCAACTTGGATTAGTACCAGGATGGGTGACCAGTTGGGAAGTTGATCATGGCTTGCATGTCAGTGAGGACAAAGTGCGCAGTTAAGGCTAGTGGTGGTCTGTGGGGCCAGTCATCATTCGTGAAACTCTACTAGAGCCTAGGGTAGTGGGCCCCAAGCATTACATTAGGTGTTCCCCCTAAAAATCCCAAACCACTAGTACCACTTTGTTCGGTAGAATGGTCAATGATTTCATTTAGGGAGATTTTCCCTTTAAGGAAATTTTGCAGAGAGTCTCTAAGTCTATTATTATGATCATTAAGAGATATAACTATAGAAGAAAAACTAGCAAGGTCATCTCTAGTATGAACAAGGTCAGCCTCTAAATAAAGGGCTTTAGTCAAATAAGAGTCTCTTTCAAGAGAGATAGAAGCAACATCATTACTAGGAAAAAAAGGTGTATAAGATAAATCATTAACTTGACCAAGAAACCTAGCATTTTTAGATTTAAGAAAATGAATTTCTATAAGATAAAATCCCTCTCATCTTTACGAGCATAAAAAATAAGCTTGAATTCAACATTTTCTATTTTAAGTATTTCAAGCTCATTTAGGCACTTTTGGTTATCTTCATTAATAGTTTCAATGTTCATAAGGTAAACACCATTCTCTACCTCAACTCCATTGTATTGGGGCTCAATATCAAGAATTTTGCCTTGCAAGTTATCAATGCTCTCAAGATGAATTTTATCATTTTTCTCTAGAATCTCAAGTTTATCATAGAAATCATCAATGATTTTTCCTAGCCTCTTTCTTTTAGATTTACATTGAGCAAAAGAAGAATGAGTAGAAACCAACATATCGATAAGAGTTTCCTTAGCTATTTCATGCAAGCTTACCTCACTTACCTCACCAATATCTTTACTTGTAGAGGCCATGAGTGCAAGGTTGAACTCTCCATCTTCATCGGAGCTTGAGACACTTGAGGATGATGCTTCCCAAGCTGCATTAGCTACATTCTTGTATCTCTTCTCCTTCTTTTCCTTCCTCTTGCATTTTCTCTCTTTCTTGTACTATTCCTCCTTCTTGGAGCTACTATGATGGTGTGAATTTCTAAATTTTTGACATTCACTTTTGTAGTGCCCTTTTTGTCCACACTTGTATCACCTTAGAGTAGAAGAAGAGGATTGCTTTCCCTTGAAGTGCTTTCCCTTGGTGAAGTTGGCTTCATGCTCACTAGGGCCATCATCTTCACTAGAGTAGGAATGATAAGTCCGACAAGCAAGTTGTTGTTGAAGGATGACATCCTCCACTTGAGCTTTGAAGGCATTATCTTTGATCTTTTTAGCTTCCTTCTATTCTTGCTTGGCTTCTTCTTCTTGCTTGTCAAGTCTTGGCTCATGAGCTTGTAGATTGCCAATGAGCTCCTTTTTTGGAATTTCACCAAATCTTCTCACTTTTCAATGGAGGTCACCTTTGACTCACATCTTTGGTAGAGACCTCAAGATTTTGGAGTTGGTTTCTCCTCTATCCAATGTGTATCCCAAAGAAGCTAAGGAATTGATGATGATGTTGAGCCTAGAGTACATCTCAACAACTCCTTCTCTCTTCCCCATCTTGAAGTTCTCTAGGAGGCTATTACACATGTAGATCTTTGCCTCCTTAACTTGATGTGTTCCATCATAGGTGATGCACAACTTATCCCATATCTCATAGGCTGTATCCCATGAGGAGATGTGGTTGAACTATGTTGGGGTGAGGGATGCATAGAGGATGCTTACAGATTTGGCATTGAGTTGGGCTTCTTTTAGTACAGCTTCATTCCATATGGACACATGTCCGGTTGGTTCCTTCTATGGTGTGATCATCACCTTCCACATATCAAAGTTCTTCCCTTGAATGAAGAACTGCATACACCTCTTCCAATAGAGGAAGTTGGTGCCATCAAAGACCTAAGGATGCATAGAGAAGCTTCCCTCTAGGTTGAGTGAACCAAGTAGGTTCTCACCCATCTTCTCATCTCGTGGGAGATTGTTGGAGAAGATCCTTGGCTTTGATACCACTTGTTGGATCTAGGACTCTAGAGGGGTGTGAATAGATCTTCAAAATTCTCACAAGAATAGTTAGACCTTCAAATTATATCAATTGAAACCAAATACCTAAGATCAATTTGAAGTCCTATCTAAGAAAGCATAGCATGGATGAGAGAAATTGAAACATGCACTTGGACAAGGTGGTTAGAGTGGTTCAAATCTCCAAACTAGGAGATAGTCAATACACTACCTAGAGAGGTCAACCTCTAGGACTTTGCAATCCATGTGTACTTATATTCCATCATAAGATATACAAGGAGACCACCATACACCCAAGGGATTACCTACTCAAGACAAGAGTCTTTCACCTACACAAGGACTTACCCACTTGATTAAGATGTCTTCAGCCTTCAATAAGGACTTACCCACACTTGCATCAAGTCTTTGGTTTTAAACGAATTACCCACTCTTCTTGAATCTTCTCCTTTCCCTTCTCCTTCACCTAGAGAAGATCTCCAATCCCTCTTCAATCTTAAAGAAGTCTAGTAGCTTCCCCTTCACTCGAAGAAGCTCACTTCAACCTTTGCTCTTTGAGAAAGGGGATTTGGAAGATGGAAGGAATTTGAGAGCTTTATAATCACATGGAGGTAGCTCTCTTACAACATGTTTAACACACTCATAATCACGAAATGCTTTGTAAATGAGAGAGTGAAAGGAGCTCAAAGGTTTGTATCACACTCAACTATAGAAAGGACTAAGGATAGCATGAATGAGCAAACTTGGAATGAACTCCAAGGGGTCCTATTTATAGCTGGGGGTGTTCCTTTGAGTGTGGGATCACTTAAGAATGAAAATAGCAATTTTAAAATTTCCAACAGATCCATTTTCATTTCTAACAACTCTCCAATGGTTGGAATCACTTTTTCTACATTTTCTTTGTAATACATTCGGTCGAGTTTCAATAAAGATAACTCGACTAATCCACTTACTAACAAAGCTAATTTTCAAACTATTAGTCAAGTTTGTTCTGGGAAACTCGAATGGTGAGTCAAAATCAGTTTTGCTCAGTTGATCGGTCGGTCGAATTTTGTGAGTGTACAACTCAACCGATTGATCATTTCAGAAAATCCATCACTAGATCAATCGAGATTCAAACTCGACCGACAAAGTTGTTGTGACAAGTTTTCCAAAATGATTTTTGAGTGACCAAACATTGGAATTAAGTGTCTTTGATTTTTTTTCTCATCTTAGTTGCAACTTATATCATCAATACAAGAGATTACAAAATCAATCTAAGGTGATCTGGAGTGATTTCCCAAATTGCACACTTGCATTGCTTTTGACTTGAACTTGGACAAGTTAGGGCTTGTGTAATTTGATCCTTTTCATGTACCTAAAGCCTAAAATGAATCTTAAACAAACACATTAGATACATAGAAATGGAATGGTTAAGCCATTATCAAAATATGGACAATGTATAACTCTCAAGTCAACACTCTTTCCATATCATAGTCCTTGGTACAATCTATTATTCATGTGGAATATGGCAAGCAATTAATTTTTCTTTTTCTATCATATCTGATGCCATATTTCCTAAAAATGGTATCAAAGTCTCGTCAATTTATTGGATTATATATATATAATTTTAGTTTTCACATTTATTTATTACATGTGATGTGAATATTCAATGGTTAATGTGCATATCCAATTAAATACCACATACAATCTCTCTCTCTCTCTCTCTCTCTCTCTCTATATATATATATATATATATATATATATATATATACACCACATACAATCTCTCTCTCTGTATATATATATGTGTGTGTATATATATATGTGTATATATATGTATATATATATATATATATATATATATATATATATATATATATATATATATATATATATATATATATATATATATATATATATATATATATATATATATATATATATATATATATATATATGGGTATATCTTCGCTACCCGTGCGGGTAACTAAGATTTCGCTACCCATGCATCAAATTTGTAATGGGATGACACATATATGTAATGAGACAACCAAATTTGTAATGAGACAACCGAAATTGTAATACAAAAACTCATTTTGTATTATAGCGCTGTTACAGTAATAAATATATATTTATTACTGTAACAGCGTTGTAATACAAAACGAGTCTTTGTATTACAATTTCGGTCGTCTCATTACAAATTTGGATTGTCTCATTACAAATGCATACCTTCTCATTACAAAACTGATGCACGGGTAGTGAATCTTAGTTACCCACATGGGTAGCGAAGATATACCCTATATATATATATACTATGCAATACATGTTGCATTTAAATCATCTTAATGGTGATTGGAAGCATGGTTATAACACTTACCTCTAGAACTTTTGTGCTTGGTTGGATGGTTGCTTATTTCTACTTATATCTCAATTCTCTCTTCTTTTCTATATGTAACAGAATTACTTTTTCCTTCCTATGAACCCCTTAAATGTAACTTGAGGTTTCCCATTTACAATGTAATTTGTTAAATAGGATTAGGATAGCTTTTATTTCCTATTATAGCAAAGATGATTTTTGCACTAGACAAACTGATCGGTTCAGGTAATGAACCAATTAAATGGAGGACCATGGAGATGAATGATAGGAGGAGCCAACCAACTTGATGGTGGCCCAACTGATCGGCTGGAAGAGTACAAACATCACAAGGACCGATGCTAGATGCTGGATCTGTAAGACCAACCAAGTGACCAGGAGGCCAGATGACATGTTCAACGATTGAACCAATCAGCCCAGACTAGATCGACCACACATCATCATCGACAACATGTTGTTGCATATGATATGGATCTTAGGTGGTAGTAGTTCTTTGTGGCTCCAAATAATTACAATAGGATGTCCATAACGATTGCTTATGTTTATTGTTGCATGTTCCTATTTGTTGGATCCTAGATGGGTGATTAGATGCTCTAGAGGGGGGGTGAATAGAGATGAAAGTGTTGGGTTTTATGGGAGGCAGAGAAGGTAGCAGAAACAAAAATTTTCTCCTCCCCAAACCCAGAACAAGGAAATGCGTCAACGTCTATACAATAGGAAAGGATGGTTTGTGGAATCATACCTTGTCCCGAGGCTTGCTCGGCGACAATACCTTGCGGCTTGCGTGGTCTTCACCTCCGGTCTTAGACGGTGTCTGTGCAGCTCCTGGTCGCACCAGGACTGACAACTCCTGGTCTTACCGGGACTGTCGGGATTGACAGCTATCCTTCGAGCGGTAGAAATCTCCCGCCTCTGAAGTAGTCCACATGGACCACTTGGAACTCCAGATTCCTTGTCCCATGAGGAATTGGAAGGATTCACACCCTCCTGTCAGTGTACTAGTCACTAACACACTCTCCTGCCACCAGTCGCTTTCTACAGTTGTCTTTCCCTTGTTGTGCCTCCCTTATCAGGTAGCACTTGCTCGGGCTCTCTCGGTTACCAAAACCAGAGAGAATGACAACTTTACAGAGCAACTGGTTGCACTGAGTTACTTTGAGAAGCCCCCAATACCCCTATATATATAGGAGGGTCATGGGGCAGGGTTCTCTATCCTGGGCAATGCGGGACTAAAGTAGGAGTAGAAGGGTTCGAGATTTTCCACAAAAACAACCAATTGCACAACCTGAAACAATCATTTCATTTCTGAAACGGTCGGTTGGGGACCTGAGCCGGTCGGTTGACACCTCAACCGATCGGTTGGGACCCATGAAACGGTCGGTTCACTTCTGAACCGGTCTGTTCATCGTCCTGGTCAGTTCCCGATTGACTTTTCCTCTTTTGTTTCTAATTAGTAACAAATACGAATCCTTGTTCCAATCAAATTGGGAAAGTGAAACGAAAAGAAATTTCTCACCAATCCTACTTTCCCAACTTGCTCGGTTGGACCAGTTGAACCGATCGTTTCAACACTTGAAGTGATTGTTTCACCCTGTCCATCAGCCGATCGACTCACCATCTGAGCCGATCAGTTCACTAAGCTTAGCCGATTGGTTCATCACATGAGCAGATCGGTTGGGAGTGCAGATTGTGCAGAATCAGTCAATTGCAGTTTCAATCAATCTGATACTCCAATCAATGTGTCCAACATCTTGAACATTATGACATTGAGCTATCAATTAATTGAGTGTTTAATTGAACTACTAAACTCCTTTATTAATCAATCTAAACATTGTTTGTGGACAAAACTCCTCTTCTAGGTTATATCCTATGTGTGTGACCTTGCAGGTCCATTTCACGTTCGCAGTGAAAGTCCATAACACTTATGACTTCACAAGCAAAGAGCGGTGCCTAGTCACACATCAGTGCTACCCAAGTGAAATAGAAAGTTGGAGAACAACTTTCAATCCTACAATCCGTGAATGGTTTTATAGTGAATGTATAATTCCTTTATCACTGATATCCCGAATGAACTTGAGGCATGGAACAGTCATCCTATCAACATTCATTCACTTTCTTGATCTCAGAGTAGATTGGAAGAGATATGTATGACATCGATATCACATATTGATTCACACATGCGTGCACACCTTTCTCAATCGTACTCATCAAGTGGCCATGGATATCAAACTCCCTCAGGAGGGACAAATCCCATATCTATCACTCACCCTTCAAAAGCCCCATGTGTCAAAGCCACCCAATCATCACCTTTAAAACAACCCATGTTTTAGGACTGCGTTTGATGATGTCAAAGTGTGCCCAATGACATGTGTTGAGTGTAGTGATTTCAGGTCAAAGAATCACACTCACCACCATCACTGTGAGTACTGACTGTGACTACCATGTCATGGTTCCATGAGTCAAACTCACGGTGGGTCTGTCTCGTACACTTGTTCTCTAACAAGTACCTATGTGTTTGGTTTGATATCTCTATATCATGACTAATGAGATTCTATCATCAACCAACACCACAATCTAGTCTTGTGTGTCATTGCTGTCTATCTACCTTCCATAATGACATCTGACTAGGGACATAACAAGAATGTACAAACTCTTAGCATCTGTATGATCTCATTGTTCAGGTCCTCAACCTGAAAGCATACATCATTGAGTAATGTCATTCTCTAGACATTCAATTTGGTCTATCACTATCTCATATGACTGAACCAGAAAGAATTTGAAGCTTTCCTTTGTTGTTTATCAAATCAATCTTAATATATCCCACCAATCATCCCATGATTGGCTCTCAAGGCATACATACCAACAGACTCCCACTTGCATTGTGAGCTAATCACCCTTGAATCATATTCATAGTGATCTTCAAACATGTCCCACATGCTACTGTGCTCTGGTGTGAACATAGTGAGTTATGGCAACACCTTGCCAAACTCAGTTTTAACTGCATGTCTCTCATCTCTTCGCTGTACGTCACACGTATGAGATGGAGTTGTCATAATATGCGATCTAGTATTCCTTTGCTAACCTTTAGCCACATTGTATGATCAAGGATTTCATACTTGTCATCAATGAGAGGAATATCTATAAGCATCTCATGAACTTCTAGATCCATATAGTATCCATTGCTATTCTCCAACACATAGATACTCGACATTTCCTATTAAATGGTTTTATTGGAACACTTCCAATTATCAACAAACTTTCACTTTTATATATCCTATATATATTTTACGATTAATTTTCTGTCCCTTTTTCGGAAGTTCGCATCAATGTAACTCTTTACATCGAACTCTTCCTTATCTCCATAGAACTAGTACTTCTCAAGTACTTATCAAGTTCTCATGGTATTCCAGTAACCCTTATTGGAAGTAGACAGACATCCACTCGTCATGTCTCACATACGAGTTATCAGGATGAGCACATCATATTGCCATGTCATACATACAAGATGATGAATGCATTTTGTTCTTTCCATGCAAGATAATGGGATGATTACATACATGATAGATCCATATCTATTCTTAGTGTTCCCATTCTTCATAAGAATTGGACACTTGGCCTTGGGATACTAACTCCATGTAACATGGACACATTTTCTCCCACTGAATCTGTGCATACTGAACTCTTCAGTACAGATTGCCAATGTATGCTCTCTCTTTTTCTGGTCAAGAGGTTTTCGAGAACTATCTCTATAGATCTCTATTCCTATCACATAGGAAACATCTCTATCTTCCTTAAAGATAATTTCCACTTTTGGATTTCCATTCTAGAAAATTTCCATTTCACATCAACATGTGGAATGTGAACACGCTCCCACTAATCACAGATCCTTCTTTATCTTTGACATATCAGTCAAAACCTTTGACTATATCATCAAAGTAAAGGTCCAATTCTGAGTTGCTTGTACTCAATCAATCATATTTATTAGTCCATTGTAACTTATAGACTTCATTTGCATTAGTGGATTCATAAACCTTATAGGTTGTGTCACATACACATCCTTGTTTTATTCCTCATAGGAATGCGGTTTTAGTATCCATATGTCAAATGCTCAGTCATTAAGTTACAATCAACAAGCATCATCCTTCTCAAAATGTTATCCATGTGTCTTAAGATTCATTTGCACTTATGGATTTCATCCAATGGGTGCTACCATCAAGGTCATACCTTATGGTTCACATGGATGTCATTTAGGATGTAATGGTCATAAAACATAACTCAAAATTCGTTTCCTCATATTCATCTAGATAGTTGACTCATCACATGAACAACTTATCACATAGATAAACGAGGTGTGTCCATCAAGGATATAAGAACTTACAACTCCTTGTGATTCTTAATGTCCTTTGTTAGTGTGGGGTATTCTTTTATTAAGAAGATTTCAGTTATTTGATAATCATTCTCTAACTCCTTTGAGTATGATTCCTTCTTGATTTAGACATCACCATGCCTTAATCATGAATTCACTATGATACACAATCATAATCACTCATAAGGATCTCAAACATTTGGTCCAAGTATTTCATTCATTGATCTCATCAAGAATTAACACTTTACCAAATTTGTACTTCATGATATTCTTGAACACTTCAAAATATTCATATTTGTATTTCTCTAAACACCATTTGAAATATTTAGCATTTTCTCCAATAGGTATGTAAATACATCATATGTATTATACCTAATAGGACAATCATTCTCCCACTACCATTAGTGAAGATAGATTAATCATGTCCAAGATATTCATGTCTCTTACTGGTTATCTAACCAAAAGAGTAGATTTATCCATCACATGGAAACTAGAAATGAATTTCTCATGATTGGTGCTAATTTGATTGTTTGAGTTATCTATAACTTTTAGGTATCATTTTATCTTATGCATATCAAATACTACAAGATAAACAAGGCATTGCCACAAAGATCATATCTTTAGAAATTGAAACATCTCTTTATTGATTGCCATCATTGTCATACAATATGCAAAAATAAAGTGTTTATATCAATTGGAAAAATATGAAATAGCAGTTCATAACTGTATTACATGCCTTTTAGGCTGAAAATAAACTAAAGTACTCCTATCTATGGAGGCAACACTTGCCCCATTTATTAAGTGCTTTACACTTTACATCTTGGTATCATATACCTAAAAAGTATTATGAGTTTACTTTCATGACACCTTTTGTAACATCCCAGGATTTGAGGCCTCAGATAAAACATTCTTAAAAGGAATGATTGGACTACCCATATCACCAAGGTGCACCTCCTTTTCCGGGAGCCCATCACTAAGAACTCCATAGTTAAGCGTGCTCAGCTTGGAATAGTATTGGGATGGGTGACCTGTCGGGAAGTTGATCTTGGCATGCGCGTCAGTGAGGACAAAGTGCGCAATTAAGGCTATTGGTGGTCTGTGGGGCCAATCGTCATTCCTGAAACTCTGTTAGTGCCTTGGGTAGTGGGCCAGACATTACAAATGGTATCAGATCCATAACCCCTCTAGTAGGTGGGGCCCACATGGGCATGGCATGCCAGTCTTGAGCCGTGCGGTCCAGGCATGTAGGAAGGGGCTGTCCATGGTTGACGTAGCCACCCTTGCGCTGGTATTCCGTGATCGGGAGCTGGGTGTCCATGAGCCATTGTGGGCCTGCACTGAAATGGGATCATATTATAAGGCCATATAGTTGAGCCTTGACGAGGATGCCAAGAGTCTAAGTGGGGGAGATTGTAACATCCCAAGATTTGAGGCCTCAGATAAAACATTCTTAAAAGGAATGATTGGACTACCCATATCACCAAGGTGCACCTCCTTTTCTGGGAGCCCATCACTAAGAACTCCATAGTTAAGCGTGCTCAGCTTGGAATAGTACTGGGATGGGTGACCTGTCGGGAAGTTGATCTTGGCATGCGCGTCAGTGAGGACAAAGTGCACAGTTAAGGCTATTGGTGGTCTGTGGGGCCAGTCGTCATTCCTGAAACTCTGCTAGTGCCTTGGGTAGTGGGCCAGACATTACACCTTTAAGTAGAGATGTATGTCGCCTCCTTCTTCTTTTGTTCTTCTATATAGAGAGGACAATTCCTTTTCCAATGCCCTGGCTTTTGACAATGGTGGCAATTTCCTTTCTTGGTCACGCCTCCCTTGGCCTTGAGAGCTGAAGACGACTTGGGCTCCTGGCTAGCATCAGAACCTTTCTTAGCTTTACCCTTGCCCTTGCGCTTGGACTTGCCTTTCTTGCTCATGATCACCATCACAGACTTAGGCTTGCCCTTCTTCATCTGTGTCTCAGCTGTCCTCAACATGCCAACAACTCTGACAGTGGCCTATCAAAGTTGTTCATGTTGTAGCTCATCACAAACTGACTGTAGGATTCTGGCAACGATTGCAGTATCACGTCAGTAGACAACTCTTGGCTCAGTGGAAATCCCAGTCTTGTCAGGTTCTCCACATACCCAATCATCTTGAGTGTGTGAGGACCAACTGGATCTCCTTCGGTCATGACACACTTGAACAATACCCTTGAGACATCGTATCTCTCTTTCCGTGCTTGATCTTCATACATGTTCCTGAGATGTTGAATCATGTCAATGACACCCATGTTTTCATGTTGTCTCTGCAACTCGTGGTTCATAGAGCACAACATCAAGCACTTTCATCAATGGCATCATCAGAATGCTTCTTGTAAGCATCCCTTTCTACCTTTGGTGCATTAGGAGTAGGTTCCTCTGGAATTGGAGTATCCAGGGCATAGAGCTTTCGCTCTTGAGTGAGAATAATTCTTGTAACGACCCCGCCTCCTGGTAACCCCCAATTAAGGGAGACATGAAGGTCAGAGCCGTTATTCAACTAACATGATCAAAGGTTTGACAAATAATCAATAATAATTATGAAATTCTACTACTAAATTGAAAATTGGTATAAAATAAAAACTTTACTTACCTTTTAAAAGCTGGGATTTCTAAAGTTTTATCCATGAAGATACTAATCTAACTAATCCTCCTGTGTAAGTTATTCTCATTTAGTTCCACATATGCCACTTTACTGTTTGTTCTTTTCATTTGTACCTAAAATGCCGACAAACAAAATGTCTGTCAGCAAGAAGCTGGTATGTGGGGGAAACAATAATTGTGCAACTATGTTAACAATTTAGTCAACCAAATATCATCTAGCATCCAAAAGTACGTTTTAAGCGATACTACTCAATCCTTTCCTATCCCCTATCTCTGTGTTGTCCCTACAGTGGATATGGATACTACCTCTCTCATGTGGTAGATCCTTACCCCCATGGCCCTACCACACAGGTAGCCAATTCTTAAGGTTATGGAGTTGCATGGCCCTACCAAAAGATAGCCCAATCCCTGACTCATGATGAATTGATGGTCCTACCCCATTGGTAGCCATTTACTAAGTCATTTAATGACCTGATGGACCTACCCCATTGGTAGCCATTTACTAGGTCAATCTATAAAGCTACAGAGGGGACTAGGATCTGATCTAGTAGGCACATCACTTATGTGATAGTCATATTCACATTATAATTTGCATGAATTAAATGCAACCAACAATTTAATTCAAGTCATCGATAAAACCTTGAAAATCCTTGAGAAACTAATTCGAGATATTCATAGGCGTAACCACATACCTGTAATGTAGATTCAGGTGCAGGAATAATCCAAACAACAACGAGCAAGCAAGCATTCAATAAGAACCTGAAACAATTATACTCCTTTTATTACTCATGTCATTAAGATCTATTAAATCTAACTCACTTCTTAGGGTTTCTAGTCCACTTTTTAGGGTTTCCATTACAATTAGGATTTCCCTTCATCTTTTACTATTTTAAACCCTAATTTAACACAATTGATCACAAACCCTAATTATTTCCACATCTAATCCTCAATTCCGGATTAAAGGCATAATTAACCATTAATTAAGCTCATTAAGCCTCTCTTTTATTAAATCTACTATTTTTATCCTTTTAATCCATGATAATATCATTATATGTATTTATCATTGATTCATAGTTCTTTATGGTCCAAATCACATATGAACCTGATTTGCCATTAATTCCACCTTTTATTCATGAGAAAACCCTAATGATTACATTTAGGGTATTTATCCACAAATTAGGAACTTTAATGCTCGAAATAGATTTTAATCATGAAAACTCAGTTCTATACATGAAATCAAATAATTAAAGCCATTAGTAGTCCTAATTACCAACATTAGGGTTTCAAGGCCCATTAAAACATATGTATGCACAAGAAACTCTATATTAACTAATTATGTGCAAGGTTCATCCTTTTTGTTCCTAATGTTCCTTTTTATCATTAACAGGCTAATATCAACTTTAATCATTAATTAAACCCTACTAATCACATTAATCATATCAAAATAGGATTCTTTAATCATAATTACATTAAAGTTAATAACTTTCATTAATTTTCGAATTACAATCAGAATTAGGCTTCAAATATATTTTTACTGCATTCTACGCATTCTCCTGATCAATTTTCATATTTTGTACATTTCCATCGGAGCCACCAATCTTTAGATATGAATTTAGAAAATATTTACCTTTTTGGACCAGCAGTAGATCGCCACGTCACCAACCCATGCAACGTCGATGCGGCTTGCTTTAAAACATTTCGAAATTCCATTTCTGCCCCTACACAAGTCAGTTGGTCCTTCAACTCACGGAGGGTATAACGGTCCAATGACCGGGGATCTTCTTCAAGCTCGGGACAGACGAGCTGCTGATGCGATGATTTTGAGTCGCATTTATAGACTTGTTTGATATGTGTTTTATGCATTTATTAGTCATTTTCATGGTTAATGTTGCATAATTCATTCATTTTGGTCCATGCTACTTCTTTATGTCAAATTCCCTTTATTTAAGCATTTTGAGTATTAATTATCAAAAATATACGTTTTGTGTGGACTTATGTGGTTTCGTGTGTTAATTTCAGAAAAAACAAGTATCCGCTATCGTCGATACCATCGACGGTGGTCGATACTATCGACACAACCACAGGTGTACAGCCGCAAGGACCAGAAGAAATATGATACTATCGACAGGGATGTCGATGGTATCGAGATACCATCAGGTTGCGGACGAAAATGAGGTCGATACTATCGACACAAAGTCCATACCATCAACACAGGAGGCTACAGTGACGGAAAAGGACAACAACTGATGCCTTAGAGTGTCGATACCATCAACCCACATCGATGGTATTGAGATGACATCAGGCGCAAAGACAAAAGAAAAGAGAACTGCCGCTATCACGTAGGGTCGATACCATCGACTCGTGTCGATGGTATCGACACCGTCAGATACTTGTTGGCTTTGTAATGATCTAAACCGGACGGCCGTGATTAATTGGCGACCTAATTGCAGGATTATACCTAATGACGGCGCCCAAGAGGGGAGGATCAGGTCATTAGCCGCTGCACACATCCCGGAGAGCAAGTAGAGAAGAACGGAGCACGAGAGCACGCCCCAGCCGATCCGGACGCTGAAGAAGACGATTTCCACCACCGAAAGGTGGGAGAACGCACTACTACAGAAATAGCATTCAGTGTCGCTTTTATGGGCGTCGATTATTAAGGAAAACCGATGCCTATAATATAAGGCGTCAGTTGTTTAAGCAAACCGACGTCTATATTCGAAGACCAGCCAGACATGGGTACCGCTTTGTATTCAGCGTCGGTTGACAATAACAAACCGACGCCTAAAAGCTCCCGCGAAATCCAATTTTCGAGCGAAATGAAAAAGTGTCACATACAGCGTCGATTATTTAAATAGCCACCGACGCCTATGTGTGATGAAACTTTGCGCGAAAAGTGTCACTTTCAGCGTCGGTTATCCGTTGATAACCGACGCCGAAAGTGGTTCCCGCCAAACAATTTCGTGAAAATATCGTCCAATTGAGCGTCGGTTGGTTCAAACAACCGACGCTAAAGAGGTTTAGGCGTCGGTTGTGTCAAACAACCGACGCTATTGGTGAACGTAATATCCCACGATCACCCGACTCTTCACCTTTCTTCTGTTTCATCGCCTAAACTGTTCCCCGACCCTTTCTTCTCTGCTGTCGCCCGACCCTCCACTCCGCCGCAACCACCCCTCCACGACAGTGCCACCGCACCGCCTTCTCCGCCGCCGCCTTCTCCTCCAGTGCCTCCACGCCGCCTTCTCCTCCGGTGCCTGCACGCCGTCGCCAGGCCGACAGAAGCTGCTTCTCCACCGACATCTAGCTGCTTCTCCACCGCCGTCGCGCCGCCGCCAGGCCGACAGCTAGCTAGCTACTTCTCCGCCGCCGCCTGCTCATTGATCATCGCGCACTGCCGCCGGTTCGACCACAACTCCTCTCCAGACCGGACGTAACTCATCTAGCCCTAGCACTACCTTCCAGGTTCGACCACAGCTCCTCTCCAGGTCAGATTCACACATTAATATTGCCAATAATATGGGAAATAAATGCTAGCTCCAATTATAGACATACTGTATATGGTTTTGATCAGAAAAATGCATAGATTCTGAATAAAATTTTCTTGAAAACCCTAGTTTGATGAGCATGTTGTTAATCATGTTAATTATGATTATTCTATATATTCTGATGTCATTATATAATTGTGTGATCCCAACATATTAAATTGAATTAGAATGATTTCATGAATTATAGGGTTTTAAAGTTGATAAGCATGTACATGCGGAAATAGGGTTATTAAACCAATGGTTATAACATAGTATGATCTTAATCTGATCTGGATGTTCATAATAATGTAGTATGTTAAATATGATGATTAGGGATACATATAATGTCTAGTAAAGATTCCTAGACCTTTTGTTTGAAACTATTGATTTCTTGATTTATTATTTAATAATGCTCTGTTGATTAGGATTAACCATGTTGCCTGTAGTTTATAGACATTTATTATATATAAGAATGACAACACATGTATTTGTTGGTCTAGAAAACCGTCCAAGATTTACTCATTAGGAGTAAATCTTGGATAGTCCCCGGTTTGGGACTGTTCTTGAACACCTAATCTCACTTAGGATGTAAGTGTATAATGTGTATTGGGTTTTCGAGAAAATTTCGGTAGCATTCCCCCGTTTGTTCTCTAAGTATATATGTACTTAGAGAACATCGGGGAAATGCTGCCGAAATTTTCTTGAAAACCCAATACACATTATACACTTACTAGTGAGATTAGGTGTTCAAGGATGGGATAGGTGGTACACATTTATTATATATAAGAATGACATCAAATGTGTTTGTTGGCCTAGAAACCCGTCCAAGATTGACTCATTAGGAGTAAATCTTGGATAGTCCCTGGTTTGGGACTGTTCTTGAACACCTAATCTCACTTAGGATGTAAGTGTCTAATGTGTATTGGGTTTTCGAGAAAATTTCGGTAGCATTTCCCCGTTTGTTCTCTAAGTATATATGTACTTAGAGAACAACGGGGAAATGCTGCCAAAATTTTCTTGAAAACCCAATACACATTATACACTTACTAGTGAGATTAGGTTTTCAAGGATGGGATAGGTGGTACACATTTATTATATATAAGAATGACATCACATTATACACTTAGGTAGGATGTAAGTGTATACCCTAATCTTTTCCTAATATATACTTGTTTCCTAATATATACTTGTTTTCTCTGATCATAGAATGGATAGATCATGGATGTCCATTCATAATCGTTGCACCCCAGAGTTTATATCTGGTCTTGATCAGTTTATTAGATTTGCCTAGGAACATAGGAAAAAACCTACAGATAGGTTCTACTATCCATGTAGGTATTGCGGTAACAACTTGAAAGTCAACACTGGTGAGGAAATCAAAAGTCATGTCATGTGCAACGGGATTGTACAAGGCTATACAGAATGGCACTGGCATGGAGAGATTTCAAAATCGAAACCAATAGATGTCGATAACAGTGCTTGGGTGGAAGAAGAAATTGCCTCCGATGACGTAAATGTGAACGAACCAGTTCCAGCAGACATCGTTGATGCGATGCTGGATAGTTGTAGGGTAGAGCACACCGATCCACCTCCTATCTTTAGAAACATTGTGCATGATGCTGAGATACCGTTATACACAGGCTGTGCTAAGTTTACGAAGCTTAGCACTGTGTTGAGATTGTATAAGTTGAAAGCTAACAATAGATGGAGCGACAAAAGCTTCACTTCATTGTTGACTTTGTTGAAAGAAATGCTTCCTGAAGGAAACGAGCTGCCAATCTCAACATACCAGGTAAAGAAAATGTTGTGCCCAATGGGAATGGAGGCCAACAAGATACACGCATGCCCGAATGATTGTGTATTATTTCAAAAGGACTATGTAGATTTGAAAGATTGTCCAAAATGTGGTGCGTCACGGTATAAATTGACGACTTCAGGGGAGTCCAAAACTGGTTCTCCTGCCAAGGTGTTGTGGTATCTACCTATAATATCATGGTTTCAATGCTTGTTTGCAAATCCGAAAGATGCGAAGAATTTGAGGTGGCATGCAGATGTTAAGAAAAATAATGATGGGATCCTACGACATGCGTCTGATTCCCCACAGTGGAAGAAGATCGATCTATTGTACCCCAAATTTGGTGAAGAAGATAGGAATCTAAGACTTGGGCTTTGTACAGATGGGATGAATCTGTACGGGACATTGAGCAGCCAACATAGCACTTGGCCAGTCATGCTTGTTATATACAATCTTCCTCCCTGGATGTGTATGAAAAATAAGTACGTTATGTTGTCGTTGTTGATATCGGGCCCTAAACAACCCGGAAATGATATCGATGTTTATCTTGAACCTTTGATTGATGACTTAAAGAAACTTTGGCCTGAAGGTGTGATGACCTATGATGCTTCAGCAAGAGAGACATTTCTTTTGCACGCTATGTTGTTTTGCACTGTTAATGACTTTCCATCATATGGGAATTTGTCTGGATATAGTGTCAAAGGAGCTGAAGCGTGTCCTATATGTGAAGAAGACATTGATTCAATAAGACTAAAACATGGCGGCAAGACTGTATATCTTGGTCATCGAAGGTTTCTTTCAAAATTCCATCTGTATCGTAGGAAGCGTAAAGCATTCAATGGATGGAATGATGAACGGAGTGCACCTAAACCTATACCAGGGGATGTTGTTTATGCAAGAGTAAAAGACATTGTCAATGAATTTGGTAAGAAATCACAATGTAGTATGGCCACACGGAGTGACAATTCTTCATTCAAGAAGAAGTCAATATTTTGGGATCTTCCTTATTGGAGTTCTTTGACAGTCAGGCATTGTATCGATGTAATGCACGTTGAGAAAAATGTCTGTGATAGCATCATTGGTACTCTGTTAAATATACCAGGTAAGACTAAAGATGGGATAAAATCCAGACTGGACCTACGTGAAATGGGAATAAGGTCATAATTAATAGAATTACGTGAAATGGGTAATAAAAGAACATACTTACCTCCCACTTGTTACACGTTGTCTAGAAAGGAGAAGAAAACTTTTTGTGAATGCTTGGTAAATGTTAAGGTGCCACATGGTTACTCATCCAACATCCGTAGATTGGTATCAATGAAAGATCTGAAGTTGATAGGTCTTAAATCTCATGATTGTCACACTCTAATGCAACAAATATTGCCCGTGGCAATTCGATCTATATTGCCAGAGCATGTAAGGTTTGCAATTACCAGACTTTGTTTCTTTTTCAACAGTCTATGCAGCAAAGTTATTGACCCTGATACTCTCGATAATTTGCAAAGAGAAGTGGTTGTTACCCTATGTCAGCTTGAGATGTATTTCCCTCCTTCGTTCTTTGATATCATGGTACATCTTGTTGTTCACTTGACTAGGGAAGTGAAAATGTTGGTACCAGTTTTCTTGCATTGGATGTATCCCTTTCAACGATACATGAGCATTTTTAAAGGTGATGTTCGAAACCGTTATCGGCCTGAAGGGAGTATTATTGAAGGTTATGTGGCGAGATAGGTTATGGATTTTTGCAATGACTTTCTCAGTGGTAATGACACTCCTGATAATGACAAGAATATTGAGGAGGGCAAAGGAATTTTGGGATCACGGGTGAAAGTAATCAGCCGTGAGCAGTTGGAACAAGCTCACTTGTATATGTTACACAATATGGACGAAGTGAGTGTTTATATCGAGGAACATACCAATTTCATAAAGAGACAACATCCTCGAGCAAGTTCAATGTGGCTTGCTAGAGAGCATAATAAGACTTTTACTAAGTGGTTTGAAGATAAAGTCTTACATCAACTATCTCAAACACCAAATGATATTACAGAAACTATCAAATGCCTCGCCTTTAAACCAAAACCGAATGTTATGTCTTATGAAGGGTTTGACATTAATGGATTCACATATTACACAAAGCGCCAAGATGATAAGAGTGACATCCAAAATAGTGGGGTCACTCTTCAAGCGTCGACTATGTACTTTGCAAGTGCAAAGGATAAGAGTCCACGTGAAGCTAAAATGTCATATTACGGTGTCATTGAAGACATTTGGGAGTTTGACTGCATAGATTTCATAATTCCGCTCTTTAAATGTAATTGGGTTGATAACACCAAAGGAGTTATAGTGGATGAATTGGGTTTCACTTTGGTGAACTTTGAAAAGATTGGCGATAAGGGTGAACCATTCATATTGGCATCACAGGTGAAACAAATATTCTATATCGATGATCCTGCAAATGATAAATGGTCGGTTGTTCTTCATGGTAAAAGACAGTTCATTGAAGATCCTATAGATGAAGAAGAGTACTATGATAAGTATGATGACTCCAGTCCATTCTCAGTTGGGTTGCCAACTCCACAAAATATTGAAGCTAATGATGACTTATATGTGCGCGGAGATCACAATGAAGGATTGTTAATTGATAAAAGATCACAATTTTAGAGACATGCATGTTTATACAAATGCTAAATGTTTGCCTTTTTCTAGTTTATACAAATGCTAAACGTTTGCCTTTTTCTAGTTAATACAAATTGTAAATGTTTGCCTTTTTCTAGTTAATACAAATGCTAAATGTTTGCCTTTTTCTAGTTAATACAAATGCTAAATGTTTGCCTTTTTAATGACATTTTCAGATGGCTGACCATGATGAGCATGATGTCCATGATGAGCATGAAGTCCATGATGAGCATGCTGTCCATGACGAGCATGGCGAGGATACCAATGTAAGTTCTAAAAACATATCCTGTATTTCTATAAAATTCATTATCTTCTAGTTATGTCATATATCTTATATTTCTATATTAGGCTAATTCAGTGTGTTTATTTTTGTCAAATTTTAGGTTGATGATGCACATGTACCCACTGAATCACTGGAGCAACTTGATGCGTAGCACCAAACACTTAACAAGAAAAGGGGCATCACTCTGTTGAAGAAGTTAATAGCGCTTAGTGGCAGTGGATCCAAATTGGTTGTGGAGTTTGATAATGGAGGAAATGCAATTGGAGTGAACCGCAATAATTTTGTAAACTATCTTGGGTGTACCACTCGGAGCCATTGTGGTGTTAAGTATGATAATTGGCATAAAGTTCCTCAGGGGAAAAAAGACTTGATATGGAAGGATTTATGCGTGAGTTATTATTATTTGCAATTCTATTTTGTAGATTACAAATTCTATTATTTGCAATTCTATTTTGGATACTAGTTAATAACATTTCTATTTTACAGAATCTGTTTGCATTGGATGAGAAGTTGCATCGTAAAAGTGTGATGCAACGCGCTGGAAAGATGCTTAGGAATTATAGGACAAATCTGAACAGAGAATACATAAAAGAGGATGATAAGAAAAAAAAGTCAGCCCTTGAACAATGGAACTTCTTGGACAAAGAAGACTGGGACAATTTTGTTACTTCAAGAAAATCTGAAGAATTCAAGGTATTAGGCGTCACTCCCAATTTAATTAATATACATTGTATTCACCTATTCAAGATTAACATTTAGTGATACTAACCAAATCATTAATGTTCATACTAACTAGGCCCTCAGTGACGCACAAAAAGCAAGGTGTGCACTGAATGTGCATGACCACACTATGGGTCCAAAAGGCTATGCAAGCGTTCGCCAAAGACTACATGCGTAGTCTGCGGCTACTCAGGAGTCTGCTCCTACTCAAGAGTCTGCCACACCCATGCCTCGCCATGATATCTGGATAGCTGGGAGGCAAAACAAGAAGGGTGAAATAAAGAAGCCCGTAACTTCTGAGGCGGCTGCGAAAATGGTAAAATACAACTCTTAGAGCAATCGTTTGAATATTGATTATTTGTGGTGTTAACTTACCAATTTCTGTTGATGGTGATTAGCGGGAGCTGCATGAGAAGAGGAAATAAGGCACGTTCATCCCTCAGGGCACAAGGGATGAATTGATAGTTGCTCTGGGTAACCCAGAGCATCCTGGACGTGTTAGGGGTGCAGGCGCTGGTGTGGGCATCAAAGCATTCTTTGGGCCATCCCAGCGCAAACCCAGAGCGAGACTTTCTCAAGAAGAGGTAACCTATTCTTTTTTTTAGAATGTTACTGCAAAAGGAAATCCAATAATAAGAAGCTAATGTTTCTTTTATCCATGTATAGGAGAATAAGAGAGTCGAGGATATAGTTGCTAAGAAGGTCAACGATGTAGTTGCTGAGAAGGTCAAGGAAGAATTGATGCGGTGGCAGGCATCTCAGGCTTCCAATCAGCCTATGGCGACCCACTCTTATCCTGATGCACAGACTACAAGTAATCCTGGAGACCCATCACCTAACACGTCTGCTGTAAGTATTGTTTATGACATTGTAGCTAGTCTTTTCAAGATGATATGTTTTAAAGATGATATGTATATATGTATAACATTCTTTACGTAAATTTGTAGGCATTGAAGCCATGCTGCTTAAGAATACAAGACTATGTTGTTGCAGAGGCGCAGGCTTACCCATCCCTTCCTGGGGAAAGGTTTCACGGGACTCCAATGCCACAGGGCTACGTTCGTGTGGGCCCATTACGTGTGTTACCCGATTGGAGGGAAGCTACATTGCCATATCCCCACCCGGATATTGATACACTTGCTGAGGCAGAAGGCGGGGTCATATTGTGGCCCAAAGCAGATGTCGTCTACACTACTAAAATTGTAAGATAAATTTACATTGATTTAGACTGTTAATGTGTATATATGATGTCAACTGATCTGAAATTATATATACAGGTTAAAAAGAAGACACCAGAAGCACCTAGGACTCCACCTCCACTTCCCGCATTACCAACTTGGGTTCCAACTGACCTAACATACCCGTTAGGTCCTGCTTGTAGGGGAATGGCATGTTGGCTACGGGCACATAATATACATTGCCCGATAATTGTTTCTTTAGATGCAGATTATGCAGGTCAATCGTACGATAACTCTTTATTTATACAAGATATTATTGAGCTGTTTATGTATGATTGGCTAAATACATCAATGATAGAGACATGGATAAGGTGAGATCTTGTTTATACATCCATATACCTTGTGTAAGATCTGGTGATCTGGTTTCTTATATATTAATGCATACGTAATACATGTTTTGCAGCTACTTAGTCGAAGATCATTGCAAACAATTTGCATTTGATCATGTGGGATTTTTGATTCCATCATTGATTAGTATGGTAGCTAAAGACCCTGATAGTGTTCAACAATACTGTATAGATGCTTCTACAATTTTTGGTCAGCAAAAGAAGACGATAATAATAGCTTCATTCAATGTCAAGTAAGTTTACTTTATTTATAATTTGGACTTAAGAAAATTCCATTTTTATTGTGCATTTTGAGTTATTAATTGTTAACTTTTTACCTCTAGCGGTAGACATTGGGAGTTACTAGTTATTATCCACGGGACGTTCACTGTTTATTATCTAGATCCCGCGGGAAGTACATTAAACACTAAAATTGGACACGTAATGAGAATGTCATTATTCTGGTGAGAAATATTTCATTTTTGTATCTGTTAACATCTGTTATTACATTACAATTTACTTATGTAATTTACTGTGTTATATTAACATGTAGGGGTTTAGATGCATTCAAAAAGGCTGGAGGAACGGTCCCAAGGAAAAAGAACCAGCCAATAAATTGGCAGAACGTACAAGTAAGTTCCCGACTCCAATGTATATATTATTGATGTGAATTGTGTTTAGTTGTATTATTTTGTATGTTTCAATTTATAGTGCGCTATACAAGACAATGGCTGGGCATGCGCATACTATGTGATGCGATTTATGCAGATGATTATCAAACATGCCGCATTGGACATCGATACCATACATGAGGTATTATATATAGTCTCATTAGTTAGTATGAAATATATCAATCTTATTTTTATATTATTACTTATATATATACATCATTCTCTTTGCAGGTGTTTAAAACTGACAACACTATAGGTAAAAGCTTAAAAAATATACATGCTTCATATACGATGGAAGCATTAAATGAAATAAGAGAAGAATGGGCAAAAGCCATACAAGCAGTGGCAACTGTAAGATATAATTGAGATGTTGATAGCGATAATGAATGATACTTTGTAAATGAATATTTCTGAATGTTAATACATGTATTTGAATGTTTCTATACGTGTGAATGTAAGAATTGAATTGATGTCTGAATGTATCTACTTGTGTGAAATTTTCCTTGGGACTTTTGCAGGTTTGTGGCCTGTTTGTAGGCTGATATCAATGGATGTCGTAAACCTATAGTTCAGAAAACTGAACTGCTCTCATCCTGCTGACCAGCCACAGCAGGCCTGCAAACTGATATGAAAAAAAATAGATATAGGCGTCGGTTATTTACAGAAAACCGTCAGCAAAGACCTACAGCGTCGGGTTTCTGAACAAAACCGACGCCTAACGTGGCAACAGCCGTACTGGAAATGGTGTCGGTTGTTCGTGTCAAATCGACACCTACAATACATATAGGCGTCTGTCTTTTAGTAGATAACCGACGCTAAACTGGTTCGCGCCACAGAAAACAGCGTCATCTAGGATACTTTCTGCGTCGGTTACCAAGTAAACACCGACGCTATAGTCCATATAGGCGTCGGTCTTTTAGTAGATAACCGACGCAGAATGTGTCCTAGATGACGCCGTTTTCTGTGGCGCGAACCCTTTTGGCGTCGGTTATCTACTATAAGACCGACGCCTATATGTATTATAGGCGTCGGTTAAAAAACCGACGCCGAAGTGTTCGACCTTTAGCGGCGCCCACATAGGCGTCGCTCAGAAACCGACGCCAAAGGGGGTTAAACAACCGACGCCAAAGGCTGTTTCTGTAGTAGTAACGCGTATTCCACGCCAAGGATCGCTTGGATCTTCTCCGTTCTTGGGTTTAACCACTCAATCACATTTTTCTTCATGTTTCCCTTTTTCTTCTTCACGTTGTATTCTGAGATGAACATGCGGGGATAATCCCCTTTGACTTTAGGACCGGGAGTAGCCCGGGAATTCATTGTATGATGATTTTATCATAGTAATTCATATCTTATCTCTTAAATTTGTGGTATAATTTCGTTTTCTCAAATATATTGTTATGCTTGATCACCATAATAATAATCTAACGCCCTTAATTTCTTTGAAAGAAGAATTAATGGTTGAAAAGAGACGGAATTTACATTAATTGACAAATCCCTTAAACAAGGTGGTGTAAGATTAATGGTGGATACCGAGAGGTCATTTTTAATGCACCTAGTTTAGGGTATAGGTTACTACGACGGTGGAACCGACCTTGACATAGGTAGTGAATTGTACCACGACAGTGGGCAATTTTGATTTCAGGCCACTACCCGGATAGAGAGATAAAATTGAGTAACTATATAGACTTCAATACAATGAAAACCCGCGGTGAAACTGCACTCCTAAAGATCTCCTTTTGAATTGATTAAACCAACATTTAATCGATTGCTTATTTTGTTTTATTTTTATTTTATTTTAATTTAGACAACAACTCTCAACTATTTAATCGGCTTAGCTGATCACGAGTAGTTAGTAGGAGTCTCCGACGATTTCACGTATCCCTGAGTTCGACTCGGGCCTCACAAGGCCTATATTACTTCGACGCGTTCACTTGCATTTTAGCGCACGATAAATTTGTGTCAGCTGCGCGTGCCTGAAGCCCTAGGCGAGGCTTCCCCTCTCCCCCACTAGCCCCGATGACCATTGGGAAGGGTGCCTCTGCCACCGCCCTACCCCCACACACTCAGGGGCGTCGAGATCCCACGACCAAGGTGGCCAGCTTGCGCGGGCCAGGTCTACAACCCGCAGCCCTGCTGCGGACCTCCGGTGGTTGTTGTGCTTCAGTTCTGGTATAGCCATGATGGCCACACAACTCTCTGACCTCCTGGAACACCCAACGATCGTTGCAACCCATTATGGCCGCTTCATGACTTCACAGACATGTAGCCCCTCTTAGTTAGGGTTTATGGATGAGATCATGGAAGAAGAAGATAAGGTGGTGTGCGGGATCTTCTGGCCTTGGCCCAAGGCCTTATCCCCCTTATATTGGGGAGGGTTTTCGCACCCCAAGATGTGCATCCTCCAAGATGCAAGATCTTGTCCCAATAGGAAACTAATTCCTTCATTAGAAAGAAAACTTTCTCTCTCTCCTTTATCCTTTTGCTATTCCTTTCTCTTTAAATATTAGGATTTTCGAAAATTATTTCCTCTTTGTTCCTTGTACTTGCCTTTTAATTAATTGGCACGAAATTATGTTTTCTTTTAATAGAAAATACTTCCTTGTATCAATATTACAAAATTCATCAATAATATATCACATTATGCTCTTATTTTGCAATCTTGGTATTTTCTCATTCTTTCCTCTTTATTGGGGCTCCTTGGACCCCAAGAAACTCAAAGAATTTGAAATTATTTTTTAAGGAATACTCATTATCCTTAAATGCATCAATATGTATTATTTCACATTGTCTTGTTTATTTCTCATTATTATGTTGATTTCTTATTAAAATATCCCTTTTTTTATTTATCTTTATTTATCTTTTATTTTCCTCATCAGTATTCCTTTTATTATTAGGAATCCTTGGGATACGAAATTCCACCAAGGATAACTCAATTACACCTCTTTTCACTTATTTTCCACATTTTACCATTGTTTCCAATTTCTTTCTTAATAAATAAATACTTAATTGATCTTTTTCTTTTCTTTTTGCATTATCATGCAACTTTTGACTCCTTGGAACTCAAGGAACTCATGTGGCACGAAATCCCTCTTTGGATTTGCCTTCTAGAGGTTTCCACACCTTTCTTTTCTCAAAAACTCAATTATTCATTCATTAATTGGATTTCCTTGTTATTGGGCCCAATAGCCAATAAAGCCCACAACACAATCATCACGCCTTGAACTGATCGTCTCAGCTGTAGTCAAGATGTCCTCCGTTCTTTGACATAATAGGAAATAAAATTCTATCCTATTTTACATTATAAAAAGAGAAACCTCGAGTTACATTCGAGTGGAGAAAAGGTAGGAAAGAAATCTCGAATTATTTTGAGTTACATCAGGAATAGGAGAAGGAAGATCGGTGCGTAGACCGAGATGCAAGAAACCACATACAACCAAACACCGATAGGGTTTACTGGCCATAACTATGCTATACATCTACCACAAAACTCGTTTAAGGGTGATGCGTATCGAGTGCATTAATATTACATATCATATATGTATGTTGGGATTTGTGGATTAAGGATTGGGCATGCATAAAGCCAATTTTATTCACATCGTATGCAATAAATAAAGGTGACAAACCAAAATTGATCATATCGATAATCCTAAAGTATAGAGCAGTTGATGTGGATTTGATACCACTATTGGGTTTTATGGGAGGCAGAGAAGGCAGCGGAAACAAAAATTTTCTCCTCCCCAAACCCAGAACAAAGAAACGCATCAACATCTATACAATAGGAAAGGATGGTTTGTGGAATCATACCTTGTCCCGAGGCTTGCTCGGCAACAATACCTCGCGGCTTGCGCGGTCTTCACCTCAGGTCTTGGACGGTGTCTGTGCAGCTCCTGGTCGCACTGGGATTGACAACTCCTGGTCTCACCGAGACTGTTGGGATTGACAGCTGTCCTCCGAGCGACAGAAATCTCCCGTCTCTGAAGTAGTCCACACGGACCACCTGGAACTCCAATCTCCTTGTCCCATAAGGAATTGGAAGGAGTCACACCCTCCTGTCAGTGTACTAGTCACTGACACACTCTCCTACCACCAGTCACTTTCTGCAGTTGTCTTTCCCTTACTGTGCCTCCCTTATCGGGTAGCACTTGCTCGAGCTCTCTTGGTTACCAAAACCAGAGAGAACGACAACTTTACAGAGCAACTGGTTACATTGAGTTGTACTTTGAGAAGCCTCCAATACCCCTATATATATATAGGAGGGTCATGGGACAGGGATCTCTATCCCGGGCAATGCGGGACTAAAGCAGGATTAGAAGGGTTTGAGATTTTCCACAAAAACAACCAACTACGCAACCTGAACCGATCGTTTCATTTATGAAACGGTCGATTGGGGATCTGAGCCGGTCGGTTGACACCTCAACCGATCGGTTGGGACCCATGAAACGGTCGGTTCACTTTTGAACCGGTCGGTTCGTGGTCCTAGTCAGTTCCCAATTGACTTTTCCTCTTTTGTTTCTAATTGGTACCAAATACCAATCCTTGTTCCAATCAAATTGGGCAAGTGAATAGAAAAGAAATTTCTTACCAATGCTACTTTCCCAACTTGCTCGGTTGGACCAGTTGAACCGATCGTTTCAACACTTGAAGTGATTGTTTCACTCCGTCCATCAGCCGATCAACTCACCATCTGAGCCGATCGGTTCACCAAGCTCAACTGATCGGTTCATCACATGAGCCGATCAATTGGGAGTGCAGATTGTGCAGAATCAGTCAAATGCAGTTTCAATCAATCCGATACTCCAATCAATGTGTCCAACACCTTGAACATTATGACATTGAGCTATCAATTAATTGAGTGTTTAATTTAACTACTAAACTCCTTTAGTAATCAATCTAAACATTGTTTGTGGACAACACTCCTCTTCTAGGTTAAATCCTATGTGTGTGACCCTGCAGGTCCATTTCACGTTGGTAGTGAAAGTCCATAACACTTATGACTTCACAAGCAAAGAGCGGTGCCTAGTCACACATCAGTGCTACCCAAGTGAAATAGAAAGTTGGAGAAAAAATTTCAATCCTACAATCCATGAATGGTATTACAGTGAATATATAATTCCTTTGTCACTGATATCTTGAATGAACTCGAGGCATGGAACAGTCATCCTGTCAACATTCATTCACTTTCTTGATCTGAGAGTAGATTGGAAGAGATATGTATGACATCGATATCACATATTGATTCACACATGCATGCACGCCTTTCTCAATCCTACTCATCAAGTGGCCATGGATATCAAACTCCCTCAGGAGGGACAAATCCCATATCTATCACTCACCCCTCAAAAGCCCCATGTGTCAAAGCCACCCAATCATCACCTTTATAACAACCCATGTTTCAGGACTGCGTTTGATGATGTCAAAGTGTGCCCAATGACATGTGTTGAGTGTAGTGATTTCAGGTCAAAGAATCACACTCACCACCATCAATGTGAATACTGACTGTGACTACCATGTCATGGTTCCATGTGTCAAACTCACGGTGGGTCTGTCCGGTACACTTGTTCTCTAACAAGTACCTATGTGTTTGGTTTGATATCTCTATATCATGACTAATGAGATTCTGTCATCAACCAACACCACAATCTAGTATTGTGTGTCATTGCTGTCTATCTACCTTCCACAATGACATCTGACTAGGGACATAACAAGAATGTACAAACTCTTAGCATCCATATGATCTCATCGTTCAGGTCCTCAACCTGAAAGCATACATCATTGAGTACTGTCATTCTCTAGACATTCAATCTGTTCTATCACTATCTCATATGACTGAACCAAAAAGAATTGGAAGCTTGCCTTTGATGTTTATCAAATCAATCTTAATGGATCCCACCAATCATCCCATGATTGGCTCTCAGGGCATAGGTACCAACAGTAAGCACTTAAACAAAACTCATTAAACCTTCAAGATATATGTCAAGATAAGGTTTCTAAATAGGTAATTTGAGTGCAACTAAAACATGCATAGCAAGGATGAGAGAGATTGAACATACACCAAAAGACAAGCTATTTAGAGTGGTTCCACACTTCAAACTAGAAGTGTGTCAGTCCACTTACCTAGAGAGGTCAACCTCTAGGATTTCCTAACCATTGCATTCTTATATTCATTTATAAGACTTACAATACATGACCAAACAAAGGACTTACATATCCAATACAAAGAGTCTTCAACCTTACCAAGGACTTACCCACTTGGAAAGAGTCTCCCGCCTTCTTCCAAGGACTTACCTACTCTTGCACTAGTCTTCAGCCTTGCATGAATTACCCACTCTTCTTGGATCTTCTGCCTTTGACTTCACCTTCACTCGGAGAAGCTTCCACCAAGGACTTACCCACTTGAGAAAGGATTCTTCTGCCTTCACCAAGGGATTACCCACTCTAGCTCCAAGTCTTCAACCTTGATCTTCACTAAGGGATGTCTTCCCTTGTTCTTCTTCACCTCTCTTATCTAAGAGAGAGAACCTTCATCTTCATGATTGAAAAGAGGGATGGGGAGGTGGTGGAAGTGAGAGCTTCACAAGATATACATGTAGGACTAGCTCTCTTATAGATTTCCTACTCACTCTAATGGATGTAGCAAGTGATTAAGCTTAGAGAGAGAGAGGAGGCCGTAGGAAGCACTCAACTATAGAATAGGAACCTCACATAGAGTTTGCAATGAATGCTCAACCTTGGACTGAAGCCCAAGGGGTCCTATTTATAGCTGGGGATGCCTCTTAGCCTTTAGGAACACTTGAGAACAAAAACTAGCCTTTTTATGGCTTGCAACAGATATATTTTCACTTGTTGCAACTCCACAATGGCTAGAAGCACTTTTCTGCACTTTTCCGTACAGTGCAATCGGTCGAGTTTCTATAAGGATAACTCGACCGATCAAGTAAACGACAAGGTCGATACTCAAATGATCGGTCGAGTTTGTCCTGACAAAACTCGACCAACCATTAGGAATTGAAATGGTCAGTTACTTGATCAGTTGAGTTCTGTGTAAACATAACTCGAAAGATGCAATCTGCAGAAAATTGATCAAGGATGATCGGTCGAGTTTTCAGGCTGGGAAACTCGACCGAAAAAGTGCCTGTAATCAATTTTCAAAGTTGCATCAAAAGTGATCTAACATTCGATCTAAGTGCTCTTGATTTTTTCTAAGCTTAATTACAAGTCATACAATCATTACAAGTGATTTACAACATGATTCTAATGGATTTACATCATATTAAAAAACGTGCACTTATATTGACTATGACTTGTCTTTTCTCCAATTTGATATGCGCAAGTTAGGGCATTTGGAGTGTGTCTATACCTAATCTGAAAACACTCAAGTAGAGGCATTGGACACCAATACGTGGAATGGTTAGTCATCATCAAAACATGGGTTTAGTCAATTTAGACGTGAGTCAACATTGACCTAATTGACCTTGAGTCAACATTCTCCCCCTTTTTGAAGATGACAAACCATTCCATAAATGTATTGAAAGCTTTTAAGTAAAATCATACCTTCGGAGAAACCTAGGGGTTTCAATAGGATTGAGCTCATATGCTCCCCCTCAATTGATGTGCATGCAGTTCTCATACTCCCCCTCAATTGATGCTATTTCTCCTGCATGGTTAGCTTTCATAAAATTTATAGAATACTATGTCTTCTACTCATATATGTTCTACACATATATGTTTTCTCCCATTTACCTTCTCCCTTTACATGAACATACTTCTCCTCTTCATGTAAGACATTCCTTCTTCCTCTTTTAAAAGAAGACATACCTTTCTCCCCCTTCGTTCAAAAGGTGGGTTTATGAAGAAAATAAGAAACATCACTTGTTAAAGAGAAAGGAGATAACACAAATATATGTAAGGAGAGTAGAAGAGCATAGATAGGGGCTTGTCCAAGCATAGAAAGAAAAGCAAGTTAAAGCATATACTTAAACAACCCAAAAGGAAAGATGAAGTGTTGTAGAAAAACAATAAACATAATTTTGATCCTCAAGATGACGGAATTTGACCCAAAACCGTCAGAGCTCATCACAAAGCAATGAGTCTTGCTCAGAAGGTTGTTTCTGCATGAAAAAACACTAGTCTTGCACCAAAAACTGAAACTGGAGCAAAATCTGCATAAAATCCAAAAAAATACTCCAATTTCTACATATAATGTAGCTCTTTGTGCCCTGCATCACAATGTTATGCAAGAAACTCAAGATATTAGATATGTAGTTCAAGGAACAAGCTTGAGTAAGTATGAGACAAGATACAAGCATATCATATAGATGAGCAAAGACGGAATTTTAAACAAGGTTAGAACTACATGTATATGAACTACTAGTAGATGATGTCACAAGTTAGGACTACTAGTTGGATCTAGATCATAGCAAGAGATACCAAAAGATACACAAGATAAAGCAAGCTATGAGTAGATGTAGAGATATATCCAAACAAAGACATATGCAATTTTAGAAGCATGAAAGGACATAACTCACATACAAATATGCATCCTTACCAAAAGATGATTACCACTAAGAACCTCAAGGTTGTATCAACACAAGATATACACCTAGATAGATGTAGAAAGTTAGAGCACAACGGAAGCAATTTAAGACACAACCAAGAGATCCAAAGAGGTCATCATCAAAACCAGCAAAACAACTCAAAGCAAGTAATTGCAAGATATAGCTATACCAATTTAGAGAAATTAGAGAGATAGAATTGTGAGCAAGATAGGCAATTTAGAACATGGCAATATGCATATATAAAGGTACTAAATGAGAGTGCCAAAGAATAAGGCTATTGGTTGAGAAAATCTAGTTGAGAGGGAAATTCTCATTCAATCAACCAAATGTATATTCTGTACATAGTGTTATCGGTCGAGTTCTGTGCATTAACAACTCGACCAATGACAGCTGCTGGCAACACCCAGTGGTGCCTATCGGTCGAGTTTCAAACAGGGCAAACTCGACCGACAGACTAGCTGTCCAAAAGCACATATATTTCATAAAAACACATATAAAGGCATGCTAAAAATATGAACCATATCCCAACATGTCTAAGCAAATTAGTAATGCACTATAGAAGCATTAGAAATAGTTTTTGAGCAAGAGTGTGAAGAGAAACATAAAATACCACTTTTGACTCAAAAACCATATGTATAGTGCACACTAACTTGACAAAAATAAGTTAGGATTGGTTAAAAGCAAGAGAAACATTACCTTTGTGCTTACCATTCCTTTTTCCACTTGTTGTCACCCTCTACATATCTCACCTTTCTTCTTTCATGTGGATTGAATAGTCAATTTACAATTCAATAGCTCAAGTCATTCCATTTGAAAGTACCTACAAGAAGAAAGATGAAATGGCCCCCAATCATGTTTTTGGGTCCAGAGTGGTTAGCTTAGAAACCCAAGACCTAGTGATCTTGGGTGCTTTCCTAAAAGGACAACAATTAGAATAATGACCAAAATCATTGCAATAGTTGCATGTGCCCATAGTCTTGGAACTAGAGGATTCTCCATGGAAGAGTGGAGGTCCTTTATCTTTGTTGTTCCTTTGACTACTATCATATCCTAAACCATGTCTACCAATTTGTTTAGTAGAATGGTGTAAGATGTCATTAAGACTCTTTTTACCAACTAAGAATCTTTGCAAAGAGGATCTCAAACTATCATTATCATGCATAAGAGAATTAATAGTAGAAGACAAATGATTGATATTATCTCTAGCATGCAAAAGATCATTTTCTAAGCAAAGAACTTTAGTTAAATGAGAATCTCTATCGATATGAAGAGAAGAAACATCATTTTCTCTACAAGTAGAACTAGAACATGATTCATGCACATTGATTTTAGCAAGCAAGGAGGCATTTTCTGTTTCTAATTCTTGCAAAGCAAAATCTTTGTCCTTATTTTCAGATTTAAGAACATCAATATCATGCATGAGAGAATCAACAATTAAAGTATGCTCTTCATTAGAACTAGGCATGAGAGGTTGAAATTCTAGAAATCAAATCTTATCAAGCAAACTAGCATTTTCAAGTTTAAGAGAGTCTACTTGGCTAAGACAAGCATTTTTGTCATCAAGCAAGCAAGAATTAGCATGTTCAAGATCATCTAGTTCTACATGCAAATTATTAACAATTCTAGCAAGCTTTTTCCTTTTTCTTTTAGAAGACTTAATAGAGGAACAAGTATCATGAATAATAGCAATCAAAGATTCTTTATCTAAAGAGTTTAGATTTACCTCACTTGAGTCTTCACTTGTTGATTCTATAAGAGAAAAATGGCATTCTCCTTCATCACTAGAGCTTGATCTTGATCCCTCACTTGAATCTTCACTTGAGCTTGAGTTGGAGGAGCCACTTGAGCTTGAGTGCCATTTCTCCTTCTTCTTGTGAAGATGGGTCTTTTTGCCTTGTGGGCAATCTTCCTTATAGTGACTCTTCTTTCCACATGTGAAGCACCGGATGGAGGAGGACTTGCCTTTGTATAATCTACCCTTGGAGTACATGGAATCTTCTTCAACTTTAGAGGATGGAGAGGCTTAATCAACAATAGCCTTGATTTGAGCCTTCATTTCAGCTTTCTTCATTCTCTTGAGTTCTTTCTCTTCTTGTCTTTCTACTTCCTCCCTCTTGTCAAGTGTGGCTTCATGTGCTTGTAGATTTCCAATGAGAGCTCTTCAATAGGAATATCCCTAAGAGACCTTTCTTCTTCAATGGAAGTCACCTTGGGTTCCCATTTCTTGGGGAGAGTTCTAAGGATCTTTTATGAGAGTGCCATGATGTCATATGGTCTTTATTTATTATATTTTAAGACAAATGTTTATAAAATAAATACTAAAAGGTTAAAATTCGATAAATCAAATAAAACATATGTTTGGCATTGTTGTCTAGGGCACATCAATGAGAATCACATATCTAAACTCCATAAAGATGTATATCTAGACTCTTTTGATTTCAAATCAATAAAGACATGTGAGTCTTTTTTGTTGGGAAAGATGACCAAGACTTCCTTCACTAGAAATATCAAGAGGAATACTGATCTATTAGGACTCATACATACTAATGTATGTGACCATTTTAGAACAAATGCTAGAGGTGGTTATCAATATTTAATTACCTTCACCGACGACTTTAGTAGGTATGGTTATGTTTACTTGATTAAACATAAGTCAGAAACTCTTGAAAAATTAAAGAATTTCATGAATGAAGTACAGAACCAACTTGGTAAAAGTACTAAGGAACTTCATTTTAATCGAGGTGGAGAATATGCAAATCAAGAGTTTGAGGACCTTTTGCAAGTTGATAAGCATATAACGTGCGTGTAGTACATAAATGTATGTGTCGAAGTAATATGGGATTATGAATCTTGATTTATCGAATACAGGAAGTTGTGAGGTTAAAAACTACTACTAATTAGGATTGATCAGCTAAGCCAAAGATAGGATTGGATTTGTTTCTTAAAACTAAGATTAACTAAATTTAAACTAATAAAGCAATTAACTGACTGTTGTGAATCAAATGGATGGGAATCTTTAGGATCTCTCATTTCACCATAATGTAACTACTATACCAGATATGCATCCAATTTATGAACTAATTACTATCAATTAAGTTTGGGAATTTGTATATTGTGTCACCTACTCTCACAACATAACACACTATCCTATCTAGTCAAAAACCCACTCTCACAATGTTTAAGTAGTAGTGATGATGATAAAGAACGATCTCTAGATTCTCTTCCTCACTGTATTAATCCCTCTCTTAAAGCATGATATCAACAATGATTATATAAATTCATCCAGTAGATTAATTCCAATTTTGCAACAATTAACTACTTAATATTATCAACATGGGGATCAATCATGCACACAACAAATAAATCAAATTTATATAAAAACTTTCAATAATAATTTTCATCCACAAACAGATGCAATCTAATACAATAAATTACATTGGGCTACTCCCAGGTCCTAAAGATGAAAAACTAGCGAAATATGTGAGACATTGTATCTTCGTAGATTGAAAATATGCAAAACATAGATTTCGAGATATTGGAAATAGGAGTAGGGGTTAAGGAGTAGATCTACAAGAGATGGAGTCATTCATCAATCAATTCTACTGCCAAAATGCCTTCAAAGTCTGTAGGGAAGGGTTCCTCCCCTTTTCTCCTTTATTTTGCCTCTCATGTTGTCCCCCTCTGATAGAGAGTGAAATTCTTCTTCTAATGGTGTCTTTTATAACCGTCATGCATGTTTATGTTGAAAGAAAACCTATATATTATTTTCCATAATAATTTGTGTTGGATTTAATACATGCAATTCTGTCAGAGTATGTGTCATTACTATCAAATTTGAAGTCCATACCACTGACTTTTGCAATAAAAGTCCTATTTCTTTTCGATCTGGAATAATAATATTTTTTGTACTTTGATTCCATGTCGGTACCACCAAGTTGCATATCAGTGGTATCGATATTTCTCTAGCAAATAATAATTATCTACAATAAAATAAGCAATGAATTAAATAAATCATTTTTATAATAATTTATATATGTAAAAAATATAGGAAATGATGCACAACTTATTTTATACTAATTTGGTGAAATATTTTGAAAATATATTCAACTAAGAGCAGATGAAAAAGAAAACATGCCAATTATATATCTAAGTAGTGAGAATTTATGCACAAATCACACCCATAAGATTGAATATTTCTCGTCCTTGAGAAACACTAGTCGTGGATTTGTTTGAAAGAGTCATCAAGAAGACAAGTACCTATGAATTACTTTTCGTAACCGCCCTCCACCTGTTAGTCCCAAACCGGACCTAGACAACCACTGAACAAATAACTACTCTAAAGCAAGCAATAATGTTCATAAAAGATGTCCACAATAAGATCAATGGAAACACTATCAATATGAAGCAATTAATATCATGGCCAGTAGGACACATGCTTGATGTAGCATGTGATCTCGCTATCTACATTACACTATTCTATGTAAATAAACCACTTGGAAGAAGATCTCCAAATAAATGTGGATGAGGGGAATAATTATAATGGTGACCTACCTTGCAAAACAATGGATGGAAAATATGGGTGGCTATGAAAATAGGATTCACAAGAATCATCCAAATTATTTATACAAGAAGTAAAAATCTGATACACCTATATGATGGATAAAATGTGAATGTATGCCTTCTAATGCCTTTTTTTGGTAGAATGATGCATGTAATCGATGTCTCATCCTAATGATGAGTATTAATAGAAAGGGTCTTCACAAATAAAGATTCCACAATCCCTTGTTTATTGCTTAGAGATAATATAAAATTGAGCTAATAAATCCTTTTTCTCATTTTCTCCTCTTTTTTTGGTAACTCTTTTTTTATCCGTTTATTTAACCTAGATGAATACTTCTTGCTTGGTCGTTTCAAATTTTTTTTTGGAGAAGGAGTAAGGATATACATCTTCTTTTTACATGAGAGAAGATTGTAGAAGATAATGAACATGTACATCATATGAAATATGCAATGCAGATGTAACTATATACAATTTTGTTATGCAAACTACAAATGCTCAAAAGATGTAATGCAACTTTTTATTTTCTTTTTCTAATGCACAAGAAGTTTAAATAGCTATATGCTTCCCATCATGAACTCTAATGCAAACAAGAGGAAAATAACTTGGATTAAACTTGATCATCCTATAGTGGTGAATGAAGACGAATGGAAGGTGGATGAGATCACATGGCCAAGAGACATTGTCTTTCCCAACCATGATATGTCCCTCTCCTATCATCTTGTGTAACTGGGTAACCTTGGAGTTTATTTCTAAAAATCACATTAAATATCCCATTATTGTTTGGTTGGTTTGGACTCAAACATCATCATCACAACACAAGACATAGGGTTGAGTTAGTTTTTCATTCATTTAGTATAGGTTTTTCATTCATTTAGTATGTCTTCAAACTGACTAACCCAAAAAATTCATCCAATTATGTACTCTTAAACATAACAAATTTAGCTTAAAGAGAAAAGCATGAAGGCACATTCAAATTTCTAAAATTTCCAGAATTGATACTAAATCATTAACAAATAGCTAATCCTAAGCAAAATTTTAAATTTCATCCACAATTACACAAGATAGAAGTGGACCCTAAAAACAAATAAAAATCTAGTTTTTGTGAAAAAAAAACATGTAGATATATGATAAAAAGAAATGATGCAAGAAATAAAGATAGAAGAACTACTCCATTCCTCCCCCTATGCTTGAATATGACATTGTCCCCAATGTCAAAAGCAAAGGAGGACAAACAGAATGAATGTAATGATATGTGAGGTGAGATCTGGGGCAAAAGATAGGTGGGTGGGATCCACATGAAGACATGCCCTCCAATAAGCACTCGAGCTCGGTGAAGTGTCGATGCTTGCTTAGATTGTGTAAATGTCAGTGACACTGATTGGCCGATCGATGGTGCTAAGTTGAACTCTATCGACTACTATTGAAATTTTGCCACCTGAGTCGGTGCTACTGACACATCTATCAGTCCCACTAAGAATGAACTGGAGGTTATCTACTTCTTTTCTCCAGATGAGTCGATGCTACTGACCTTGTGGTTGGTTCCATCAAGATGCACCTGTAGCCTTCTGGATGTCAATGATGAAAACTCAGTGCTACTGACAGTGGTGTCAATGCTACTGAGTGGATGTTAGAGTTTTCCTATAATGATAAAATGAATAACTCGGTGCTACCGACAAGATGTCGGTGGTACCGACTCAGTGAGTTCTGGCTAAATGAATACACATATTATGATACATTTTTTTACTTGCATCAGAACTAATTATCACAAAACTACAAAATAAGACAATCTAATCCTAACAAAATAATAAAAAATTATCAAAATCATATATAATATAAGAATCATAATGAGTGGGTTGCCTTCCATAAAGTGCCCTTATTTTAATGCTCAACATGACTCTTACCTTTATCCTTGTTTATCACTAAAAGGTGGTGAATATCTTGAAAATCTAAACTCCACCTTGTAATCCTCAACTACGAAAGATAGGTAACCACATAACTTCTGAAATTTGTCCTTCATTCCTAACTTCAGACTATTCATGACTAAAACCTTTTGCTACTTTGTTCTCATATGTGGAGGAAGGTATAGCACCTTTGGGATCTCTGCCCCTAAGCTTGAATTTATAACACCCTCTGGAATAAAACTTGGTACATATGGAATGGCTGGATTGACTTGTGGATGGACCTTCTCTCATGTAGGTGCCTTCTTGTTGATTGTGACTCTTCCACTACCAAGTAGAACCTTCCCTGTGATTTCTGCATGGGCACCTCATCTAGAACTAGCTGAGTAGATGTGGTGGTGGTGGATTTTTTCACCACATCCTCTTGCAAGTCCTATGTGGATGTAATTTCTTTACCTCTCCTCAAACGTTTTGCATTGGTCGGAGCACTCATTTTTGCAGACTTCACATGTGTTCTAAATTTCCCCTAGTCTTCCATACAAGATATTGGGAAAAGGTACTTGTGGCACATAGACACACTCAGGCTGTAGACTGTATATTTTACTTCATGATGATGGTGGGTTGGTTTAGTGTTTTCGAGAAAATTTTGTTGTTCAGTTGTTACAACCCCAGTTTTGGGTTCATTTGGTGAGAAATGTAATTTCTCATATTAAAGACATTTGAACAAATAATGATATAATTTGGTTGGAATAAAATAGTTTCGTTTACAATAGCCTTGATGATTTTTTGTGGGCTTTATTGGCTATTGGGCCCAATAACAAGGAAAATACAAAAGAAACTCCATTATAAATCAGAAATAGAGAAAAGAAAAATGTAGAAACCTCTAGAAGGCAAAAGTATATAATCCAAAGGTGGATTTCGTGCCTCTTGGGTTCCTTGGGTTCCAAGGAGTCCAAAGTTGCAAAACGAAAGCAATAAGAAAAGAAAAGATCAATTAAGTATTTCTTTATTAAGAAAGAAATTGAAAACAATGATAAAATGTGGGAAATAAGTGAAAAGAGGTATAATTGAGTTATCCTTGGTGGAATTTCATATCCAAAGGATACCTAATGTTAAATGGAATGCCAATGAGGAAAATAAAAAGAAAGATAAAGAGAAATTCTCAAAAAGAGATATTTTAATAAGAAATAAACAAGATAATGTGAGATAATGAATATTGATGCATCTAGAAGGATAATAAGTATCCTCATAAAGGAATTTCAAAATATTAGAGTTTCTTAGGATCTAAGGAGTCCCAATGAAGAAAAAAAAAGAGAAAAGGCAAATAAAACAAAATAAGAAGATAATGTGATACATCATTAATGAGTTTTTGATATTATCAAAAAGTGATACTATTTGCTTTAAGAAATAAGAATTTTGTGACAATGGGTTTAAAGCCAAGCACAAGGAAGGTAAAAATAGAGAATTTTGAATTCCTTAATGACCAAGGATCAAGGGGAAATAAGGAATTAAATTTTAAAGAGAGAACTTATTCTCAATTATGGAAAGAAGGTTTCCTAATGAGGAGAAGCCTTGATTTCTTCATGGGAAAGAACGTTAGGGTGTGGATGTCCTCCCCTATAAAAGGGTTGGACCCTTAGCCTTGAGTCCAAAAGGATCTCGGGCACCCCACTCTCTTCTTCCTCTTGCATCCACAATAACCCTAACCAGGGGGGGGGGGCGAATGTGACCCCTGGAGCGATGAGGATCCAATGATGGGATTAGGGAGGAAGCGTGATGCTCCCACGACACCAGAAAGGAGTCTGACCACCCACGATGTCGCTCTAACCCCTACACGACACCACAAGAAGGCTATAGGTCAGCCGCACGTCGCAGGTCTAACTGTGCCACCCCAGCCACAGTTTGAGGGTGTTTCTGAGCACGGTGGGGGGCGGCAGACGTAGGGGGACCGAAGGTGGTGGTCGTCAGGGTCGGGGGAAGGAAGCCGGAGCCGCGACGTACCCCAAACAGGCTGCCGACGGTGGCCAAGTCTTGCGTCGGAGGTTGAGGACAACCTAGGTGGCCTTGGACAGTTATACCCCTCTGGGGTATGAAGCGCCGAACATTTACGCGAGGGCATATGCGTAATTCAATTATGTTTCTAAATCGGGAGAGCACGTTGCATGGATATAGTGACGTGGCTGCCTCTTATTGGCCAAGTAAGTAAATTCTTGCAAAATTCATATCGCATTAACGGTAAGCTCAGATGAATACACATAATATATGAATTTTGATCAGGAGAACTCAAGGAATGCAATAAAAATATATTGGAAGTCCAATTCTGATTGCAATTCGAAAAGTAATGGGAGTTATTACCTTTAATGTATTAATGATTAAGAAACCCTATCTTAAGATGATTAATGTAATTAGTAGGGTTTAATGGATGATTAACGTTGATATTAGCCTGTCAATCATGAAAAGATACATTAAGAACAAAAAGGATAAACTTTGCACAAAATTGGTCAATTTGGAGTTTCATGTGCATAAATACACTTTAATGGGCCTTGAAACCCTAATATTAGTGAACGAGACTATTAATGGCTTTAATTGATCAATTTCCTGATTAAAGTTGAGATGTGATAATTTTAAGATTTTCAAGTATAAAAGTTTCAAATTGTGGATAAATACCCTTAATGTAGTAATTAGGGTTTTTCTAATGAATAAAGGAAGAGTTAATGACAAATAGAGTTCATATGTGAATTAGACCATAATGAACTATGAATTGATGATAAATGAGCATAGTGATCTTGTCATGGATTAAAAGGATAAAAATGGTAGCGTTCATGTAAAAGAGGCATAATGAACCTAATTGATGGTTACTTATGGTTATATGTTGTTAAAAGATATCCTTAATATATTTCATGAAGAATATATGAGATACATATGGTTTGTAAGCAGTCGTATATAATTAGTGTTTACAATAGTAAAAATGAAGTGGAACCCTAATTGCAAAGGAAACCCTGAAAAGTGGGATAGAAACCCTAGGAAGCGAGCTAGGTTTAATAGATCTTGATGACATGAGCAATAAAAGGGAATTGCATGATTATTTCAGGATCTTGCTGTATGTGCTCGCTTGCTTGGATTTCTTATTTGCATGGAATATTTCTGTCTCAAATCAGCCTGACTGGTATGTGGTTATGTTTATGACTAACCGCCTTAGTTTCACGACGATTCTTGGAGATTTTATCATTTGTTTGAAATAAACTGCTTGGATGACTTTTATTTCATGCAACTATAAAGTGACTATGATTATCACCATAAATATGTATATAACTGGCTTAGATCCAGATCCTCCTCTATGGCTTTGCAAATGCTAAAAAGGGGTATCCTAGAGTAAGGCCTAGGATATCATGAGTTAGAAATTGGGCTACCCACGTGTAGTGCCATGAGACTCTATAGCATTCCATGAGTTAAGGAGTGGGCTACCTACGAGTAGTGCCATGTGACTCAACCCTAGAAATTGATTCACCTGTTAGGTCGGATCATGAGGGGTTTAATGGGGATCTACCATAAGGAAGGTAGCATCCAGGTCCACTGTAGGGACAACACAGAGGATAGGGTATGTGGGGATCGCGCAGTTATATTTAAAACATAAAGTTGGTTGTTAAACTGTAATTGACTGCAATATGTTGTTATTCATTGCACGATTATTATTTTCCCCACATACTAGCTTTATGCTGACCGACATTTTGTTTGTCGGCATTTTAGGTACAAGTGAAAAGAACAAACAGTAAAGTGGCATATGTGGAATTAAATATGAATTAAAGTTCAAAGGAGGATTAGTTAGAATAGACTCCATGTGGATAGAAGTAGATATCCAAGTTTTGCAAAAGGTATGAAAAGTTAATTTTTTTTACGACCTTCCAGTTTAGTTTGGTAGAATTTGATTATTATTATCGATTATTTGTCGAACCTTTGATCTGGAAAATTGGGATAATGGCTCTAACCTCTTGGTCTTCCTTAATTGGGGGTTACTGGGTGGCGGGGTCATTACATTTGGTATTAGAGTCTAGGTTCCTCATTTAATCTTTCATAATTATTAAATTTTACAAACTCTATAGAACCCAAGGGAGTTATTAGAGGATTTTCCGAAAGATAGAGGTGTCTAGAAAAGGATCACGCCCGGGGACTGGCAAGATTTTTTTCTCCGCACCGCTAATCGGAACGAGGACTCCCAGATCCATGTGACTACCTGGCCAAAGTCTCAGGATTTGACTTGAAATAAGATACCCTTAGGACTCTCTCATCTTGTTCATCCCTTCTCAACTCAAATGTTGTTAAGGATTATAAGGATTAGGGTTTTCTCTCTTTTCCTCACCCTCTTGAGGTATGGGTAAGGTTGATAAGGTTTAAGGAATCCTCCACCAAAATTAATAAAAAGCATGTAAATAAGATGTCATGGACATAAGCTTAATAGATTAAGCATAAAAAGGAATAGATACATGCTTAGGTCGTATGACATAAGTTGTCATGCCCTTAGGAGAAACCTGAGGCTAGACCTTCTTGTCAGGAGGATAAGTAAAGAGAGTTAGTCTTAGAGGTAGAGACCTCCATTATAAGTAGAGACCTGGCTCCTTCTCTGAGAATGATGTTAACCCTAACCATAAGTGAAGGTTAGAGAGAGAGATGACATGATGAGTTAGGGATCATGGTAGACCAGGTGTTTGGATGGACATGCCTTGGATGCCATATGATCCATGATAGGTTGGATGACCGTGTACCTTTGGTGACCCGACCCTTGGAAGGGTCGTGCATGTTAGAGTGAAGGATATCTCCTCCATTTATGAGGTTAGAGAAGAACCTATGGAAACCCCATGAGCTTATATGAGCATGGCATAGTAGGCACCCAGAATACGTCTTTAGTGTGAGTAGTAGGTTAATATCCTGGCCAAGAGAGTATGATGGATAGCTTATGGGATAAACATAAACAAATATGGATAACCTCAAGCAAATGTAAGGTTGAGCATATGCTTCACCATGTAGAGGTACGCTTGTGAGCCTGATCCATCTTCATGGAGAGAGGACCTTTAGTGTAAGGCTGGTTGTGGAGTTAGCTTTAGAGAGAGAGAGAGCAAGACCCAAGAAAGAGGGTTGGAAGCCTAGATTCTGAGATATGAGGAAAAGTGGGGAGTTGAGGATGATGTGACCTAAGTGGATAATAGTGGTTGCCTCATACTGATGATATCTTGGTTGCCATTAGAGGAACCAAATCCTGAAGAGAGGATGAGGATGTTTCTACCTCTGTACCTATGGTATAGATGAGAAGAAGAGTCCCTTAAACCATGAAGAGGTTTAGTAACAGGTTGTGAGGCCTTATACCTTGTTGGTTGTCCTTGAGGAGGACTCCACTCTGAAGTGTTGTTCAAGCAGAAGGATCATGGGAAGTGCATGTCATACCCTGTACAGGCTTGGCTCATGGTTAAAAGTTGAGCAAGCAGTTGGACATCAGAAAAGTGAACCTAGAGTTCCTAGGCCTAAGAGGGGAAGTGGTGTATCTGATGCTCATGATGAGATTTGAGTTTCTATAGATTCGAGCATGGTAGTCCTCATATTTAGAGGAAAGGGAAACCCCTTAAGTTTAAGGTACATTTGATGACCCCTCACAGCTAAGTTGATGACAAGGGAAGGTATGATCTTGATCATGCCTTGAGGAAAGAGAACAAGTATGACTTAGTAGGGTTTAGTAGGTGGTATGTTTGTGCCTTTGTAGCTGCTGGGTTAAGCATGCTCATGTAAATATAAACCCTAAGGGTATTTGTGACCTTTGTTATCAAGAGGTGTAGTTTCCTCCCATCCTAGGAGAGGGACCCTTTGGTAGGGTGTATACCATTGTTGTGGGTTTAAGGAAACCTAAAGAGATCTCATAGGAACTTGAGGAGTTGAGTGAAAAGTACATGGTATGAGAATGAATCTGTAGACCCATAGATTACCATCTCTAAGGCATATGGATGTGTTACCATGAAGGTAACCAGTATGGGAGCCTGACCAAGGTAGGCATGTCGCCATGACCCCTATGAAAGGATGAAAGTCAGCCCATGAATGTAGAGAGAGAGAGATGATGAAGGCTTGGGTAAGGTTCTAAGCTGGACCTGTACTATAATGGAATCCTAAGTCTATCCTAGGGTCAGGTAGGGATAAGACTGATGGAAGTAGGAGTTTCCTAATTCTCTAGTTGCACATGACCATAGGGTCGGGAGGTAACATCTATCATTGTCTGAGGGACATGGGTTAGGAGATTGATCACCTTCATGAACTCATGGGACCCAAAGGGCAGATGAGTAGGGCACTCACTGGATGCATAAGGGAAGAGGGATGACCCCAAAAGTGTCAGCACCCTATAGACCTAGAGGAGATGTCTAAGGAATGTGTGTGGACCCAAGTAGGTTCAAAACCAGTTTTCCATGGAAGTAACTCTAATATCAAGAAGATTGTGATATAGAGGCATAAGTTGCATGTTTCAACTTAGATTTAAAGGTGTTCTGGCAGGGTGAGATGTACCATCTCCACTCTTGGAATAGGAAGAAATTTGTATTTGGACTGCAGCCAAATGCTTATTTCCTCTTGTTATGGGAATGAGAGATAGGACAATATGCATGCCATACACCAAGGATAAAAGATGATGTGAGTTGGAACGTTGTCATGTGGTATGAGGACAAAGATGATAACATACCCTGGTAGAGTGAACGGTACATGGATGGTTTATAAGCACTAAGAGGAATAATGTAGTCATCTTATGAGGATGTTGTTATCATGAGCCATGAGTTTGAAAAACCAAGAGAATAAGCTCAGAGTTTTCTTAATGAAGACAGACTTAGAGCTGAGATGAGATAATAAGTGGAATACATGGAGGTGTATGTCTTCAACTTTACCTAACACATAAGGATGAGAAGTGGTAATGGATGCTCTAGATGAGATACAACTGCCTAGTTTAGATGGAGGCTAGAAGAGGTTGTTAGGTTAACCCTCAGTTGGAAAAGAGATAAGTTTGGCTAACACACAGATGTAACAATATCGATTGATCAAGTTAATGGTGGTTTGGTTAGCCAGCTTAGTCCTTGATGCAATGCAAGGATGGTTGCAAAACCTCAGATGCACTTCTTTGGAAAAGAAGGTGAGGAAACCCTGATTAGAATGGTTTAGGGTTTCTGAGGAATCAATCTTGAGGAATCATGAAATACAGAAGATCATGATTTTAAGATCACCATACACCATACTACGAAGATAGTAAGTGACAATAGTACTTTGGATGCTTAAGACAAAGTTGCATGTAGCATGTGGCCATGCAAGCCAGGAGGTGAAGGATGAACACCAATAACCTAGTGCATGGATATAAAGTATAAAGTGTCCCCGAGAGGGAAAGGAAGTTCATCACTATGAATGTTGAAGTCTTCCCTAGACCAAGGAAGGTAAAGATGCAATACGGTTTATGGTAGGTCGCCTTACCTATATGACATGGGAAAGAAAGAGTACTATCAAGGGACAGACCCAGTTGAACTACACATGAGAGAGATGGTTCAACTACACCATGATGTGAGTTCAAAAGCACTTGAGTATGACCTAAAGGTTCACTTCCATAAGGTGGAAGTATGTACATGAAGAACTCGATGTTCGTACCGCTTATCACCCCTAACTAATGGTTAGTATGATCCAGACTAAAGGGTCTAATGAGAGCATGTGTGCTCATTTAGGGTGATACATGGAGATAGTTCTTGTCTTCTGTAAGATGTGATGATAACCAACATAGCCAGTATCGGGATGTAAAGAAGCTTTGTAAGGGAGGTTGCGTCGGTCACCACTTCATTAAGATGATGTTGGTGAAGACCTTGCGAAGGTCAAGAAAGGACCACAATGTGTGCAAATGAAGTCGCTTTGATTGTGCAATGGTTGAAAGGAGCCAGAGATGACATGAGTTGTACACTGGTGCAAAGTAGACTAACATGCAGTTCACTGTGGGGGAATATGTGACATGAAAATCCGACCCCTCTAAGTTATAGCTAAGAGAGTTGAGTCCCCAATGCATGGGTTCTTTTGACATGGTTTGGTGGAGAAGGTTAAGTTTGACCTTACCCCTCAGGATAAAGTAATGTGTGATGAGTTCCATGTGTCTAATTTAGAGCACTATGTGAGGTACCCAAACAATGTGCGGAGCAATGAACCTAGTGAGCCCCAAGGAAGGCTGAAATCACCTGAGTCACCTCTGATGTCTATAGATGCCAAGGTGAAAGGACTCAGAGAAACGAATATGTGATGATAAAGGTTTTTTGGAAGTGCCATGGATAAGGTAAAGCCACATAGGGACCAATGATGGACATGGGAAAGTCTTATCCTGAATTGTTTGTTTGCTTGATGGAATTTTGAGGACAAAATTCCTATAAGAGGGGAAGGATGTTACAACCCCAGTTTTGGGTTCATTTGGTGAGAAATGTAATTTCTCATATTAAAGATATTTGAACAAATAATGATATAATTTGTTTGGAATGAAGGAGTTTCGTTTACAATAGCCTTGATGATTGTTTTGTGGGCTTTATTGGCTATTGGGCCCAATAACAAGGAAAATACAAAAGAAACTCCATTATAAATAAGAAATGGAGAAAAGAAAAATGTAGAAACCTCTAGAAGGCAAAAGTATATAATCCAAAGGTGGATTTCGTGCCTCTTGGGTTACTTTGGTTCCAAGGAGTCCAAAGTTGCAAAAAGAAAGCAATAAGAAAAGAAAAGATCAATTAAGTATTTCTTTATTAAGAAAGAAATTGAAAACAATGATAAAATGTGGGAAATAAGTGAAAAGAGGTATAATTGAGTTATACTTGGTGGATTTTCGTATCTAAAGGATTCCTAATGTTAAATGGAATGTCAATGAGGAAAATAAAAAGAAAGATAAAGAGAAATCCTCAAAAAGAGTTATTTTAATAAGCGATAAACAAGATAATGTGAAATAATGAATATTGATGCATCTAGAAGGATAATAAGTATCCTTATAAAGGAATTTCGAAATATTAGAGTTTCTTGGGATCCAAGGAGTCCCAATGAAGAAAAAAGAAAGAGAAAAGACAAATAAAACAAAATAAGAAGATAATGTGATACATCATTAATGAGTTTTTGACATTATTAAAATGTGATACTATTTGCTTTAAGAAATAAGAATTTCGTGACAATGGGTTTAAAGCCAAGCACAAGGAAGGTAAAAAGAGAGAATTTTGAATTCCTTAATGACCAAGGATCAAGGGGAAACAAGGAATTAAATTTTAAAGAGAGAACTTATTCTTAATTATGGAAAGAAGGTTTCCTAATGAGGAGAAGCCTTGATTTCTTCATGGGCAAGCACGATAGGGCGTGGATGTCCTCCCCAATAATAGGGTTAGACCCTTAGCCTCGAGTCCAAAAGGATCTCGGGCACCTCACTCTTTTCTTCCTCTTTCATCTGCACTAACCCTAACTAGGGGGGAGGGGTAATGTGACCCTTGGAGCGACGAGGATCCAAGGATGGGAGTAGGGAGGAAGCGTGACGCTCCCACGACACTTGAAAGGAGTATGGCCACCCACGTTGCCACTCTGACCCCTACACGACATCACAAGAAGGCTGCAGGTCAGCCACACATCACAGGTCTAACTGTGCCACCCCAACCACAGTTTGAGGGTGTTTCTGAGCACAGTGGGGGTGATAGACGTAGGGGGACCGAAGGTGGTGGTCGTCAGGGTTGGGAGAAGGAAGTCGGAGCCGTGACGGACCCTGAACAGGCTGCAGATGGCGGCCATGTCTTGCGTCAGAGGTTGAAGACAACCTAGGTGGCGTTGGACAGTTATACCCCTTGGGGTATGAAGCACCGAACACTTACGTGAGGGCATATGGGTAATTCAGTTATGTTTCTAAATCGGGAGAGCACGTTGCATAGATATAGTGACGTGGCAGCCTGTTATTGGTCAAGTAAGTAAATTCTTGCAAAATTCATATCGCGTTAACGGTAGCTCGGATGAATACACATAATATATGAATTTTGATCAGGAGAACTCAAGGAATGCAATAAAAATATATTTAAAGCCTAATTCTGATTGCAATTCGAAAAGTAATGTAAGTTATTACCATTAATGTATTAATGATTAAGAAACCCTATCTTAAGATGATTAATGTAATTAGTAGGGTTTAATGGATGATTAACGTTGATATTAGCATGTTAATCATGAAAAGATACATTAAGAGCAAAAAGGATGAACTTTGCACAGAATTGTTCAATTTGGAGTTTCATGTGCATAAATATGCTTTAATGGACCTTGAAACCCTAATATTAGTGAATGAGATTGTTAATGGCTTTAATTGATCAATTTCATGATTAAAGTTGAGATATGATAATTTTAATCTTTTTCAAGTATAAAAGTTCCTAATTGTGGATAAATACCCTTAATGTAGTAATTAGGGTTTTTCTAATGAATAAAGGAAGAGTTAATGACAAATAGAGTTCATATGTGAATTAGACCATAATGAACTATGAATTGCTGATAAATGAGCATAATGATCTTGTTGTGGATTAAAAGGATAAAATGGTAGCTTTAAATGGTAGCTTTAATGTAAAAGAGGCTTAATGAACCTAATTGATTGTTAATTATGGTTATATGTTGTAAAAAGATAACCTTAATATCTTTCATGAAGAATAGATGAGATAAATAGGGTTTGTAAGCAACCGTATACAATTAGGGTTTAAAATAGTAAAAATGAGGTGGAACCCTAATTGCAAAGGAAACCCTAAAAAGTGGGCTAGAAACCCTAGGAAGTGAGCTAGGTTTAATAGATCTTGATGACATGAGCAATAAAAGGGAATTGCATGATTATTTCAGGATCTTGTTGTATGTGCTTGCTTGCTTAGATTTCTTACTTGCATGGAATATTTCTGTCTCAAATCATCCTGACATGTATGTGGTTACGTTTATGACTAACTGCCTTAGTTTCATGACGATTCTCAGAGATTTTATCAGTTGTTTGAAATAAACTACTTGGATGAATTTTATTTCATGCAACTATAAAGTGACTATGATTATCACCCTAAATATGTATATAACTGGCTTAGATATGGATCCTCCTCTGTGGCTTTGCAAATGCTAAAAAGGGGTAACCTAGAGTAAGGTCTAGGCTATCATGAGTTCGAAATTGGGCTACCCATGTGTAGTTCCATGAGACTCTATAGCATGCCATGAGTTAAGGAGTGGGCTACCTACGAGTAGTGCCATGTGACTCAACCCTAGAAATTGATTCACCTGTTAGGTAGGATCATGATGGGTTTAATGGGGATCTACCATAAGGAAGGTAGCATCCAGGTCCACTACAGGGACAACACAGAGGATAGGGTATGTGGGGATCACGTAGTTATATTTAAAATGTAAATTTTGTTGTTAAATTATAATTGACTGCAATATGTTGTTATTAATTGCACGATTATTGTTTCCCCCACATACCAGCTTTATGCTGACCGACGTTTTGTTTGTCGGCATTTTAGGTACAAGTGAAAAGAACAAAAAGTAAAGTGGCACATGTGAAATTAAATATGATTTAAAGTTCATAGGAGGATTAGTTAGAATAGACTCCATGTGGATAGAAGTAGATATCCAAGTTTTGAAAAAGGTATGAAAAGTTAAATGTTTTTACGGCCTTCCAATTTAGTTTGGTAGAATTTGATTATTATTATGGATTATTTGTCAAACCTTCGATCCAGAAAATTGGGATAATGGCCCTAACCTCTTGGTCTCCCTTTATTGGGGGTTACTGGGAGGTGGGGTCATTACATCAGTCTTCTTAAGCTCCAAGACATCTGCAACCATCTGTGATAATTGAGTATGTAAATTTTTGATGGGTGCTCCCTGATTTTGTAGCTCCCTCTGTGATTGGTCCAAATATGCTCCATTCCTGGTCATGACTATACAACACATATCCCCTAACTTGGACCATCTTTTTGGGTCTAGGTCGTCATCATTGTAAAGTTGTTGTGGCTGCTCATATTGATATGAATCATGTATAGAACAATTTGGACCCCTCCAAGAACAATAGGAATCAACTCCCCATGATTGATCATCACACCTTTAATTAACCTACTACATTGAATACATGCAATCTTCATAAACTAGGGTTCTATTGAGATTTTAGCTCCCCAACTGTATCATCAAGGACTTCATTTGTGAAATCAATTCAATCATTAATTCTCTCATTCCCCGTGCCTCCATGATGCCAAGTACTTGCACAAGAAAAAAATGCCAATCAAAGTACTCAATGATTGAGATTAAAAATGATAAAACAACGAATTTTCAAAAATATAGATCAATGAATTTGTGAAAAACTATGAATTTTTGAAAGAAAAAATGGTTTAGAGTGGCTAATCCCAACGTTTCATAGTGTTAACCGTGCCAACTCCTCAACAACAGTAGCAAAAATGTGACATGCCTACAACATGCATGTAATACGCAAGTGTGCGTGTTGAAGTAATATGAGATTATGAGTCCCAAGTTATCGAACACAGGGAGTTGTGAGGTTAAAAACTACTACTAATTAGGATTGATCAGCTAACCCAAAGGAAAGATTGGACTTATTTTTAAAATTAAGATTACCTAAATTTAAACTAAGAATGTAATTGAATGATTGTTCTGAATCAAATGGATGGGAATCTTTAGGACACTTAGTTTCACCATAATGTAACTATTATACCAAATACACATCCAATTTATGAACGATTATTATCAATTAAGTTTGGGAATCTATATATTGGGTCACCCGCTCTCGCATCATAACACACTATCCTCTGTAGTCAAAAACCCACTCTCGCATCATTTAAGTGGTATAGATGATGATAAAGAACTATGTCTGGATTCTCTCCCTCACTATCTTAAGCCCTCTCTCAAAGCATGATATCAACAATGGTTATATAAATTTATCAAGTAGATTAATTTTTCTTCGCAACAATTAACTACATAATATTATGAACTTGGTGATAAACCATGCACACAACAAATAAACCAAAGTTATATAAAAACTTTCAGTAATAATTTTCATCCATAAACATATGCAATCTAATAAAATAAATTACAATAGGCTACTCTCATGTCCTAAAGATTAAAGACTAGCCAATATGCGAGGCATGGTATCGTAGTAGATTGAAAATATGCAAAACATGGATTCCGAGATACTTGAAACATGAGAAGGGGTTAAGGAGGAGATCTAAAATAGATGGAGTTGTTCCTCCATCGATTCTACCACCAAAATACCTTCAAAGTATGTCGATTAGGGTTCCTCCCCTTATCTCCTTTCTTTTTCCTCTCGTGCGATGCCCCTCTGATAGAGAGAAAAATTCCATTTCTAATGGATAGCTGTTGTACATGATTAGGTTGAGAGAAAACCTAAATGTTATTTTCCATAACAATATGTGTTGTATTTAACACATGCAATTTCATCAAAGTATGTGTCAGTACTACTGACTTGGAAGTCAGTACCACCGACTTTTTGGAATATAAGTCCTCTTTCTTATCATTCTAGAACAATAATATTTTTTGTACTTCGATTCCATGTTGGTACCACTGAGTTGCTTGTCGATGGTATCGACATTGCTCCAATAAATAATAATTATCTACAATAAAATAAGCAATGAGTTAAATAAAATAATTATTATAATAATTAAAACATGTAAAATACATGTAAAATATATGTAAAAATATAAGAATTGAGTGCACAGCTGATTTTATACTAATTTGGTGAAATATTTTGAAAATGTATTAAATTAAGTGAAAATAAGAAATAAAACAATCAAATTAGATATCCACATAGTGACAATTTATGCACACACCACAAGCTAGTGGTATTGTATCACAATAGACTTCACCCAGAACACCACAACACAATGGTATATCAAAAAGAAGGAATCACACATTGTTAGATATGATTCTATCAATGACGATCTTTGCCAATCTTTCAATTTCCTTCTAGAGTTATGCTCAAGAAACCACCACGTTTACACCAAACTATGTACCATCTAAATCAATTCAAAATACACCATATGATATATGGTCTGGGAAATGCCCCAAAATATCTTTTATGAGGATTTGGGGGTGTGAATCTTATGTCAAGAAATTATCTCCTGAAAAAGCTTGGTCCTAGATTAGATAAATGTTACTTTGTTGGACATACCAAGGAAATTAAGGGATACTATTTCTATAACCCAACTAACAACAAAGTGTTTGTTTCCTGGGATGCTGCATTCCTAGAAAAACAATTTATTTGTAAAGGAATAAGTGGGAGAAAAGTAGAGATTGAAGAAGTTCGAGACCAATAAGAATGCATTGAACATGTATAGGTACAACAAAAACATGGACAGTCACAAACTATTATGGAATATCAAATTCCTCAAGTAACATAGGAACCTCACAGATCTAGTAGGAGCCAAGTTAAGACAAAAAAATTTGGTTATCTTTGACTCAAGATGGAAATGAATTGGTCATTGATGATGAGCCAATTACCTACCTAGAAGCTGTTAAGGGACTAGAATTTGAGAAGTGGCTAGAATCCATGAGATCTGGGATGGAATCCATGTACACCAACAAGGTATGGACTTGGTGGATCCACATTAAGGGGTAAAACCCATAGGGTGCAAATGGGTCTTTCAGAAGAAGAGTGACATGGATGGTAATGTACAAACATACAAAGGTCAATTTGTTGCAAAAGGTTTCAAACAATTTCAAAGTGTTGACAATGACAAAACCTTTCCTCCAGTTGCTATGGTTAAATCCATTAGTATCATGCTTTCCATTGAAGCTTATCATGACTATGAGATTTGACTGTTGGATGTTAAAACCACATTCCTTGATAGGAATCTTCTAGAGGATGTGTATATGATACAACCCGAGGGTTTTATAAATCCAAAGTATGAAAATAAAGTCTATAAGATACAAGGTCAATATATGGATAGAAGCATGCATCTCATAGCTAGAATCTTTGATTTGACAAAGCAGTCAAAGAGTTTAGCTATAGTCAAAATGAAGATGAACGATGTTTTTACAAGGAGGTTAGTGGGAGCATGATTGTGTTCCTCATATTGTATGTGGATGACATACTATTGATGGGGAATGACATACCTACTTTATAGATGGTAAATACTTGGCTTAGGAATACACATTCTCAATGAAGGTCTTGGGCAAAGAATCCTATATTTTAGGAATCAAGATCTATAGAGATATATCTAGAAGGCTTCTGGGAATAAGTTAGAGCTCATAGATTGACAAGTGTTGAATAGGTTCAACATTGAAGACTCAAAGAGAGAAACATTCCCATGTCCTATGGCGTTGCTATCTCTAGAGCTCAATGTCCCAAATCTGGTGAAGAAAAGGATCACATGAATCAGACTCCATATGCATATGCAATTGGGTCTATTATGTACGCAATGTTATGCTCACCCCGATGTCTGATATGCCTTTCGAATGACAAGCACATATCAATCAGATCCCAATGATGCCCACTAGACTTCCATGAAGAACATCCTTAAATACTTGACAAGAATTAAAGATCAATTACTTGTCTACAGTGGTGAGGAAGAATTGGTGGTAAAAGGTTATATCGATGTGAGCTCCCAAACTGATAAAGATGATTAAGGAACATAATTAGGATTTTGGTTTTGCCTCAACAACATTGTTGAAGCAGGAAGAGTTCCAAGAAAGAGATAATTCCAAATTCTACAATAGAGGGCATCTCCAATGCAACAAAGGAAGTTGTATGGATCAAGAAGTTCATTTATGGACTTGGAGTGGTTCCAAGAATCAGTGATGCAATTGAGCTATATTGTGATAAAAATGGAGCTAATACACAAGGTAAGGAACCTAGATCACTTAAGTGTTCCAAGCACATACAAAGGTGGTTCCATCTCAGAGGAGTGATCGTACAATGAAGTGATGCGATGATTTGCAGAGTGCCAACCGAATAAATATTGCTGACCCCTTGAAAAAATCACTATCATAGCAGAAGCATGATGGCCATGTTAGATCACTTGGGATTAAGTTCATGGGTAATTGTCCCTAAGGCTTCAATGGTTTGTCATAACTGATCTGGAAAACTTATGATCTGGAAAACTTAAGTTCCCTAAGAAGTTTTTCATGATTGGTTTAAAGTAAGTGTTGGAACTTAAGATCTGTGACTTCCAATGAGTTACAGACTTACATACAAAATAGAGTTCCTGAGTTCCCTCTTAAAAAGAGCGGAAAATGAGTTCCGAGATAACTAACAACATTTCTTATACAATTATATTCTTCATTCATTATAAATGACACATGTAAAATACTTATGACTAGAAATATTTGCCGTGTGAATATAGCTCAATGCTAAAACTACAACATAATATGACAGAATATCATACACTATAATCACACTATGTAAAATATTTTACACTATAACCACCATTATTAGTTAGATTTACAAAATAAAAAATACAAACATCATGAAAAAGAAACACACCGCACCATGTGAAAATAATGTGACTTATGTAATATATTTTTATCCTTCATGTTTAAGCAATATGATGTTAAAAATGATAATTAACTATAATCATGTACGAATAATATAATAAATCCATACAAAAATAATGTAAAAAATAATATTTTACATTGTGTTAAACAATGATGAACTAAAACATATGTTTACAAACACATAAAATGTGGATATTATTACAATACTTTGAATACACAAAGTTAAATACAAACATTATAATGTGATTTTAATCATAATTTTTATTAAGATTATAATTGTATCATAATAAAATATTTTTATAGGAGCAAAAATCTACACCATAACCACTTGTTGTGGTTATTATGATTTAAGAATAATATGATTTTTAACAGATATGATTCTTTTATACCTTTTCCATCCTTAGTTATTTATATTACACAATGAAAATTAATAATATTTTTGATGATTTCCATATTTAAACTTATAACAAACAATCACATGGAAGATAATAGAACTTAAGTTTCAATTATGAAATAGAGTTCCCAAAAAATGAGTTTCACGGAACCCATGACTTACACCAAACCAATAAGAGCCTAAGTGCAAGTGGGATTCTATTGGTATGTATGCCCAGAGAGCCAATTTTTTTGATGATTGTAATGACATAACTTGTAAACTATTTGATTATTAATAAACACAATCTTCTAATTTGTTCTATTTTATTCAGTTATGAGATAATAATGTTACATAATAAATATCTAAAGAATGATATTACTCAATGACGTATGTCTTTGGGTTTTAAGACCTAAACAATGAGATCATACAGATGTTAATAGTATATACATTCTTGTTACATCCCTAGTCAGTTGTTATTGTGGAAGACTAATAGACAACAATAACACTTAAGACTAGAATGTGTTTTGGTTGATGATTGAATATCATTAGTCATGATATATAATATCAAACTAATCACATAGATACTTGTTACAGAACAATGTATCAAACAAACCCACTTTGAGAGTGATGCATGGAAACCATGGCATGGTAGTCAAAATTAGCTCTCATAGTAATGGTGTGATTATGGTCTCAGACCTGAAATCACTACACTCATCACATGTTTTTTAATGCACTTTATCATCATCAAAGTGATCTTGAATAAGGGTTGCAATAAAGGTGATGCTCAAATGCATTATGAAACAAGGGGAATGATTGTGAGTGATGTAGATGAGATTTGTCCATCCTATGTACATGAGTTTGATACCCCAACCACACGATAAATGAGATTGAGAAGAGAATGGACATGCACATGTGAATCAATATATGATGTTGAGTTCACATATATCTCAGACAGTCTGCTCAAGTTTAAGAAACATGGAAAAAACATTGAAGAGGATGACGATTCCATGCCTCAAGTTCAATCTGGATATCAGAGACAAAGGAACTATACAATCAATGTAACACCAATAAAAGATTGTAGGTTGATGTTGTTCTCCATCTTTTTGAATTACATGCATAGAAATGATTTCTTGCTTGATACTAATCATTTCTTGTGATGACAAAAATTACTTATGAACATTCACTGCCGATGTAAGTTGGAACCTATAGGGTCACATGCATTAGAATGCACTTGGAATAGGAGTTTACTTATGAGTGATGTTTAACATTGATGACTGAAGTGTTATGTATTCGATTTAAATAACATTGGCAATCTACACTTTGAATTGACTAGTTCAAAAAGTGAATCGATCGGCTAAGGTGCATTATCTGATCGACTCAGGTTGTGAACAAGTCATTTGGTAGCTCAATGAGATTGGATCAATGATTGATGTTGATGTCATGTTGAGCATTAATCGATTATTAATTGAAAAAATAATAGCGAATAGGAAACATAGTGGAACGATCAGTTCAAGTATTGAATCGATAATCTAAAGTGTGAACCAACTGGTTCAACATTTGTAGGTTCTCGACAATTCATGAAATTCGGACTCTTTGACTCCCAAAGCAACTAAAAACCCAAACCATGAACCTCCTTCACATAGAAGGGTACTGGGAGCTTCCCAGACACAACAATAAGCTCTAACAATGGTTGTCTTCTCTTGTTGTAGTAACCAAGAGAGCCCAAGCAAATTCTACTCATCAAAGGGAGGAACAACAAGGGAGATACAATTGTGGGAGAGTAAGTTGACACTAGCATATCAACTGGAAGGGATAACTCATTCCTGTCTATTCATATAAAATAATAGGAGTTCCCAGTGGTCCATGTGTACTACACTACAAGTGAGGAGGCATTTGTCCCGCAAGGAGGAGGCCATAAACCGCTATCTTTAGTGTCCAACTAGGAGGCTGATAACAATAGCCGTCTAGGTGCAATTTGAAGAAAGATGCATGCTGCTGTAAGGGAATTGTCACTGGACTTGCTCCAAGACTAGGTATAAACTTGCAACCCTCTTTCCATCTCATAGTTGTTGACGTGATCTAGTATATATGGGGAATATGGCAAGTAAATGTTTTGTTACCACTTTCATATCTTATTCCATATTTCCCAACATTTACTCCTAGATTATATGTGTATCAGTGATCACCTAGATGTGACACATTCAAGGTCATTTAGTGAAAGAATAAGTATATTTTTTTATAAGTAATATTGCATTGTTAAAGGAAAATTTGGTATCACTTCTTTGAAATGGGATTATACAAAAGAGAATATTTAATAACATATCTTTGTATTTAGGTAGAAGAAGTACCATAAACACAATAATATATTGTAAGTAGATAGGATGCATAGAAAATATCCATATGGGAGAGGAACCCCTTAAAAAAACCTCAAAACCTTGAAATCACAAAACTAAACTACAAATAACATCAAAATATGATAATAAACAACTGATATGTGATCTATGGCTGCATTAGTCTTTGTCTTGAGCTACATGATCTGTTCATGGTAGTATGTATTGTGACTAGTGTCTTCATCTATGATTTGAGTCATGTGTGTTTCTTTGATGCTTGAGTGGCCCATTTCATTGATGTATCAACTACGAGGGTAAATAAGTATCATAATATACATTTTTCATATAATCATGAATATATTCACAAGTTGTGCTTTAAGTGTTGAAAATTATTGTATTTCTTTCTTTCAATATAGTTTAGAAGATAGTACAAGCAAGTACGTCTAATTAAGTGAAAGTGTTTTAAATCATATAAATGTTTTTGTACAATGTATAGTCTCAAGATTAATCTATTTGACATTTTATGTGTGTGAAAATAAACATTCAAGATGATATAAACAATCTCAGAGGTGAAGAAGAGATGTTATGTAGATTCTTGAGATGTTCTATACATGAGATACATCATTGGTTCCTTATATCCATATTAGATTATATTTCTAGTGTTGTGTGTTGTATCATTCCCTATGAGCTAGATGAGAATATGAATTTTGAGAGGATATTTAATCTTCACTAATTTATAATTGAAATTTGTTTCTATGCCTGGATGAACATATAAATCAATGTTTTTTGATGTATACATGTTTCCCCACTTCCATGATTTTTTATTTTTAAAACGGGCGACCAAAATGAAGTAAATAGTCAATCTCATTGTTGGTAAAATTTTCAAATAGTTATTTTTGAAAAGATATTTTTTGGGGGAGGAAATGATTTGTGGAGCTCTATCTTTGGAGGTTTTGATAAATTTGGATGGGACAACAATGTTTAGTTTTATTCTAATTATAGATTTTTCAAAGTTCCATGGATCATTATAAAATCTATTGAATCTTTAGGATTTTTGTTGTATTTTAACAAAATTCTAAATGATATTTATGTTTTTATTTAGGTATCTCAATAGAGGTGATGTTCCATTGTGGTTGATGGTTTACCATGGATTTTTGTTGTTGTAGCATTTAGAAAGAATATGTCCACAACAAATAGTACTTCTATTGGTGGATAAGGATGCAATAATTGTGTGTGTAAGACATTTTGAGCGTAATCTATTAATGATTCTCCATCCTCCTAGTTTTCTTTTATTTTTTCATATATTGCAGTTAGCTAGGTGTACTTTTTTTCTCATTTGAATCAACCCACATAAATGTTTCCACATTTGATCAATCTGTTTGATAATCTTGGTGGTCAGCTGGATGTAACTTATGAAGTAAGTGGTGAGTGGAGTCAGATATGAGATGAATAGTGTGTTTCTTCTAGAAAGAGTACAAGTCTTGGAGTCCATGAAGCAATTCTATTCTATATTGGTTGAATGGCATGGTTCCAAGTAGGAATGGCATGTGCTGAAAGAGGTAGCCCTAAGTATCTAATGAGGTCCTAGTCATTTTTCTAGTTCAGATGGTGTGTCTTTACACCAATAACGTGTTGTGGTATGTCTGTTCCTGTAATGGTCGATTTGTGGAAGTTGATCTTTATTCAAGAAAGGTGGTAGAAGATACTCAAAATACGGATGACATTGATGGCATTTTTATCATTAGGTTTAAGTAAGAGTATAGAGTCATCAAAATATTTTATGATTTGTTCTTGATAATTTGATATTGGGTCAATGAAATTGTGTTGGATACCTAGTTCAAAAATCTTAGTCAGAATGGAGTTAGCTAAAACAAAAAAGTATGGGGATAGTGGGTCTCCTTGATGGAGTCCCTTGGTTCTACTGAAGTATCCAAAAGTAGATGCATCGATGATGGTTGTGTATCCAATCATTTCAACGTGGTTGAAATACATATCATTTGAGACAAGTTATGAGATATTTTCAATTAATGTTGTTAAACGATTTATCAAAATGTAACTTGAGTGTTATATGTGGAATATGTTTTTATTGACAATAATGAATCGTAACATTGACTATGATGTAAGCATCTTGAATACGACGATCATTGAGAAATCTGTATTGTTGTAGTACTAATATATGACTCATATTCATTTTTAGATGGGTGATAAAAGTCTTGCTAACAATTTTTTATAATGTGTTGATCATACTAATGGGTCTTAAGTGGTTGACTGATGAGGGGTTGTGAAGTTTCTTTATGAGGGCTATGTTGGTTTGATTTAGAATGTCAATTTGATGTGATATGTTGGCATGGTTATTAATGTACATGATTTGATCAAAAACGTTTCTTTGATGTTATTCTATTCATGGTGATAGTAGTCTAGGTTGAATCCATTCAGTCTAGAAGATCTCTCAACACCCAGGTTGGTAATGCCACTTTCAATTTCTTCTTCTTAAAATGATGTAACTACAGAATGAGGGTTGTCAATTTTTGTAGGAAAAAGTTTATCCCAATTGATATTGAAATGTGTGGAAATGTACATCCATTCAAAGATTTGTATGTTTTCTAATTAATGGCAAGTTTTCAAATTGCAAAAGTAGTTGGATAATATGTAGTATATCTTATGATATATACACGATATTTTTCTAATTATTTAAACACATGTATCATAGTACACCATTTATTCGATCAATATAGTTGGATTCATATAACATGTCTACATGTGTCATTTTAATGATAAGTAAATGTAATTAATATGTATTGCTTGGTACAAACTTCCTAACCTATATATATAGCAAAAATGTTACAATGTGTTTGATGTCCAAAAAAACGTAATTAGATTATTTATAGCTAGTATTTAAAATTTAAGAAAATCTATGGGTACTTAGGTGACCATAAAGTATTGTTAATACAACTTTTACATTTTTTTATAAAAATCAAGATAACCACCTTCAAGTGGAAATTCTTTTGTCAATTTAGATCATTAACAATGTATGCACTTGTGCAAAGTTGTAGTTCACTCCATATAATTGGGTACAACATCTTTAAATTCTTGTAGTTCCCAACATATAGTAATGCTTGTTCCTAGGTATACTTAATATCCCATTAGCAAGAATAATTTACCATGAGAGAGACACTATGGTTTCATTTGCATGGATTCATATTCCCGACGAAGAATACATTGTTCCATGCATTTATATCATTTGACCACCCATTTTCTTTTAACTTTCTATTGAAAAATAAATCTAAAATACCCAAAAAAAGAGTCTTGGGCGTCATTCTAAAGAAGAAAGAGAGATTCTTTAACAACAAGAATTCCAACACCTCTTTGAAAATGTGACACCTTTAATAGATCCATGTATTTTTTTATGTTCCCAATATAAAATAGACTTCAAAATGAGGAAAAGATGCACTATAGTTATCTAGTTTGAGAGGGGAGATTCTATATTATGGGGACATTGCTATTTTTATGATGCACTCTATGGATTAGTATTTATAATGAGGACTATTTTAGATTAAGTAAAACTAAAATTTCTTCAGCACCATTTTGTATTGTAGAAATACAATGTTTAAAAAAAATTTGAAGTTCAACATAAAAAGACACATTGACGTAGAGTTGACATAATATTGTTCTTAGAAATAAAAATGCAAGGAAATGTGCATGCCATGATAAGTAGATAAATTAAAATTCCATCTATGATGTTTTACTATATTAAAGGTTGGTAGGTTGCCTCTTCCATTGTGGATAGAGTTCACTCTAACAACACAAGTAGACAAAGATTCATATTTTACTTGGGCAAATCTCTGTGAAGAAAAATTGTGTTAATAAAGAGAAGAAAAATAGAAAGCTAAGTTGATGATACTATTGTAATAAGGTCCAATAGAACAATATATATTTGACTCATAAGTATCTAGGAGAAGATTCTTTTCACAATTTTCACAATAAATGATATGTGATTTCATCAAAATAATGATTATAATGGTGAAGCTCTTTATGAATTAAAAAATTAACTACTTTGTAATGCCATTAGTTATTTATTATTTTTCAAAAATAGTTATACACACCATAGTTGACAATTGACCTATGGAAACTATTCAATGGTGAAGTAACAAACAAACAAACAAATTTTAATGAGAGGTTGCAAAACTATCATGGGGCTATATATGTGTTTTATACCTAGATAATTATAGATAACATTATTAATTGTGATTATGAATTGAACTTTATAACAATGCACAATATGTCATGAGTAATTTGTAATTAATTATTTAAAGACTAAGCAAGACTTTAACTATTTTGATCTCATAATTTTAGCACCAAACAAACAAATTTAAGTATACATTCAATCATATTTCAAGATTTTCATGGAAATAACGAGAGCAATGTTACACTTTGAATCATCTTAATGAATATGGTAGATAATGAATAAAACAAATTATGTTTTTATAGTATAGAGTGAGTATCTGGGCCACTAATACCTCATGACACAATACCTTCTAATTTATTATGGAAATGAAATGATTAGGACTTTTAAAATTTTATATAACAAAAGGTAAACGAGATCCATCAATATGACATCAATTGTGGAACTTAGTATCAATGTAGATCACAAAAAAATCAATATGAAAATATGATGCATAATTGGGTAACTACAAGCTTAAAACCAAACGGTATCATACTTTGAACAATTTAAATTTTCATATTATCTAAATTTAAATTTCAAATGAATCTAATAAACAAAAATAGTAAATTGAAATCCACTACAATATATAAGAAAAACAACAATAAAAGTTTCAAATAACTTAATGAGTATGTAATAAACCTAACTACAAAAAAAATTGGATATTCTGTTGATGTCTAATAAATAACTAATTTACCATAAGTTACTGATGATGAATCCACATTTGGAATCCTATCCTACAAGAGGGTTTTTGTGGCACATTGATGCCACAAAAGTGATAGAACATCATTGTATAATGGTCATCCTTCTACAAATGTGTTACATGATATAACCTATTCACATATACAAGCCATACATGTACAACAATGGCATACTGCCAAAAACTTCATATCGATGTACAAACATCTACAAAACACCCTTCCAAGACCTGAGAGAATAGGGATGACATATAGGACTCTACTATAGAACACTAGTAGCATGTCCAACCTCTCGTATTTACTAATCTCCTTGTTGCTCTTCCTCAACCACATAGTCTATACTACGTCATGCACAACCACCTAATAAAAGGTGTGATGAACCACTGGGGTGAGACCAATGACCCAACAAGAGATATAACTCTCCACTAACAACTATTGTAAACACATATTATACTTAAGTAGAAAAGTAAGATTATTAATAGAATGAGCAAATTCAGTTAAATGAAAAATTAAAATATGATTATACGGGTTGAATAGGTTAAGAAGCTACATCTGATCAGTAGAACAACTTATGCATTTAGAAGGAATTTGAAGAACATGTATAACAGTTGATTTCTCTTACCACACTATAATACAAATGAGTAGTACAAGAAACAAGGAAAGGGCAACAACCAAGGTGAGTCGTGTTTAGGCCTAAGAATATATACTACACGATTATTTATGTATTTTATCATGCCCTGAGGATTTGAGTCATACCACCCAAATCCAACTGACCACTGCTTTGTCAAAATCAGTGCCATATGAGATCTATGGAAGATCTAGAATCCATGATCTCACCTCCACCTCCCAGTTAGTATGAGAGTCACCGTAGAGACATAAAAATCAAATGCCACCAGTGACATATAGTCAATCTAAAAACACCTATCCCGCCTTGGTACATGTGACAAAGCTAGACACCAGGGTACAAAACCTTGCCACCGAGGTACAACCACAATTGTCCTCCAAAATCACATGACATATTATAATCACCAAGACACAACCACAACCATTCTCAAACATTGAGGCATGACCGTGGCCATCCTTGAAACACTTGGGATCAAGATGACAAGGATATACAATCACTTGCACCTCATATACTCAACAATATGCACTACGAGTTTCCTATTGGAAGACTCGTTTCATCATCCAACAAGTTCTAACACTGGAATGAATCTATGGAGCATGGAAACTACATGATTAGGGTTCCACTTGATTAGTTAATCCAATTGGGTATCTTTTATACTATATCAATCAAATTACAATGTACAAACCCTAAAAAAATTCTAAAAGGATAGTGGTAGATTGTAATGTCAGAAGATATAAAACGTATTAAGCATAAAGTTGATCACATCACCACATGATATTGTCTCACTGACATACACAAGGCTAGAACCTTTATCTCATCATTATGGGGTAACAAATCCCTCATCACATCACTAGAGAAAATAATCTCAAATTAGGCACTAACCCTCTACCAAAGTCATAAGATTTAATCACATATTTCATGCATGCATCATTATCTCATCATGACTCATAAAGGCTCATAATCACCATGAACATGTCAACACATGATACCACATCAATCATTCAGCTATGATGTTTATTCAACCTACAAGTTAGGTTATAACAAGTAGGAGAGAGAAAATACTTCATTACATGCTAATCATTCAGACAAGATAAGCATTATGTCATGTACTCAAAATTAGGGTTAGGGTTCTTCATAGCTAAATTATTAGGGTTGTCACAACAAAGCTTAACATCATACCCTATAGTACACCATTTCCCACATAATTGGCATCTATTCGATCAAAAATTGATATTATAACCAAACAATCATGTAACCAGTAATATGCAGTGACCATACTAGGTATAACACCTCTAGAGACCAACACAACATCAAGGTATAGAGACCGCAACACATGTTAAACATAGTGACCACATGACCCCTCAAAACGTAGTGACCATCTCAACTCAACCAACATAGGGAACACAACACATGTAGTGACCATAACCAACAACAACTTTATGCATAGCGACCACAACATTTCACTTCCACCATCAAAATGCATCAGCTATAGTGGTCATCACAAAACAACCATCAAGGTAGGAAAAACACAATGACCATCATGGAAATCATAGCATCCAAGCGTTGTTATGGTTAGGGTTATGGCAACCAAACCAAAACCCAAGCTCACCACCAACATTGTCATAGCGACTACATGGAACCAATGATACATGTCGACCGAACGATGTATTACATCAGGAATCCCAAGCTTCACCAAGGTAAAAACCTCATGAAGATGACGATCAACAAATACCTAAAAAGACCATCATAAAGATCAACACAAAAACAACGATAAGGCAAAGAAAACCAAGTGTCGAACGCCTGCAAACAAGAGTCAAAACTTCCATTTTCCATATGATAGCTGAACCATAAACATGGGGATAAAACCAACGATCAAGATGTTGCATGCAAACAACCATCATTTCCACCATCCATAAGATCTCAGATATAAGAATTAGGGTTTAGAAAAAGAGCTAATCTATGCAAGATCACCACAAAATCATAGCCCTAAATCAAATCATCATCATCAAGCAACTTATAATCACATTTTAGAGATAATATTACTTGCATGTAGGATTGTGTGCAACAAAAGTAGAGGAGAGAGTTATATAACCTGCCTTGAGGTGAGGATGAACTCCTAAGCCACGAATCTCCAAGAGAGAGAAGAAAATTGTAACAACCCTGACCTGGGTTATGAGGTAACCCTATTTGTTTTGGCTAATAAAGTTTCTTATAACTCTAATATAATCCTATAAGGAGTTTTGTCATCTTGTAACACACTTATGTTTCAAGTTTGGTCCTGATTGAATGCTATTTGAGCAATGTTCCTTTATTTTGGACCAAAGTGCAATTTACCCAAGTTGAGGGGTTATAATGCAAAATGTCACATGTTGAATGTACCACATGTGTTTTACAATCATAATAGAGAAAATGATGCTAAGTGGTGGCTTGTGGAAAGCCTAAATTCCAAGTTTGAACTTGTTTGAACAATGTTGGAGCATTGTGCACCAATTTTGGTACAAATTGCAATTTACCCAAAATGTGGGGTTAATATGAAAATTACCACATCTAGAGTGTTCCTACTCCCTCTTAGAATCATGTAGAGGATAGATAAAGGAGGATATGCCATGCTTGATTCAATTATGAATTATGGTAATCTTGGTGAAGAAATGACCAAGAAAAGGGTTGAATTTGAAAGCTTAACTTGAGTTGTATCAAGTTGAAAAGCTTATATATGAGTGCCTATCGGACAAGGAGCCCAAGGAGGTGTCCCATATCGTTTTTTGAACTCTTGGAAAAGTCCATAACGTGAAAAGAACCTCAAGGAGGTGTCCCATATCGTTTTTTGAACTCTTGGAAAAGTCCATAACGTGCAAAGCACCTCAAGGAGGTGGTTTGTATCGAGTTAAAACTTCCTTAACAAAGATGTATCGGGTTATGCAAAAAGTGATGAATTAGTTGATATATTTTATTCAAAAGGATAAGTAATGAACGAATTTGCATCTATAGATGATTATCAACTGTTTTGCAAGTCAGGATAAATGATGATGCATGCTTGGACACGTGTCACCCATGTGTGGACACGTGGCACCTACAAGTTCAAAATAATGACACCTCATTTTTTACCTTCCATCATGTGCAACAAGTATATATACCCCTAGTTTCACCCCTTAGTGCAATTTTGCGACCCTTACCACCCTCCTACCCTAAGGTATCGTGGTAGAGCTCCCATATCGTGAAGGGATGCTATGGTATCGTGCATGGGACTTAGGATATCGCCCATGGAAGGATCATATCGCCCAAGTAGGTGATATCGGCCATATAGGGTGATATCGGCCATAGTGGAGTGGTTTGAGTGTCATATCATGCATTGGTGGTGGCATATCGTACAAGATCAGTATGGTATCGTTACAGGGTGCTAAGGATCAAATAGGAGCTCATACTTGACCCTAAGGTGAGGCCATGATCATCTTCAACCTTGGATTGAAGCATGATGTTAGGGTTTTGATCTTCCTTTCTTTTGTTCTTCACCAATTGCTTATCCATGGTGATTCCTTGTATATGAAGGAGTTATGAACGATCCTTGGACTTTTCATAAGTCATATTAAGCCTTAGGAACATGGAGCTTTGGATCTTGGAGCTTTGAAGTGGTTCTTAAGGCGGGTTATATAACTTGAACTCAACCATGTTATTATTCATCACCTAAATTGTTGTATTTAATGATCTACTTTTGATTCCAAATTTTCCCAAAATATTTGATGAAATTATGAGTTCTAGTAGTTTCTTAGACCTATTGACATGAACTATAGTAGTTATAACAAAGGTCTAGAGCTTGAAGATGATGATATCACCTTATAAAAGTGATATCGGGTGCATGCACACAAGCAAGCACCCCTAACCCGATATGATGATGCACCTATTTCACTAAAATGATATGAATAGGTTTGTAAACCTTATTGAACGATATGCGGGTGTAGTATACACCTCTTGCACGATAGGGAGTCAAGTATAGACTCCATGCACGATACAAGGTCAATTGTATACTTGTAAGTTGATGTGAAACCCTAATTTGGGTAACCAAATATGAGTAAAGAATAGCAAGTGCTATTACATGATATGGTAGCCCGATACACAACCCTAGTTGATGTCTAGCCCAACATGGTGATGTCTTAATACCTCATGCACGACATGGGTAACACATACAAACACCTTGATCCCGATATGAATGGTGTGTATATACTTCTAGCCCGATATGGTGAGAGCTCATATACTTACAACCCGATATGGTGAACATATGCACACTTCTAACCCGAGATGCCTTGTAAATGTGAGGGCAAGACACTCTTAGGAGTGATAAGAGTAACACCAAGTTATGGTGTGGCTGATACCTTTATAGGTGAAACATCTAAAGGGGTCGATAATGGACAACCTTATATCAATAGTGCCTTAACCCGAGATGAGTCCATATTATTGATGATAGTTGGGTGATTCAAGTGTATGACTTATGGTCAATACTTTACCAGATTAATATGATGGAATAATGGATAAAGTATTAGGATGGGAAATACCCTAATACAAGATAAGTTGATGAACTTAAGTTGAAAGTGATGAGGTAAGTGATGCACCAAGGTATGGTAAATATCACATCCAACACTTTAAGGTTGCTACACCTTGATGCATCTTAAATCCAATATGTATGGATGAGTAACACATGAAGTGTGTCATGCCAATTGTTACATTGAAATGTAATGAGTTTAATGCACTTTGATAAGTGTAGGCTAGCATACCTTCAAAAAGGGTTAAGCCAAAACAATAAAGTATGATGTAATCAATATCCTAGAGAGGATGAGAGAGAAACTCATACCTTGTGTTGGTAATCATTTAATGATAAATGTTGAGAATAAATAAGTATGATTGGATACTTATGACAGCAATGTATGCTCCTAGATGTATGGAGCAATGAATTAGGTTTGGATCAATAAAATAAACATGAAACCCTAATCGATCATAAAGGGGAAACCCTAATCCCAATGATGGGATGGTTGTAATTCTCTTATTGAATAAGCCTTGAACGGTATGCTAAATACTTGTATAACAAGTATACTGAGTTATGGCTTTGTGAGCCATGAGAATAAGTTGTTGCCCGGTGAGAGGTGACAAGATGTGTTATTGCTTTATGAGCCATGAGAATAAGTTGTTGCCTAGTGAGAGGTGACAAGATGTGTTATGGCCTCGTGAGCCATGTGATAATTTGTTTCCTAGTGAGAGGTGACAAGATATGTTATGAGCCTTGTGAGCCATGTGAATAATTTGTTTCCTAGTGAGAGGTGACAAGATGTGTTATGGCTTTGTGAGCCATGAGAATAAGTTGTTGCCTAGTGAGAGGTGACAAGATGTGTTATGGCCTTGTGAGCCATGTGATAATTTGTTGCCTAGTGAGAGGTGACAAGATACTTAATGGGCCTTGTGAGCCATGAGGATAGTTGTTGCCTAGTGAGAGGTAACAAGGTGTTTATAAAAGTCTCATGTAAGAAATGATAATGTTCAAAATAAACTAAGAAATGGAAACTTAGTAATACAATGATAATAATAAATGGATACAATAATAATAATGAAATCTTGATCATACATGCTTTATGCTTATAGCCAAATAAGGGCTATAATGTTTGAAATATATGAGAGGGATACTTGTTTATAGAAAGGATGTGAATAAGCATGATGACTTGGCCAAGGTATAATGCCTAGTAAAAGTGATGTGTTATTCAGTGATGTTTGCACAGGATTGGCATAGTCCAATGCCTGAAATAGTTGCACATGATTGGCATAGTTCAATGCTTGAATATAATATGATGATGTATACTCACATGACTGGTACAATTAAATATCTGGTTAGCAGATTGGCTGATGTGAACAAATAGAACTGAGAATGATTCATGGATGACATACCATGATAATGAGTTTCACTGGATAAGCTTGAGATGTTGATGTAGTATGATGAGTAAATGATATACATGTTCTTCCCATTCCTTATAAAGAGAATAAATGACTTACTTCTCTATCACAGATAGTTGCAATGCTTTAAAAGATGAGAATATTCTAAACTACTTATCTTCTGCTCAGTTTTATACCATTTAAACTGTGATAATAATATTCTTGGCGGAGAGTTATATCTCTCATTGGGACAATTGTCTCACCCCGTGGGATTCACATTTTTTTAAGGTGGACGTGCATGAGGGGGATTGAGACTGTATTGCAGAAGAAGAACTTCAGCAATAGGGATAGCAGTGACAGCTCAAGTTGAGTGTATTGCCTGTCGTGTCTTGCAGATAGTAGTCCTATGTCTTGTCTCTGTACTCTCAGGTCCTTGGAGTTGGTCCATACTAATTTTATGACAATATGAGGATTTTGGCCTGAATGCGTTGAGGTTTTATGTTGCTTCAGTATGTGTTTTGATAGAGCAACCGCTATATGTTATCCTAGAGAAAAGATGGTACAGTGTATGTAGAATGTGAACAATGATGAATATAAAGTTTTGGTTCTGCCTTAAAGAGTTTTTCTAGAAATGGATCTCTTTGCAAAATGGTTTTAATTTTTAGTGATTTTTGTGAATCTGCTGTTTATGTTTATTCCTCTTAATTAATGATGATTTGTTTGTCGGTCGTCAAAAAAACCAAGGATCAACTCCACAAACAAGAAAGATCACCTCAAGAGAAGAAAAACAAACCTAGGTCAAAAAGGTGCTCAAAGAAGAGAGGATACAAACCCTAGGCTGAAAAGAAGGGAAAAGAGGAGATCTTCATCTCACTTCGGTACTACCATGGGAGAACCATGGATTTGACCTCTATTTGAGAGAATTTGCTTAAGAGAACCACCATGGAGAACCATGGATCATCCAAGAGAAGAATAACCGGGTAGTATTTCATGAAAATGAGATAAAAAGGGATAAACCACTTACCAAGGTCAAAGATCACCAAGGATCAACAAAGGGGAGATGATCTAACCCTAGATCACCACATGTAAGGGTTCAACCACATTCTTCAAGTTCAAGCACCTCCGCTTGCACCACCAAGAACAAGGTCTAACTCCAAGCAATAAGGGAAAAGGAAGAAAGAGCTAAATGGGTCACTTGCATGTAAAAGAAGGGGTATAAATACCCAAGTGTAGGACAGAGGTGAGGGAGATGAGGTGTCAAGATACTAGAGCCTCTAGTGGCACTTGTCCCTCCAAATCTTGGCCATGCAAGCACTAAAAGCATGCTTGTAAGAAAGGGTGATAAAACCAAACCTAAATAGTGACCACTTGGTCCACTACCCATTGACCGAAGCAAAAACCATCATGGTAGTGACCACTACACCATGTCAACAACATAATGACCATGGTTCAAGATCAAATGGTCGCCACAACTAAAACCACAAGCTCAAAATTCCTTTGACCACAAAAACAAGACCAACACAAGGCAAAAAGGTTGCTACAAACATATGACCAAGAGAAACACATCAGGCACTACACACAAAGGATCAACAAACATGGTTGACATCATCACCAAGTCCAGCATCCATGCAAACCCTAGCTAAGCACACATGATGCCTCCTCATCAGCCAAGGTCCAACAAGGAATCCCTATGCATTATTATCTTTCTCATGATGCAATAACATAAGAGGCACAACCAACATGTGACAAACTGCAAGATACACCCTCAACTTGGGTAAATTGCAACTTAGTCCAAAATAAGAAAACATAGAGCATAACTAGCTCAATCATCAACCAAATAGAATCAAACTAAAAACCTTAAGAACATAACATGTCATTAAAGAACCTTAAGAGATTAGATTAAGGTTTTAAGCATCTAATTATGCTAAGTAAGAAAAATCAGCAAGAAAGCTAGGTCAGGGGTCCTACAGTTTCACATGGAGTTTATTATTAAAGTTGTACCCTCTATCATAGATTCCTTTTAGCATCATCAATTATAATGTAATGACATTATATGTTTACCAAATGTACTATATTCAATATTGTATATATGTAATTATACTTGACATGGAAAATGATGCATGAAATTAATATGGATAGCACGAAGGATATATATGATGATGATTAATCATATCATTCTAGTGTTGTTTCTGATAAAGTTTTCTTGATATCCATCATCTTAGTCTTAGTCCTAAAAGACAACTAAAAGCATTCTTGTTTTACATTTCATGTTGTTTGGCTAATGTTTTCCCTATAATGGAGTGAACTAGAAATAAATTTTCAAAATTCCTTGATTTACACTTGGCATGTCTTTTCCAAATACAACATCTTTAAAATACAAATTCTAGTCTAAATGTGTAAGACAAAACTTTTGAAAACATGAACACAAATAGGGTAAGGGTTAGTTTGTATGGAAAACATGTAGAAGTAGGACATAACATGGTTCATATTAGGAAGAAATGAGTCGAGATAATATCAAGAACTAGCAACGAGTGTACATCACTTTTTATTTTATAATAAGAATCAAATGATCCCAAATGCTATATTTTTGCAATGTGACAATGAATTTTATATAAAATTATTATCTTTTATTATCAAACTTAGCCTATGTCATATTATAGTAACTTATGTGATGGTTATACTTGAAATTTCACAATATAAAGAGTTAGATGAGCATTTTTATGTAAAGAAAAGAAAATGCACATTATATATGGCTAGACACAGTGATGAGGGAGGATCAATTTAATAGTAGCGCCTCAAGGAATGGAAAGCCAATGAAGGACTACACATGAGTTTTGTGAACATATGGTATAGTGAGAAGTTATAAAATTAGAATGATAGAAGCTCACACAAGAATATAACTATAGTTGTAGTATTATATAGAAAGGTTGATAAATGTATGTGTTTAAAGGTATTTTGTAAACCAATACAATATTATTTTTGACTTTCCACAATTAAAATAAATCAATGGTTGTTATCAAATTATGATGAATATATAACTTAAATTAAATAATACATTGTTTTGTTAAGGGATAAAGAGAAATATATAATATTTGTAGGTGTAAGATGTAAATTTTAGACATTTTAGTTGATAGATATGTGAATGAATGGGAGAGTTTATGTGAAGAATCATATTTTTTTGCACCAAATTTTGGTTAATCAATTTGATCTGAGAACACTATAATGGGGACAAATCCTAAATTTGGTTAGTCACACTATAGAAATGTTGAATGATGAAAGTCCTTCAATTCTAACAAGTAGGTATGGAATTTCCTTTTTATCTAGTGTTGGCATGGTAAACCAATATATACTCACATGATAGACATTTTTCTATTATGATGCTTCTTGTGATACATAAGCATGGGTATAGAGAAAGTATAATTTCTCTATTATGGAATAAAATAATATATATAGTATAATATATATGATGAATTGGATTTTCCCCCCTTTAATGTAAAAGTTTTATTTTAAGAAGATCATTAATTATAATCTTCTAAAAAATAGTCACATCCATGTTTTTATTCATTTTTGGCAACAAATAAAGAAATTAAAGTGCAATGATACAAAACCGTTTGTAAATCAAGTGATCCCTTTTTGTAGAATGTTGGTCAACAACAATATAATTAGACTAGTTATTTCTTCATAAGGTTACACAAGATGTTTGACAAGTTTGAAGTTTTATTGATGAATATTCTTTCCATTGGTGAATTTATATAAGTTTAAGTTGAGGAGCATGTTATGGCATTAGGGTTTCCAAATAAATTTCTATATTTTTTATTATTTAGATAAAGACAAAATAAATAACCATTATAATTTTAGATCAACCAAAGTTAAGGTTTATTAGTTATGGATTTTCAAAGATTTGTATTGGTATTCATTTAATATCTTGGCTGATTTAATTATCATTCATGTGTGACATAAATGAATGAGGATGCCTAATGTGAAGAGTGGGAGCCAAGAGGATATCCACTCTAATCATATGATACAAAGAGCCATTTAATCATAAAGCAATAGAAAAATAACTTTTACAAAGTTACAACATGTATCATTATACAATTGTTCTTCACTGTAAAATGTGGTTTTATAAGCTAAAAACTTCAACTAAACACACATAAGGCTAGTTGTAGAGGTTAATCTAGACATCCCAATCTATTATCAAAACCAAGATCCTACAAATTAAGTTCTCGACATATGATCCTATAAGATACCAAAACCTAGGTGGTTTTGGAACAACACCCCAAAAGAGATAAACAAATGCATGGGTCAGTAAACATAGAGCATGTGCATACTAAAATATTCTCACATTTAAGATTAGAAAAGTGAAATAAATGGGGTTCCTCTCAAGAGGGGCTATTAAAAAGTAGGTAAATTCAGTAAATTTGAACAAGAGAAACTATAACATCAATATAATAAGAGATATGATCATTAGAGTAATAAAGAATATAAAAATATTTTCCATTTCAATATCCACAATTTTACAAACTAAATAATTGCATGCAGATGATTTAGACTGGATGTATCTAAGGTAGGGCCAAGACAATGACAGATCTTAGGACAAAAGTCAGTTGGGAAACGCCCTAATTGTTATGCGTAAGCATTTAAATTAGTTATCTTAGTATAATATAAGATGCAAAATAGGAAGGAGACACATATGTTCACCAATCATCTCAACAAGATTAATTAATATGATAGGAGGTCTACAAACCTAATATATCATGAATAAAGTAGGGTTTCAAGATGTTTCGAAATGGTTTCCACTAGAAGGGCATAGAATTGTAACAAGAATTAATAATGTAAAAAATGCCTCATTATGGGAAAATGTATGTCAAAGTCAAATAAATGCCTAATTTTCAAATAGAGATTACATACATGGTCTTCACAAATAATAGTTAGCTTGATAGGTATACTTGGTCCCTTTGGAGGTGTGCATCCAAGGAAAGTAGTATGTATGTCAATCAAACCAAAGTGATATGTATATACAATCTTATTATAGAATTTTACATTTTCTTATCCTAGTCCTGATCACCTAATGCATATTAGGATTTTTATTCTTATAAGGTGAACATGTGATGCATTAGAAATCTATCATAGTTCTAAATTCATCTTTAGTGACATATGTCTAAATATGTCTAGAGTACATATATGTGTGGGCAGTAATATGTTGTTTTTTCAATTTAGGTCATAGATGTTATTCCCTAAATATTACCATGTGCTTATATTTTTTTTCTTCTAATTTATCATGCATATTAATTTGTATAAATATTGTACATATTTAATATATATACAATTGTAAGTATATTTCATTATAGATTAACCAACATGTCACCCAAACATGTGTTTATAAAGATACATTCTAATACAAATTTCATTTCCCTTTTATACAAAACTGATCAACCTAGATAGACATGTTACCAACACCCATTTGTATTTCAAATTATCATCTAATATATATTTATGCATCCAAGATTCTTGATTCTTTAAAGTCTATTTAGGGTTACAATTATAGTTCTTGAAACTTCTTAAGTTACATATTCATAATTCTAATGATTATTAGGATAATCTATCCAAAGATAAAGAATCATAGGCATAACTAAGTATTATACTTTCTTTCAATTCTATTGATTATCATCAAATATGGTCTCTATTATATTAATACTAATCAAGTTTCTGACATGAGGATTATATGGGACGAATTGACTAACATATAGGTTAGGGTTCTTATATTGCAATTAAGTATTTAATGTTTTTTATAAATATTATACATATATCTAAGTGTTGCATGATACTTGATGGATCGTTATACTAACAAGTGTACTAGGTTGCAAATACATAGTTATCGATTCAGTTTTATATTTAAATGCCATCATTCTTTATGATCTTTAATTGAGTTTATAGATCATGCGAGACTAGTAAATTAGTAGTTTTTTGGCTACTGATTGAATCATAAATTTGGAGGGACATTTCGATAGGTCTTTTACCTGTCGCTTTATCCATTCTTGTTGTTTCTGATCCTTTCTTCTATATTTCTCTTCTAAAGCAATTCAGATCTGCAATAATTCCTGCAATATCTTGTTTTCTTTCCTCAATATTTTCAATAATTTTGTCTTGTTTTTGAATCATTTCGATTAATTCTACGTAATTGTCTTGTAACATATTACAATTACATTGTAATCGGGTCTCTAATTCTGTAAGTTTCTTTTCAACTTGCTCCATTATATTCTCTAGACAAGAAATCTGCAAGAAAGTTAGTCTTGCCTTTAATAACTTCTATATCAAAGATATACTCTGCAAGAAACATTTGCCATCAGCTTAATCTCTTATATTCTGGTGTAGATGGTAAATTATTTTTAATGAAAGCTTTTACCTGGGTATTATCTACCCATGCTAGGAATTTTTTAGGTAACAAGAAATAAGAGAATTTTTTAATTCCCTTTTTTAGTGCTAGTAATTCTTTTTCATTTGAGTGATACCTTTTTTCTATATCATTAAATGTTCCAAAGGTATATCTGCATATTTTTTCTTTTTGTTCATCTTTTTTCTTTAAGACGGCTCCCCAAAATTCTTTAGAGGCGTCTGTTTCTATTATTAAGTCATTTTCTTCTAAAGGGAGGTCTAATCTTGGTAGATTTTTGCATTTTTATTTTATAAATCTAACATGAGTTATAAGTTCTTTTGTCATAAGGAATATAGCATTTTTTTAATAGTTTTTGTAGTGGATTTCTTAATTTTGCCAGATTTTTGATAAATTGTTCCTAAAAATCTTTGGAGTTGTTTTTTGTCTTCTATTTTGTCTGGGAACATAACTATTTTTTCTAGTATATGTTTTTGCAATTCTGTTCCGCTTGAGTCTAATTTTATTCCTGAAAATTCTATTTTAGTTTTACATATTTCTATTTTCTTTTTAGATAATACTATTCCTGCTTTTTGGCAGAGAAGGGAAAATATTTGTAGATGTTTGTAATGTTCTTCTTCATTTTTACTTGCTATAAGGATATCACCTACATATACTAGACAAAAGGAATTGTAGGGTTAAAATTCCTTATTCATTCTTCTATGGTATATTTGTGGGGCATTTTTTAATCCGAAAGGCATTACTCTCCATTTGTAATGTCCTTGTGGAGTACTAAATGTGGTCAATGGTATGCTTTTTTCTTCTAGTTTTATCTGATAAAATCCTAATTTACAGTCAAATTTTGAATAAATGTTTTTTCCCCTTGTTATTTTTATTAGAGTTTCTTTGTGTGGAAAAAAATATCCATCGAACTTTGTATATTGATTCAATTGATTATAATTAACCACCATTCTTGTTTTTCCTCTTTTAATTTCTGAATGTTTTCTAACCATAAATGTTGGGCTAGAATGAGGACTTTTTGATTTTTGTATTAATTGTGATGTTTCTAATTCTTGTAATTGAGTTCTAAATTCTTCAATGTCAACATGATTATATCTCATGGGTTTTACTCTAATTATTTTAGTGTTGTCTATTAATTCTATTATAGCCCATTCTTGGCTAATATTCCAAAGGGCTAATGGGTCATCACTGTAATTCTTTTCAAATAATACTTCCATGTCTTGTATATTTATTTGTACTATAATTCTTCCTTTTATTGGTTGTTGTTTTTTATTATAATCACCATGTTTCCTGTGGAAAATAAATTTGTCTCTTTTATAATCTTTTTGAATCCTTTTTACTATAACCCAATGATCACATGGTGTTAATAATTGAATATAATGTTGGTGTTGTATATATAATTTAAATTTTTGCGTAAAGTTATTTCCTAATAGTATGTCTTATTGTGCATATTCAGGGGTATAAAATGGTGGACATGTAACTATATAATTTCCTAATATGATCTTAGGTTTTCTCACTCCATGAGTTAATGCATGTTTTTTCCTATAAAATCTTTTCCATATAATGTAGGTAGTCTTGTAATATATTTTTCAGGAAAGCATTGTCTTCGAACAATGCAAGTCTCTACACCTGTATCTAGGAATGCATGGAAATATTTTGTTTTATATTCTTCGTATACAATTCCTGCTACGATATAGACACTATATATACTAGTTATCTTCTTTTTTCCAAAAATACTCTTGATTATTATGTGTAAAATACAGTCCATCACTTTGTAATGAGAATGGTTCCATTTGTTGTAGTGCACTCATTCCTAGTATAATTTCTATGTCATTGTTGCGACTATCTGATTGTACATAGTGTTATGTTAATTTTATATTTTGTATTTCAATTGGAACAATGGCTTGGTGTGTAATTTCATATTCTTGTCCATCAAAATTTGTATATGTATAGGGTGATCCTATAGGTATTTTTTCTATATAGGGTATCATTCCTTGTTGGATAAAGGAAGCTTCTGCCCCTGAATCTATTAATATTATAGTCATATTCCATTCTTGACCATTAAAATATTTTCCATATAGTTTATAATTTCTAGCGTTTCTGTTATCTGATAGAATTCTCAAACTTGTTGTTCTCTGTAGATTTCGTAATATCGGTCTTAGCCTACAATTGTATCTATCTGTACTTACTCTAGCTTCTTCTATTCTATCTCCATTAGTTAATTGTAGCTGATTTCCTTCATAACGTAATTTTCTTGGAATTTTATTATCTGTCACCAAAGGTTTTTCAGAGACATCTATATTCATTTTTTCTGGTATCTCTATCTCAAAAATTATGTCTGGCTTTCTAATTTTTCCTATATCTTTAAATATATTAGGAGGTATTATAATATCTTTATCTTCAAATTTTTCAGAGTGATGTGTGTTAATAAGAGCATAACTTATTATGTAAGTTATTGAATAGGGAATAAATCCTTTTTTCATGAATTCTTTTATTTGAAAATCATGTATCAAGCTTAAAGTTCTATTTATATTATTATCTTTATTGTTCACACTTATCTTTGGATAAATATTAAAGATTAATTTTTGATGACTGAGATTTCCTTGTAATACTCCTAACGTAGCATCTCTTCTGTCATTAATCCTATTATTCATTAGTACAACATTTATGGGGGAATCTATTCCTTCCCGAAAGGTTGATTTTATCATCATTTGTATAGCTCCTATATGAATCCATCCTATTTTAGATCTATCTATTTTTTTCCATTTTTCTCATTAAATCTTCTTTTCGAAGTAAAGGTATATTTATTTTGTTTCTAGTGTATTCTATTTGCATAGGCATTTCTCTATTAGTTATTCCATAATAGAAAATATGCTTTATTTGAGTAATTTTTTCAAAGAGAGATGTTCTTAATCCATCAGAATTTTCTAATCTTAATTCGGTGTTTCTTATTCGATTGAATAATTTTCTATCTATCAATACTTCTTGCAAGAAATTTCCTGCTTCTTCTTGGTATTGTTCTATTATTTCTTCTTCAGTCTGATTATGTGTCTGAGAAATAATAGATTAATCCAACTGATTGTTCGTCGTCTGTTAATTGAACAAATTCTTGAATGTTTTCTATTTCAGAAAGTTCTTCTTCTATAATTTCTTAAAATTATTTTTGGTTAATTTTCTTAGATCCTCTTTTTGGGCATTTATTTGCATAGTGTCATATTTCTTGGCATATAAATCATTTGCACTCTTTTGGATTCTTTTTATTATAATTTTTCTTTCTTTTGTAATATTTTTGTTTTGGTTTTGGTTTAAATCCAAACCTTTTTCTCTTTTTAAACTTATATCTATTCCTTCTATTATTCCTTATTGGCTCGCATTCTATAGTTATTGGATGGGCCAATTGTGCACAACAAAGTCCTTGTTTTACTACTTTATTTGCTTTTCCTCTTTCATTTCATCTGGACACTTGTTCCATTATGAGTCTTTGCTTTATAGAAGCTTCTTGTTGTCATATTGCTTATTTTTTTAGGACGCTTATTGCCTTCTTATGTCATGGCTGATGTTTTTATTTCAGCAACTGCTGCTACTTTCATTGTCCTTTTTCATCTTATCTTGGCATGACGGGCATATCCGTCCTTCGGGTTTTCTGAGCTGTCAAAACACTTGTTGACATCTGTAGCTTGATTTTATTTGTCCAGTTTCTATCTTTTTTAGAAACCTTTCCAGATTAATTTTTATTAGATATATATATATATGTATATATATATATATTCATATTTATATATACATATATATACATATATATATATATATATATATATATATATATATATATATATATAGGTGACAACGTCACAAGCCGATTGGATAAAGGAACGAATAGGGTAGACTGCAGGAGGAGTGAACCGACTGATTGGCGGATCCAACTGATCATTGGATATGTCCAAATATTAGTTGGATTGGAGGCCAACTGATTGTTTTGGTGACCAACCGACCAGACAAGAGGCGAGACGATCGGTTCAAGGGTTGAACCGATCAACCTAGATTGGAAAGTATGGATACACACCAACAATAGGTTCACGCATGTGATGTGATGTTAACCTAAGTGGTAGTAATTCCATGTGGCTCCAAGGAATTACAATAGATATGGCCATAACCATCACCTTTTGTTTTATATTACATATTTATGTTGTGCGATATAGCATGTATATGATACATACTATATATGTGGTGATTAGATAATAGATATGTATATATATATACATATATATATATAAATATATACATATGTATGTATATATATGTATATATGCATATATATATATATATATATATATATATATATATATATATATATATATATATATATATATGAGATTAAGAGAGAAAGATTTCTCCCCCCCCTCTCCCATAACCCGTGGCGGAGGCCAGATGCCTGGGAGGGTGATAAATCAAGAGATGCTTCTCCGTGTGGTTTCGAACCCGGGTCCCTTCATTGGGGACCAACAGAATTCGCCAACTGGGCTATTCCCTTGCTGGCATATATATATATATATATATATATATATATATATATATATATATATATATATATATTTATAGGGAGTTTATTGGATGCCCGTGCGGGTATCTTTGCTAAACTACCCGTGGACACGGTGGCAACAATCGTAAATAAAACAAGTAGCCGTATTCTCAAGTCTGCAGATGTGAACCCGTTCAGGCATACATGATGCGGTCGTTGTCTGCTAGAGTGTCCTAGTAATATGCAGTTCCCCACTCCGGTGGTTGGCCGTCCACACCCCATGCGTCAAGCCTAGCCCAACACTGCACCTGGTCGGAGAAGCGGTGGTGGAAGTTCGGCCGCAAGGAAGGTGGTGCTACTGCTTCACGGCTTCCTACTCTACCTGTGAAATCAACATTGTTACAGATTTCCGCGACATGGATTCCATCGTAATTAGGAACCGGAGTCCGGCGCAATTGGAGGCACGCTACCACACCATTGTCGATGAGATGCATCATAATGATGGAGTTCGACAGGCTTGTGTATACCATCGCTGACGTGCTTGCGGACCTGGAATAAAAATTGACGCAGCAGACGTACTTATGGAGCCGCTCAACCTACTGGTCGGTCCCGCCTCTCACAATGGCACCCATGACGACGACCGCCTCAAGGAGCACGACGGTCTTGTGGATGTGAATGTACTCGAGTTTGTCCATCCCGACGTCGCCGTCGTAGCTCATGAACTGGATGTCGACAATCTGACCCCCTACGAGCCCTTCTGACCCGACATAGCGCCCGAGCTCTGCCACGGCCCAGACGATCTGGTGCGGCTCGACCCTGTCGGTGGGGGTGGAATCGGAGACGAGCTGGAAAGCGAAGGACAGTAGTGCATCGCCGATGAGGATTGCGACGTCCTCGCCGAACACGCGGTGGTTGGTTGGCGCTCTACGCCTGAGGTCGTCGTTGTCCATGCAGGGGAGGTCGTCGTGAATTAGCGACATGGTGTGGATCATCTCGGTGGCACAGGCGCATGCAATGGCGACGGAGTCCGAGTCCGAGATGGAGGAGACCAGGGCGGCGGCCGCGAGGCAGAGCATGGGGCAGACGCACTTGCCGTCCAGGATATCGCATGGGTATGGCGGCATCCAGGGCCTTATTGACGGACTCGATCTTTCGGGCCTTATTGTATTTTCCAGAATTATTAGTTAAGCATCATGTTATTAGATATATAAAATGGTACAATGTCAACCGATTCTCTAAAATCTGCATACTTCTTCCTCCCCCTGGTAACTTCATTAATTTATATATAACAGTTCCATCGCAGTATGTGGCCATGGATTTGCAATGGTGCGCCTGGAGTATGTTACTTTTTGAATATTGTGCATACTATGATATTCTAGATCCAAGCATTTGCCTTTCATCATCAAGCTTTAGGAAAGTGCCGAGTCTGTGGATCTTCTGTGATGTAGATGTATTATCAAACATTAACAATATTTGGAGTATAGTACATGCGGTGCTGCTATTAAATTAACATTCAATGTGCACATTGCAACTCCTCCATCATCTTGTTCGGCAGCTCAAATTCGTATCTTACACAATTTTAGAAGCCTCCCAAAGAGCATGCAACAAGTCGTCATTGATGTAGATGATCAACAGAAGCAAAAGTAATACCTTTGGATGAGCAGAACCTCGACCATGAGCATGAAGATGAATACAATGCTGATGGAGAACAAACTCGCCACCACATCTAGGTTCGAGTCTCTAGCACTGGTCCTAAATTTGTTATTCAATTGGGGATGTAATATCTTCAATCACGCATAAGCATCTTTTACATGACTATTGGCTGTTGCCTATTATAATGTGACTGTTCATATTACAGATGACATTTTCTTATTACAATATGATTATCCATATTACAAATGGTCACCTACATTTCGGTTGACTCTTCCATATTACATTTGATTGTCCATATTACATATGACACTTGCTTATTACAATATGAGTATCCATACTACAAAACTGTCACTTACATTACAGTTGGCTATTGCCTATTATAATGTGACTGTCCATATTACAGATGACACTTGCTTATTACAATATGAGTATCCATATTGCAAAGTTGTCACCTACATTACGATTGGCTCTTGCCTATTACAATGTGACTGTCCATATTACATATGACACTTAACTTATTACAATATGAGTATCCATATTACAAAACTATCACCTACATTACGGTTGGCTCTTTCCTATTACAATGTGACTGTCCATATTACAGATAACACTTGCTTATTACAATATAAGTATCCATATTACAAAACTGTCACCTACATTACGATTGGCTCTTGCCTATTACAATGTGACTCCATATTACAAATGGCACTTACTTATTACAATATGAGTAAGCGTATTGTAAAACTATCTCATACATTACAGTTTGCTCTTGCCTATTACAATGTGATTGTCCATATGACATATGACACTTGTTTATTACAATATGACTATTCATATTACAAAAATGTCACCTACATTACAATCGACTCTTGCCTATTACAATGTGACTGCCCATATTACAGATGGCATGTGCTTATTACAATATGAGTATTCATATTACAAAATTATCACCTACATTATGCTTGTCTCTTGTCTATTACAATGTGACTAAAATTGTTACATTTTGGGGGTTGGTATGAAATTGTTGTCTCAAAATACATTATGAATATATAACAAAAGAAACACAATCCAAGCGTGATTTGATCCCTCTCCCGTCTATAGTTGGATGATATCAGTCACTGTCACCCCAGGCTCCGGCACAGTCAGCAGCACTGCCGACACGCGTGACTCGCGGTGATAGCCTTGTGCAGAGATCAGGTAAAAATGATATTTGTAACAGAAACAACTTAGTAATACAAAATGAGTGTTTGTATTACAAATTTGGTCATCTCATTACAAACGTTGATGTCGCATTACAAATATGTATCTTCCTATTACAAAACAGATACAACGAATGAATGACCCTTTTGTATATACATTACAAAATGTCTATCGGCCTTACAATTTATTCTGACATGTTAAAATTTTTTTATGTACATTACAAAATATACACCCACCTTACAATTTGACAATTTGTTCTCTAAGATTATAGTTTCTGTGTATGGATTACAAAATGCATAATCGCCTTACAGATTATTCTTATGTATTATTATTTTGATTTGGAAGCAAAGAAGAGGAAGCTAGCTGCTTTCTTTATATTTACTTTCAGTTCTATTTGTTTCATTATTATGTCTATAGGAGACAAAGTTTGAAGCATTGAGGTGTATCAACACGACCAGAACAAACCTCAGAATAACAATTGTTATTATTGTAATGATTTGTTCCTCCTACAGCCCCAACCTCCTCCGCCATCTCTTATCTACTGCTCCATTGAGGTTGCAACTATTTCCGATTCATCTTCGTTTAACTAGTCATCCTCATCCCCATCCCTTGTTTAACTAGTCGTCCTCATCCCCATCCCTTGTTTCATTTTACAATCATATTAATTTATTTGCCGTTAGTTTCTCTTCTGGAAAAAACAACATAGTTCTCTTCTAAAAAAACAAAATTAAGAAGGAAAAAATAGAAGGACTGGTCCGTTCCATTTAGATATATTAACGGTTTGAGAATATTCCTTTGGCTCTTAAACCCTCCTCTAATTTTGGAATTCGGTTCTTATCACAACCTGCCATTTTCTGAAAATCGGGCTCCGGTGTTTATAAACCCGTCGCTTTCATAGGATTCTGTTAGTTTGTTGAACATCACAAAGGGAAGAATTCTCACTCGAGCGTCCTCGCCTCCGTTTACAGCAGGTGATCATCGATCAGCCATACAGGAGAGGAGAGCAGGCCATGGCGACGAGGACAGTAGTGGCTCTGCTATTCGTTTTCGCAGTGGCACTGCCATCACCGACCCCTTGTGTCGCCGGCATTACCGGCGCCTACGTCCGTCCTACCAAGCTGTCACAGGACATGCCCTTGGACAGCGACGTGTTCCAGCCACCGCTGGGATACAACGCTCCGGAATAGGCACGCCTTCCAGCGATAGCTGATGTCTGGTTGGCTCCTCATCTTTGCCTCCTCATTCTGGGTCACCTCCATGTTAGCATCCTTTGTCGCCGCGGAGTGGGGCATGAGCCACAACGACTGCTTGTTAGTGAACAAGTGGACCGTTTCTGACGAACAACCTAAAGCCGCAGAGCTCTGAGTGCACCATTTGGATGATTGGTCGTTCTGCCCTCACCTGCCCCTACGCTGCCGGCACTTCCCGGCATTTCACTACACCTTCGACACTGGAAGCTAGCGGAGCCGTCGTAATTCACTCATCTAGTGGCAGGGACATCGGGGGTCGGGGGTTTCCATAAATTCTCATCTCCAACAACGAAATCAACATTACTAGAAAACTGAAATGTGACTGTCTATGTGCCATCGTTGCCACAAGAGATCAGTGAATCATGAAACCTAAATGGTTAATAAGGAACTAAAAGGGTCCATGTTTGTCCTCTTCCTGCCTAACAACATGTGGGTGCCGCCGGCCTCCGGAGGTAGCAACATACATCTTCGCATCGCCGACTTCCAGGCCATGGACAACTACGTCGTCTTCGACAACGGATGTGGCAGCCAGGCTGGGCTGACGAAGTCCTGGACGGTGTCAGTGATCTCCTCCTCCAATATTCCTATGAGGTCACCCTTGAGGTCTCCGGCTGACGACGCCACCACCCGCACGACAACTCTGTCAGCTCCTCTAGATACCAGAAGCTGATGATGGCTCGACGGTGGCATCCACTGTAGTACTACACTCAAGCAAGTAAATTGCACACAGACATAGTCGAGATCCATGACTTAAGCAACAACGCCGATGTTGATTTTGCAGTCGACAAGCTAGAAAACTGCAAATGAATAGTATTTAGGGCCGTGATATATATATATATATATATATATATATATATATATATATATATATTTATGTATGTATGTATATGTATATATATAGACACACACACACACACACACATATATATATATATATATATATATATATATATAGATATATATATATATATATATATATATATATATAACCTTAACTTAAACATATTTAGTCTAAGATGTTATATATATATATAGGTATATATATAGGTATATCTTTGCTACCCGTGCGGGTAACTAAGATTCGCTACCCGTGCATTAGTTTTGTAATGGGAAGGTATGCATTTGTAATGGGACAATCCAAATTTGTAATGAGACGACCAAAATTGTAATACAAAGACTCGTTTTGTATTACAACGCCGTTACAGTAATAAATATATATTTATTACTGTAACAACACTGTAATACAAAACGAGTTTTTGTATTACAATTTCGGTCGTCTCATTACAAATTTGGTTGTCTCATTACATATATGTGTCATCCCATTACAAAATTGATGCACGGGTAGCGAATCTTAGTTACCCACACGCGTAGCGAAGATATACCCATATATATATATATATATATATATATATATATATATATATATATATATATATATATATATATATATATATATATATATATATATAACCTTAATGGAAACTCATTTGTTACTATTAAAAGAGATTTGTGCTCATACAAACTTATCCTAATTCATCAAAAATCACGAAATATATCTGACAAGAAGAAATTCTTCCATCAAGATATCCCATTCAATCCTAAGAAGAAGAAATGATTGAAACAAGAGAGGATATCTAGGAGATATTTCTCTTAGAACTTGAGGTAAGGAAGTGGAGGTACAAAAGGATAACAAATAGAGTAAAATATTGGAGAATCATCACCATCTTGAGATGTTATAGCTCTCTTCAACTTCATATATGTTTGTGGGTTTAACTCCTACGACTCTTTGGGCAAATGTCCATTTAATTTATAGGTGTAGGTGGATTTTGTAGAGGATATGTCTATGATGATGGGATGGGATTTTAAGATATATATTAGGATGTAAAGAGTCCATATGATCAATGTATATGACCTCTCCAAGTGATGCTATTAGATAAAAATTTTGCATCTCTTATAGATTTATTTGTCAGCCGTCTATAGATTAGTCAAATTGACTAATGGAATGTGGAACTAGTAGCATCACTATGGTACATGGTTTATAATCTTGAGATTTTTGATCATCGGTCACTAGTAAAATTTTGTAGGTCGTATGACTAATGGAAGGTCAACTAACCATCCCAACTTTTGATAAGACATTTGATCATGTGTCATAATATAGTTCTTAGTCAGCCAAAGAGGTTGAGTGACCTTTGCACAAGTCAGATGACTAATTGGAAATACCTCACAAATAGTCAAAATGATACCTTAAGCTATAACGAAAGGTTCTAAGTTCTTCTTGCGTAATTACTTTGAGATCCCACTTAACTTCATTTCAATTCCACCTCTCTTATTCACTTAGAGTTTCCACCAGATTCATATGCTCTTACCATAACAACTTATTTTTACTAGTCAAACATACATAATATCATAATTTGTTTTAGGGTAAAAATAATATCATCAAAGAATTTTTGTTTCATATCATCATTAATCAAATCGCATATGAGTAAGGTTCTACACCAAAATGAGAAGAAATAGATTGTGTAGAGGTGATACTATTGTAAAAGTGGGCCCTTGAAGTAGTTTAAGAAGACATATGTTGTTGATTTCATAGTAAAGTGTAGGTGGGTTGGAAACTAGATTTATGATGTTGGTAAAAACTATCATTTAAATATCATCTTCATGGTCTGATAAGGAGAATCCCCAATTTGAAGCTAATATACTTGTTAGTCTTCCACTATAAAGCCACCCAGATATGATCCATGTCATGTAAAAATATCTTGGTGGCCATTTTGATGGTGGTTTAGAGTCAATAATGTGTCATCAATTATATTATTACATGGTTTTTAATGTTAAGCATCACAGTAAGTTCTACATTTTCTTATAATGCAGGTTGCAAAACATTCAAAATTTTTGAACTTCAACGGCTCTACTGGTTGCAACATGCACAGACTAAAATAAATAACCTACACAAAACCACATTACATTGAATACCAAATCTGAAAAAATCCAATTCTTATTTCAGACACATCATATTGTAGTGATTACCAAATAGCACATATAATGCATTTATCTTTTTAACCCACATCAAAATACAACTAAATCCACTTTGCATAAACATTCTTATTCTCATGTCACCCACATCACAATGCCCTAGTTAATACATTTTAATAGAAAACCTAGGTTGTCATTTCATTTACATAACAATGTCTTGAACTTTATTCCACCAGTTCACAACATCTTATTACTAACAAAAGAATATACAACAATATATATAATAAAAATACTAGTTTGGTAAAAGTGTCATACCATCAACTTACAAACTCTAAAGAAGAAATAACCTTATTCTAATGAATGCCATGATCTGTGTAGTTGAGTACCTATGATATTTTCATCCGTTAGAATTTTTTGCATGCCCAACAAATAAATCATACCTTTTTTCTTGAGGATCATATATTTTTGTTGATTTAATATAATTGATTGTGGAGAAAATAAAATGCAAACATTCTTTATATTAGACTTCTATAAAGTTATTTACATTGAGTTCCAAAATGAAATTTGAAGAATCATCAAGTGTAGTACTATATTATATTTGAAATTCCATGCATAATAACATACATGTACTCGTAATGAAGTAATTGTGTGAAAAAGTGTCTTGTTGTAAGTGGTAGAAATAACAAATCAATACTAAGTTCAATGTAAATTTGAAATACTTAAAAAAAATTAGTAATGATATAACAACATCAAACAATATCATATAAGAATGTTGAACTAGATACTTACATCAATGTTGGTAAATTTGATTGGCTTAGTTGGGATTTTTCTACCTGTGGATGGAGAATAGTATACCTTTATATCCCTATAGAGTAAAGTTGGTGGTTTTATTGATGATATAATAAAATTTAAATGTGTATTAAGGTGTTAAATAGACATAGATAGATAAAATGAATTTGAACAATCCAAATTCTATAGAATAACCACTAGCATTTAAAACATATATGGCAAGTTGTTAATGCTAAATCACTAGCCACTGTCACTGTTGACCCCTTTAGGTTTGCATCGACAATTTTTAGAAATAAAATTGGTATAAAGAACTTGAAATTCTTTTTTATGAGAAGATTAGATATACTTACATCACATTTTAATGACTGTATGTGACATCTTTGTTAAGGCCCTTAAAATTTACTAACACATTGATAAGGTAGGTCTATACACCAAATGAATTTTGATCATTGTAGAACATGCATAGCATGGAAGTGTTAAAAATTCCACATTCTGAATCACAAATACATGGGTGTGGTTGTGCATATAGATATAAAAGAGTTTATAGATCAACAATGTGTGATACTTGTATATAGTCATTTAGATACATAACTAACTAAAATGGATACACACCACATCAACACTTCCATTATTGAAGTATTTAAACATTCATGCGTGAGGAACTCCACCTAGTCTGGGACATTGGCTTTAAAATATATCTCCTCACTACAATTTATACATGCATAAGTACTGACAGAATAACATTTGAGAATATAGTGCATGACAAATCCAGTTCTTTTATGATTTGTAGGACCTATATCTTTATCAGGCATGGACTATTATCTTTAATGATAAGTACTTGATAATTTTTGTTGTGGATTTTTTATTTTCAAATAAACAAAAACAAAAATGCATTCCTAACTTGGTTTTATCCAGACACCATGCTAAAATATCACACTAGTATTTATACATATAACACAGTTAACATAACTAAAACTTGGGCCATACAAAAAAATTATCATCTGCCTCGCTAATAGTCCACACAAAAGAAATAGGATAGGTCAAGGGTATACCATCCATCCCTTATTTAATTTGACTTATCAATACACCATATTTGTTTGGGTCCATGAGTGATCCATGAATTGTAGGATACTTAGATAGGTATACTTTACCCTAAGTAAAAACTTGATTCACTAGGCCATCCACTAGTAGCTTGCATTTTGTACCAAATTGAATTATTCTTTAGAACTAATATTATATTATTCACATTAAATCTAACATTTCAATGTAAAAAACATACTTTAGGTTGACTAGTAGGCAATTCTGGTTGCATGGTAATCACTTCACTTTTATGACAATTACCACAACTTTAGAAATTTGTTTTCAGCCTAAGAGATGTTCTTTCTTATAAGACACTTTTATGGGCCATAATATATTCCTAAATTATTACTTGAAATGGTTTTTGATGCCTTTCCTCAACTTTGCAGTTGTTTTTCTTTCTAAATTGTCTAAAGTGTCTTAGATCAATAAAGTATCCATCAGATATTTTTGTTGGCAGGGTTCAAAGAATCTTTTATCCCTACTTCTCTAAGGCCTTGAACAAAACCAAGATTATCTCGAGTTTCTAGAGAAAGTGTGAGATCACCCCTTTGTCACGCAGATATGAAAAACCTCATAATATTTTTTCATGTATTTCTATCTATAACAAATAATAACTTCAACAATAAAATAACAACAATAAATGATCAAATACATATTGCAAAATGTGATAAAGTAGAAAACTCAAAGTATTTATCATTTTTTAACCACTAATTTTTCTTTATATCAGGGATTTGTCTAATTGTGTGGATTCTATGAGCACCAATATACACTGAGAAGTGGGGCTTGCACTGGGATGTCTACAAAAATGGATCTAGAGCCCCCTGAATGTAGCATGTTTCTAGACTCCCTAGAATCTTTTATTTTCTTGAGCTCCTTCTCAACATATCTTTCATGTTTCTTTACATACCCACTAAAACATAGTGTCAGACACGCATATTTATTGCCCATGTTTATTTTTAATCCTTACTCAGATCCTATGTATTTAAAAATATAGGTATACTATTATATATAACCTTCAATTCATAAACATAAGGTTTTAGATATGAATTTACCTAAAACTATGCACTAGGAATGGAGTCTTGAACCATTCTCACACTACTAAGTCAATTTTTTTTTCATGACATGGTTTCATTTGGAATGTAGAAGAGTCGAGATTGAAATAGTAGCTTCTTATCAGTCTATCTTTTAATCTTAAGACATCTAACCCATTGACTAGAGTACAAGATGATTTATAATTTGTAATCATACTGTATTAGTTTTTGTATTTCAATGTGTACATAATGTTTCCAGATACATAAGAAACCAATCAAAGATTAGGGCTTTAGTAAATAATTATAGTTACACCTACCTAAAGAAACTCCTCATTTATATGGGCACCTAATGGTATGTTGCAACTTTCAATGATAACTTGGACCAAATAGTTGTAGGTGGGTAATACTTGTAAGTACTTGCATCACCCCCTACATGTCTCATTCTCTCATCAACTTTTATAGAATTTGATTTCAAAAGTTTAGTTCTACCTAAATTTTCTAAACTTCACAAGTTAGGCCTCTTGTACATGTTTGTGTAGGATCCTCATCAATCTTACTTTATGTGTGAGTCCCCTAACCTTGCTTAAAGTGTTGAACAAGCTTAACTATCATAATTGAATTCCTATAACCTTAATATAACCATATTATATACTTTTTAATCATAATACAAGCTTAAGTTTCAAGTTTGGTCCAATTTGGACACTGTTTGTGCAAGTTATGCAATTTTATGCACGTTTTGGACTTTTACGCAATTTACCCAATTGAAAGGTTTTCTTTGCAATTTGTCACATGAATTATGTTTCTTAGATGTTATGTTATCATTATTTATCGTTTTGATCCATGGTACTCCTGGTTAAATCTTTGTTTGAAGGTGTTTTCTCCAAGGGTATTTTCGGGTTTACCCCTTCATGGATGAGCTACCTTTAGTAGCTGTCAACTAAGGAATTATTTGATTGTCTTGGAAATTCGACAAAGGATATCTAAGAAGGTCTATATGGACAGTGGGGGAGCTTCTTGTGTGTGTGCTTGTATATTCTTAATATTTTAATGCCATGGACACATGGGGAAGCTAATTTTACACCTCATGCTTGCTTCCATTCTTATCCATGGGCTACATTTACCTCTTCCTTGCTCAAGTATGAAACTTTAATTTCTATCTCTTTCCTCTAATATGGATCAACGGCTCCACTCTGTTTTTCTATGGAACGAAGTGCTCTAAGGTAGAAAACAACCTCTTTTGGAGAAGAAGGTCTCCTAGAGCTCCATCTAGCCCTACTTAGGGTTTCCAAGGTCATATTCTAGGGATTTCAACCAAGGCAAGTTGTTTTCTTTCTTTCTTATCCATTTCTACTTCTCTACTCCTTCCTTATACCTTCCTCCAGGTTGGAACCTTTCTATTCCATGGTAGAAATTTCTCTAAAGCACTAAAAGTCTACCTTTCTTGCTCCTTATGCTTAGGGTTTGCTCATTTGAAGAAGAAAGGTGCTAGATGGACGAGTTCCCAACTTATGCTTGGATTTTCTACCCTAATGACTAATGTTTTCTTTAATTTGGGATTTTATATTCTAATTATAGGCAAGTTTTATAACTTGATCCATGTTTATTGCTTACCATAAGCTTGCTAGCTCATGTTCTTGCTTTTAAATGATGATCCATGCACTAAAAAGCTATGCCTGACTTGGATTTCGATTTTTATAATATTCCCTATTCTAGTTTTAGTTCAAGATGAACATATGATCATTTTTAAATTATTCCTAATGTATAATATGACTTGGATCAGGTTGGTTTGACAACCGATGGTGCTAAACACCTATCAACTAATGGTCAATTTTAGGGTTTAAAGCTGGTTTCTTCTATAAACACATGACTCAATGGGGGTACCATTGATACAACCCTATGGTGTTGTCTTCATGACAATTGATGGTGGTGACCAAGGATGTCAATTGATGTTCACCCATTAGGTCATGTTTTGGTCTAATTATAAGGTTAATGATCAACAACTAAGTACCCTAACGATTCTATCAATCAATGGTGACATTAGCTTGATATTCGATGGAGATTAATAAATATAGTGTTGATCTAACAACCTATGGTGACTTAATGGTCACTAGTAATGGAGTACCAGGTGTCCACAACCTATGGTGAGTTAAGCACGTAGTTGTAGCATCAATTAAGCCTTAAACCAATGGTTTCTTGGGTCATTTGATGAAATGGTCGGACCTATACTCCAATTGATGGTTTTAATATATGAAATTGACCTAATGGTTAAGATCTAATGTTTCTTCATCCAATAAATTGTAATGATGCCTAAATATAATATGTTGGTCCTAATAAATTGATTTAAATGGTTTCCTTTATGAGATCAACTTAAGAATCTCATTTACTGATGGCTTGTTTTAATAAACAATTGCTTGTGGGTTTTACCCTACTCTCAATGGAACTTTTTGTGAAGGGATGTCTAGGGTTATATGGTGACTCTTTCTAGAACACAACTCAATGACTTCATAGGTGGTTTGTTCAAGATGTTTACTTATGTAAACGACTAATGGCTTTACCTTTTCAACATTTAATGGTTAGAAGTTGATGCCTCAATATTCCCATTGTTTTGGGTGAAGCATGTAGTGTAATGTTATGAATCTGATGATGACAATTTGATGGTTCAATGACTTCAATTTGTAGGATTACCCTTTCCCTTGTATGATTATGATTTATAATCACCATAATGAATTAATGGGTAACCCTAATGATGTATAGCTTGTTATACCTAGCTTGAATATAACTAAATGATGGTAATTGGGTATGAATAGTCCTTGAATGATTAATACAATCATGGAGTTCTCTCTTATTATTGTTGAAACCCTAGTATGCTATAACATAATGGTTACACCTTCATTTATGTGTGGGTTTATACTTGAGAATAGTATGGAATGTGATGGTGATGCTTCACCTTATGCATCCACGATCCAATGGGAATATCATGAGTTAGGGTTTGGGTATGAGTGTTGATTAGTAACATTAATATAATTTATCTTGTTGAATATAGCTCTAATGCAAATAGATAAATATGAGTATTCATGTTTAACCTTCTTATATGATGGCATGATGATGAAATAATCTCCTTAATATGATCATAATCTTAATGTGTTAATTGATGGTTATCACATCCACATGGTTGATACTTTCCCATACTAAACATGTGCATTATGAATATGATGAGGGTTAAACATATCTGGATTCCTTGCATGTTGATGTAATAAAGGAATATTCTTAATGCTAATATAACCCTTCTATGATTATTTATGAATATATTCTATCTCATTAATGCAATATTGTGTTGATATGGTGTATTATATGTAAGTGATGTTGTTGAGCCTTGTTATAAGGCATGCAATGATAATAATGATCTTGCAGGGAATACTATGATGGTCTTAATGACCTTTGGGCATGGCTGAGCCCTGAATGAGGTGTAATCCACTTGTGTTGATAAGGGTTGATACCCTATTATATTTTGAAAAGGATTTATATCTTGTGATAGTATGATGACTAGTGTGGTCTCATGAATGGAAAGTAAATAGTACCATGTGATGATGAGATGAGAAATTATGTTTCACACATTTTATATCTTTTAAGTTGTGATACTTATATACTTGGTAGATGTTTATTAGGGTTTTTATGTCCACTTGTTTGATGCAGTCTGAATTCACCCAATTGGAGATAACTAATCAAGTGAAACTCTAATCATGTAGTGCCTTGTGCCATAGAACTGTCTTCAGTGTCAGAACTTGCTTGATGGTGAAATGAATATTCTTAAGGGAAACTTAGAGTGCATACTATTGAGTATGTGGGTTGCTTACCATCCTGACACCAAGTATTTTGGGAGGATGGTTGTGGTCATACCTAGCCCACTTTTTGAGAATGACTTTGGTCCGGTCTCAGTGATTATAACATGATGTGATTAGAGGACAACTGCGGTTGTACCTCAATGATTGGGTTTGAATACCCTAGATGCTAGCACCGTGACCTGTACCAAGGTGGGTTAGTTACAGGACTATATGTTGTTATTTTACAGTTTGACTGTATGTCACTGCGGTGCAGACTCGTAATGACCGAGTATGGAGAAGATCTTAGAGTATGGCTCTTCTTAGATCCTATATGGAACTGATTGTGACCAAGCGATGGCCAGTTGAACTTTGAGTGGTACGACTCAAACTCCCCATGACTTAATAAAAGATGTAATACAGTTGTGTAGCATATTTGTTTAGGGTTATACACGACGTTTCTCATTGGATGATAACCCTTGTTTGTTATCTTTACATAAATATGATGCTTAATGCAATTAAGAGATAGTAGATACACTTAGGTTGTGGATGTGCTTAAGATTGTAGATGCATACATACAACAACTATGCTTGTGTTGATAACTATACTTCTATTGTTGATTATCATTATGATGCTAGCTATCTCATGTTGTTAGCTATGTTTAGCATGCTAGCCATGCCTTTGTAACTAGAGATGCATATATTGCTAATCATGTTTATCCAGATAGTTGTGCTTCTGTTGTTAGCTCTTCTTATGATGTTGATATGTTCAACCTATTAGACATGCTGATGTTGTTAGATATTCATATGATACTAGATTTATTCATGATGTTAGAGATGCTCATGCTGCTAGACTCCTTATATTGTTAATAGGGATATGAGAATAGTCTAGTCAATGATAATAGTTATTATCTTCTCCTTTATGTATTTTGTTAATCATTAGTGTTGTTGAGCTTATTTGTTATATATGATTAAATTGTTTAAACTATCTCATTACCTAAAAATGTTGGAATTAATAAATGTTGTTGGAGGTTATATCTTGTGCTGGGACATGGGTCATACCCTTGTGGTTTGCCACATTTTTTTAGGTAATCGGTAGTGATGAAAAAAAACATGTGGCGGCAAAGAGGAGCTATAGTAATAAATCATTGAGAAAGTTGATTAGATATCTAGTGTGTCCTAGAGTCATCCATGTACTCTCAAGTTCAGGCAAGAAAGGTTTGTATATGGTGTTTCAAACTAATCAGAATTTTGTTAGCATGTTGATGTTTGTTGTGTGGCATATACAAATATTGTTCTCCTATGTATATATATTGTGTCTATGGTGATAGAACAATTTGTATCAAATTATTGGCATAGTATGGATACAATAAAGATGTTGGGATCTTATTCAAATGGTTCTGAGTGGGTGTTGATGTTGAAATGGGATTTAATTTACCCATATTTTTGGGTATGTGGTTAATTGGTGATTGATTCTTTTTATGTTTTGAGTAATCTCATTTAGTGTAACGGGTTCTTACAAGTTGGTATCAGAGCTTTAGGTTCACTGAGTCTACTGGGACACTAGGACTTAGGACTAGGATAGTGTCAAAATTAGGAATATGACATAAAAATATGGTTCATACTGCCTAATCTCAGTATTTGGGTGCCCTGGCCAGATATTCAATTATTGAAGAAAGGTAAGTATGGAACTCTTAGATTGTTATCTTTCTGATTACTCTGATCAAGTAGTTATTTTGATACAATCTAAAGAGCATAATGAATAAAAAATCATGGTGTGAATATCTCAATCCTACCTTAAATAAGATGAGAATTGCATCATAATCAATCATAACTTGAACGTTTGGTAACTATAAGAGAAAGATACAACACCATGAAATCTACATCTGAATACAAATAAGAAAAAGAGGAGTTCTTGAAGATGTGATTCAAGAAGATAATAAAGTAAAAGAAAGATAAGTTTGTGCTTATAAAGTGAATCATGGTATAAAATCAACATAAGATGGAGAGAACTCCTATAATAAGTAAAAATGAGAAGATAAATAGGAACAATGATAAAGGATTAAGGTGGAATCTGAGTTAATATCATATCAATCTATGTGTGTAAGAAAGTGTTAATGTAAAATTAGCATGGCATGTGAAAGAAATTAAGGGAGATGATCCATGTTTAATGAATAAAATGAAGAATGTGATAATTTACTTATTGTTAAGTGGTTGAAAAACGTAATAAAATAAGAGAACATACCCTAGTAGGATAAATAGTCATCAAGGAAGGAGTAATGAGATATGTTAATCATGATGATTCCTATGCTAATGGCAAGGAACCTGAAATAAAAAAGGTGAAATGATACATAAGAAGTTGTAACCTACATAATAAAAATAGAATTGGTTACTTTTTTGCTAGTGACCCTTGAATAATGCTGCTATGATGTGGGAAGTGTGTTTCCCTTTGTGTCTTTCATTTCTTGAGTACATATTTCAAGTGGATCATTGCCACTTGGTATGTGTGGATTCATTGTAAACATGAGGTTGGTTGGCTTATTATAGCAGAAGGTTGCTTGGACTATGGTTCCAAGATCATAAAGTTTGTGATGAGTACGCTTTTGATCCCTCTAATAATTAGGAAGACTCCTCTTATATGTATTAAGATTTTATTATGTTGGTAAAAGTATATGAGATAAGGATATGAGTTCCTTATAACACATGAGATGGATACCAAGGTAATGAATCCTAGTATCCAAGATGTATCAACAATATGTGAAGTATGTGAAGGTTGGATATTTTTATTAAATAAACTTTCCAAGTATTCCTCTCCCTTAGAGAGAGAGAGGTATTTGATGATGGCCCTCTGAATATTGTTTGGAAGGAGAAACAAAAGTGATTCTATAATGTGGTGTATGGTCTAGTGATAGATGGGCAAGACCACTATCAAGTATAAATGGTTTTTTGATCAGCAAACATGTGTTACCGTGTTCCTTTAAGTTACATGACCATGATGAGTTTAGTATTATGTCATTTAGACTAACCAATGTACCAATAGAATTTATGAATAGGAGAACCAGAGTGTTCAAGTCATATCTTACAAGTTGTAGCAAGCTTTGAATGATGAAATCTCAATGTATTTAAGAGATGGTTAATAGCATGGTTAACATCTTTGCTAAATCTTGTTAATGTTGAAGCAATTGTACTTATGTGTGACAATTCTAGCAAGAGTGAGTTGGGGGTTGACTAGAGTATCCTCTTGGAGTTATGATACCTCTGTTAAGTATGTTATGTGAATCCTGATAAGATGAAGACAATGTCATTTCTCCACCCCTAACAAGGTCAATTAGGAAGTTATATTTGTTAATGGCTACATACAAGTGCATGATTATTCAACTAAATAGATGGTTAGTCCACCATTGAGATGATTGGAGAATCCTCTAAGAACATATTTCTCATACTTCTTGAAAATTAGGGGATCCCTACCTGGTTGATTGAGTTTTTAATTACAACAACCATTAAATGAGCATAGATATGAAACCTTGAAAAGTTACTATTAGATTTTTATAGGTGGCACAACAAGTTTCTATGTTCCATATTGACAAATGTCTTCTTATGTGGGGGTTTTTATGTTGACCCAAAATAAGATATGTATGAATTGAAAGAGAAGAACATGACCTCTATAAGAGTGATGGGACATTAACATAATATGTAAGTAACCATGTGTAATATTGAGGATGATGTGCATGAGAAGTGTCCATCTATGTGTACCTTGGATTTCGGGGGTGAAATCCATGTTAGGGGTGTATGGTTGTGAGACCTCTAACCTTTCTTAAAGTGTTGAACAAGCTCAGTTATCATAATTTAATTCGCATAACCTTAATATATCCTTGTAATATGCTTTGTAATCATATGACAAGCTTAAGTTTCAAGTTTGGTCCAATTTGGACACTATTTGTGCAAGTTATGCACGTTTTAGACTTTTCTATAATTTACCCAATAAAGAAGTTTTCTTTGAAATTTGTCACATGAATTATGTTTCTTAGATGTTATCTTATCATTCTTGATCTTTTTGAGCCATGGGGCTCCTGGTTAAACCTTGGTTTGAAGGTGTTTTCTCCAAGGGTATTTTAGGGTTTACCCCTTCATGGATGAGCAACCTTTAGCTATCAACTAATGAATTATTTGATTGGCTTGGAAATTCGAAAAAGGAGAGATAATTAGGTTTATATGGATGATGGGGGAGCTACTTTTGTGTGTGCTTGTATATTCTTAATATTTTAAGGCCATGGACACATGGGGAAGCTACTTCTACACCTTGTACTTGCTTCCATCCTTATCCATGGGCTATATTTTCCTCTTCCTTGCCCAAGTAAAAAAAAATGCTTTCTTTCTCTTTCCTGTAACCTAGATCAACGAATCCACACTATTTTTCTATAGAACCAAGTGTTCTAAGGTAGAAAACAACCTCTTTTGGAGAACAAGGTCTCCTAGAGCTCCATCTAGCCCTACCTAGGGTTTCTAGGGTCATCCTATAGGGATTTCAACCAAGGAAAGTTGTTTTCTTTCTTTCTCATCCATTTCTATTGCTCTTCTCCTTCCTTAAACCTTACTCCAAGTTATAACCTTGCTATTCCATGGTATAAGTTCCTATAAAGCACTAAAACCATACTTGTCTTGCTCCATCTGCTTAGGGTTTGCTCATTTGATGAAGAAAAGTGCTAGATGGACGAGTTCACAACTTATACTTGGATTTTCTACCCTATCTGCTTGTGATTTCTTCAATTTGGGATTTTATCTTCTAATTAGAGGCAAGTTTTATAACTTTCTCCACGTTTATTGCTTACCATAAGCTTGCTAGCTCATGTTCTTGCTTTTAAATGATGATCCATGCACTAAAAAGCTATGCTTGACTTGAATTTTGATTTTTATAGTATTCCCTATTCTAATTTCAGTTCTAGATGAAGCTGTGATCATGTGTTCTTTATTCCTAAGGTATAATCTGACTTGGATCAGGTTGGTTTGACAACCAATGGTGCTAAACACCTATCAACCAATGGTCAATTTTAGGGTTTAAAGTTGGTTTCTTCTATAAACACATGACTCAATGGTGGTACCATTGCAACAACCCTATGGTGTTGTCTTCATGACTGTTGATGGTGGTGACCAAGGGTGTCAACTGAAGTTCACCCATTAGGTCATGTTTTGGCCTAATTATAAGCTTAATGATCAACAACTAAGTACCCTAATGAGTGCAGGTATGCGCAGGCACGAAGATGGTAGCCAAGCACATCCGGGTGGAGCCCTGCTGTCAGTTGTGCCATGCTGAGGTTGAAGACATAGACCATGCCTTGTTTGAGTGTAGGTATGCACGGGCGATCTGGAGTGAAAAGCAGCTAGGGGGGATCGTGTATAACAGACATGTTACTGATTGTTTCAGCTGCTGGCGGTGGCTTTTTGCCACCTTGACCAAGGACGAAGTTCTGGAAGCCATCACTTACTGTTTGGCGGCTTGGACATGCAGAAACGACCACCTGTTCAACGGCTCCGACCCAAATGCTTTGCTTACTGCCTCAAGCTTGGAAAAATGGTTCTCTTTGTACTCGGCCCATAGAGCTATTCTTTCCGCCCCTGCTGCCCCTGTTTCAAGGTCGAATATAAGATGGCGCCCGCCTCCGTAGGATGTTATGAAAATTAATGTCGATGTTGCGCTCTTGGGTAATTACGCCACCAGTTTTGGGGTGGTTATAAGAAACTTTGAGGGCCGGTGTGCTTTCATGGCTGCTAAATCTGTTCTGGGAGTTTGGGATATCCACACAGCTGAGTGTTATGCTTTGCTCTTTGGGGTTTCTATAGCTAAAAGACAGGGTCTATCCAGAGTTATCTTTGAATCTGACGCCATTAATGTCATCCACCAAATATCAAGCAGCGCTAGGGGACTGACTCCACAAATGCAAATCTCGAAGCAGGTCGATGTTGCGGCAAAGTTTTTCAGATCAGTCAGCTTCTCCTACACGCCTAGAGAAGGGAATAGAGCTGCTCATCATGTAGCTAACCTTGGTTTAGTTGTAATATCAGATTGTTTCTGGTCCGAAGGCTTCCCCGGTTCATGTAATGACATCCTCGATTTGGATATTGAAATATAAGTATCATCTTTTCAAAAAAAAAATACCCTAATGATGATATCAATCAATGGTGACATTAGCTTGATATTCGATGGTGATTAAAATATATAGTGTTGATCTAACAACCTATGGTGACTTAATGGTCACTAGTGATGGTGGCTCAGGTCTCCACAACCTATGGTGAGTTAATCATGTAGTTGTAGCATCAATTAATCCTTAAACCAATGGTTGTTTGAGTCATTTGATGCAATGGTCGAACCTATGCTCCAATTGATGGTTTTAATATATGAACTTGACCAAATGGTTAAGATCTAATGTTTCTTCATTCAACAACTTGGAATGATGCCTAAATGTAATTTTTTTGTCCTAATAAAGTGATTTAAATGGTTTCCTTTATGAGATCAACTTAAGAAGCTCATTTACTGATGGCTTGTTTTAAATTAAACAATTGCTTGTGGGTTTTACCCTACTCTCAATGGAACTTTTTTGTGTTGTTAATCATGGGTTTCTAGGGTTATAAGGTGATTCTTTCTAGAAGAAAAATCAATGACTTCATAGGTGGTTTGTTCAAGATGTTTACTTATGTAAACAACCAATGGCTTTACCTTTTCAACATTTAATGGTTAAAAGTTGATGCCTCAATATTCCCATTGTTTTGGGTGAAGTGTGTAGTGTAATGTTATGAATCGGATGATGAGAATTTGATGGTTCAATGACTTAAACTTGTAGTATTACCATTGCCCTCGTATTATTATGATTTATAATCGCCATAATGAATTAAATGGGTAACCCTAATGAGGTATAGCTTGTTATACCTAGCTTTAATATAACTAAATGATGGTAATTGGGTATGAATAGTCCTTGAATGATTAATACAATCATGGAGTACTCTCTTATTGTTGTTGAAACCCTAGCATGCTATAAACCAATGGTTACACCTTGATTTATGTGTGGGTTCATACTTGAGAATAATATGGAATGTGATGGTGATGATTCACCTTATGCATCCATGATCCAATGGGAATGTCATGAATTAGGGTTTTGGTATGAGTGTTGATTAGTAACATTAATATAATTTATCTTTTTAAACCTAAATCTAATGCAAATAGATAAAGATGACTATTCATGCTTAACCTTCTTATATGATAGCATGATGGTGAAATAATCTCCTTAATACGATCATAGCCTTAATGTGTTAATTGATGGTTATCATAGCTACATGGTTGATACTTTCTTACGCTAAACATGTGCATTATGAATATGATGAGGGTTAAGCATATCTAGATTTCTTGCATGTTGATGTAATAAAGGAATATTCTTAATGCTAATATAACCCTTCTATGATTGTTTATGAATATCCCCTAGCTCATTAATGTAATATTGTGTTGATGTAGTGTATTATATGTAAGTGATGTTGTTGAGCCTTGCTATAAGGCATGGAATGATAATGATGATCTTGTAGGTAGTAGTATGATGGTCTTAATGACCTTTGGGCATCGTTGAGCCCTGAATGAGGTGTAATCCTCTTGTGTTGATAAGGGTTGATACCCTATGATATTGTGAAAAGGATTTATATCTTATGATAGTATGATGACTAGTGTGGTCTTGTGAATGGAAAGTTAATAGTACCGTGTGATGATGAGATGAGAAATTATGTTTCACACATTTTATAGCTTTTGAAGTTGTGATACTTATATGCTTGCTAGAAGTGAATTAGGGTTTGTATGTCTACTTATTTGATGCAGCCTTATTTCACCCAATTAGAGATAACTAATCAAGTGAAACTCTAATCATGTAGTGCCATGTGCCATAGAACCATCTTTAGTGTTAGAACTTGTTGGATGGTGAAATGAGTATTCCTAAGGGAAAATCAGAGTACATACTATTGAGTATGCAGGGTGCTTCTCATCCTGACACCATGTATTTCAGGAGGATGGCTACGGTCATACCAAGCTCACTTTTTGAGAATGACTTTGGTTGGGTCTCAGTGATTATAATATGATGTGATTAGAGGACAAATGCGGTTGTACCTTAGTGATTGGGTTTGAATACCCTAGATGCTAGCACCGTGACCTGTACCAAGGTGGGATAGTTATCGGACTATATGTCACTATTTTGCAATTTGACTATATGTCACTATGGTGCAGACTCATATTGACCAAGTATGGAGAAGATCTTGGAGTCTGACTCTTCCTAGATCCTATATTGAACTGATTGCAACCAAGCAGTGGTCAGTTGGACTTTGAGTGGTACGAGTCAAACTCCCTAGGGATTAATAAAAGATGTAATACAACTATGTAGCATATTGTTTAGGGTTATACACTACGTTTCACATTGGATGATAACCCTTGTTTGTTATCTTTACATAAATATGATGCTTAGTGAAATTAAGAGATAGTAGATATACTTAGGTTGTGGATATGCTTAAGATTATAGATGCATACATATAGTAATTATGCTTGTGTTGATAACTATACTGCTACTGCTAATTATAATCATGATGTTAGCTATCTTATGTTGTTAGTTATGTTTAGCATGCAAGCCATGCCATTGTAACTAGAGATGCATATATTGCTAGTCATGCTTATCCAGATAGTTGTGTTTATGTTGTTAGATCTTCTTATGATGTTGATATGTTTAACCTATTAGTCATGCTGATGTTGTTATCTATGCATATGATACTAGTTTTATTCATGATGTTAGAGATGCTCATGCTTCTAGACTCCTTATACTATTAATAGGAATATGAAAATAGTCTAGCTAATGAAGATAGTTATTATCTGCTCCTTTATGTATTTTTTTAATCATCAGTGTTGTTGAGCTTATTTGTTATATATGATTAAACTTCTTAAACTATCTCATTACCTAAAAATTTTGGAATCAGTAAATGTTGTTGGAGGTTATATCTCTTGTTGGGACATGGGTCTCACCCTTATGGTTCATCGTATTTTTTTAGGTAATCAAAATTGATGAAAACAAACATGTGGCAGTAAAGAGGAGCTATAGTAATGAATCTTGAGAAATATTATTAGATGTCTAGTGTGCCCTAGAGTTGTCTGAATACTCTCAGGTCTGGGCAGAAAAAGTTTGTATATGGTGTTTCATATGAATCAGAATTTTGTTAGCATGTTAATGTTTGTTGTGCGACATATAAAAATATTGTTCTCCTGTGTATATATGTTATGGATAAGGAAATAGAGCAATTTGTATCAAATTCTTGGCATAGTATGGACACAAGAAAGATGTTGGGCTCTTATTCAAACGGTTCTGAGAAGGTGTTGATGTTGAAATCGGTTTTAATTTATCCATATTTTTGGGTATGTGGTTAATTGGTGATCGATTGTTTTTATGTTTTGAACAATCTCATTTAGTGTAATGGGTTCTCACAATATGGCTCATGCTCAATGTGTTCTTCAGTCATGTTATGCTCCCAAAGATCACATTATGAGTGGTCTAGAATATCTAAGTGTAATGCAAATTAAGTATGGTAAAACATATGCAGTAACATATGTAAAATTGAGAATTCAATATGTATTTTAAAACAAAAGTGAGTAATATATAATTAGACAAATAAAAATTAACGGCAAACCATTATATTTATCTTATTCTATGATCATTACCATATATTCCTTCCTGGTGGTCCATTATGGTGTACTGATTCTTTGTTGGGTTATGCTATATTGAGGTTGGTATTCCAACAACAAAAGGAATTGACTCTTCAAACTTTTCATAGTATTCTTCTTCATCAATTGACAAATATTGTTAAGTTCCTTTCATAAAGAATAATTGACCAATTATTTATTTCTTGTTGGATATCAATGTAAGAACTTGATAGGATTTTGAAGCCATGATAAAATGTTCATCTTTCTTACCTAACATCTCAAATGTTACCAAAGTGAATCCTTGCTCATCAACCTTTAGCCCTTTAATTTATCAATCCAACCACATATATACCTAGGAATACTAAAGTTGATACACTCTAGTTCCCATATATCATTGATGATTTTGTAATATGACATCTTGATTTGTCTAACATAGAACAAGTCTAAAATTTCTTGTCTCCTCATCCAAATCTGGGAATATAAGTTGGTTGCCTTCCACCAGGATGCACATACACATGTTCTAGTAGACCATCATCCTTTTCCTTAGTAGTTTCATTCTGTATAAGAATTTCTACAATCAACTATATTAATAAACATTAAAACTAGGGTATGATTGGTAGATACCAAATCACCCTATTAGGATAGGCTTTCCTTTTCTTATCAAAAGATTTATTCTTCTTGAACCTTAAGAATCCAATCTTCGGACATTCAACTTAGTTTTTGTGTTCATTTTATATTAACACATTGTTATTAGGGAAAGCATGAATCATAGTAACCTCCATACCCTTAGGAAACAATATCATCTTCATTTTATAAGTACAATTTGAAATTCATTACTTTTTGGAAGCATGCCATTCATCGTATTTAGTTGCGAGATAAAAATCATGTAACTCCATATATTGCATGTCTTCAAACTACATAGTCTAGTAATGCACTCATTTTTGTGAATTTATTACAACTCTCATTGGACAATTTGTTAGCATAATGAACCAAAGTACTCAATATATTAGGTACATCCACTAAGTAACCCTCAACTCACCCATATCAGTTTCAATTTCATTCATGCCATCACTACTTGGTACTCATCAACCTTTAAGTAAGAGAATCAACAAATCCCTCATTAGGTTCTTCCTAATTCCATACGATATAGTTCACAATGATCCCACTACACATGATATTACCTTTCACTTATCACAATTTTCTACTTTAAAATTGTTACCACGTCTTCTATATGGATAGTAAACCAATCCCTAGGTGACTTTTTATGCTCATTTAAAATAATAAAAAATTACTAAAGACTTCATTTGAAATTTTATGTGTAGTGTTTATCAATAGAAATCCAAGTTTGATCCATTTTTATAATATATTACTGATTTTTTTTGGATAAGGTAAAATATTACTATGTCAAAAAATTTGTATAGGAAAACCTATACTATACAGAGGGTGCAACTAACTACAAAAACGTCACTGCTCTCTGGAAACTGGGTCCAAACCTTTATACAGGGTAGGTTTGGCCCTACAAATAAGCCCCAGACTATCAGACAACCGATCAAAAAACACAAACTTATCAGTACCAGACCCACCATGAAGCCTGGTATTCCTTTCCTGCCAAATGTCAAAAACTATAGCTACCACTCCCAGTGCCCTAAACTCCCGCATGTTCTTTCTTCCCTCTGTCTTCTACTTTATCCACTCCAGCCCAGCCTCAAGCGACTTCGGTGGGCACCCCCTATCTGCACTTTAGCGCCAATCTGAACCATACATATGAGGAATACAGACACCCAAAGAATAGATGGCCATGCATTTCATCCACCTCCTTGCACAACAAGCAGAACAGGTTGACTATCAAGCCCCACGCATACAATCTATCCACCGAAGGAAGCCGCTGGAGCATCGCCCTATACAAGCAGGAGCCCCATTTGGGCGTCTGTAGCTTGTTCCAAACAACATCATCCCAGGGAACCGGTGGGCCATACATCTTCTGCACCCAAGGTCTGGAAATAGAGCATGCCCAGGAACCGTCTAGGCGACGCTGGTAGGCATGCCAAACATCACCCCATTCCCTGGTCATCCTCCTCCACACAACTGAACCATTCATGCTATCCGTAGACCCCAACGAACTGCCATATCTGCACCTCATCCATGCAGCCCACACCAACTCTGGTTGCATGATGAATCTATGAATACATTGAAGAGTAGTAGCCCTCACCACCGCCCAAGGATCAACCACCCCCATCCCCCCTTGCACATGATCTCTTGTAATGGTGTCCCACACAATCCCATGAGCCTTCCCCCACAGAAACTTACTCACCAGGCATCTAATTTTTTCAATGATAAATAATGGGATCTCCGCTTGTCTACAATAGAATCTAATCTTGGCCAATAAGACCTAATTACATAACACCAGCCTGCCAGCAAATGAGATTGCCAAACCGACCCACTTGTCAATCCATGATCTCAACTCATCCACCAAATTTCCATAGTCTTTACCCCTCCCTTTGCCCCCAGATATAGGGATGCCTAGATACTTTGTGGGGAACCTCCCCCGCAATATGCCTACAGCAGCCCTCAACCTTCCTCGTCTGGCATCACAAGAATGAGACAAGAACACTCTAGATATGATATCACTAATATAGAGCCCTATCATACGCCCCACCTCCACAAGGATGCGCATCACCTGTATGAGGTACTTTCTATGGCCTACTATGAATATCATCACATCATCTGCAAACACAAGATGTGAGACTATGGGCACGTTCTTGATCTTGAACACCTTAAGTCTCCCTTCACTTTCAACATGATTTACCGCAAAGGAGAAAGCTTTCATGATGATCACAAAAAGCATGGGTGATAGAGGGTCCCCCTGCCTCAGCCCATTGGAAGCAGAGAAGAAGCCATGTGGTACTCCATTCACTAGAACATAATTGAGATACCTTCCACACACTGAATCAGCAACTTAATCCATCTACTAGAAAAGTCTAGCGCCTCCATGATCCTCCACAAAGTGGACCATTCAACATGATCATATGCCTTCATGATATCCAGCTTGAAACACGCCTTCCTAGAAGCATTCTTCCCTCCAAATTGATTGAGAAATTCAATATCCAGTAGCGCACCATCAGCGATGTCTCTGCCTTGTATGAAGGCCATTTGGTTGGGGGACACAACCTTCGGAAGGATATTCGTAAGTCTCCTCGATAAAAGTTTGGCAAAGATTTTATATAACACTGAGAAGCAAGAAATAGGCCGGAGGTCTTCCATAGAAGAAGCCAAATTCTTTTTGGGGATCAATCTGATGAAAGAGTGCTTCACTTTTTGAAGCATACTACCTCCCACCATGAACCACCTCACTGCCCGGTATAAGTCCTCCTTTATAATATCCCAGTAGCTTTGAAAGAACCTCCCATTAAATCTATTGGGGCCCGGAGCCTTGGAAGGACCTATTGTGAAAACCGGCTCCCTAACTTCGTTATCCATCACTGGGCCACACAACTCCATGTTCATCTCCTTGCTCAACTTATCGCTGGGCAAGAAACCCTGGTGAATAACATGCTCCCTATTATATAGGTTCTTAAAGTAGTGAATGGCCTCCTCCACCACCTCTCTCAGTCCACTCGTAGCATACCTATCTTCCTTCATCAGCCCATGGATGTAGTCCTTCATGTGGTTTTTCTTCATGGAATTATGGTAGACCCTAGTATTCTTATCCCCATCCTTTATCCATCTCAGTCTACTTTGTTGCCAATGATACATTTCCTCTGTCTTTTCCAACCTGAGCAATCTGTTCGCCTTTTATTCTTCATCCTTTATTCTATTAACATCTAAGGGTTGAATCCTAAGATGTCTCGCAGCCTCCTTATGATCTTTTTTGGCTTAACTCACCATATTTGGGAGGTTGACCAGATTAGCCGCCCAAATCTTTAGGGCCTTCTTTGTCCTCTTGAGTTTTTCTGCCACACAGAATATTAGGTTACCCACCACCCTATCCTCCCAAGCATCATTTGACAACATCCCTGAACCTCAGCCAATCCGTCCAGAAATTCAAAAACCAAAACGGTATATTCTTCTTCACATCCTCCACCAGGTCCACTTCCATCCAAGAGTGGTCACTATTTGGGTATCCCCCCAAAGACACATGCACCTCCGGAAGACAGTCCAACCAAACTAAATTTACCAAGCCTCTATTCAGCTGGCTTGCAATTCGATGTGTTGGGCTCCTCTTGATCTACCACATGGTTAGATCACCATTCATGTTCGCATCATTGAATCTGCTAAGAACTGAGTCTGGAATGGGTAGGCCCCCATGCTTTTCCCCTACCTTCCTCACATGGTTGAAGTCCCCAATCACCAGTTGGGAAACATGTTGTTGAGTGGTTTCTTTAATAGTCTCCTAGCATGTCCTTCATCTCCCCTCATTGTTATGGCCATATACCCTCATGAGGAATGGATGAGGTGGTATACATGCAATAAATATCTAAGATGTTCTCTACAAAAGTTCATGTTTGTATAGATTGATTTAATCCCTACTATGCATTGTCTGATAAAATCAGTAATATATTCAAAAGTGTTCATGAATATTCCCATCAGCAATTATCTAAGAATTACCACTAGTGTGTAAACTTTAAAAGGCATATCTAGGTCATATAAATATTCTGGAATTTAGAAATCTGATTAAATTCTAGATCTTATGCATACATTTATTCTAGGAAACAAAATTTCGTTAATGTATAGTTTATAATGCACTACTTTTGGGCCACACAAATGAGTTCACCTTCTAGTATATATATGAATTCTATAATACTAACAAAGTAGTAATAGTGAAAACAAAAAAAAAATTGGATACTATATTCATAATTTTCAAGTGATAAAATACTTGCACCACTACATACTTTCAACTAATCACATTTTAATAATTTTTATGAATATATATGTATAATAAAGTACCAACATCAAAACAAGTACATCATTGATAGCTAGCAATAAAAAACTCTTTGATAATGTGTAACATCACCACAGTCAACATGGTAGGAGTTGAAGGAAGCATTAGCAATGAAAACATTGGAGAAGACTAGTAGAAGTGTCAAGGAGCATTGACAAGCACCCCAAACTAAATGTAGATTAAAACATCACAAAGTAAATGCATCTCGATAGTAAGAGCAAACAATAGGAATGATCAACATCGACATTCATTAGTGGTGGGGTTGAGAAGAACTAGTTACAACAGTAGAAAAACAATAGGATGGAAAGAACCTGCTACAATGGAAGAACCAAAGAGGGCACTCATATGGTGGAATCACAACACACTAAAGAAGAAATCATGATGATAACTAGAACCAACTGTAGTAAAAATAGTTGTTGGAGATGATAATGGATGAATTGGAAGAAATAGAAGAAGAAAATGGCAAGGTCAGAACACCAAAATTCCCATTTCTCTATTGTATGAAATGAGATGAAGATGAATCAAAGAAAAATACTATTTTCCATTATTATAACAACTTATGTGACGGTTAGTGAATAGAAAAACTACTAATGGAAGTTGTTGCACAAGGCATTCTTGATCAAAAGTGTATAGACTAAAATTTTAACATAAGTGAATCCTAGGTCCTCCTGTAGATGGAAGTTATTCTTCTAAACCAATGTTTAAACATCTTCAAAAGATTTTAAGTGCAAATCCACTATAGAAGGCACGTCTAGAGAATATTTGCATTTTATGTTAGAATTTAAATGCAAGGGTTTGCAAGTAACCTCGGAATAGGTTAAAGAAAACCTTAACCAGTTTAGGATTCTCATTATTGAAATTTAGAACATCTTAGGATATGAGATCCAGATCTCAAATATAAATTCTCAAGTAGATTCTTCCACACCATTATGTTTCCATAAAACTTTTATATTAGTATATCACATATTTTCAATGCCTAAATATTTGAATTCATGATCTACATTCATCTTTCTTCTTAAATGAGATCTTATACTAACTGAAGAATTTTAATATGAAACACTTTCTCTACATAAGTATGTAATTTTCTCAACATGGACATATGGAAACATCATGAAACTTATGCAATTGTGGTCGTAATACCAAGGGATATGCTATATCAATGACTCACGTGTAAATCTAATTTACCCCTTTTCACAAATGTTATGACTCCAATACATGGTTATACTTTAATGTAGACTTGACCATCTATATGAAATACAAGATGTATATGCATTTATCTACATAAATTAATTCCCTATCATGAGAAGCTTGTAATTTTTGTTGGGTGGCTACTATCTTATCTATTTTCATTAGTGCTATCTAGACCCAATTTTTTTTCCTCTAGCTAAATACCAGCCATTAGGATCTATAAAATTGATTGCATAGCATTTAACTATTAATTTCATGTTTAAATCAAATATATGGATGTTTTTACGTGCCAACTCAGTCAAGCTTTGATGTGCATTCCCATTTCCATGAATTTTTTTTATACACATGATATAGGAATATCTTGTAGTGTATGTATCATCTTTCTAATGTTTGCTTATATGTATATGAAAAGAAATACTATACTATAAATTGCTTCTCATGTCTTAATGAAATTGATCCCAAATCATGGATTTGAATTGAGCATAGTCTGACACAATGGTAATGACACATGGTAAAATCCTACACATTAATATAATTTTTGGCTAAATGATATGTTAGGTTGTCATTGGGTATGTAAGAAGTATGTTATCTTTCTCAACCTATCCACAGTAGTGCACATAGAATTGTGTCCTCTAGAAGTGTAAGGAATTCCAGTGACAATGTTCATGGTTACATGATACCACTTACATTCATGAGTAGTCATGGGCTCTAGTAATATGGATGGCTTCTGGTATAAAACTTTTTCTACTGGCATAGTCTACATATGGCTATATATTTAGACACATCCTTCTTTCTATTGGCATAGTCTGCATATGGCTATATATTTAGACACATCCTTCTTGATTCATGCCACTATTACACTCCTTGATATGTTGATACATCTTAGAACTTCCTAGTAATATATCATAGTTCAATTTGTGAGCCTCTCTCATGATCATATGTTTGAACTAAAAAAAATGTCTCAACTCATCTTTTTTGGGCACACATAATCTTTGTTTGTGATATAAAACACCATTATCTAACATAATGAAATCATTGTATTTTTATTTCATACATTTTCTTCTTGATTTTCTATATATATAGGATTGTAGTCTATTTTGAGTTATCTTCTTTCTTAGAATCTTATTGACTAGTAGTGTACTAGAAGTCCTTTTTGTGCTATCTATTTGAATATCCATCTCTCTGGCATTGGAAAAAATATCATGTTTGAGACATGTTAGATTTATTTCTATTATACATGCAGATGATGTCGTCTAACTCATGCATCAACCACTTCTTGATCCTTTTCTAGATGGTAATCTATTATGAAATCATTATCTGTATTGGGTTCCAAACACCTTCTTTGTCTCATACTAATCTCTTTTTGGTAAGCATGTAGTTTAGAATCTTGTGGGTTTAAACACATGGAATGATTCACTTTACAAATAGAGTCTCCATGTCTATAGAGCTAGTACATTTTTATAAATGGTACATAATATTTGGATAGTTTTCTTCATTCATAAAAAATTACCTTGATGGTGAAGATATAAATTTGAAATATTTCATTAATACACAACCTTTTCCTTTCTTCAATGCATCACAAGATACTTCACAACCTTCCTCATTTTATGGAAATATTAAGAGTGGTTTTGTTTAAAATTTCTTATAGAAGTCTTGAAACTTCCTTGATGTTGTTTGGACCATATGACTGATGTCTTACTATTCAATCTGGTAAAATGCATATTGATAATGAAAGTTTCTTAATAAATTTCCATTAGTAACATGCTAATCCTAAGAATCCTTGATCCCCAATAGGTGTATTTAATTATTCCCACTAGAGCATTATCTCTACTTTTTTTGGATTCACACAAGTCCATTGATTGAAACTTCATGTAAAAGAGTAAAAAATTTAGTCAACAAAAGTTCAAATTTAGTGTACTTAGTATACAATTTGTGTTGTTATAATGGTTGTATTGTGAATAATAATGATGTATTACCTATTTTGCATCTATCAAATTTATCATGATAGTATTTACAAATACTAATAGAAATTGACAGGATACCCGAATCATTAAAACCATGAACGTCGTAGGTGTATTACTTAGCCAAATTGGTATAGAGTGTTCTAAATGTTGTTTATAAGAGGTAATATGTGTTTATTCTTAGTTGATGGAAATCTAGTTGTAGATCAGTCTTTGAGAATACATATGCTCCTAATATATGACCAAACAAATACTCTATTATAGTCAACATGTATTTATTATTGATATTGACTTTATTGAGATGGTTCTACTAAATGCACAATCACATGGTTCGCTCCTTCTTATTTATGTATAGAACTAGTTCTCCTGAAGATATTGTACCTCATTTTTCTGAACATAAATCTATTAAATTTTTTAGTTGCTTCTTCAACTCTCTAAGATGCTTGTCCTATCTAAAAATGTAATTAGAAAAAAAAATATCATTACACTCTTGGAATATGAATACATTTGTTAGATTAGGATTCTCTTCTTCTATATCAGTCACATGCGCTAACGATCCCTAGAAACATTTCCTTAACATCCTTTTAGATGTCCTCACTAGTTATTATACATGTGGTTTATTGCTACTCTATCTATTATGAAGATCCATGCATTATTATCATCATTAAATCCAAGTCCTTTGGTATACGATATAGTATCAGCTTGCATTGTTGCAACAAATTCATACTTTGGATTACATTTTGAATTTCCTAATTATTTCAATATTTTTTCTTGTAGCTATTATGATCATCTCATAAAATCAAAGAAAATAAATTCATATTTGGTGACTGACATGTTCCCTTGATTTAAATTCAGGAACTACCTCACATTGTCATGTACATATATGCATGAGGATAGTGACATGACTCAAATATCCTTTTAAAATAAACTCTTGTAGTAATATCACCAAAACATGAATCTTTACCAGACCCCACAATCGAACATCACTTCATTTTTAGAGGTAAACTACAAGTTCCACATAATCTTCCTTTGTTAATTTTTTCAACCTAATGATTTTATCAGTCTAAAACAATCATATGTTGACATCATTTGGACCTAACTACAAGTAAAATCAAATGCCATTATATATATTATAATTTCATATGCATTCCTTACAACTCTCATTCAATTTGGTAGATAAGTATGTCATCTCCTTACTCCCGCCATCTTATTTAAAACTACCATAATTCCTTAAAAGTTCTTTTGTGTCTCTAATGTCATTTACTTCACATGAGGCAATTCAGGTTGTGATGCACATGTTGCTACTTTGTAATCACCCAATCCCTAAATGGTTCTCAATAATTTTTCTTTTTATATTGATATAGACATAGGCTTTGATACCATCTCGAATCAGAAACTCAATATAGGACAAAAAAGAATCATGAGCTTAGACCATATTCTACATTGGAAAGCAAGTGACACCAATACACAAAACAACTTGACATATTGATGCGATGATTTTGAGTCGCATTTGTAGACCTATTTCATATGTTTTATGCTTTAATTAGTCATTTTTATGGTTAATATCGCATAATTCATCCACTTTGGTCTTTGCTACTATTTTATGTCAAATCCCCTTTATTTCATCATTTTGAGCATTAATTGTCAAAATATTATTATTTGTGTGAATCTATGTGATCTTGTGTTTGAATTTCAGGACAAACGAGTATTTGCTTCCGTCGATACCATCGACGGAAGTCGATACCATCGACATGATCACAGGTTGCCAGCTGAAAGGAGCAGCAAAGTGTCAATACTATCGACAGGGATGTCGATGGTATCGAGTCACCTTCAGGTTGCTGGCGAAGAAGCAGTCGATAGTATCGACCCCAAGTCGATACCATCGACACATGGAGGCTACATTGACACAAAACGACAAAACTGTCGCTACAGGCTAGTCGATACCATCGACCTGCGTCGATGGTATCGAGACTACATCAGGCACTCAGACGAAAAGAAAGAAGGGATGCCGCTACCACACTGGGTCGATACCATCGACCCGCATCGATGGTATCGACACTGTGAGATATGTGTTTGATTCAAATTGACCCCAATCGAACGGTCGTGGTTAATTAGCAACCTAATGAGGGAATTAAACCTAATGACGGCCGCCCAGGCCAAGGAGGATCTCATTAGCCATTGCACGAGTACCGAGGAGCAGGAGAGAGGAGAACGGAGGCCAGAAGCTCATACCAGTTGATTCAGACACCGCAGAAGACGGATTTCACCATCGAAAGGCGGGAGAGCATGTGTTCTACGCAAAGGATCAACAGGTTCTTCTCAATTCAGGGGTTTCACCTCTCAATTCACGTTTTCCACATGATTTCCCCTATCTCTACCTTGTACTTGTTTGAGATGAACATACGGGGCTAATCCCCTTTGTCTTTAGGACCGGGAGTAGCCCGGGAATTCATTGTATGACGATTTTACAATATTAATTCATATTTCATCTCTTAAATCCATGGTATAGTTTCGTTTTCTCCATATATTCTTATGCTTGATCACCATAATAATAACCTAATGCCCTTAATCACTTTGAATGAAGTATTAACGGCTGAAAAGAGATGAAATCTATATTAATCGATAAATCCCTTGACCAAGGTGGTGTAAAATTAATGGTGGATACTGAGAGATTGTTCATAATGCACCTAGTCTAGGGTATAGGTTACTACGACGGTGGAACCGACCTAGACCGAGGTAGTGAATTGCACCACAACAGTGGACAATTCTGTTTTCAGGCCACTACCCGGATAGAGAGATAAAATTGAGGCATTATATAAAATCTAATACAATGAAAACCCGCGGTGAAACTGAAATCCTAAAGATACCCTTTTGAATTGATTAAATTAACATTTAATCGATCGTTTGTTTTGTTTTTGTTTTTATTTTCTTTTAATTTTAACAACAACGCTCAATTTGTTATTAGGCTTAGCTGATCGCAAATAGTTAGTAGGAGTCTCCAACAATTCCGAGTATCCCTGTATTCGACTCGGGCCTCACAAAGGCATGTACTACTCGACACGTTCACTTGCGTTTTAGCGCACAGTAAAATTGCGTCAAGTTTTTGGCGCCGTTGCCGGGGATACGGCGAATTGTTGGCACTTTGAGTGCTACGAGCGGCCACTCTAGGCCACAATTTTTTTACTTTGAAACAACTTCAAATATTTTCTTTCTATTGTTCGTTAATTTTTATACTCGTCAAAGCACTGTACTGAACTAAATTTTCCTATTTCAGGTACGTTGCATGGTGTAGACGTGTAGTACTGACTACGCGAATCCCTCACCCGAGGTTCCGCTACCGGGACCAGAAGAAGAGGAAAGCCACAATCAAGACCAGTTAGAGGAAACTGAGTCAGAACCTGAACAAGAAGAGATGGACGAGCCACAGACTATATGGGAGAAGATCAAGGCTTCTTCCGCATCCGCTTCCAAAGGGCCTATAAAGAAGCAGGAAATCAACATACCTACATATAAGATTGATCCGGTGTTGATAAATCTGGTTACGTCGAATGCTTTTCATGGGCTCAAGAATGAGGACCCTGTCGCGCACATAAGTCAGTTTGTTGAGAACTGTGATATGGTTAAAATTGACAGGTTTCCACAAGATGCACTTTATCTTAAACTTTTCCCAAGTTCATTGGCGGGAGCCACGTGAGAATGGCTACACAATTTGGATGATGAGTTTGTGGAGTCCTGGGACCATATGGTGGAAGTTTTCTTTGAGAGGTTCTTTCCTCCTGAGAAGACTAACGACATGATACGGAAGATTCATCACTTTACCCAACAGGCCGGTGAGACATATTCTGAGACCTGGGAGAGGTTTCAGGTCATGCTGAGACGGTGCCCGCATCACAGGCTGGATAATGAAACACAAGTAAAGATCTTCTATTTTGCTCTCTGCGAGCACGATAGGAGCAACCTTGATTCAGCTGGGTCAGGATTCTTTTTGAACAATACAGACACCAGATGCTGGGAGATACTAAAGAATATGGCTAGAAAACAATCATGGGGTGAAAGAGGTGCCGTGGAGCAGGTCTGAGCAGTAGGAGAATCTAAGGCAATAAAAGAACTGAATGAGAAGATGGATCTTCTCGCAAAGAAGTTGCTTGCAAAGGAGGATGATGCATCTGAGGATGAGGAAGCCCAAGTCAAATTCATGCAACAACAGGGCTACAGAAACAATGACTATGCATGCAGGAGAGACAAAAAGTTCTCCTAGAAGGATCCTAATAATTTCCAACAAGACCCGGAGACAAAGCCACAACCGAGAGCTGAGGATAAGAGCACTGAATTACTTAGTCAAATGGTGCAGCAAAATCAGGAAATGATGGCTATGTTTGGTAAGCAATTGCAATCTCAAGGTGATATTTTAACCAAATTTGGGCAGACGCTACAAAGCCATGGAGCACAGATGCGGGCATTGGAAACCACCGTGGCTCAGATTTCAAGTGAAGTGGCGGCCATCAAGCACGCCAACCAGCAGAAACTAGCCGAGAATGCAAATGTGGCCCAAACACACCATCAAGTGAAGTACATGTCTGTGGTAAGCAATGAGGAGGAATCCCAGGTGTCAGAAGCAAAAGATCAGAGAAAAATGAGGTTTGATACGGGAGAAACATCGGCGATACCGTATCCTCGCAGTTATTATGGACTGTCGGGCAGAAACCCTCTTTTCAGGAAATCCCGCCAAGGACCCAATATAGTTGCATCCCCGCCTAGCCAAGAAGAGCAAGTTAAGGTTGCCTGTCACGGTGCGGATACATCTACTACGAGAGAAGAGCCACAGCAAATGATACATGTTGATGATGTTCCGAAAAAGCCTATGCCAGAGGGAATAATGGAAGCAAGCTTAGGGGAGCTGGCCCCGAAAAGTCCATATGTGCCACCCCACAAGCGTGGTAATGCGGCAGTGGAGTCAAATTTGGACAACTCGAAGCCGAAGAAGGAGCACATGCATTATAGAAAATTCTTAGAGATATTCAAAAAGCTACATATCAATATTCCGCTGGTGGAGATGATTGAGAAGGTCCCCGCCTATGGGAAGTTTATTAAAGAAATAATTAATAAAAAGAGGCGGATCAAAGATACTGATGTGTGTAGGATGAATGAAATGGTAAGCTCAATGATCCTTGGGAATTTACCAGAGAAGAAGAAAGACCCGGGGAGCTTCTATATTCCATGTTCAATAGGTGATCAACACTTCCCACGAGCTCAATGTGATTCAGGCGCGAGGATAAATCTCATGCTGTTGCCCACATTTCAGAAGCTCGGGTTACACGACATAAAGAAATCAGTGGCAACCATTGAATTAGCAGATGGATCTATTGTAAGGCCACATGGCATTTGTGAGAATGTTATTGTCAAAGTGGACAAATTCATTTTTCCTGTGGACTTTGTAATCATGGACATGCCGCAGCTTGAGAGTTGCGAGATGCTATTAGGGAGGTCGTTTCAAGCAACGGACGATGTAGTGACTGCAATAGGGAGAGGTAAGCTCACATTGGGAATTGGTCAAGATCGCGTGGAGTTCAAGTTGCCGCACGATCCTTTGAGCACCTTCTCCAAGGTACCAAGTTGATAAAAATGCCAAAAGTCGTCTAGCCTAAGACGTTAAATAAGGGCGCTTGTTGGGAGGCAACCCAACCATTGGTACCTCAGTTTAGTTCATTTACATTCACAGTTTAATTTTTTTTTACTTAGTTTTTAGTATAAAAAAAAGATACCGTGATCGGTGTGTTCTTTGTGCAGGCTGGGGCAGAGTCGATACGTCGATACCATTGACGTCCTCGTCGATGGTATCGACAGACCTACAGGCAGATCACAAAATCAAGGTCGATGGTATCGACATGCCAGTTGATACCATCGAGATCTCTGAAGATTTACAGAAGAAATCGACTCAGTGAAGTCGATACCATCGACGGGCGTGTCGATGGTATCGACACTTTCAAGTGAAAAAGGCGGTGGCCGATCTCGCGAGGATTTACCCTAATCATGAAAGTCGATACTATCGACTCGTGTCGATGGTATCGACAATCCACGTCACCAATCCGCACGAACAAATCAACGACGATCGCGACATCCACATCATCGATCCGGGTGAAGCATCGATACCATCGACCCATGTCGATGGTATCGACACATCAGCGATCCGAGCTTCAAGATATAGCCATCGACAATCGTCGATACTCGCGATGGGGGCAGATAGCATCGACTAGTGTCGATACCATCGACTCGCGTTGATGGTATCGACCGGCCAACAGTGGCGCCGGCCAAGTCTATTTAAGGAGATTCATTACGTCAGTTGACGTCACACCTTCAGAGTGATCTCCTCCATTTGCGCCAAGCACTCTCCCGATCCGTCTAAGCCCAATGACGAGTAGCACCGAGCGAAGTTCTTCATCGAGCGGGGATTCACCTCTCCGATCTTCACCAAGCTCCCATTCTATTCCTCTTTCTTTTGCAAAGATGGTGCGTACAGCGGGTGCATCCTCTTCACATGCACCGCCCATGGAGATTCCGGTGTTTGTTCCTCCTCGTCCTCACTCTATTACATGACCGTGACTGATTCATCCATCCGCGGAGGTGAAGAAGGTGTACGAGGAGCTGCTAAAGTGCAAGATCGAGCCCACGCGATATGTCGAACGGAACCTGATGCGCGACTTGGGGTTCACAGACAATCTTGCCTATGTCCTGAAAGGGCAAGCGCAGGAGACTGACAGTGCAGGCTCTGATCTCCAAAACACAAGATAAACATAGCGGAAGCGATTCAATTAACAGCGGAATATGAAAATCACGAGAAATTAAAACTTTTCAAAAATGAGATCTTAAAAACCTGAAACTCCTTTTATAAAAGTAAGATGAACTGTTTACATCTCTGATAAATCACTTCTCGAGTGATTATATACGTCATGATACAAAATCTCAAGATTTCAAAATTCTCAGATCAACAAACTCCTAGGACCTGAGTGTATAGAGATGACATAAGACTATTCTGACTACAAGACTAGACAGCACAGTGTTTCCACCTGAAGTCACTACTGCTCCTGAATTTGCTGTTGTTGTTGCTGCCCACCTACAGATTGGTTCCTTCTACCTCGACGTCCACCTAAAGGTAGAAATATACAGGGTGAGACAATTTTAAATAATTGTCCCAGCGAGAGTTATAACTCTCCGCCAGAAACTTTGTTAAAAGCAATCAAAGGAATATCATGAGCAGGTAATTTAGGTTACTCACAGCAGGCTTGATAACAAATACTCACCTTTATTTAAGGAATATGAAGAACACGTATACTAATGCTTGAACAGGATATTAAAAACAAGCAATGTAATATCAATCAATGTTCCTCGTAGTTCAACCTAAGCAGTTATGCTACGTGGTTGATTATGTTTTACAAACATCATTATGCCCTGCGGAGATGAGGTATACCGCTCATTCTCCAACCGATCACTAGTAAGTCGCATCGGTATCATACTAGGTCATCGAAAGAGCCGGATTCTCATGACCTTCAACTACCTCAGTCAGAATGAGGATAAACATGCAGGACATCTAGTGTCCCTGCTAATATAGCTTACCAGGGTATTCTGGTACTTCGCTATTAGAGTCACAGTGGCATTCTGCACTCTCTTCTCCATCGAAAGATTTCATGTTTATCTCTCATCGATGTGGTATAAAAGATTCCCTTGGAAGAATAGTGTTACATCATCCCGGTATAAACATATAGTGAAGGGTTGATGGATTAAGATACATCAACATCAACTCCTACACTAGGATGTAAGGATATACACATACATATTCCCCCACATACTCTAAAGTATGTGATCCAGGAGTTCCCTTAGGAAAACCTGTTCCACCATCATTTAAACTCTGACAATGATGGATCTATGATCAGGGCTCTACATGATATGATTAAACTTGGTTATTAGGTACATTTCAGTATTCTTTTAGCATCATACATGTTTTCAAACATTAATCATTAGCATAGCAGCTATGAAAGTAGAATACTAAATGTATCAAGTCTAACTCACATCAATTATCATTTCTCAATCGTCCAATCACAAGTCATTTGACAAGCATGACCTTGATGATATTCATGGCTCTTACATCCTATCATTCTCATAAGATGCCACTTATTATGCATCAACATATGTCATTATTCATAAAGCTAATAACATGCTTCCAATGAATATGAAATCATAATCCTTACCTGGATATGATCACCATCATGTATAGAAACCTGCATGGTTAATTCAACTGATAATAGTAAGCAGTTCATATCAAGAGTTGTACCCTTATATTCTTACAAGGGTTAGATTCCCTGATTTTCATCAATTAGGGTTTACTATTCAAAATATATGTCATCACCCTAGAATTAGGGTTTACTATTCACCTCATGGTGAATTAATCTCATTACATCACCATGCATGAGAAACATCATCATTAAAGCCCTCAGATAAGATCAAGATTCACCAATTACCATAATTAGGGTTTCCATGATCTCTCATAAGTGGATCATACCCTATTCATGCACATTCATGTATATTGAAGGTATTTTACTTGCGTTTCCACCATAAATGGTACTTTCTCTCTCCTCTTACTAGTAGATGGTGACTACACCACTTAGATTAGGTTAGGTTAAGTCCCCTTTGATCTACATAAACCAAATCACCACTATCAAGTGATTCGGGTTTGATTAGAACAAGGTATAACTCAATTAAACCTCTCAGGGGCATTTTGGTAAATTACCCATTGATCATCCTCATGGGTCAATTCATTAATCACTTAGTCCCTTAATATATTAATTTACCATTATGGTTTATATTAGATCATCATTGAACCATTTACACCTTCAAGTGATTAAGTATAATCAACCTTGAAAATCTCCAATTGGTTTAGGGTTTGATCTTCAACCTTCAACCCATTTGATTCTTAAATGACCTTGAACTCGTTTAACCTCAAACGACCTAGAACCTATTTGGGCCTTAAACAAGTGTGGACCCCCTTGATCTTAAACGGGTGTGAACCCACTTGAGATCAAACGAGTGTGAACCCGTTTGAGATCAAACGAGTGTGACCCCGTTTGAGATCAAACGAGTGTGAACCCGTTTGAGATCAAACGAGTGTAGACTCGTTTGGACTTAAACGAGTGTGAACTCGTCTGGACTCAAAAGAGTGTGAACTTACTTGGGTCCAAACCGCATGAACATAAAAGGTGACACATAGGTTATGTTTGAATAGGGTTTCCTATGTTGAACCCTTTAATTAGCCAAAGCCATGTTAACCACTTACATATTGAGTCAATTAGGATGAGCCTCAATCAATTGGACTCCAATTGGGCCCAAACTTGGACCAAACGGTCTTGAGATCGTTTGGATGACCTCCAAATGGTCTTCAGACCGTTTGCCCAAAGTTTGACCAAAATCTAAGTTGATTTGATTAGGATTGAACCCTAATTAGGTCTAAAATCAGCACTTTTATCAATTCTTCAACCTATTGAAATTGGACCTACAATGGATCAATTTTCCTTAACCCAAGACCTCCAAACGGTCTTGGGGTGTCACTAAACGAGTGTGAGACCGTTTGGGTGAACCCCAAATGGGTTTGAACCCGTTTGGATCCTCCAACCCAAAACTCAACAAGAATCAGCAATTTCAACCCAATTAGGGCTAGGGTGTTGAAGTTTCTTCAACTCTCAATTGGTTAGGAATTAGATTATAATTCTTTGTAGGAAGAAATTCAATACATTACGAACAGACCCTCAAACGGTCGTACCTTGGTCAACCCTATGAAACGGTCTTGGGGTCGTTTTGATCCAAACGATCTTGACCTTAAACGAGTTGCACCCGTTTGGACCAAAAGGGTCCAAGGTCATTACATAAAGTGACCTAGGAATCCACGCCCATCATCCTCAACCTCTGTTCAGGTCGGTTCCTCCACCGTTTTGCTTGCAAAAGAGCAAGGAAGAAGGGAGGTAGAAGAAGAACTAATCATAGAAAACAAGAACAAAGATATGCATAACAAAGCTAAGAGTTAGAGTTATAAAACCCGCCTCAAACGTGGTTCCTAGAGCTTCCAAGCTTCCAAGCTTCAAGCCTTTAATGGTGTCTTGAGCTCCACAGGTCGGCCAAGGTCAATTCTTCAAGAAAAAGATGGGGATGGTCGGCTAGAACAAGGAACCTAAGTAAGAAAACTAGCAATTCAACCTTGTAATACGATTTCCTCCATGAATCCAAGATAGAAGGTGGTGTTCTCTTACCTAGAACAGGTTGGTCGTCCCCTTGAGCTCCTGAGCTTTGCTTGGGCCGGTTGAGAAAGATAAGAAGTGAGGAAGTGAAGGAAAACGTTTGCTTGGTTTGGAAAGAAAGGTGCTTTTATAGTTTAGGCTGATTTTCACCATAAGGACCTCTAAAGCATGTAATTCTCATCCAAGTCCCTCCTTATTTCTAAGGCATGTTCAAGCTATCAAAACTTAATCAAATCCCATCAAAACTCAAGATCTAAGGGTAAAGAAAACCAATATGCACACTAAGGTATATATATGAAGGGTCTTCTTACTCATACTAGGTGTTTTCACTACAAAGGTCATCCTTCTTATCCAATTATTTAATAAAAGTGCCCCTCTCATCCTTTCTTATCTAAATGATGTCAAGAGTCATAAAAGATATTCTAGAAAGTGTATAGCACAAGTTGCACCCCACATTTTGGGTAAATTGCACTTTACACCAAAATTAGGGTTTAAGCACAAGGATTGCTCCACAAGCTGCACCTTGGTGCCCAAACTTGGCAAATCCATCATACCTCATCATATTCCTTCATATGATGTCTCTTTATTAGAGGAACATCTTAATCTGTGTTATTTACAAGTTAACCCCACTAATTGGGTAATTTGCACATAGGTCCATGTATTACCAAACAATACTACAATCATTGTTTAAAAAGGACAGAAATGAAAATGTATGTTCCTTAGGAACTTAATTACATGCCAAAAGATAATCACAAGGATTTAATTACATATCTTAGGCAAAACACCTAGGGTTAATTCATAACCCAGGTCAGGGATGTTACAAATTATCCACCCCTTATAAGGATTTCGTCCTCAAAATCGATAAAATGTATTAAGAGAAAAGAGTAGGATATTTCCTTCTCATCTCTTCCTCTAGTTCCCAAGTGGCTTCTTCAACACCACGGTGATTCCAGAGAACTTTTACAAGACTTATCTCTTTCTTCTTTAGCTTTTTAATTCTGTTATCAAGGATTGACATCGGTCCTTCCTCATAAGTTATATCTTCATTCAATTCTACTTCCATAGGTTGTAGAACTACTCAGTATCGGGATGACATTTCCTTAACATAGAAATGTGAAACACAGGGTGTAGTTTTTGTAATTCTGGTGGTAACTCTAGTCTATAGGCTACCTTTCCAACCCGTTTAATGATTGGATAAGGCCCTATAAATCTAGGAGCTAACTTCCCTTTCCTTCCAAAGTGAAGGACTCCTTTCCTAGGCGAGACCTTGAGATATACTCTATCTCCAACCTGGAACTCCAACGGTCTACGACGCTTGTCAGCATAAGATTTTTGCCTATCTTGTGCAGTCTTAATCTGTTGTTGCATTACTTTAATCTTTTCCGTAGTTTGCTGCACAAGATCAGGACCTAACAATTGATGTTCACCAGTCTCATACCAGCATAAGGGTGATCTACAACGTCTGCCATATAAGGCTTCATAAGGTGCCATATCAATACTATGTTGATAGCTATTGTTATAGGCAAACTCTATCAAGCTTAGGTGCAGATCCCAACTTCCTGTGAACTGGAGAACACATGCTCTCAACAGATCTTCTAAGGTCCGTATAGTCCTTTCTGACTGTCCGTACGTCTATGGATGAAAGGCTGTACTAAACCTTAACTGGGTGCCTAGTGCTCTATGTAGTTGTTCCCAAAAACGACTTGTGAACTGAGGACCTCTGTCAGAAACTATGGTGACAGGAACTCCGTGCAAACACACTATCTCTTGAACATATAACTGGGATAACCTTTCAGAAAAATAGGTTGTTTTGACAGGTAAGAAATGCGCTGTCTTAGTCAACCTATCAACAATTACCCAAATGGAATCATGTCCTTTGTTTGTTCTAGGTAGACCAACAACAAAGTCCATGGTTACATGATCCCACTTCCACTGTGGTATGGGTAAAGGTTGCATTGTTCCTGCAGGCTTCTGGTGTTCAGCTTTAACTTGCTGACACACTGGACACCTCAGAACAAACTCAGCTACGTCCTTCTTCATCCCAGGCCACCAATACATATCTTTCAAGTTTCGATACATCTTGGTGCTTCCTGGATGCATAGCATACATTGAAGAATGAGCTTCCTCCAGGACTAACTCCCTCAGGTTATCTACATCTGGTACTATCATCCTCCCATGATAGCATGCCACTTGATCATCTGATTCATGAAAACCTTCTCGCTTCTCATCACCATACTCAGATCTGATCTGCTGAACTGCAACATCAACTTGTTGTGCCTCCTTAATCTGCTCTCTTAGGGTGGGTTTGATATGCATCTCAGCCAACAACCCGGCAATCCATGACACCTTCATCTGTACATTGTCTTGCCTTAAGGAGATAAGCATATCTCTCCTAGGGCATACTAAAGAGTTTAATTGTGTCCTATCATAGGATGATGTTGCTGATTTCCTACTCAAGGCATCTGCAACTACATTGGCCTTTCCTGGATGGTAATTTATTGTACAATCATAGTCCTTGATTAACTCCATCCAGCGACGTTGCCTCATGTTAATTTCATGCTGAGAAAAGATATACTTAAGGTTCTTGTGATCTGTGAAAATCTGGAATGTCTCTCCGTAGAGATAATGTCTCCAGATCTTCAACGCATGAACCACAGCAGCTAACTCCATATCATGTGTCGGATAATTCTCTTCGTGTTTCTTAAGTTGTCGGGAAGCAAAGAAATCACTTGTTTATCATGCATCAACACACACCCGAGTCCATTCTTAGAGGCATCACAGAAAATTATGTATCCTTTGCCTTGCTCAGGTAGCACAAGCACAGGTGCACTTGTCAACCTCTCCTTCAGCAACTGAAAAGATTGTTGGCACTTATCACTCCAGACAAAAGGAATATCCTTCCGGGTTAACCTAGTCAAGGGTAAGGCTATAGAACTGAAGTTCTTAATGAACCTTCGGTAGTAGCCAGCTAACCCTAGGAAACTTTGAAACTCTGTCGGTGTTTTCAGTTGTTCCCACTGTAGAACAGATTCTACCTTTTTAGGGTCAACACGAATACCCGAGGCAGATACCACATGACCAAGAAAAGATACTTCTGGCAACCAAAACTCACACTTGCTAAACTTAGTGTATAGCTTATGTTCTCTTAGCAAAGTTAGAGCTTGACGAAGATGTTGTTCATGCTGCTGTGCATCTCTACTATAGATCAGAATGTCATCTATGAAGACAACAACACACTGATCGAGGAAAGGTCAGAAGATTCTATTCATAAGTTCCATAAATGCAGCCGGTGCAATAGTTAGTCCAAACGACATAACTATGAACTCATAGTGACCATACCTTGTTCTGAAGGCAGACTATGTCACTATCCTTAATACGGAGTTGATGATATCCATACCTCAAGTCTATCTTTGAGAAGACGGTTCCACCACGCAACTGGTCAAAGAGATCATCAATCCTCGGCAAAGGGTACTTATTCTTTATTGTTACTTTATTTAATTGTCTATAATCGATGCATAATCACATTGATCCATCTTTCTTTTTAACAAACAAAACCGGAGCACCCCAAGGTGAAGTACTCGGTCGGATAAAACCTTTCTCAAGCAACTCTTGAAGCTGTTTCTTGAGTTCTGCCATCTCAGCAGGTGCCATCCTATACGGTGTTTGTGCTATAGGTTGGGTATCTGGGATCATATTGATTTCAAAATCAATTTCCCGAGGCGGTGGCATACCTGGAAGTTCTTCAGGAAATACATCTTCAAATTCCCTGACTATAGGAACTTCAACAAGGTTAGGATTCTTCATGGTGGCATCTATCACATGGGCCAAGAATGCATAACATCCTTGCCTCATCAGCTTATCAGCAACCATGGCAGACGCAAGACATGTGGGTAGAATCTTTCTCTCTCCTTGAAATATCCATGTGTTGCTCTCATCAGCAAACACAGCTTGCTTGGATTCACAACTAAAGACAACTCTATACCTTTCCAAGGTATCCATCCCCAGGATTATATCAAATCCTTGCATATCAAGTGGTATAAGATCCACTTGAATGCGATGATCAGAAAAGAAGAGGATGCAGGGAGAGCATACCTCTTGCAAAACAGCAGATCCTCTCAATGGAGTTTCAAGCAACAAGCTATCTTCCCTATGTCTAACTGTCATATTGCAGTTATGAATCACTCTTCGAGTGACAAAGGAGTGCGTAGCACCCGGGTCAATCAAAACAGATACCACACAGGATTTAGACATATTAGAATATAAAAGTTCCATCTGACCTACCACAACCCGTGGATTGACTATTGCTTCTGGTGGGTTCATAGCATAGAACCTTGCTGTCGCCTGAGGTTGAGTTGGTGCTGACGATCCAGCCTAAGACGCTTGCCCACATCCTCTAGCTGCTCCTTGAGACTGCCTTCTCTGTGATCCCTATTGATCCTGCCTCAGAGGTTGTGTCACACTGACAGGCCTAGACCTATAGTCCTTCATCAGATGTTCCACCTTCCCACAGTTATAGCAACTTCTCTCCAGTTGTTGTGGTCTTGGCGGTCCTGTGACCGATATTGATGCTGAACTGTGAGTCTCTCGTGGCGGTAAACCTCGTCCTCTACCTCTACTTGGGGACCACTGAGTCTGAGAACTCGATCTGGGTGGTGGAGGTGTAGGTGCAGAGAATCTAGGCTTCTTAAAGTCTCTAGATGAAGATCCCTGGAACTGTGGATATCTCTTTTGGGTTTGTCTTTTCTCGACTACGGATCTCTCTATCCTTCGGACTGACTCAACAAAGGTAGAGAATCTCTCCCAGTTTTCTAGTGCAGACACGGGAGTAGTCATGTCGGCATTCAAACCCTTCTCAAACCTCCTAATCCTTTCTTCATCTGTGGTAGCCATATGCGGACAAAATCGCAACAACTCCATGAACTTAGCCTCATACTCGCTAATGTTCATCATACCCTGTCTCAGTCTCTCAAACTGAGAGATCTTCTCATCCAGGAAGGTCTTTGGAAAATATTTGCAGATAAATTCCCGACGAAAGTCTTCCCACGAAATCTCTATTCCAGGCCTCTTCTGCTCTTCCATGGTCCACTAGTGACCAGCACTACCTTTGAGAAGATAGACAGCATGTCTAACCTTCTCACCTTCGGGGATGTTAAGGATTCTGAAAGCTTTCTCCAACTCAGTTAACCACAGATCAGCATCAGCAGGGTCAGCTGTTCTAAAATACTCAGTTGCTCCGACCCGACGAAGTCGATTGAACGTTTTACTGATACCTTGACCGTCAGACTGGACAGGTGCCCTAGGTGCAGGCATGGGCATCCTGTCGGTGATATGTGTCATGGCAGTCATAAACTGCCCAAACATAGTTTGAACAACTAGGTTTCCCATGTCAGCTGGGTCAAACCGAGGTGGCTCCACAGGTGGCTCAGGTATAGGTTGCTCTATTTCTAGGTTCCTTGCACCTTCGCGAGGCACAACAACACTACTTTCGGCCTCATACTCCTCCTGTGGTCCAAACATCCTTAATTATCTTCTTCTCCTGAGGAGAAGAAGACTCTATTAGATAAGAAAGAAGTACTAAGGATAGACTTGACACTCTAAGTCCTATGTCTCTGTAGACTCAGTGAACCTAGAGCTCTGATACCACTAATTGTAGGCTTTGATCTCCAAAATACAAGATAAACATAGCGGAAGCGATTCGATTAACAGCGGAATACGAAAATCATGAGAAATTAAAACTTTTCGAAAACGAGATCTTAAAAACCTGAAACTCCTTTTATAAAAGTAAGATGAACTGTTTACATCTCTGATAAATCACTTCTCGAGTGATTATATACGTCATGATACAAAATCTCAAGATTTCAAAATTCTCAGATCAACAAACTCCTAGGACCTGAGTGTACAGAGACGACATAAGACTATTCTGACTACAAGACTAGACAACACAGTGTTTCCACCTGAAGTCACTACTGCTCCTGAATTTGCTGTTGTTGCTGCTGCCCACCTGCAGATTGGTTCCTTCTACCTCGACGTCTACCTAAAGGTAGAAATCTACGGGGTGAGATAATTTTAAATAATTGTCCCAGCGAGAGTTATAACTCTCCGCCAGAAACTTTGTTAAAAGCAATCAAAGGAATATCATGAGCAGGTAATTTAGGTTACTCACAGTAGGCTTGATAACAAATACTCACCTTTATTTAAGGAATATGAAGAACACGTATACTAATGCTTGAACAGGATATTAAAAACAAGCAATGTAATATCAATCAATGTTCCTCGTAGTTCAACCTAAGCAGTTATACTATGCGGTTGATTATGTTTTACAAACATCATTATGCCCTGCAGAGATGAGGTATACCGCTCATTCTCCAACCGATCACTAGTAAGTCGCATTGGTATCATACTAGGTCATCGAAAGAGCCGGATTCTCATGACCTTCAACTACCTCAGTCAGAATGAGGATAAACATGCAGGACATCTAGTGTCCCTGCTAATATTAGCTTACCAGGGTATTCTGGTACTTCGCTATTAGAGTCACAGTGGCATTCTGCACTCTCTTCGCCATCGAAAGATTTCATGTTTATCTCTCATCGATGCGGTATAAAAGATTCCCTTGGAAGAATAGTGTTACATCATCCCGGTATAAACATATAGTGAAGGGTTGATGGATTAAGATACATCAACATCAACTCCTACACTAGGATGTAAGGATATACACATCCATATTCCCCCTCATACTCTAAAGTATGTGATCCAGGAGTTCCCTTAGGAAAACCTGTTTCACCATCATTTAAACTCTGACAATGATGGATCTATGATCAGGGCTCTACATGATTTGATTAAACTTGGTTATTAGGTACATTTCAGTATTCTTTTAGCATCATACATGTTTTCAAACATTAATCATTAGCATAGCAGCTATGAAAGTAGAATACTAAATGTATCAAGTCTAACTCGCATCAATTATCATTTCTCAATCGTCCAATCACAAGTCATTTGACAAGCATGACCTTGATGATATTCATGGCTCTTACAGCCTATCATTCTCATAAGATGCCACTTATTAGGCATCAACATATGTCATTATTCATAAATATAATAACATGCTTCCAATGAATATGAAATCATAATCCTTACCTGGATATGATCACCATCATGTATAGAAACCTGCATGGTTAATTCAACTGATAATAGTAAGCAGTTCATATCAAGAGTTGTACCCTTATATTCTTACAAGGGTTAGATTCCCTGATTTTCATCAATTAGGGTTTACTATTCACAATATATGTCATCACCCTAGAATTAGGGTTTACTATTCACCTCATGGTGAATTAATCTCATTACATCACCATGCATGAGAAACATCATCATTTAAGCCCTCAGATAAGATCAAGATTCACCAATTACCATAATTAGGGTTTCCATGATCTCTCATAAGTGGATCATACCCTATTCATGCACATTCATGTATATTGAAGGTATTTTACTCGAGTTTCCACCATAAATGGTACTTTCTCTCTCCTATTACTAGTATATGGTGACTACACCACTTAGATTAGGTTAGGTTAAGTCCCCTTTGATCTACATAAACCAAATCACCACTATCAAGTGATTCGGGTTTGATTAGAACAAGGTATAACTCAATTAAACCTCTCAGGGGCATTTTGGTAAATTACCCATTGATCATCCTCATGGGTCAATTCATTAATCACTTAGTCCCTTAATATCTTAAGTTACCATTATGGTTTAGATTAGATCATCATTGAACCATTTACACCTTCGAGTGATTAAGTATAATCAACCTTGAAAATCTCCAATTGGTTTAGGGTTTGATCTTCAACCTTCAATCCATTTGATTCTTAAATGACCTTGAACTCGTTTAACCTCAAACGACCTAGAACCCATTTGGGCCTTAAACAAGTGTGGACCCCCTTGATCTTAAACGGGTGTAAACCCACTTGAGATCAAACGAGTGTGAACCTGTTTGAGATCAAACGAGTGTGAACCCGTTTGAGATCAAACGAGTGTGAACCTGTTTGAGATAAAACGAGTGTAGACTCGTTTGGACTTAAACGAGTGTGAACTCGTTTGGACTCAAACGAGTGTGAACTTACTTGGGTCCAAACCGCATGAACATAAAAGGTGACACAGAGGTTATGTTTGAATAGGGTTTCCTATGTTGAAGCATTTAATTGGCCAAAGCCATGTTAACCACTTACAGATTGAGTCAATTAGGATGAGCCTCAATCAATTGGACTCCAATTCGGCCCAAACTTGGCCCAAACGGTCTTGAGATCATTTGGATGACCTCCAAACGGTCTTGAGACCGTTTGCCCAAAGTTTGACCAAAATCTAAGTTGATTTGATTAGGATTGAACCCTAATTAGGTCTAAAATCAGCACTTTTATCAATTCTTCAACCTATTGAAATTGGACCTACAATGGATCAATTTTCCTTAACCCAAGACCTCCAAACGGTCTTGGGGTGTCACTAAACAAGTGTGAGACCGTTTGGGTGAACCCCAAATGGGTTTGAACCCGTTTGGATCCTCCAACCCAAAACTCAACAAGATCTATAATTAAAATCAGCAATTTCAACCCGATTAGGGCTAGGGTGTTGAAGTGCCTTCAACTCTCAATTGGTTAGGAATTAGATTATAATTCTTTGTAGGAAAGAAATTCAATACATTATGAACAGACCCTCAAACGTTCGTACCTTGGTCAACCCTATGAAACGTTCTTGGGGTCGTTTTGATCCAAACGATCTTGACCTTAAACGTTTTGCACTCGTTTGGACCAAAAGGGTCCAAGGTCGTTTCATAAAGTGACCTAGGAATCCACGCCCATCATCCTCAACCTCTGTTCAGGTCGGTTCCTCCACCGTTTTTCTTGCAAAAGAGCAAGGAAGAAGGGAGGTACAAGAAGAACTAATCATAGAAAACAAGAACAAAGATATGCATAACAAAGCTAAGAGTTAGAGTTATAAAATCCGCCTCAAACGTGGTTCCTAGAGCTTCCAAGCTTCCAAGATTCAAGCCTTTAATGGCGTCTTGAGCTCCACAGGTCGGCCAAGGTCAATTCTTCAAGAAAAAGATGGGGATGGTCGGCTAGAACAAGGAACCTAAGTAAGAAAACTAGCAATTCAACCTTGTAATACGATTTCCTCCATGAATCCAAGCTAGAAGGTGGTGTTCTCTTACCTAGAACAGGTTGGTCGTCCCCTTGAGCTCCTGAGCTTTGCTTTGGCCGGTTGAGAAAGATAAGAAGTGAGGAAGTGAAGGAAAATGTTTGCTTGGTTTGGAAAGAAAGGTGCTTTTATAGTTTAGGTTGATTTTCACCATAAGGACCTCTAAAGCATGTAATTCTCATCCAAGTCCCTCCTATATTTCTAAGGCACGTTCAAGCTATCAAAACTTAATCAAAGCCCATCAAAACTCAAGATCTAAGGGTAAAGAAAACCAATATGCACACTAAGGTATATATATATATGAAGGGTCTTCTTACTCATACTAGGTGTTTTCACTACAAAGGTCATCCTTCTTATCCAATTATTTAATAAAAGTGCCCCTCTCATCCTTTCTTCTCTAAATGATGTCAAGAGTCATAAAAGATATTCTAGAAAGTGTATAGCACAAGTTGCACCCCACATTTTGGGTAAATTGCACTTTACACCAAAATTAGGGTTTAAGCACAAGGATTGCTCCACAAGCTGCACCTTGGTGCCCAAACTTGGGAAATCCATCATACCTCATCATATTCCTTCATATGATATCTCTTTATTAGAGTAACATCTTAACCTGTGTTATTTGCAAGTTAACCCCTCTAATTGGGTAATTTGCACATAGGTCCATGTATTACCAAACAATACTACAATCATTGTTTAAAAAGGAAAGAAATGAAAATGTATGTTCCTTAGGAACTTAATTACATGCCAAAAGATAATCACAAGGATTTAATTACATATCTTAGGCAAAACACCTATGATTAATTCATAACCCAGGTCAGGGATGTTACAGACAGAGACGAAGAGGAGGTCCAGTATCATGCCGAGGAACATCCATTATTCGGAGAGTGGCCAACCTACAAGGAACTCGTGGCGGAGTTCATGGCGTCACTCGATATCAACGTGCTACCAAATGATGTGATTGCTTCTGATAGAGAATGGAGAAAAGGGAGGGTGTCATTCAGGCTTTTCAACAATAATTACACCCTCACCCGCGACCAGTTTAATTCCATTTATAATTGGAATCATCACGACCATCAGCAGCGGCGGCCGGACAACCGCACCAACTACGACGCCATCTTCGCCGAGATGGTGACAGTGCCACCGGGCAAATCTGTAAGCTACCATAATGCGGCGGTAGCAAACTTTGAGCACCCTTTCGTGCGGGTTCTTCACCGCATGCTCTGCACCACCCTATTCGGCCGTGGTGATCTAGCTCTCAGCAAATTCCAAGAGGTGGATTTGTTCTTCTTGTACAAATTATTGAAGCGGGAGGAGTGCAACTGGGGCACGTTCTTTTTGACGTGTGTGATGGCAGTGAAGCGGAGTACGAGAAAAGCGCCAATTCACTTTGGAGGTCTGATCACGCCATTGGCTATCTATCTTGGGATGGATCTTTCTCAGCTTACTTCCCTATCTACTAGGAGCAAGGTCAACCTCCAACATCTTCACCGGTCCAATCTCCTACTTCTTTGAGATGGTTTGGTGTATGCGCACTGCCACGTCAACCATGCATACCAAGAATGCTCGTTGCCTGATGAGGTCTTCAATATCGAGGGTGCTCAACATTTTCGGTGGCCAATCATAGCCATTGATGACTCCGATGAAGACGGTGGCGACGAAGGAAATGACGACGAGGTTGAAGAGGAAGAGGAGGCCTTTACACCTCTTCGAGCACGAGTGGCATCCCAGAAGCGTCCTCGGATGCATCCGGGTGCATCTTCATCATCTCAGCCTACTCCGCCACCACCACCGCCCTCATAGCCAAGCGAGGATGTCTATTCCATGCAGGGCATGTACACTATGTTGTACGATATACAACAGTCGCATCAGCAGCACATGGTGATGTATACCAGTATTCAAGACGCTACGAACTGGATATTGGACAACCAAAGGGTGATGTTCGAGAATGAACGTCTTCTCCTCGACAACCAACAACAGATACATAATCGGTTGCAATGGATGGAGATGCAGCAGGAGCCCTTCTATGACCACTATTGGAGCCAAAATTATTTTGGAGGTTATCCACAACCTCCACCCCAGGACCAGTTTGATCCAAGCTTCCAGGGGGAGTATCCTTCTTGGGACCCTACGGCGCCGCAGTACCCGCCTCCACCACCATAGGAGTGATCCGGTATCACTGTTCCAATCTTTAAGTTTGTTTTTGACTATGCGGCCATAGTCGAATTCAAGCTTAGGGGGGTAGTTGGAACAACTTTATCTTTTATTGTTTTTAGTTTTTAACGTTATTGTTTTTGTTCTTATTATTTGTTTCTTGCATTTGTAGTTTTTGTAGGATCCACATGCTATCTAGTGTAATCGTGGATGTCATAAAGTTTGTGTCATCTCATTAATTGTGCATGGGAAAATCAAGGGAAATTTAAAATTTTTGTGTGTTTGGAAAGCTTGTCTTGTTTAACCTTGGGCACATATCCTATGAAAATGATTGGTTTTGTCAACTTTAAAACACAATTTCACAACTAGACTCCTAATGATTCATGAAAGTGGACGGAAATGGTTGTCTGAGCCTAAACTGACCAAATGGTAATGTGTCTTTAATCGGAAGTAGGAGAGAGAAACTTCTTAACTACTACACAGGTCAGTAAGGAGGGACACATAATATCTTTCTAAGGTTCAGTCACCTAGTCTTGTGATCTTTCCACCTCTTCACTTTTCACAATCCACCGCAAGAAGTGGAAGTACTTTACAGTTTTAACTTCTTTGACAGGATTTCATATAGATAGGTCCTGCATTGAATTTATTTCCATATGTTTTGCATAAAAAGAAAGAAAAAAATCAGAATAGTGATACATGCACATTACCTTTAGGTGCATGTCATGTAGTTGTATTCACACTTTTAATGCATAAAGTATATCATGTATCTCAATCTTTCTCTGATGGTGAATGAAATTGTTCCATACCTTCTAATTAGTGCAAATTTCTGATTATGAAGAAAAATAAGCCCAATAAAATATTCTTTATCAATTAGGGATATAAGGGCTGGAAAATGAAAAAAAAGAGAAAATCTGAAAAATCTGCACAAAGAAAAAAAAAGAGTTAATTAGAAGTAAGTAGAATAAGAAGGAGAAAGGAACGTAATATCACCTGCATTTCAGGATAATTGAGTACATGATGTAGCTTAACTAGATATCCATCTCATTTTGAGACGGATGGTTAGTGCATGCATCATTCCACTCAATTTTAAGCATTAGGGCATTTTTTTCATGTGCATTTGCATCATTTAGGACGTTTTTGTTTTGTGCATGTTGAAACTGTGTAATATTTCCACTTTCTTCCATGAACCACCCATCTTCATCCACCCATTGCTCGGATTGGTAGGCCACCGTGAATTTCACCTCACTAAAGTATATCAGGAGAACTCCTTCCATGTAGATGGTAGTTAGGGCGAGCAACGTAGTATAGGCGATTACAAGATGCACCAAGTCTGAATCGGTGAGTTTTATTATGTTAACTGCCTTATGTGATAGTGTTAATCAGTTTTGAGGTCAATTTCTTTTATGGATGATTACTGTCGCCTTCAGGGTAATTACCGTTCCGTGGTTAGAGAGGGCCGGTATGTGAACGTCCGGTGGGAGTCATATGGGACGTTGGTTGTGGTATGTTGTTTTTCAGTTGACATTGGCAATTCTATTCTAAGGGTTAGTTGCTCGAGGGAGAGCAACGTTCAAGCTTAGGGGAGTTTGATGCGACGATTTTGAGTCGCATTTGTGGACTTGTTTCATATGTGTTTTATGCTTTAATTAGTCATTTTTATGGTTAATATCGCATAATTCATCCACTTTGGTCTTTGCTACTATTTTATGTCAAATCCCCTTTATTTCATCATTTTGAGCATTAATTGTCAAAATATTATTATTTGTGTGAATCTATGTGATCTTGTGTTTGAATTTCAGGACAAACAAGTATTTGCTTCCGTCGATACCATCGACGGAAGTCGATACCATCGACATGATCACAGGTTGCCAGCCGAAAGGAGCAGCAAAGTTTCGATACTATCGACAGGGATGTCGATGGTATCGAGTCACCTTCAGGTTGCTGGCGAAGAAGCAGTTGATAGTATTGACCCCAAGTCGATACCATCGACGCATGGAGGCTACAGCGACACAAAACGACAAAACCGTCGCTGCAGGGTAGTCGATACCATCGACCTGCGTTGATGGTATCGAGACTACATCAGGCACTCGGACGAAAAGAAAGAAGGGCTGCCGCTACCACACTGGGTTGATACCATCGACCCGCGTCGATGGTATCGACACCGTCAGATATGCGTTTGATTCAGATTGACCCCAATCGAACGGCTGTGGTTAATTATCAACCTAATGAGGGAATTAAACCTAATGATGGCCGCCCAGGCCAAGGAGGATCTCATTAGCCATTGCACGAGTACCGAGGAGCAGGAGAGAGGAGAACGGAGGCCAGAAGCTCATACTAGTTGATTCAAACACCGCAGAAGATGGATTTCACCACCGAAAGGCGGGAGAGCACGTGTTCTACGCAAAGGATCAACCGGTTCTTCTCCATTCAGGGGTTTCACCTCTCAATTCACATTTTCCACATACTTTCCCCTATCTCTACCTTGTACTTGTTTGTGATGAACATGCGGGGCTAATCTCCTTTGTCTTTAGGACCGGGAGTAGCCCGGGAATTCATTGTATGACGATTTTACAATATTAATTCATATTTCATCTCTTAAAGCTGTGGTATAGTTTCGTTTTCTCCATATATTGTTATGCTTGATCACCATAATAATAAGCTAATGCCCTTAATCACTTTGAAAGAAGGATTAACGGCTGAAAAGAGACAAAATCTACATTAATCGATAAATCCCTTGACCAAGGTGGTGTAAAATTAATGGTGGATACTGAGAGATCGTTCATAATGCACCTAGTCTAGGGTATAGGTTACTACGACGGTGGAACTGACCTAGACCTAGGTAGTGAATTGCACCACGACAGTGGGCAATTCTATTTTCAGGCCACTACCCGGATAGAGAGATAAAATTGAGGCATTATATAAAATCTAATATAATGAAAACCTGCGGTGAAACCGCAATCCTAAAGATACCTATTTGAATTGATTAAATTAACATTTAATCGATCGTTTGTTTTGTTTTTGTTTTTATTTTCTTTTAATTTTAACAAAAACCCTCAATTTGTTATTCGGCTTAGCTGATCGCAAATAGTTAGTAGGAGTCTCCAACAATTCCGAGTATCCATGTGTTCGACTCGGGCCTCACAAAGGCCTGTACTACTCGATGCGTTCACTTGTGTTTTAGCGCACAGTAAAATTGTGTCACATATACATGATGATACTCGTATGAATCTAATTAAGGGTACATAAGTACACCTATAATCACAAAAACTAATGAGTCATAGATTATTTCTACCATGTACCTTCAATCATATCCCCATTGTTGTCATTCTTTCCTTTTCTCAGATGATATCTACTAGTGAGTGCCTTGTCCACCATTGGGAAGTTAGTATACTCTACCTTTGGTATATTTTTTGGCTCATTAGATTCCATCCCATAAAAGTAACCCCAAACTTGGAATGCCTTCATTTGAAACTGTCATATTGATCCTCATGTACATTCCATATCCAAATAACCATATATTCAATAATACATCAAAGAATCTATAGTTGAGGAACTCACATTTATTCAATTCAAGCATGATTCTATACATGTCCATTAGATTTTCAAGGATATCATTCATTAGGTTGATTTTAAGTAATATTAGTATAAAGCATTATTTTTCAATTATATTCTCCATAAAACTTGAATTTATAGATCAAGATCTCAAAAAGTACGATTCAATAATAGTGATACTAAATCAATGACATTCAATTCCCCATGAATTTTACCAATTGATTACCCAAATGCTTGAAAAATATACACGATGATTTCATTGAATGTTGGTTGGATAGATTTAGATTTAAGCATGTTTAAATATTTGAATAAGGATCTGACCACTCGCATAAGGTGTTAGAACACCTATAAAATGTATTCCATGAACTGATGTCCTTAAATCCAAATCAAACTTTGAGAAATAAATCCTTTTCTTCCCCCTTTCAACTTAAAAACCCTAGAAATGAAGATTTGAGAGAAAGGAGGAGAATAGAGGTTTATTTGATTGCATTTATATATTAGGATGCATCTCTCTCGTACTATCAATTTCATACCTTAAGGGGAAATAGTAGATAATGTCATCCTCATAGAAGAAGTGATTCAAACCATGTGAAGGAAACATTAGACACCAGTCATGACTATCAAAATTGACCTATCCTAAAACCAACTTGAGCCACTACAATTGGTTTCTTTGGTTGATGGT